>OY757011.1:80489038-81689038 GCA_963580285.1 Lucinisca nassula
GGAGCCAAAAATAGATTTATTTTCACTGAAAATTAAAAACAAAATCTTCTTCTCTGAAACCACAAGGCCCACGTCTTTGATATTTGGTATGAAGCTTCATCTAGTGGACCCCTACCAAGATTGTTCAAATTATGGTGTTGGGACAAAAATGCCCCCTCCCCGGGGCCCTTTGGTTTTACATAGAATGAAATAGGGAAAATCTTTAAAAATCTTCTTCTCTGAAACCACAAGGCTCATGTATTTGATATTTGGTATGAAGCTTCATCTAAAGGACCTCTACCAAGATTGTTCAAATTATTGACCCGGGGCCAAAATGCCCTCGCTCCGGGGCCCTTTGGTTTTACATAGACTTAGATAGGGACAATCTTTAAAAATCTTCTTCTCTGAAACCCCAGGGCCCAGGTCTTTGATATTGGTATGAAGCTTCATCTAGTGGACCCTACCAAGATGGTTCAAATTATAGTGCTGGGGCCAAAAATGCCCCCACCCCGGACCCTTTGGTTTTACATAGGATTGTATAGGAAAAATCTTAAAAAAAAATCTCCTTCTCTGAAACCCCAAGGCCCAGGTCTTTGATATTTGGTATGAAGCTTCATCTAGTGGACCTCTACCAAGATTGTTCAAATTATAGCCCTGGGGCCAAAAATGGCCCCGCTCCGGGGCCATTTGGTTTTACATAGACTTATAAATTGGAAAAATCTTTAAAATCTTCTTCTCTGAAACCACATGGCCTAGGTCTTTAATATTTGGTATGAAGCTTCATCTAGTTGACCTCTACCAAGATTGTTCAAATTATAGCCCTGAGACCACAAATGCCCCCGCTCCGGGCCCTTTGGTTTTACCTAGACTTATATAGGGACAATCTTTAAAAAATCTTCTTCTGTGAAACCACACGGCCTAGGTCTTTGATATTTCATCTAGTGGACCGCTATCAACATTGTGCAAATTATAGCCCTGGGGCCAAAAATGTCCCCGCCCGAGACCCTTTGGTTTTACATAGACGTATATAGAGAAATCTTTAAAAATCTTCTTCTCTGAAACTGCAAGGCTCAGGTTTTTTGTTGTTGTTTTTTTTTTTTTTTGTAATTTTATGTTTCAACTTAAACAAATACGTTTACAGAACATTGATGACTATTCCTATACATGTTTTATATTATTAAATACTTAAACAAGATTTTTAACTGGGTCTTATATGCTATAGTACCATGGAAACGGACTATATAGACTCTTGGCGATATATTAATTATCTGGATCCATCGCCTCTTATCATAAAGCATAATTATAACGTGAGTATACATCTGCTTCAAAATAATATGCATTAATCACAAATCCCTTCATCAAGAAAAGCATATAAATATATTGGAGAAATTTTCACCAAAAAAAAAAAAAAAAAAAAAAAAAAAAACAGATAAAAATTCCGATATTTTTTTTTATTTCCGTCCAAAACACAGGCTGCGGGGACCCGCCAGAACCGAGGCGCCTCGGCGGTAATCAACAGCCCCCACCGCCCCTGAGCAGAAACAAGGAAAACAATGTTAACCCCCGTAAACCCCAGTTTTACTCTATAAATTACATTGGCGTGTTTTCATGCTGTTCAAAAGAGAAAAATCATCATCGCAAATACCTACCTAATTCGTCGCCATGACGTTGAAAAGGAAAAAATCATTACAACATCTATTTTAAGTTTTCTAAATCTATAGAGCATGGTATCCTTATTACACGATTTTTAAACTAAATTTTTACCAATCACCATGGAGGAGAAAAGGTATCATATTAGTGCTTTTTTCTGCTCCATTGTTGATGCACATAATACATATCAATATTACTCTTTTGCGTGAGTGTCCTTTTTCTCTACCGCTAAGACGACCTCTCATTAGTAAGGCCCAGGTCTTTGATATTTGGTATGGAGCTTCATCTAGTGGACCTCTACCAAGATTGTTCAAATTATAGCCCTTGGGCCACAAATGCCCCCGCCCTGGGGGCATTTGCTTTTTCAAAGACTTATAGAAAATCTTCTTCTCTGAAACAGCATGTCCCAGGTCTTTGATATTTGGTGTGAGGCTTCATCTAGAGGACCTCTATCAAGAGTGTTTAAATTAATAGCCTTGGGGCCAAAAATGCCCCCGCCCCGGGGCCATTTGGTTTTACATAGGCTTATGTAGGGAATATCTTTAAAAAAAAACTCCTTCTCTGAAACCACAAGGCCCAGGTCTTTGATATTTGGTGTGTAGCTTCATCTAGTGGACCTTGGCCAAGATTGTTCGAATTATAGCCTTTGTTGATATTTGGTATGAAGCTTCACCTTTTTAGACCTCCCTCAACATTGTGCACATTGTAGCCCTGGGGCCAATAATGGCCCTCCCCGGGACCCACTTGTTACTCTATGGATCAGATGAGCGATCCAGGGCCTGTTTTTATGATATACTGGATATTTGTTGTTGTTGTTTTTTTACACTGTCAGTCTTGGTATTTTTGTGGTGAAAACTAGATGCTGGGACCCAGCCTATTTAGAGCATCCCCCCCCCCCCACCCCCAAACCCCCAAGGAGACTCATGGTGGGTCATTGAATGTTTAACACAGGTAAGAGTAAACACGTGCACCTGTCTCATAAGGACTTTGAACTCCTCTGCAGTCTAGGCATGTATTAAACATAGAGGAGGGAGGACTTTTCCACTGATATAAAAGTTCTGGGTGAGGGAGGAAGTCTTCGGAGTATAACTATCATGGACTTCGCCAAGGCTTTAGGTACCTTACAGGGGGGGGGGGGGAGGGGGGGGCATGATACAAATTGGACTACAAAGGGACAAGAGGATCCACTAACAGGTGGGCTAGCTCATGCATCACAAAAACACGCCTATATAGTAAAACTGGGGTTTACAGGGGTAAATCGTATTTTTCTTATGTCTGCTCTAAAATATACATTGTGGATACTCGTTAGAACCGCCTCGATGAGGTGGTTCTAATGAGTACCAACAATCTATATTTTGAGCAGAAATAAGAAAATATTAGAATTTTTACCTGGAAATTTCAAGCTTTTGGTGGTAAAATTTCCAAGTGTCTTTTCGTAATGACTCTCTGGGCGCTCACAACAAATTGGAATACAAATTGGACTACAAAGGGACAAGAGGATCCACTAACAGGTGGGCTAGCTCATGCATCACAAAAACACGCCTATATAGTAAAACTGGGTTTACAGGGGTAAATCATATTTTTCTTATGTCTGCTCTAAAATATACATTGTGGATACTCGTTAGAACCGCCTCGATGAGGTGGTTCTAATGAGTACCAACAATCTATATTTTGAGCAGAAATAAGAAAATATTAGAATTTTTACCTGGAAATTTCAAGTTTTTGGTGGTAAAATTTCCAAGTGTCTTTTCGTAATGACTCTCTGGGCGCTCACAACAATTGTACTTGATGGCCATATGAAATGACATTCATTTACCAAGTCATCTCTGTTTTATATGGTGTTCCCCAAAGGTTCCATACTTGGACCGGCCTTTTGTCTTGGTATTCTTAAGATCCCGGGCTTCTCCAGACTTTCGGATGAGTCTTTAAACCGAGGTCCCGTCTCCGTATGACTTTAGCTGTTGGTGGGACGTAAAACGCAAACACTCACTCACTCTTGGTATTCATTAATGATGTCCCGGATAACATCAAGTCATCTGTTCGTTTGTTTCATTAAGACAACACATTCTTGTTCTTTCATATTAACAAGTTTATTTCTCTCTGATGAAAAAGGGTGTCACGACACCTTCAGGACAAGCAAATTAAGTATGATTACACACTGCACCAGCAAACTTTGGAGCAAGTTCATTCCGCCAAATTACTTGGTATCGCCATCACTGACGATCTCGATTGGGGTCAACATATCTCTGAAATAACATCTAAAGCAACTAGGACCTTAGGATTCCTTAGACGTAATTTGGCTTTTGAACCTCGGCAGACAAAGAATGTTGCATATAAAACATTGGTTCGCCCTCAGCTTGAATATGCATCACTCATTTGGCATTCATACGTTAAAACTCAGATTCAGCATGTGGAGAAGGTGCAGAGGACAGCTGCTCGATGGACCTGCAGACGATGGCGAAATAGAAGTAGCGTCGGTGACATGCTTGATGAGCTAGAGTGGCCATCCCTGGAGACCCGCCGTGAGCAGTCCTCCTTAACCTTCTTCTACAAGATACATTCTGGTACAGCATCAATTAAAAAGGATAGGTATTTGACCCCCTGCAACAGTGTCAACCCGGACAAGGGCATCAAGAGCAAATAACTCACAGTATCGTAGGTACCAGTCCTATAGTGATGCCCTGAAAAACTCTTTCTTCCCTAGAACTATTCCTCAGTGGAATAGTCTTCCATCTTCTGCGGTGAATGCCAAGACTGCAGAGGAGTTCAAAGCCCGCACAGTATACGATTGAGACTCAGAGGTATGCGTTTTAGGATACCTCTGTGTTTGGATTGTAAATAGTTTTAAGGACTCATCCAGAGATTATTTTTTTGTGCTAAATTCTAAATTTAGCCACCCACCCAACTGAGGTAATGGCCAAATATGACCGACTCATTATGAGGAGATAGATAGATAGATATTTTTTTCTTATTTCTAACCGAAATATAGGTTGTGGCTGCCCGTTCGAACCGCCGTATAAAGACTGTTCTAATGAGCGTCCAAGCTTTGGTGCAAAAAAAAAAAAGAAAAGAAAAGAAAAGTAATGTATATTCCGTAAACCTCACTTTCCTCTATGTAAAGTGGGGTCAAGTGGGGTTTCATTTCACGGACCTGTTAAGGTGATGGATGAGGACTGCGTCATATACCGGTATTGGAAAAATATTCTTTTCCACAATCTTATTTCACAATATGACCTGGTTAGCCTATCATTCGCAATGACATTACGAAAACACGCCTATACAAAAACACTGTAAACTTTACCGCGGGAAAAAAAGGAGAGATTTTTTTACGATGAAAAAATGTGATATTTTTCTTATTTCTGTTCAAAATATAGATTGTGGACACTCGTTAGAACCGCTTCATCGAGGCGGTTCTAACGAGTACCCACAATCTATATTTTAGAGCAGAAATAAGGTTTACCCCTGTAAACCCCAGTTTTGCAATATAAAATTATATAGGTGCGTTTTCGTGATGCGGAGTTCAGTGTGACCAAATGGAATTCAATGAGGGTGTTACGACACCTACCGGACAAGCGGATTATGTTTGACTTCTCACTGCACCAGCACACATTGAGTAAGGTTCAATCCGCCAGATATCCTGGTATCTTCATCATTGACGATCCTGGTATCTTCATCATCTTCATCATTGACGATCCTGACGGGGGTCAGCATATTTCCGAGATAACATTCAAAGTAACTAGAACATTAGGATCTCTTATGCGTAATTTGGCTTTTGCACCTTTTTATTTTCTATTTCTCTGGAATCAAATTGTTTTAAGGTATGAATTTTAATTTTCTGCTGTTCATGAATGTATGAACGCAGTTGATCGCGTGCAAAGTAACTGAACCCCGCAGGGGTTTACGTAAACTTTGTTAGCGACCCGCTGTCGCTCATACTTACATGAAAAGCAGAAAAATTAAGTTTATTTTTTATATTTACATTCTTTGTCCCTCATCACTGGGCGAAAAAATGTTTATAAGGCAAACTTTTAAAGCTGAAACATTTACACGCTGATTTTCTACAAAGAGCGGAACAGCGTTGACGTCGCCAACGCCCGTAGAGAACCATGGTTTAGACTGACGTCACTCAAAATCATGTGACTCGATGCGTTCATGGAAGCATGAACTACATTGTTTTCTATAGGTCTACATTAGGCTTTACACTGGAAATGTAAATATTTAAGAAATGATTTTTATTTTTCTGCTGTTCATGAAAGTATAAACGCAGTGGGTCGCGTGCAAAGTTAATGAAGGGGTTCATGTAAACATTGATTTCTATAGGTTTACATTAGACTTTACACTGGAAATGTAAATATTTAAAAATATCTGAGGGTCACTGAGGAGGCATAACTGTCCGAAACTAGCTTGTCTGGCCCAGAAAAAAACGCATACACTCCGCAATGTTCAGTTTTGTGGTGTACTTCCATGCTTCAAAAGCATAACCTTTTTATGGAACATATATTTTTATATAGTCGGTGTTATTTAGTGGATTAAGTCGTGTCATAAATACAAGGTCCGTGTCTTTTGATATCAAGTTTATCAGGCAAGGCTTCGAGAACGCTTGTAGAATCGCGAGGCTTACCGAGCGATTCTACATGCGTTCTCGAAGCCGAGAATAAAAAACTTGATATCAAATGACACGAATCTGGTATTATATTTATAAATTAATCTCCTTGTACACTCTTACAGTTTTGCCAATTTTCCAGTAGTCCAGTTCATAGAGTTCATAGAAGAACAATGTCACGTTGGCCTGATAAAGCTCACTTCTCCTGAGATAGCATATCTTTATTAAGTGAATGTGATGCAATGCAATTAATATAAGGGGTAACTGATCAAATTGATATACGAGTTACTGGTGCCGCGGTAACGTCATGGCGCCTTCCGTGACAACCTATTTTTACTACTAAAATTCTCTTGATTTTTTTTTCGGCAGTAAAATCCGATTTTAAATTGTTATTTGATAAACAGAATTTTAAACTCGTGGATATTTATTGAAGTTAATGAAACTCACCGCAGGCTCGTTTAATTAATTTCATATGAAATTACCACTCATATAAGATCCTCTATTTCAAATTGTTAACCTTTCTAGCGCTGGGGAATATTAGAGTGGACGACGAACTATTATTTTTTTTCTTTTTAGAGGAAAAATGTTCTATATTTCAAGTCATTTTTTATCTAAAGCATAACAACAAATGACTGATTGAACCCCGCGGGCACATGACGTAATCATGACGTCACATCAACGTCCGTACAACGTCACGACGTTTATGAAACGTCACATCGACGTCGGTGCAACGTTGCACCTACATTGATCTGATGTTGTCCTAGCGACGTGTGCCTGCTGGGAAGGGCTAAGGGTAAACTCCGGGGAGTTAATCAGTGTGAATGTAGAGGTGCAACGATTCACTGAATGGTTTCGTAATCGCGATACATCTGCTGGCGATATACGTATCGTATCGTAAAGCAGATTGACGGTACGATTACGATACAGCGAACAGTTTAATTTGATGTAGATGAGATGTAACTTTATCGCTGCAGCCCTGATCCGAAGCATGGGCTCAGTTGTGGCCCTTACCAGACGCATGATTTGTCGGGTAAAAGTCCCACAAAATTGGAAGCAACGTCTCCAAAATGACCTTTACAGTGTTGACGGGGACGTTAAACCTCAAATCAAACAAAACAAAACCAGACGCATGAGCTACTACGCCCACATTGATCGAGCTATCACGTTCCGCCGAGCGATAATGATAATGTGCAGCCCTTCCAAACAGCTGAACACTAAAAGCACAAAAGAAAATTCTAGAGTTAACGACATTTTACTGTTTTCAAACAAAACAAGGTTTGTCATTTCATGGGAAATCGCCCATGAATCGTTTGTCTAACAAACTTATTTGCTCGTAAAATATGAAAAAAAACTTTGAAACAAAAGTCTGCTAGGTGAGGGCAACAGAAACATTAGCGGATGAACCTGAAGTCTCTTTGCATCACAAAAACACGCCTGTATAATTTTGTCCCCCTTGAACCCCACTTTTATATAGTAAAACTGAAGTTTACAGGGGTAAACCTTACTTTTCTTATTTCTGCTCTAAAATATACATTGTGGGTACTCGTTAGAACCGCCTCATCGAGGCGGTCCTAACGAGTACCTACAATCTTTTTTTTGAGCAGAAATAAGAAAAATATCACAATTTTTCATCTTAAAATTTTCGTTTCCTTTTGGGGTAAAGTTTACAATGTACACCGGGGCCAGTTGATGCACGGGGTAGGTTAATGCAGTCTTAATAAATAGGCCAATATGCAATTTATGATGTCATAAAGGACGAAATAAAGACGTCGCTGATAGCCGCCATCTTTTTCGTTCGGTGGCCACGGAAATTGGGGTGAATAACTGTACACTGGGTCGTTATGTGAAGCAAGCTGAAGTTAATGGCTCACGTGATTTGAATATTGGATATAGGTCCCTTACGCAGGAGACTGTCTTGCAGGACTATCTTATTCGAGTAGCAGATATATACTTTGGGTTGTCTCCTAAAGACGTAAGAGTATAAGCATATGAATGTGCTGTAGAGTTTGAACTGCGTATGAGGATCAATGGAGCCGTGACGGTTGTGGTAGAGCGGACTGGTTTTCAGAATTTCTTAAGCGTCATCCATCCCTGTCCATCCGTACTCCAGAACCCACCAGTCTATCAAGAGCCACGAGCCTCAACAGAGCCAACGTCAACAGATTTTTTCGACCAGCTGAAAACCGTTCTCGACCGGGACCAAATCATGTCCTATGGTATATGGAATGTTGACGAGACTGGGCTGTCCACAGTTCAAAAGCCTGCCAGTTATGTCGGGCGAAGGGGTGCCAAGCAGATCGGAGCCTTGACTTCCGGCGAACGAGGGACTCTAGTAACAATGTGTGCGGCGGTCAGCGCTACTGGGAATACAGTTTCCCCCATGTTTGTATTCCCAAGAGTCATATATTACGACCATTTCATCCGGGATGGACCTCAAGGATGCATCGGAGCAGCTAACCAGTCTGGGTGGATGACCACAGAGCACGTTTATGCTTTTATCCAGCATTTTGCCATTTTGCAAGGAGTAGAAAGTTCTGTTAGTTCTTGATAACCATCACTCACATATTGGACTCGACATCATCAAGTTTGCCAGGGACAACGGCATAGTCATGCTTTCCTTCCCACCCCACTGCAGTCATAAACTGCAACCCCTGGACAGGTCTGTGTTAGAAGCCTCCGTGGTGCAGTGGTTACGCTACTCGCCTTGTAAACCAGGGATCGCAGGATCGACCTCGGGCTTCTCCAGACTTTCGGATGAGTCTTTAAACCGAGGTCCCGTCTCCGTATGACCTCAGCTGTTGGTGGGACGTAAAACTCAAACACTCACTCACTCACAGGTCTGTGTATGGTCCTCTCAAGAAGTATTTCTCCGATGGACAGGATGCATGGATGAGGAAAAACCCTGCGAAAACTATGTCCATCTATGACTTACCAGGAATTGTTCGGGATGCATGGCCCCGAGCGGCAACCCAAGTCAACATAACGAAAGGCTTCAGGGTACATGAAATGTTATGTAGGCATATTGTTTTCCGAGTTTTCGGTATGTAAAGGAGTAGTACAGTTCAGCTGTAGTTATTAGATCTACTTATTAACCTTAATACATACGTTATAAAGCAGAATACAAAACATCCTTACATGCTTGTATCTCTAATTACATCACAGAATGTAACCATAAATTATCATAGCGAGCTTATGGCTAAACTCAGCATTCATACAAACAAGTCTCATCCATGCTCTCAATATTACTATACGACGAATGACATCAAGTTCGAATTAAACATATTGCGTAGCAGGCCACTTCATACCAATTAAGAAATGAAATTTATTTTTCTGCTGTTCATGCAAGTAAGAACGCAGTGGGTCGCGTGCAAAGTACATGAACCCCGAAGGGGTTCAGGGGTTCGTGTAAACTTTGCTAGCGACCCGCTGTCGTTCATACTCTCATGAGAAGCAGAAAAATTAAGTTTATTTTTTATATTTACATTCTATGCCCTACATCACTGGGCGAAAAAATGCTTATAGGGAAAACTTTAAAAGCTGAAAAACATTTACACGCTGTTTTTCTACAAAGAGCGGAAGAGCGCTGACGCAACCAATGCCCGTAGAGAACAATGATTTAGACTGACGTCACTGAAAATCATGTGACTCGTTGCGTTCATGGAAGTATGAACTACACTGTTTTCTATAGGTTTACATTAGGCTTTACACTGGAAATGTAAATATAGCTAAATGATAATTGCATTATTTTCAGATATCTGGTATCCAGCCCTTAAAGCCTAATGAGTTATGCATTGGGGGTTCTTTGTTGCGTTTGCAAGTCTTTACAGCATACAGTAGAATTCAACTGATCAGCAAGAGTTTAACATTGTTCATAATGTTTGGATGGACTTAATATATGCATGGCATCTAAGACATTCTTAAAGATCAGTTGATATCCCGGGTTGATTTGTATGTTCTTCTCTACAATGTTCTAAGTTTTAAGAAATAAATGCATTAAACGCATTCCCAATTTTATTGGTGCAATTTTACACTTGCAACCACCCCTTTGATAGATTTTTGTCAATGATAATTTCAATGAACAACAAAAAATGAAATCCTATCTTAGCCACACAAAATGGCCAGTTTTCTATTGAATCCGTTGTATGAATTCATAAAAGCGAGAAAATAAATATTGCATCAACTTACCCCAAGCGTTGCATCAACTTGCCCCACTGCTGGGGAAAGTTGATGCAGTCGACTTGCTCAAGAAATTTATTGAAAATGAGGATAAATAATCCAAAAATTCGGGATTGCAATTCAATTTTAAATGCAGAAAAGATGGAGCTTTAAGAATATGCAAACAATAACAAAATCGGTTGGTCCAGTGAAGAGATATGTCAAAAAGTCTAAAAAGTGCATCAACTGTCCCCGGTCTCCCCCTATAGGCGCTAGACTGGATTTTTTTCTCCTACTACAGTGGTGCCTGGTGCCGGGATGATTATTGCTGCAGCCCATGGATGGACCAGATTAAGCGGAGTCAAGAGGAGCTAAAAATATGACATGTTTAAATGAGTCTCTCCTAAACATTTTAAATATTGGTTTCTTTGTAGGATAGAGGAATGAAGTAGCACGCCAGAATAAATCACCTTATTTGGAGTGCATAACTGACCGGTCTGGCTGGCCCGAACCTTTTGGCCTGGTGTTTGACTCGCTTGCTTTTTGGCCCCAGGGTCGTGGGCTCGGCCCCTGGTCGGGGCACTTGGTGTTTTTCTTTACAATTTTTCTCCTCAGATTGCAGTGGTGCCAGGATGGTTACTGATGAAGCCCAGGAGAGGTGCAGATGCAGCAGAGTCAAAAAAGCTGGAAATGTGATATGATTACATGAGTATCCCCTGAACATTTGAAAATAATAATAATGATAATAATAATAATTGTCTCTTTGTAGGATGGAGTGCAACAATAAATATGTATTTAGAGTGCATGATTAATGATCTTATCTATCTCTTAACCCTGTTGATTGCTGTTTATGTCTGATTTTCATAATGTTGGGTGAAAGAGGGAGGAAAAAAAATCCTCTATACTATGAGTTATTACGTAGACACTACTTGTGAAAGATTATACTTGTGAGTTATCTCGGCCAGTAGAAGGCTTTGAGTGAGTGAGTGTTTGAGTTTTACGTCCCACCAACAGCTAAGGTCATACGGAGACGGGACCTCGGTTTAAAGACTCATCCGAAAGTCTGGAGAAGCCCGGGATCGATCCTGCGACCCCTGGTTTACAAGGCGAGTAGCGTAACCACTACACCACGGAGGCTTCTAGAAGGCTTTGAAATGAAATGTTTTCGTAATGGACTGATGCTTTGTCTGTTTCAATAAGCCTCCACCACATGGATTGGCTAATGATGTTAGCGTTAGCTCCAAGATCGAAACTGAGCCCCAGTGCGTCAGTCAGTGCGTTGAGTTTACCCGCGCTAACGTCACGTTGCGTCTAAAGTTGCGCGTTGCTACATGACGTTATTTTTCTAAAGCAATACGTTCAAGTTTTCGGCAACATTTTCATACGAAGAAAATACAATGGAAAGTAACGCATAAAATGGACACAGAAACTGTCGCAAAAGCTTCGGGTGAGGAGAGCGATTATTGCCGTTCTGAATTTCCACAGCTAGAGGAATTCAATAACTCTGCTCAAGTTGATGACTTGGGAGATTATTTCGAAACTGACTTAGCTTATGATGAGAATGAACAGAGGTCAAATAGCACACAGAGTACAGAGGATAGTAGGCATGAAATTCAGCAACTAAAATCCGACTTATATTGGGTGTTATCCAAGTTAAACAACCTAGAAGCGGAACTGCTGTTAACAAATGCTAACGTCGACAGACTGGAACCATCACTGTACTGGAAAATGCAAGGAGAAATTGTCAATCTGAGGACGCTAATAACAAAGAAATCCGATGAGCTGGACAAAAGACAGCCTGCGGCATCTACTAAGAGCAAGAAAAGTAAGTAAACTAGAAGGTGGACTGACATTCCGCATTTAGCATAATTTTGCTATGGCAGAATACGTTTTCCTAAAATTTTACAAGGAATACCAATTTTGCAACGTTTAAGGGGCATGGGAACACCTTCATGGGAGGCAACTCCTGCAAAAGTATTTTTGTCTCCCATGTAAATAGGGGCCAGCTCTTACAGCGTATAAGTATTTTCAGCTTTAAAAGTTTATCCTATAAGCATTTCTTCGCCCAGTGACGAGGGGCAAAGATGTAAATATATAAAAAGTAAAATTCATTTTTGCTTTTCATGAAAGTATGATCGACAGCGGGTGGCTAGGAAAGCTTACATGAACCCCGTTCGGGGTTCATTTACTTTGCACGCGATCCGACGCGTTCCTACTTTCATAAACAGCAGATTTTTTTTTTTTTTTTTTAATTTATTTTCAACTTCACAACTTACTATACATGTACAACATTTTCATAACAAATACACGTACTATATAAAGTCTAGCTTGTGAAAAGACATCAAGCATAACTACGGTTTTTGTAATCTAATGACAGTTTATAAGACATACATTATTTTGCAAATAATGGAAGGTTACAGAGGAAGTTTTCCTTAATACTGATCACAGACTGATTTCATTTGAACTTGGGAGGAGAAAAGAAACAGGCTCATGGGAAAGATGGGACTTCAAATCAGTAGATTGGTTATTATGGTCAGCTTTGTGTGATGAAGTGTTCCAACAATGGATAGACGAAAATGAAGCAGAGCAAGATGTCAATAAATTATATGACTCTTTCTGTTCCACTATAAATGGCCTCGCAGAAGAAAATATTCCCAAGAAAACAATCTGCATACACAGTAGAGGATGGTGGAATCAGGAACTAGGAGAATTGGTAAAAAAGGTCAGAAAGGCAAAAAGAGAATTCAATAAAAGAAGTACAGAGTCCAACTACTCCAAGTATACAAACTTAATGACAGAGTTCAAAAAACTAGAGGGGGAATCCAAGAACAAATACATGGAAGAGTTAATCAAACTGCTTGATCCCAAAAAGCCTCAGCAGTTTTGGAATATAGTTAATAAAAGTCGTAAAGATGAGGGGAAACCAGTAATTCAACCAATACTACGGACTGATGGGACTTATGCAATATCAGATACTGATATCATTGAACAGATGAAAGTGCAATACGGCAAAGAGAATTTGGATGTGAAAACCAATAGGCCAGAATGGTACAAAGAAGTAGAAGAATTTGTAACACAATCGATTCAAAACACTAGAGACAACATTGACAATACCATAATCAATAAAGATTTTGAAAACCAGGACTTGATGATAGAGGAAGTGGAAAGTGCAATTAACCAAACAAATTCTTCATCAGCACCAAGTCCAGAAGAAAAGATTTTCACTATACTAATTAAAAAAGGGGGTGATAAAGTAGCAGAGGGACTTTTACTATTATTCCAGAAATGTTGGAGCAGTGGGCAGATCTGTGACAGTTTTAAACTTGACCCCAAAATTATGATGCCAAAACCAAACAAAGAGAACTACAATAGTGTGAGATCATATCGTCCAATCACGCTAGAGAGTATCATTAGTAAAATTTTCCAGAGAACTATAGCAGGTAGATTAATTTGGCGGTTAGAGGTCTCATCCGGATTTGCCAAAACTCAGGATGCCTACCGTAAACAACACTCCTGCATACAGTCTATGCTTCGTGTGACAAATCAACTGTATGAGGCAAAAGCAAAGAAAGAGTACAGCATATGTGTAGCAATGGACTTTGAGTCATGTTTTGAGAAGGTTTGGAGGTCAGGACTAATATACAAAGCTATCAAGATTGGTATAAGTGGTAGAATGCTCTTGTACCTTCACAACTACATAACAGACAGAAAATTTTATTTAAGAGTGAACAGTGAAAGATCAGAGTGGCTTACATCAAAAGTTGGAATTCCACAGGGTGCAGTCCTGTCTCCCTTGCTATGCAACTTATATACCAAAGATGCTATGGAAAAGGTGTCAAGTAAACATTCCGAATTTGCAGATGACAACACTATAATAACACATGGAAATGACCTGACTGAGGTGTCAAAACAGGCGATGAAAGATTGTGACTCAGTAATAAATGACTGGTGTCCATCATGGAACATGGAGATAGCCACTGAGAAAACCTGTGCAGTGGTGGTCCCTCCACCAAATACATCAAAGCCAGACATCACGCTCACTATCGGAGGAAAACCAATTAAACAAGTATCCAGCAAAAAACTACTTGGGATAACAATTGATGAAAGATTAGACTTTAATGACCATATTCAGGAAAGAAAAGCAAAAGGATTCAAAGCTTTAAAAGGCATTGGTCATTTTATCAACAACAACCGAGGGTGCTCACAAGACACGTTTATCAGACTGTACAAGGCACTGGTTTTACCTGTTATGGACTATGGCGCTGCAACATTAGCTACCGTATCAGATAAAGCTGCTAAAGAATTCAGTCAAGTACAGAGGGCTGCATTACTAAAAGCCACAGGTTGCCTAGGAAACTCCAGTTTAGAGTCATTGGAAGTTATATCAAATTGCACCCCGGTTCACCTTCACCTAAAATTAAGACAGGCAGAGGAAGTAGTCAGAATATTCTCAAAACATGACAATGAACCAGTAAAAGAGGAATTTGATACATGTCTAAACAACGAAGAAATGAAAGGAAAGAAAACTACTTTTAACCTGTTAATGTCAGCTTTTGGTGAAATGAAAGGTAAATTCGGTCCAGAAAATATAGCAAAAGAATTCCAGTACACTGAAGACTCAATGGCATTATGCAGAAAACAGGAAGCTAACTGCAACTGGGATGAATTTGACCTAGATAAAGACGCCCAGGAAGAAAATATAAAACAAGTAATCCACAACCTCGATGAAAACTGCATCAGCGCTTTCACAGATGGCTCAGCTCTGGGGAATCCAGGTCCAACGGGAGCAGGTGCAGCTATCTTCTACCATGGAATAGACAGTGAACCAGAATGTTTATCAAAACCAATCTGTTCAAATGGAAACAACTACATTGGAGAAATAATTGGCATTCAAATAGCTCTTCATCACATGAATAATGGAAATATAGAATGTGCCAACAAGAATATCCACATTTTCACAGATTGCCAAGCAGCAATAACCACAGCATTTGGCTCCAACATCCCTAAAAACAAAGTTGACATCATATTTGATATAAGAAAGCAAACCAGATTATTGAAAGACAAAGGTAATACTATTACAACACATTGGATACCAGGCCATAGAGACTTGAAAGGGAATGAACTAGCAGATCAATTAGCTAAATTAGCAGCAAAGGATATGGTAGGGAAAAAGGAAAATTTTTATGAGGGTGTAGCAGACAAAAATGAATTTATCAAAGTAATGAAGCAAGAAATCAATGACAAATGGCAAAGAATCTATGACAATTCAGACAAAACAGAATCTCTTCAAGAAATTATAAGCACAGTTGGTAAAAGTCAACCAAAATGTAATGACAAAGATACGGAATCTGTTATCAACCAAATAATCTCAGGTCATGTTTACCTCAACAGTCTACAATCCAAAATTGATCAGACAAAATCAGATCTTTGTGACAACTGTAAGGTAAAAGAGAACATACAGCACTATATATTCCACTGTGACAGATACAATACACAAAGAATTACTCTAGAAAGGGAGGTAGAGGAAATCCTTGCCAGAAATGATATCAACGCTGCCAGCATCAATTTAAAAGCGCTCACGGGCAACCTGGATAGTGTGAATTTTGTGGTAAATGCGGAGCTGAGGAAAGCATTTAGCGGGTTTATACGAGAAACTGGTAGACTTCTGCATAAATAAATCATTCAATTTTGAAAGAAATTAAAATTTGGGATTTAAAAAAAAAAAAAAAAAAAAAAAAAAAAAGAACTTGCTCGATGTCTCACATACTAAGCGGAAAAAGTACATAGAGTCAGCAACCTTGAAAACAGTAGTACCCAGAGGACAATGCTAGTGATAGATTAGCACAACGAATCAACAACAACAACAACAACAAAAAATAACAAATATGCTAGCACATATGTTGTAAATGTATCCTTTGTTATACCAATCCTAATGTTACTTTGTTTTGGCCTAGTGTGAGAAGTAAAATCAAAATAAGAAAAAAGCACACATTATGAACAAAGAAAAGAAGTCGTTGAAAGCGACACCTGTATTGGGTCTATTCTGTATACAGTCGAACTTCGATGGCTCGAATCTCTTTGGAACCATGGCAATTGCCCGACACAATGGCAGCCCGAGCCACTGAGGATTGATCTTAGAGTCGATGTCAGGAGGCATAATATGGACATCTTTTCAATTTTCATTACGATTGTATGTTGTGTGTACTCATTAGAATCGCCTCATCGAGGTGACTCTAATGAGTACACACAACGTACACTTTCGAGGCACAATAAGACGATTATCCCCAATATATTTATATCTACAGTTACCGTGGTTTTTTAGGGATTAAAAAAAAGTTGTTGTTTTATAAGGCCAGCAACAAAAAGTTCGAAAAAGACGTGGCAAACGAGCCACCGGTGTTCGAGCCGTCGAAGCCTCGCTGTATATGGATATATTAATAAGAGGATTTTATAAAAACGTATTGTTTTTATATTTAACGAAAGAAAACAATATATATCAGCATTTCTCTTTGGAACCATGGCAATTTGACCGAGACAAAACAGCAGAAAAATAATATTTAACGTTACTTAATCCCGCCAAAGTGCTATCACATGTGTGGTCATACGATTTTTATTACACGACGTTATCCACTGCTTATCAACGGCGCCATATGATAAAACATAATTGACACGCACCAACCATGCCAACCTGAACTGCATTGAAAGCGTCTGTTTTCCTTCTGATCACAACTGATGACGTCCAGTGTGCACACATCGACGTTAACGCCACTATCTCTTGCTACTAAGACTAGACAAGCTACGTTTAGTTTGTCGGTCAATTGTAAGAAGACAAATCACTCGCGCTATGCGCTCGTGATTTGACCTACTATACAACTGACCTCCAAATGTGATTTAATACTCAACATATCACAGCTAGAACTTATCTTTTTTCTTAAATTCACTTCAAAATTTTCAGATGTTTTTCATACTCCATTCATCACGAAAAAATACCTATATAAATTTGACCCCCTTAAACCCTACTTTTATACAGTAAATCTGGGGTTTGCAGTGGTATACAATATTTTTCTTATTTCTGCTCAAAAACATAGATTGTCAGTACTCGTTATAACCACCTCGCCGAGGCGGCGAGGCGGTAAATCTATGTTTTGAGCAGAAATAAGAAAAATACCACACTTTTTCATCTGAAATATTTCATTTTTTGGAGGTAAAATTTACAGTGTATTTGTATAGGAGTGTTTTCGTAATGGAACGTAAAACAAATTACCTTTTTTGCTGCTAAAATTGAAACTAGAGCTGCACACAGTTTTCCTATTAACAAGAGAAGAGTAGTTTGTCGTCAAAGCATCGCCATCACCCGATCTTACTGGAGAAAACCGTAGTTTATTTTGGCGTCACTTAAGGGGAATGGGAACACCCTCAGGGGAGGCAACTCCTGCAAAAGTATTTTTGTTTCCCATGACAATAGGGGTCAACTCTTAAAGGAAAGAATTTGCTCCTGAGAAGCAACTTCTTTCCTTTAAGAGTTGATCCCCTTTTCCGTGGCACAGCGCTTATAGAAAAGCGAACAGGAAGTCTCGATAGTTGTCTCCCTTTTAAAAATGTCGGAAATATTCGCCAGGTATACGAGTCCCCTTAATGCTCAAATGACTTCAATAGTTTACTACAGAATTTTGTTCTGTAAATGCACCGATAATGTAAATAGTTTTCACTTTCTGCAGAGAAAAAAACACGGAAAGCTTCAAAGAAGGATTCAAATGGAAAATCAACAGTCTTACCAGATACTAAGCTGCATGGCCATCATGTCCAAAAGACCGCTGCACCGCCGGAAATATCAACACATGCTGATGGGACAGAAAACAGTCACCCTAAGCATGAAATAAATTCTGAAGATGATGGCAAGCCTCAAGAACAGGTTGTGTTCGACGCTAAATGGTCTAATGCTAAGAAAAGAAGAATGCGGAAATTAAAGTCCAGGAATAGGTTAGAACCAGCAAAAGCAGATGAAGAAGAAATTGGGCAAATTGAGAATGTGGACAATCCACAGGAATTTAAATCAAAATCAGCTTCAAGTGATTCCAATGCAAATGTTTTAAATAATAAAGACAAAAGCAAAACAGTAGAAGAAAAAGCGAAACGTACAGATGGTGATCAGACACCTCTTGCAAAGAACAGGCTAGTTGAAAAGCAGCTGATAAATACTGATGGTAGAAAGATTGTACAGGTAAAACAGCAGATATACCAAGGAATAAAAAATGACCAAGATGAGCGCAGATCGATACAGCATGACAAGGAGAAGTTACTTAACTCCCAAAAGCAAATAGAAGAATTAAATGAAGGAAATTCAAAAGACATTAAACAAACAGACAAAACAAGTAAAATTTTAGACAAGGAATTTCATCCACTACTTTATGCTTTTCTATTATTTTTAATGAATGCTTTCTATTCCGTATTATTTTGGTTAACCTTTTCTTATCTATTTAAGAGCTGTTAGGCTATCTCAAACAGACCATTGTCTTTCTTTATTTAATCTTTTTTGTACCAATTTATGGAATCTTCTTTTTTATACAAACCAGAAGTCCATTTTAAAATTTAGGGGTGTCAGGTTGTGTTTTCTTCAAAAACTATTTGGACGCGTCTGATCTGGGCCTGCACTGTTTGGCAAATGCCCGTTTTGGGGTTTCTGGTACAAAATAAAATAAATCATATACTGAATAAGACAAGTTCAATTTATTGTTTTGCCATGCTCAGTGTTCGGGGGATTTATTCTTGTTGTTGTAAGTCTTTGCAGTTCGATTATTATTTTCTTTTATCAATTCAGGTCAAATGTATAGAGTTTATTTGGTTGTTTTGATCGATTACGGTGAAATAGTTCACAAGTGTTCTAAGACTTCCGAGTAAAAACGAGTGAGTGATAGCGAACGAGTTTTTTTTTTTTTTTTTACACGAAAGCCTTAGAACACGAGTGAATCATTTCTCCGTAATCGATCAAACAACAAAATAAACTATTTATTACATTTCAATTCATGTTTTACCTTTGAATTTTCAAATTCAACCATTCTGATTTGCAACCAAAATAGTTCCAGTCAGGGTATGGGTTTCAGGAGGCGTGGTTTAGTTTGAAAATCAGTCGCCATCTTGTTTTCATTTCAATGCAAAAACTCATCCTGTCCTTGAAATACAGATGCACAAATGTCATAAAATTGGATCTGTATTTTAAAGAAAATAATACTTTATCGTCGTGTTGCTGGTCTCTCCTCAAAAACGTCAAATGGACGCGAAAATTGAAGTCTGATTTATATGATTTTATCAGATTTTCCGCCAAACGTCAGCTATTGTTATTGTTGTTGCCAACGACGTCAGTAACGTCACTTAGCAATTATGACGTTAAACCGTTCGAAACTGAGAAATGAAATAATTCACTGTTGAACGATTATCGGGGTTTCTATCACTGAGAAAAATAGGTAAGTCAGCGTTAGAAATGTAATAAAGTCTCTTAATTTCCTTACATCATATGATGTAGCGTCTGGTAGTTTGGTATCATCGTTACATGAAATAACACTCAGTTACTGCAACGCACTTCTTACTAGGAGAATGCGACGTTAGTCACGATACCGATACCAAACGCATATAAAACTCGTTTTCGGTCATACAAATGTGATTCTAACGCTGGTGGCCCATTTAGCCAATGGTTAAATCAGGTGATATATTGAGGCGAAAAAGAGTGACGCGAAGAGCCGCCGTTTTATGACGTTTTGCGACGTCATCGATCGTTTCCTTGACGTTAAACGGAGTAATGTCTTTTTCACGCATAAACTACGTAACTGCATGTGTTACAATCAAACATGTTGGCGTGATTTCTTAAAAAAATCGCAGAATGTTGAGAGAATATGAAGTATACAACAGCACTAAGTCGACTTTCAGTGTGTTAGAATGGAAATAGATCAGGGTCCAGTTGTTCAAAGCATAGTTAACGAGCTCGTTAGTGGTCCTATTGTTAAGTGTTCTAGCAATTACAATATCGAAAATTATGGTATTTTTGCTGAAAAAATGTGAGCATTTGCAAAAGCTGCTCACATTTTTTCAGCAAAAATTTTAGCATATTTGTCATATTTAGTGATCAAAGTTTTAACGATACGTTAACTAGCGACGTCGTTAGTTTTGAACAACTGGCCCCAGCTCTACTGCGTGTTTTTATTTTTTGAGTAATATAGCACAGTTTGTCGGTGAGCTGTAAGTAGATAAATCACTCGCGCTACGTGCTCGTGATTTGATCTACTTTACAATTGACCTCTAAACAGTGATATATTTAAGAAATGAAATATTTCTGCAGTTCATGGAAATACGAACGCAGTGGGTCGCGTGCAAAGTAAATGAACCCCGAAGGGGTTTATGTAAAGGGGTTCATGTAAAACTTGCTAGGTACCAACTGTCGTTCTTACTTTCATGAAAAGAAGAAAAAAATAAGTTTATTTTTTTTATATTTTCATTATTTGCACCCTCATCACTGGGCGAAAAAAATGCTTGTAAGGCAAACTTTTAAAGCTGAAAAACTTTTACACGCTGTTTTTCTACAAAGAGCGGAGCAGCGTTGACGTCATCAACGCCCGTAGAGAACAATGGTTTAGAATGAAGTCACTTACCGTTACTGAAAACCATGTGATTCGATGCGTTCACGGAAGTACGAACGCAATTGTTTTCTATAGGTTTTTAGACTTTACACTGTATTCGTAAATGTAAATATTACTCAATAAATCATTGCCAGAGCTGATCCATGTCTTAAATCTTGCATGAGTGGTGATTTCATAAAAAAATTATGAAACACATCACGAAAACACGCCTATATAATTCTGACCCCCTTGAAACCCCACTTTTATATAGTAAAACTGGGGTTTACAGGGGTAAACCTTAATTTTCTTATTTCTGATCTAAAATATAGATTGTGGGTACTCGTTAGAACCGCCTCATCGAGGCGGTTCTAATGAGTACCAGAAATCTGTATTTTGAGCAGAAATAAGAAAAATATCACAATTTTTCATCTTGAAATTTTCATTTTTTCGGCGATAAAGTTTACAATGTATTTGTATAGGCGTGTTTTCGTAATGAAGCGTCCATCAACTTTCATATGAAATGACCATAAGTGCAAGATTCTGTTTATTATATGACAATTTCAAATTGTATTTTTGTTGACGTTAAAAAGAATTCAATAGAAAGACATAAAATGAACTTTCTTGCAAATCCAATGTTTATCAGTTCTGTCAAATTGGTGAAATTTATTGGAAGAAGTGCATAAACTGCATAAACTTAAAAGATACCATAAAACTAATCGTGATCTATAGAGGTGGCTGGCCTCACTACCACCCCCCCCCCCCCCCCCACACACACACACCAATATAAATTAAGATCAAAATCAAGCTGCAAGCTGTTGTGAATGTTTTAGCATCTAGATGTCTATCTTTTGGACAAGGCTTAATGTCACTCAAGCAGTTGGAGAAGATAGGCATGTACTTTTTTTAATATTTTCTCTTCATTCCCTTTCATTCCCTACATTTATCTCTAGGCATTGTCTCCTTATGACCGTAGTTGCTTGTGGAATGTAAAAGTAAAACACCAAGACATACATTACCCCAAAAAAGACTTCTGTCAACATCCCCAAGACAAGTAGATTTTTTGGCTGGGCAAGTGCAAAAACAAAACTTTTCCAGTGAGCATATGGGTGTGAGGGATGGATGGAAAAATCCGTCCCGAGGGACACTGTCCGGCATCACGAGGCTTGCCGAGGGACGGATTTTTCTTTCTTGCACACCAGACAAGGAAATCCGTGATTTTGCCCTGGGATAGAAATTTATGTTCTGACCCTGGTGTTCCGACCCCAAATCGAATATAATCGCGTGTTTGATAAATGCACTGGTGGATTACAACCTCATGCGCGGCGTCGTCATGCGTGACGTCACCACACATTCCTGTTGTGTCATCACAAAATGGCGGCCGTCGGTAACCGAAGTGACAGCAGCATTACAAATTCGCAATAGAAATGGAAGGTATGCAAGAAAAAGAATCCAATATGGGTGTGAGGGGTGGATGGAAAAGTCCGTCCCTCGGGATCACTGTCCGGCATCACTCGGCAAGCCTCGTGATGCCGGACAGTGCCCCTCGGGACGGATTTTTCCATCCACCCCTCACACCCATATAAGATTCTTATTATCCACCCCTCACACCCATATTGGATTCTTTTTCTTGCATACCTTCCATTTCTTAGCGCGGATTTTTAATGCTGCAGTCACTTCGGTTACCAACGTCCACCATATTGTGTTGACACTGCAGGAATGTTTAGTGACGTCACGTAACGTGCTGTGACGTCAACCTTAACGACGGCGCATACGAGGTCGTAATCAACCAGTGCATTTATCAAACACGCGATTATATTCGATTTTGGGTCGGAACACCAGGGTCAGAACATAAATTTCTATCCCAGGGTATAATCACGGATTTCCTTGTCTGGTGTGCAAGAATGGATTTTACCTATGTGTGAAAAAAGGTATGAAGGTTGCCTTTAAAAATACAGATATAACATTATAGTAAGTTTTCTAAACCCTTATCCTGCTTAACAAATTAGTTAGGCCACATCCATGCAAAAGCTGATCACTTTTTTTTTTCAGCAAAAATATTATTATTTGTGCCATCATAAATGATCATGTTTGTTTGATTTGAGGTTTAACGTCCCCGTCAACACTGTAAAGGTCATTTTGGAGACGTTGCTTCCAATTTTGTGGGACTTTTACCCGACATTGAGATGAAATGACATCTCAAGCCCTGTCGCCCAATGAAACCAATAGGGTTTATTAGCATGGACGGTCCACCTCGCACCGCGGTTCCTGGACAGGCTAAGATCCTCTGAGCGGTTTACCAGTACTAGTGTGCGGGCCGGATTCAGCTCTGCGTGGAAGCATCGTGCAGCCCATATATTTCTTCAAGCCTCTATGGGCGGGGGCGGTATAAATGATCAAAGTTTAATGATACATTAACTAACAACATCGTTAGTTTTAAAAAGCTGGTCCCTGATCTGGATCTATACCGTTTGCAAGTCCATTTTATATTTGTCTCGTTTCGATATAATAAACAAGAGGTCAATGATGGGCCTAATTCGCTCACCTGAGTTATGATATACTAACTTTTTTGTTTACGGGTTTTTCTATATTTAGCTCTTACATTCATTTTGTACAGCGGAGCAGAACCACTTAAGCACTTTTGGTAGAGGGGTCACCCTAGGAACATTTCTGTCAAGTTATTTTGAAACTGGGTAATTGGCCTAGGAGAAAATGGTTCTTTGAAGATTTTTCTATTTTTTTTCTTATTTTTTTCAATTCATTATTTTCTTTCCAACATACATATATAAGACATTGCTGGCATATCACATGTTATATATCTACAATAAGACACTATCATATGACATTTTTATGGCCAGCGGTACATGTGCAACCATAATGAACTAAGGTGACTAGCTGTACATTGTATTATTGACTGACTATCCTATATTGATCGGAGGTCATCAGTATTGGCACCAGGTCAACTAATATTAACCCGAGGTCAAGTAATATTAGGCTAAGTTCAATAAAAGCTACATGCACTGTATGTCCCCCCCCCCCCCCCCCCCAAATACATCAAGCAAGTGCCATATAAGTCAAAATTTAATTCAAAGGTAAGATTGCATTACTCTTTCCCTTAATAAAGTTGACAGGAATACGTGATTGAGATGACTATTTCAATGTTCAAAGAACCATGGCTCCAAGGAATGTAAACCAGAGTTACAATTCTCATTTTCAGACCTAAGATGAGCCACACCGTTTAATTGATTTGGTACAAAAGTATAAGAGAAGCATTTCTGCGAATTGGATTTGAAATTCGGTCATTGTCCCAGGAAGATATGTCATAAACAGGTCTTTCTATTTTTAGGTCTGGGAGCCATTTTCTTCAGTGAAGTGGAACTGTTTAAGCAATATTGATAGAGGGTGAACAAAGAAACATTTCTATGAAATGATTTTGAAATTTGATTATGAACCTAGGAGAGATGTCCTTTTTTAAGCTCTGGTGGCCCTTTTGCTCAGCAAAGTGGAACCATTTTAACAATTATGGTAGAGGATCACCAAAGGATAATTTCTGTGAAATAATTTTGAAATCAGACCATTAGCCTAGGAGCAGATGTCATTTAAAGGTTTTTCTATATTTAGCTATGGCGGTCATTTTGTTTTGCAGATCATAACCATTTTAGCAATTCAGGTAGAGGGTCACCCAAGGAACATTCCAGTGAAATCATTTTGAAATCGGACCATTGGCCCTGGAGATGTCCCTTGAAAGATTCTATTTTTAGCTCCAGTGGCCATTTTGTTTAGCGGAGAGAAACCATTTTAGCAGCTTTAGAAGAGAGTCATCAAAGGAGAATACCTGTGAAAAAATTATGAAATCGGACCATTAGCCAACGAGGTTCGTTTAAATGTTGTTCTATTTCAGCTCTCGCGGCCATTTTGTTCAGCGGAGCGGAACCATTTTAGCAATTTTGGAAGAGGGTCAACCAAGGAGCATTCCTGTGCAATATTTTGAAATCGGACCATTAGACTAGATGTCGTTTAAAGTTCTTCCATTTTTAGTT
Organism: Lucinisca nassula; assembly: GCA_963580285.1. NCBI lineage: Eukaryota > Metazoa > Mollusca > Bivalvia > Lucinida > Lucinidae > Lucinisca > Lucinisca nassula. Next base: position 80,514,070 of record OY757011.1, read on the forward strand.
CTGGCCGCCATTTTATTCAGCGGAGCAGAACCATTTTAGTAATCTTGGTAGAGGGTCACCCAAGGCTCATTCCTGTGAAATTATTTTGAAAACGGACTATTAGCCTTGGAAGAGATGTCATTCATAGGTTGTTCAATTTTTAGCTTTGGTGGCCACAGAGCAGAACCATTTTAGCAATTTTTGATAGAGAGTCACCAAAGAAACAGTCCTGCGAAATTATTTTGAAATCGGGCAATTAGCCTAGGAGGAGATGTTGTTTAAAAAATTCTATTTTTAGCTCTGGTGGCCATTTTGTTCAGCGGAACCGAACCATTTTAAGCCATTTTGGTAGAGGAATATTCCTGTGAAATTATTTTAAAATTGGTACTGTTGTCTAGGAGGAAAATTGTTGGCAGACATACAGACAGAAGGACGGCAGACAAAAAGCGATCACAAAAGCTCACCTTGAGCACTCCGTGCTCAGGTGAGCTAAAAATGAAATGCTACAACTGGCATTAGCTACTCTGGTGAACAAACCATTGGGTTACTATCTTACTGAAACATCCAAATCCTGAGAAACCAAAGAAAGCTATGAACGTAAAAAAATTCTCAACCCTTATTTCCATAACCATTAACACTACTGATCTATAGTCATTAATGATCTATAGTCGCTGAAGCTACTTGTATGGGAAGTTACTTCTAATGCTGTACCATCCATTAAGATAACAAAATGGGAGAATCAGTTGGAGTTGTTACTGGTCAAAGTATATCATCACTTACATTGCAGTTATGTTTGTTTGTTTGTTATGAGGTTTAACATCCCCGTCAACATTATATAGGCCATTTTGGACAAGTTGCTTCCAATTTTGTGGTACTTTTACCCGTCACTGAGATGAAATGACATCTCAAGCCCTGCTGTCCAATGAAACCAATTTGGTGATCCGACTCTAACCACTTTGCCTGGGCAGGTTAAGATCCTCTAAGAGGTTTACCAGTACTCACAGTCGGTTTCAGCTCTGTGAAGAAGCATCATGCAGCCCATCTGTTTCTTGAAGACTCGACGAGGTGCGCCGATTGCTAAAATGCCATTTACCCTAAAGAGTTACAAAGGGTAATAACTACAAAAGTATTGATCCCTTGACTCCTTTTCTGTAGTTCTGTAGTAGCAATATCTCGTAGATATCAACATTTATTATAAGATTCCTAAATTATTCATCAAGATATGCAGAAAAAAACAACAATAATCATGTAACTAGATATGGTGTTTGTTAAACACTGTGCTCCCAACCATATGCTTGCCCTTAAATGCCAATATTTTCAAAGGGCCAAGCTGTAGAACAAGATTTCATCCCACTTTTTCAGTATTCAAAAGGTAATCAGGTTATCTTCTTATGACCACCGACCCATTCATCAACTTTCAAGGCTCTAGCTTTTATAGTTTTTGAGGTAGTTTGTTGATAAGATTTCATTCCAATTTTTTCAAAGGGCCATAACTCAGGAAATGGACATAATGCTGACAAGAAAAAACATGTTAGCTGATTTTCATGAGGAATCCATATGTAAAATTTAAAAAAAAAACTGGCATATATGGTTCTAAAGTTATTCTATGCACCAAACAAGAGGACACAGAGGGCCCTGATTCGCTCACCTGTGTGTCACTGTCTCGAGTACATTCTAGTTTTTGATCCAACATGACCCAGTTTCCATTATAGTCTAAAGTTCGTAAAGATAAATATTCTGACAAAGTTTCATGAAGATTGGATCAAAAATGCTCCTTCTAGAGTGTACACAAGGTTTTTCGAAGATTTGACCTACTGACCTAGTTTTTGACCCAACATGACTCAGTTTCAAACTTGGCCTAGGTTTCATAGAGATAAATAAAGAAATGAATGAGTTATGCTGGTCACAAGCGTTTTACCATAGTTAGCAATGGGAACCTACGGAGAATGCTGTCATAAATCTAAAAGGGGTCATAACTCCACCAAAAATGATCGGACCTGACCCGTTTTGAACCCACTCAGATTTTTGTGATATCTACAATATATATCAGTTTCAGAAATATCAGGCCAAAAATGAATGCGCTATAGAGGGTCATCGCTTTTGGTTAATGGTTGCCATGGTAACCAGACTTTGCAATTGATTCTCACAAAAAATCTCATTGTTCCCCCATCCAGTGTACATCACATATGAAGTTTGATTGGAATCAGCCTGCAGGTTGCGGAGATATTGCAGTTTGAAAGTGTGGACGACGATGGACGACGGAGGCCTGCAATCCTATAAGCCCCCCCCCTCCCCCCACCGAGCCTTCGGTTCTGGTGAGCTAAAAAAAGTGCCGACTAACCCACAAACAAAGGGACAGTGCAAAAACTATATGCCCTCCTACGGGGGGCATAAAAATACTTAATCTGAGCCTCCAGGATCAACGTCAGTAAATGACCTTGTTCTTTGGAATTGATAAACTTGGATTCAGCTGATTGCAAATATCATTTCTGATGCCACAAGCTACCATGCATTAAAAAAAATCCAGTTTTACCCTTTTTTCCATACAAATGTCCGAGTGACCAAATTTGACCTTGCCGTAAAGCAGGTCAAGGTCAACCAAAGATCATCATTTAAAAAACTTGGAAGGGCCCCCAAGTCCCCGATGCTGGATACCCAGTTTCAAGGGCATTGGCCATTCGGTTCCTGCGAAGAAGATTTTTAAAGGTTTTTACCAAATATGGGCAATGACCGGTCACAGATCAAAATTTTTGCATGGGTGGGGAGCCCTTGTCACAAGGTACCTACATGCCAAATATGAAGGCTCTATCTTAAATGGTTCAAAAGTTATGAGAAAGAAGGTCAAAGGTCAAGGTCACAGGTCAAAATTTGGTGGAAAGTCCTTGTAACAAGATAAATACATGCCAAATATGAAGGCTGTATCTCAAATAGTTCAAAAGTTATGATAAAGTAGGCCACATGTCAAGGTCAAAGTCACAAATCATTTTTGTATGAACAGGAAGCCCTTGTCACAAGGAAACTACATGCCAAATATGAAGGCCCTATCTCAAATGTTTCAAAATTATGACAAAGTATTAAGGTCATAAGACAAAAAATTTGTATGGTGGGAAGACCTTTTCACAAGGAACATAAATGCCAAATATGAAGGCACTATCTCAAATGGTTCAAATGTTATAATAAAATAGGTCAAATGTCAAGTGTGTGTGTGTGTGAATTCGGGTTTAACGTCGCTTTCAACAATTTTTCAGTCGTATCACGACGGTGTCTGGTTGCGACAGGGAGCTCAATGCTCACTTTTATAGTGCTGCCTCACTGACACATTACATGATACCACACCCAGTCACATTATCCTGACACTGTGTCGACCAGTCCTAGGTCTACCCCGTAAATCTGAGTGCCAAGCGAGGAGCAGCTAGTACCATTTTTAACGACTTTGGTATGTCGCGGCCCAGGATCGAACCCGTGACCTCCCGTTCCCCGGAGCGGACACTCTACCAATTGAGCTATAGGGGCCGGTCAAATGTCAAGGTAAAGGTCACAGATCATTTAGTGTATGAATAGGAAGCCCTTTTCGCAAGGAACCTACATGCCAAATATGAAGGCTGTATCTCAAATGCTTCAAGTAGGTCAAATGTCAAGGTCATGGGTCAAAAGTTTTGAATGGTTGAGAAAACCTTGTCACAAGGAACATACATGCCAAAATATGAAGGCTCTATCTGATATGGTTCAACATTTATGATAAAGTAGGTCACAGGTCAAGGCCATAGGGCGAATCTTTATATGAGTGGGAAGCACTTGTCACAAGGAACCCACATGCCAAATATGAAGGCTCTATCTCAAACGGTTCAAAAGTTATGACAAAATAATCTTCTGATCTACTTTTTGATTTGACATGACCCATATTCGAACTTAACTGAGATATTGTCCAGATGATCATTCTGGGCAAGTTTTATGATAATTTGACTAAAACTATGGCCTCTTAGAGTGTTCAAAACGTTTTTGTCTATGATTTGACCTGCTGACCTACTTTTTGACCCGACATGACCCATATTCAAACTTGACCCAGATGTTGTCAAGATGATCAATCTGAGCAAGTTTGAGGATGATCGGACCAAAACTGGGGCCTCTAGTGTGTTCAAAAGATTTTTCAACAATCTGACCTACTGACCTACTTATTGACCAAAAAACCCATCTTCGAAATTAACCGAGATATTGTCAAATGATCATTTTGAGCAAGTTTGATAATGATCGGACCAAAACTGTGGCCTTTAGTGTGTTCAGAGGGTTTTTCTATGATTTGACCTACTGACCTACTTTTTGAACCGACATGACCCGTAATCATACTTGACCAAGATATTGTCAAGATGATCATTCTGGGCAAGTTTGATGATGATCGGACCTAAACTGTGGCCTCTAGAGTGTTCAGAATGTTTTTCTATGATTTGACCTACTGACCTACTTTTGACCCGACATGACCCATATTCAAACTTGGCCGAGATATTGTCAAGACTATCATTCTGAGCAAGTTTGATGATGATCGGACCAAAACTGTTGCCTCTAGTGTATTCACAAGGTTTTTCTATGATTTGACCTGCTGACCTACTTTGGGATCCGACATGAACCATATTTGAACGTGACTAAGATATTATCAAGATGAACATTCTGAGCAAGTTTGATGATGATTGGACCAAATCTGTGGCCTCTAGTGTGTTCAGAAGGTTTTTCTCGATTTGACCTACTATCCTATTTTTTGACCCGACATGACCCATATTCGAACTTGACCGAGATATTGTGAAGATAATCATTCTGATTAAGTTTGATGATGATCGGACAAAAACCGTGGCCTGTAGTGTATTCACAAGGTTTTTCCTGATTTAACCTACTGACCTACTTTTTGACCCAACATGACCCATATTCGAACTTGACCGAGACATTGTCAAGATGATCATTCTGGGCAAGTTTGATGATGATTGGACCAAAACTGTGGCCTCTAGTGTATTCACAAAGTTTTTCTATGATTTGACCTACTGACCTACTTTGTGACCCGACATGAACCATATTTGAACGTGACTAAGATATTATCAAGATAATCATTGTGAGCAACTTTGATGATGATTGGTTCAAATCTGTGGCCCCTAGTGTGTTCAGAAGGTTTTTCTATGATTTGACCTACTTTTTGACCCAACGGCACCCATATTCGAACTTGACTGAGATATTGTCAAGAAGTTGATTCTGGTCAAGTTTGAAGATGATTTGCCCAAACTGTGGCCTCCAGTGTGTTCATAAACTTTTTCTCTGATTTGACCTACTGTCCTACTTTTTGACCCGACATGACCCATATTCGAACTTGACCGAGATATCTTCAAGATAATCATTCAGAGAAAGTTTGATGATGATCGGACCAAAACTGTGGCCTCTAATGCATTCACAAGGTTTTTCTATGATTAGACCTACTGACCTACTTTTTGACCCGACATCGCCCATATTCGAATTGAACGAGATATTGTCAAGATGATCATGCTGGGGAAGTTTGATGATGATCGGACAAAAACTGTGGCCTCTTAGTGTGTTCACAATGTTTTTCTATGATTTGACCTACTGACCTACTTTTTGACCCGACATGACCCATATTCTAACTTGACCGAGATGTTGTCAAGATGATCATTCTGGGCAAGTTTGATGATGATCGGACCAAAACTTTGGCCTCTAGTGTGTTCACAAGGTTTTTCTTTGATTTGACCTACTGACCTACTTTTTGACCTGCCATGACCCATATTCGAACTTGACCGAGATATTGTCAAGATGATCATTCTGGGCAAGTTTGATGATGATCGGACCAAAACTTTGGCCTCTAGTGTGTTCACAAGGTTTTTCTTTGATTTGACCTACTGACCTACTTTTTGACCTGCCATGACCCATATTCGAACTTGACCGAGATATTGTCATGATGATCATTCTGATCAAGTTTGATGATGACTGGCCCAAAACTGTGACCTCTAGTGTGTTCACAAGAAAAGTTTACGGATGGACGCACGCACGCACGGACGTACGACGGACAAAACGTGATCCCAAATACTTACCTCGTCACTACGTGATAGGTTAGCTAAAAACATACAATGTACAAATGCCAAAAGTTACAAAAGGTCATAATTCAGAATTACTTAATCAGCTAATCAGGTCATCTATTCATCACTAACAATCCACTCATCAACTTTCAAGACCAGTTTTAAGAATTTATTAGATATTTTGCTGATTTGCAAGATTTCATCCATTATACTTTAAAAGGGCCATTACTCAGGTTTGGGGCATAAGCATGATGAGAAAAAAAAACACGTCAGCTGTTTTTTCAATAGGAATCCATGTATAAAATTTAAAAACCCTAGCATATACGGTTCTAAACTTAACCTATGAATCACAAAGCATGCAAGGTACAAATGCCCAAAGTTACAGGTAGTCTCGGTTAGAAATAATAAACAAGAGGCCGATGATGGACTTATTTCGCTCACCTGAGTTATGATTTACTTACATTGTTGTTTAAAGTTTTTTTTTCTATATTTAGCTCTGGCTGCCATACGCCTTACAAGAAAACAATACATGCCAGCTGTTTTTTTATGAGGAATGCATATATGAAATTTCAAAACCCTAGCATATATGGTTCTAATCACAAAGCATGCGCTATACAAATGCCCATAGTTACAAAGGGTAATTACTCATGAAGAATATTTCGGAATCTCTTTAAAAGTTAATCAGGGTATCTTCTTTTCACTAGCAACCCACACATAAAATTTCAAGGCTCTAGCTTGAATAATTTTCGGAAAACATTTTCTAAGTTTTATCGCCGATACTTTCAATTAATTTAGGTTGGATTAAATAAGACTTTCGCTGCAGGGGATGTCACAGCCTGAGTTTTTTGGCGACATTACATTAAGAACTAGAAATGTGTCCAAAGTACACAGATGCCCCCGCTTAGCACATTAATCTTTAAGTGGTGCAAATACCAATCTGTGCGAGTTTCGGCGTTCCACCAATAGTGACCTTGACGTTAAAAGTCGAAATCGCTCGAGATATTGTCATAAGGAACATTTGTGTGAAGTTATTTTGAAATCGGTGAAGAAATGTAAGCGCTAGAGGGGTGACAAAGTTTTTCTAAAAATAGGCACAGTGACCTTGACCTTGAAAGTGGAACTCGCTAGAGATATTGTCATAAGGAACATTTGTGTGAAGTTATATTGAAATTAGTCAAGAAATGTAAGCGCTAGAGCGAAGACAAAGTTTTTCTAAAAATAGCCACAGTGACCTTGAACTTGAAAGTCAAAATAGCTTGAGATATTGTCATAAGGAACATTTGTATGAAGTTATATTGAAATTGGTGAAGAAATGTAGGCGCTAGAGCAATGACAAAGTTTTTCTAAAAATAGCCACTGTGACCTTGACCTTGAGGTGATGACCTTGAAAGTCGAACTCGCTCAAGATATTGTCATAAGGAACATTTGTGTGAACTTATATTGAAATCAGTGAAGAAATGTAGGCGCTAGAGCAATGACAAAGTTTTTTCTAAAAATAACCTCTGTGACCTTGACCTTGAGGCCATGACCTTAAAAGTCGAACCTGCACGAGATATTTTTATAAGGAACATTTGTGTGAAGTTTATTGAAATTGGTGGTACAAATACCTTAACCAAAGTCTTAAACATTAAAAATTTTCTAATTCTATGACCTTGACCTTGAGGTCATGGGTATGGGTGGGGGTATTGCTGAATAAACCATTGGACCTATATGTATCATCATAGTAAATATAAACCAAATCCATTGTATGGTTATGAAAATATGAGCTCAAGTTCTACCTGGTACAAATACCTTAACCTGGGTCTTAAACATTAAAAATTTCAAGTCCATGACCTTGACCTTGAGGTCATGGGTATGGGTGGGGGTATTGCTGAATAAAACTTCAGTCCTATATCTATCATCATACCGAATATGAACCAAATTCATTACACGGTTTGGAAAATATGAGCTCAAGTTCTACCTGGTACAAATACCTTAACCTGGGTCTTAAACGTTAAAAATTTCAAAGTCCACGACCTTGACCTTGAGGTCTAGGGTATGGGTGGGGGTATTGCTGAATAAAACTTTGGACCTATATCTATCATCATACTAAATATAAACCAAATCTATTGTATGGTTTGGAAAATATGAGCTCAAGTTCTACCTTGTACAAAAACCTTAACCTGAGTCTAACAGGATTACGTACGTACGTACGTACGTACACACTTTCGTACATTCGGAAACCGTACGCACGTACCCACGGACGCACGTACGGAAAACCGAAAAACTATATCCCCCGGCATCATACGATGCGGGGGCATAAAAATTAAAGGCAAACCTAACTTTTCGGAACTATTCCAGAAAATTATTAAACGTTATAAACACATTGGATATAATATAAATGCTATTCAGCAGTCTGCGTGAATTGTGTTTGACCCAATCACGGTCAAACATTATGCTTTCCTCTTTAATTGCACGCCGGTGGATCAGGGTTCAGCCCCCATGATGGCTTTGGCTTAAAGCTATTTATTAGAGTGTCAGAGCCGGAACATTTATGTCTGTTGCTTGGTCCAACGGGGTTCTACTGTTGGTTTCCTTTTGCTCCAGTATTCTTGTGGCGTTGTGTTCAGCACAGGATGGAGAAGCCTCCGTGGTGCAGTGGTTACGCTACTCGCCTTGTAAACCAGGGATCACAGGATCGATCCCGGGCTTCTCCAGACTTTCGGATGAGTCTTTAAACTGAGGTCCCGTCTCCGTATGACCTTAGCTGTTGGTGGGACGTAAAACTAAAACTCACTCACTCACTCAGCACAGGATGGCTCAGCGCGTTTTACTGTTGAGTCCGCATACTTGTGTAAACTTTGCTGTAATTGTGATTTCTTTGTTTACCAAGTTGATTCACTGATGAGTTAGAAAACCTTCACGCGGACCAAACAAATACCACAGTGAGTGAGTGAGTTTTAGTTTTACGTCCCACCAACAGCTATGGTCATACGGAGACGGGACCTCGGTTTAAAGACTCATCCGAAAGTCTGGAGAAGCCCGGGATCGAAAATACCACAGTAAAAGTGAGGGTTCGGATCCCGTAAATATAACTTAAAACCACCAGTATTTTACTGACCGTTCCGAGTAGGTGATTTTGCTGTGGTTCTTTCAAGTTTTGTGTTCGGTGTCCTAATTATTTCCCTTCTTATACATGTTGTTACGTTGTATATTCTGATTCTTCCCCCTATTTGTTGTTCATATTTAGTTACATTTGTCCTTCCGGTTTGATGTTTCAGATTCTTTCTCCCATTACGTAAATTGCTCCTTTTTAGTTAGGTTAAGCTATTCTGAATCACCACCTGTTTGGGAAAGAGCTGCCGACTCAGTTTACCTGTGGTACGTTTTGTTTACTCTCGTCATAACAATTAAGAAATTTCGGAATCTATTCAAAAGTTAATCAGGGTACATCTTTTCACTAGCAATCCACACATAGAATTTCAAGGCTCCAGCTTGAATAATATTCGCAAAGCATTTTTTTTTAGTTTTATCGCCGATACTATCAATTAATTTCTAAATTTAAGGTTGGATTAAATAGACTTTTGCTGCAGGGGATGTCACAGCCTGAGTATTTTGGCGACATTACATTAAGAAAATTAAAGGCAAACCTAACTTTTCGGAACAATTCCAGACAATTATTAAACATTACAAACCCATTGGATATAATATAAATGCTATTCAGCAGTCTGCATGCATTGCGTTTGACCCAATCACGGTCAAACATTATGCTTTCCTCTTTAATTGCACGCCGATGGATCGGGGTTCAGACCCCATGACATCAGACTGTGACATCGTTAGCGAGGAAGTTCTGGAAATCATCGACCTATGTAACAACGCTAAGTATAGCCATCCAGACCCATTGTCTATGGATCAAGTGAAGAAAGCAATAGAATCATTGAACAAGGGAAAGGCGGCAGATTTCTACGGAGTTACCGCTGAACACTTTATATATGGTGGAGAGGAATTGCTCCGCACCACAACAGATATCTTAAATAATTTACACAAATTTGGCCAGCTGACAGAGAGTATGAAGACTTGAGTTCTCACCCCTGGTTTTAAAAAGAAAGGTTCACCCAATGACGTGAAGAACTATAGAGGAATAACAATACTCCCTCCACTGACAAAGATATTGAGACAGTATTGAAAGAAACAGTAAGGCCTGCAGTGGAAAGGTGTCAGAATAATCTACAACGAGGTTTCACACAGAACTCCTCTCCAATGAATTGCTCTCTCATATTGGAAGAAGTTATCAGAGAGGCTAAAGACCTGAAAGAACCCCTTTACATAGCTTTCCTGGATGTAAAAGCAGCTTTTGATGTCGTCTCCCATGCTAGCCTGCTACGTAAGCTGTTCCATATAGGCATAGAAGATCCCGAATGGTCACTCATACATTCTATGCACGTAGGAGCCGAGTCCGTGGTAAAGTGGAAGGGAGCAACATCAGACCCATTTCAAGTACAACAGGGTGTCCGACAGGGAGGCATATTGAGTACAGATTTGTATAAGCTGTATGGGAACAGCCTGCTTAACAGGCTGACCGATTTGGCAATAGGAGCACATATTGGAGAAACTTCTTGTGTAGCACCTACAACGGCAGATGACATGGCTCTAGTAGCTTCAGAACTGACGGTATTACAGCGTCTTGTTAACACCTCCGTGGACTATAGTTTGATGGAGAATTACCTTCTTCAGCCCGTCAAAAGCGTGATAGTGGCCCTACCAAATAAGAGCAAGAAAAGACAGAATCCTGTTGATATTGACATACACATGAATGGTGTGCGCATGCCGGTGGTTCAGGAGGCAGCACACATGGGCATTATCAGATCAGCTGACAGTCAAGAATCTACAGTCAAGCAGAATATTGAAAAGGCACGGCGTACCATATACTGTCTGATGGGAGCCGGACTACACGGGGAAAATGGTCTAGACCCTGACTCATCTATCCATATCCTGCAGAACTATGTGCTTCCCCTACTAGTTTACGGGTTGGAGGTGCTATTGCCAAAAAAGACCTTGCTAGACAAATTAGAACGTGCCTACAAGAAGTTTCTTAAACAGATCTTGTCATTGCCCAACTCCACAGCAGACTCAGCTATCTACATTCTCTCAGGCACAATCCCTATAGAAGGAGTCATACACAAAAGAGCATTAACTCTGATCGGGAACATCAGTCGCCTCCAAGACGATTCTGTGGAGAAGAAAATAGCTGTACGGCAATTGTCTGTGAAAGGAGAAAACTCACACAGTTGGTTCATAGATTTGAAACATATTCTCATCAAGTATGGCTTGCCCTCCCCCTGAGAGATAATGGAGTCCACACCTACGAAGTTCTCCTGGAAAAGACAAGTCAAGAAACAAGTAGATTCTTATTGGGCTGATGCGCTAGTGTCGAAAGCTGCCCTATATCCCAGCCTCGAGTACCTCAAAACAGATAGTTATGTCCCGGGCAAAAAGCACCCAGTTATACAGAAGGCTCATGGTGTGAAAGATATCCCCGAATACATACGAAAGTCAGAGTTCTTACAGGAGTATATGTTCTGCAAGTCAACAGAGCTGCTTTTTTTATCAGAATGGGGTAAACCCAACATGTCTCCTTTGTAAAGAGGATGATGAGACCACAGAACACTTTATACTACAATGTCCAGCCTTAAACCATGCCAGACAGCCCATTCTAGAAGACATAAAGCAGATATGCCAAAGCCTTGGTATAGAAACTGACTTTGAGGACAGCAAATGCATGCTTCAGCTCATACTAGACAGTACATCCTTATTTAACAAACACCCAGAATTAAACAGTATAGACTTTGATCGGCTAGAAAGACACAATAGACGACTCTGTCACACACTACATGTTGAAAGATTCAAAAGACTCCCCCAATTGGTTACAAAAAGGAAGGGTTAAAGCAGAAAAGTAGGCTCCAGCACAAACTCCAGGAACCTGTAAATAATATGTAAAATAGTTGTACATAGGGTGATGTAAGACAGTCAGCTCAACCCACCGTGAAGTTAAGACCCCCCACTCTGGCGACAGAGGTGTGCCTTAACTGGCAGAAAATATTGGAAACAGTAAACAGTAACAGTAAACAGATGGCTTTGGCTTAAAGCTATTTATTAGAGTGTCAGAGCCGGAACTTTTATGTCTGTTGCTTGGTCCAACGGGGTTCTACTGTTGGTTTCCTTTTGCTCCAGTATTCTTGTGGCGTTGTGTTCGGCACAGGATGGCTCAGCGCGTTTTATTGTTGTGTCCGCATACTTGTGTCAACTTTGCTTTGTGATTTCTTTGTTTACCGAGCTGATTCACGGTCAGATGAATTAGAAAACCTTCACGCAGATCAAAACAAACAAATACTTGTTTGAACCACAGTGAAAGTGAGAGTTAGGGTTCGGATCCTGTAAATATAACTTAAACCCACCAGTATTTTACTGACCGTTCCAAGTAGGTGTAAATTGCTCCTTTTTAGTTAGGTTAAGCTATTCTGAATCACCACCTGTTTGGGAAAGAGCTGCCGACTCAGTTTACCTGTGGTACGTTTTGTTTACTGTCCTCACTCCATGTTTCGCCTCCTTTTCCCGGTAATATTGTGGGGAAAATTTGGTATCGGATTGTATCAGTTCCTGATCGCTTCTCTTTTTAATTTTGAGATATTTTGCTGACAAGATTTGATTCAATTTTTTCCAATGACCAAAACTCAGGAAAGAGGCATAATCCTGACAAGAAATCTATGAAGAATCCCTATATGAAATTTTAAAAGTGCTAAAGTTATGCTTTGCATCACAAAGCATGCAATCTTCGAATGCCCAAGGTAACAAAGGGCCATAACTTTTCGGAATTTCTTCAAAAGTTAATCAGGTCATCTACTTATCACAAGCAATGCACTCATCAAATTTTCAGTCTCTGGCTTTAATAAGTTTTTGCGATATGTTGCTGACAAGATCTCAGCCCAATCTTTTCAAAGGGTCATAACTCAGGAAAGGGGGATTAATCTGGCGATAAAAAAAGGGTCAGCTAATATTTTCATGAATAATCCATATAAGAAATTTTACAACCCTAGCATACACGGTTCTTAAGTCATGCTATGCATAAGTTATGCTATGCATCCAAAAGTGTAACGGACGCATGGACCTACAGACGCACATACTTTGGGGCATAAAAAAAGGGAATAACTATAGAAGTATTGAGCCAGAGACCCTGATTTTTTCCTATCAACAACAGCTTATCAATATCAACATTATTGCAAAATATGATAAGATCCTCAAATTATCAAGCAAGATAGAGGCAGGAAATAAAAGTGTAACTGACACTTAAGAACTACAAACAAACAGTATTGATTCCTTTTTCCTTCTTTTTCTGTAGCAGCAGCATCTCAGTCAGCATGAATATTAACCCTTATCTTGCTGAATATTCATTTAAGCCACACCCTTTCTCTTTATCAACCAATCAAATTACTTGATGTAATTTATTGCTACAGATTCATAAACTGAATGCCAAACAGTGTAGATCCTGATCAGATGGCTTCAGAAGCCATCTGATCTGGATCTACACTGTTTGCAAAGATAGGGGTTGTCGTGAACAGCAAGATAAGGGTTAACATTTGTGCAATAATGATAAGACTCGTAATTATTAATAAAGATATGCAGGAAAACACAGTTCTTAAGAACTACAAAGGGGAATAACTATATAAGCATTGATCCATGGACCCTGATTTTTCCCTAGCAACAACATCTTATTTATATTATCAGAATGCAAAATGTGTTAAGATTCCTTGAATTATTAAGCAGGAAAAACAAGTGTTATAGAAACCAAAAGTGCCACAGACAACTTTCTAAGAATCAAAAAGGAAAATAACTAAACGTATTAATCCCTTGACACTCTTTATTTCTGTGGCAGCAACATCTTAAAACTATAAATGGTGTTTTTAAAACACTATGTCCCCAACCATATGCTAGCCCCAAAATGCCAAAATTTTCAAAGTGCCTGAGATTCCATCCAACTTTTCAAAATTTATTCAAAAGTTCATCAGATTGTCTTTTTTTATCATATAACGTCGCGTCTGAGAATGTAATAATGCCATGTATTATTTTCGATAATCCACTAGTGGATTAAATATGCAAATTAGCTAGATACGTCCCTTAACGTTACATGTACGACGTCCTTATTGACGTCGCGTTTACTAAGGGTGGAATATTGACATTTTTGAAAACAATCGTGAATAAAATGCGTTTTAAATGTCATATGATAAACAGGATCTTGCATTCGTGCTCATGTGTTATTGAATTTATTAAACTCGTTGAGGAAAAGGGATAAAATGCTCGGCAAAGCCTCCCATTTAATCCCTTTTCCTCAACTCGTTTAATAAATTCACTAATACATGAATACTCATGTCTAATACATGAAAACTCATGTAAGATCCTCTTTATCAGTAATTTATTAAACTCGTTGAGGAAAAGACATAAAATGCTCGACAAAGCCTCGCATTTAATCCCTTTTCCTCAACTCGTTTAATAAATTCACTTATACATGAACACTCATGTAAGATCCTCTATATCAATAATTTATTAAACTCGTTGAGGAAAAGAGATAATATGCTCGGCAAAGTCTCGCATTTTATCCCTTCTCCTCAACTCGTTTAATAAATTCAATAATACATGAACACTCATGTAAGAATCTCTATATCAATACTTTATTAAACACGTTGAGGAAAAGAGATAAAATGCCCGGAAAAGCCTCGCATTTTATCCCTTTTCCTCAACTCGTTAAATAAATTCAATAATACATGAACACTCATGAAAGATCCTCTATATCAACAATTTATTAAACTCGTTGAGGAAAAGGGATAAAATGCTCGGTACAGCCGCGCATTTTATCCCTGTTCCTCAACTCATTTAATAAATTCAATAATACATGAATACTAATGTAAGATCCTCTATATCACTACCAATCCATTCATCAACTTTCAAGGCTCTAGATTTAATAGGTTTTGAGATATTTTGCTGATAAGATTTCATCCAAATTTTTTCAAAGGGCCAAAACTCAGGAAAGGGGCATAATCCTGACGAGACAAAAATACATGCCAGTAGTTTTTCATATGGAATCCATATACGAAATTTCAAAACCCTAGCATATATGGTTCTTAAGTTATGCTATGCAACACAAAACATACAATGTACAACTGCCCAAAAGTTACAAAGGGCCATAACCCATGAAGTATTTTTCTGAATGTCTTCAAAAGTTAATCATCACTAGCAATCCACTCATAAACTTTCAAGGCTTTAGCATTAAAAGTTTTTGCGACATTTCGCTAATATTTCATCCATATACGTTCAAAGGGCAAAACTAACGGAAGAGGGCATAGTCGTGACTAGAAAGAACTACAGCTGTCAGTGAAACTGACTGGGGCCCCGGCAGTGCCATCAGAGGAGTTTGATTTTTTTTCAAAGGGTCATAACTAGAGTATTGTAGTTAGAGTTATTTAACTTGCCATGTAATTGTGTAATGGTATTGTGACCTTATATCTAAAGTTTAAAGTTGGTGCATTTGATGGTTTGTAAGTTATGAATAAACTAGAAATGCGTCCATAGGACACGGATGTCCCCGCCTGAAAATATGTCTATGTTCGTATTCATCCATAGAAAGTTATTGACCATGTTTAAGTTTTGGACCTTTTTTTCACCTTTGACCTCTAAGTATGACCTTGACCTTGGAGGTAAGGACAATGGTTTTGTGTGAGGCAGATTGTCTCATAATGGCCAACATTTCTGCCAAGTAATTTCAAAATCCATCCAGAGATAAGAAAGTTATTGACTGCGTTTAAGTTTTGAACCATTTTTTTACCTTTGACCTCTAAGTATGACCTTGACCTTGGAGGTACGGATCTGGGTTTGCACGTGACACATCGTCTCATGATGGTTAACATTTCTTCAAAGTAATTTCAAAATCCATCCAGAAATAAGTAAGTTATTGAGTGCGTTTAAGTTTCAGAGCCTTTTTTTTACCTTTGACCTTTAAGTATGACCTTGACCTTGGAGGTACGGACCTGGGTTTTGCACGTGACACATCGTCTCATGATGGTTAACATTTCTACAAAGTAATTTCAAAATCCATCCAGAAATAAGAAAGTTATTGACTGCGTTTAAGTTTCGGACCCTTTTTTTACCTTTGACCTATATATATGACCTTGACCTTGGAGGTACGGACCTGGGTTTTGCACGTGACACGTCGTCTCATGATGGTTAACATTTCTGAAAGTTGAAGACAGGTAAAGCGGACAATCAAATTTATACCTGTTATAACGCCGCGGAAACACAGCGATTACCCCACGACCCCCCGATCGGCACATATCCACAACAGTAGTCTCCGATTTAATCCTTTTCATCATACCCCCCGCAACGCTGGGTGGCGCAGGTTCAAAAAGATTTGCGGCGGGTGTACTGTATCAAGTTTGGTTGAAATTGATTGCAAAACACAGACTGTAGATCCCGGAAATGGTTAATTTCAGCATTATTTGAAGAACAAGGGGCCGTAACTCCCATGATGATCGTCGGATTTTGAAGATGATCGGTCTCGTGGATGCAAAGGCATGAATCATGTTTTGGTTGAAATGGGTTTGGAAAGAATTTAATTTTATGTAATGTTGGTGGTGCCTGATGCTCCGTCTCTGGTCCGGCCCATCTGAGTCTAACTGTTTGTTTTCTTTTGCTCCAGCATTTCAATGGTTTCTTGCTGTCGAGTCCTCACCGTTGCTTCATCTCTGTGGTTGTTTGATTTTTGTGTTCTCGGAGATGTTGCACTGATGAGTTAGGTGGCCTTCATTGGGACTGAACAAATTATTTGTCTAAAGCGCGAAGGAAGTAAGAGAGAGGATTGCAGCTACGTAAAATCTATTTAAAGGTGCATTATTGAGCTACCGGGTCTCAAAATTTTTTTCTGGTTTTAATCTTCAATGCATACTCCTTTGTCATGTGTACACTTTTGGAGCCAAATACAGCTTCAGAACTTTGTGAAAATGGTCGTTTTTATTCGTGTTTACCCTTCGCTCTGAACATGTGTTCGGAATTTCTGTTCTAAAAATAAATATGTCACTTTACACATACATGGAGACAGTATCGTCTCTAAGTGTCGTTACTTATGGCATGGTATTCAGCGTCATATTTTTTTCCGATTCAGGCATGGCCTAAGCAAACAAGGCCAAAAATGAACGTCGCATAACGTCATATAAGGGGATTCTATTTTTGTCACGAATTGAAAAATAGATCTAACTAGTGTTCGAAACTTAGTTCGGGAATCCCTCGCAAACTAGTTTACCAGTCATCATAATTGTTCGCATTTTTGCATAAAATGCATTCATTTGTATTGTTTTAAAGAAAAATATCGCCTATTTGATTTTATTTTTGGAAGCATTTTTTCCAGATAGCACAATAATGCACCTTTAAGCCTCCCAGTGGAATTTGTTTCACTGACCGTTCCAAGGCGGTTCTTCTGTTGCGGTTTATTTTTGTTATGATGTGTCTTTGAATGTGTGTTTCGCTTATATTATTTTGTTTTGTATAGCCAGTTGGCTTTTTTGTGGGAAAGTAACTGTCCCTTTTGCTTTCACTACTGATGTTTCCATTACGGTCTAGTTATTTCATGTTTGTGTTTCTTTCCCTTTGCTGTTACTGCTGGGAGCTGTGGGTTAATTGTATCGATTTCTGATCATTGCCTTCACTTCTATTTTGGAAACACAAACTGTAGAGTCTGTAAACGGATAATTTCAGCATTATTTGAAGAATAAAGGGCCGTAACTCCCATAATAGGCATCGGATTTAGCGATGATCAAACTCGTCCAGCCATGTATCAAATAAACCCAGACTGTAGATTCCAGAAACGGCTAATTTAAGCATTATTCTGAGAACAAAGAATCCCGTGATATGCGTCGGATTTTGACGACGAGGTCTTATGGATGCAAAGGCATGTATCAAAATTGGTAGGTACACACAGACTGTAGTGTCAGGAAACAGCTAATTTCAGAACTATTTTAAGAACAAAGGGCCGTAACTCCCGTGATACGCACCAGATTTGATGATGATCGAACTTTTCCGAGGTCTCATGCATGCAAAGCCATGTATCAAGTTTGGTGGGTTTTTGGATGGCAATCACAAATTGTAGAGTCCGGAAAGTATGCGGCTGGATGGATTGACGGATGCATGGACCATCTGAATTCAGTATACCCTTCAGCATTTTTTTTGGGGGGGGGGGGGGGGGGATATACATAAAAGAGGATATTTACTTTTTTGAGACGAATACCATAAATATTTCATCGATGTGTTGAAAACATAAATTTCACGAGTGCCAAGCACGAGTGAAAATTCTTTTCTTTTTCAATACACGAGATGAAATACTTTTGGTATGTACTGGAAAAAGTACAATTTCTGACTTTGGCGGTGTACTGTAACTGAATTGCTGAAAGTAACGTGCTTTGCACACGTGAAAATTTCTCGTGTTTTTAACAAACTCAATAAAATATACTTTCAAAACATTCGATGGAATATTGGTATTTATAAAAAGAAAGTACATTCTCTTTTTTATTCTTTACGAAAAATAAACCAAGAAAGTATTTCGGGCTGCTACTGTTGTTTGTTTTACATACGCATTTATTTCACGGTTAAAGGCATTTATTCTTGATTACTGAGGACTATCATTCCATTACATAATATACTACTCAAAGTTTGATAGGGATCACTTTTTATATACCAAATTTTGCACTGAAAATTTAAAATTTCATGACAGAATTTGCACTCCGAATATTGATAAATATCTTAAGCAGAAACTCATGTGCAATTCAGTACACATGAATGTGCACACTTCTCACTCAGCAAATGAACTCATGCACCCCAAAAATCTTGCGTAACACTGCATTCCAACAAACTTGTCAGTGTTCCTTTACTAAGCGTAAAAAGGAATTCATTTGATTTGTGAAACTTTAAAATGCCTAGGAGACAGTTAAGAAACCGCCTGAGCCCTGAAGAAATAACCGTGGCGTTGGAATGTTGGAATCTGGCATCTCTCAACGTCGTGTTGCTGGGATTCTGAATGTGTCGCAGACCCTGGTTTCCCGAATGTAGAGTCAGCATCTTTCCCACGGGAATCCTTCACACAGACACAGCGGCGGTCAAGAAAGGGCTGCAACTCAACGTCAGGACCGTTTATTGTTGATTCAGTCTCGACGTCAAAGGTTCCTGAGCACAACGCTGTTGAATAACCAGTTTAGGAACGGAACTGGAGAACGAATTTCTTCACAAACTGTCAGAAACAGGCATCACAATTCCGGACTGAATTACAGGAGGCCTGCTGTACGTGTTCCGTTGACGAGACAGCACATGCAAGACCGGTTGGACTTTGCCAGAACTCAAGCCAGGTGGACGATTCGTGACTGGACGCCAGTATTGTTTACTGATGAGTCCAGATTCTGTCTAGACATCACTGATAAACGTCAATTAGTGTGGCGAATGTCTAAAGAACGATTCGATGACTTGAATGTGGCAGAGGATAACCGCCATGGAAAGGGATCAGTCATGGGTTTGGCTGGGATAAGCTTGAATGGTAAAACTGACTTGTACATCTTTGAAAACGGAACGTTAACGGCAGATAGGTACTGTAATGGGATTCTTGATCAGTTTGTGAGACCATTCGCAGGTGCTATCGACCAAACTTTATTCTAATGGACAATAATGCCCGTCCCCACCGTGCAAACTTCACTGATGCCTATCTGGGACGCGAGACAATCGTTCGTATGGACTGGTCTGCTCGATCACCGGACTTAAATTGAGCATGCGTGGGACATGCTACAGCGTGCTGTTTTAGCCCGACATGTGCATCCGAGGACTTTACAAGAGCTCAAAGATGCACTGGTTGCTGAATGGAGGCTGATTTCACAAAACCCGATACACACTCTGATTACGAACATGTGCATGCGATGTCGTGCTGTAATTGATGGCTGTGGACGCCATACACGCAATTTTGTCAAAACAAATTTGGAAATTTGTGAAAAATCAATTGTCAAAATCCCTTCGTGTTACGGCAAATTTTGTGGGTGCCTAGACGTTTGCTGTTGTCACGCTTGAATGCAGTGCCATTTGACAAAATTAATCACTAGTCTTTGTGAAGGATATGTTTTCTATCATTACATATCAAATTTGGATTCAGCTGATTAATTTAACCAAAATGTATTTTGCATTAAAAAAAAGTGATCCATATCAAACTTTGAGTAGTATATTATGTAATCCTTAGTGCTGACTGAAGGGAAGTTCTCTGTCTTCAACAGGTAAGGGGCCACTTTGGGAAAATCAGTAGTTTACTAACTGTTGACTCAGGTGTACATTATTGTTTTCCCCTTAAGTGCCTCAGTCGGGGGATTCAAAAAGAGCTACTTATCACCCTATTAAGGACCGCCTTTGATCTGCTATAGACAGTATATCACATGGGGCAATAAAACAATTATGAACACACGGTGTGTTCTACTGTTAAAACAATAAATGCCTATAAGTACAAAATAAAAAAATCACTTTTGACGATCAATACCAAAAATATTTCATCTCCTGTGTTGAAAACATCAGAATTTTCACACATGCTTTGCATGTTAACATTCTAATGTTTTCAAGACACTAGGTGAAAAATGTTTGGTATCCATCTCAAAATGTAAATATTCTCTAATTATGCAATATATGACAATAATATTATTAATCAAGATATGCTGGGAAAACCTGTGCTACGGACAAGCCGATAGACAGACAGAAGAACGTGCAAACAGTATACACCCACCCCAACTAAACTTCATTTGCGTTTAGGTCAATCTTAAGTAGTAAAAGGGAAGGCGATGATCAGGAGTTGAGTCGGGCAGGATAACATTAAATATTTGCAACAGCTATTTCCTTTAGATACTGTTGGAAAGCGATCATCATCATGAAAAGTTACCTTTAATTGTGTAACATTTGGTTTTATGTTTACAAATAACAATTTTCAACACATCTTGTATATACAAAGACATAAACTTGCCAGCATTCTCACCAGCTTAAAACCAAACGTATGAATCGTGACCTTAGCAATAATGACGGATTTCTGACAATATATAGAAGTGTTAAAGACATTGTCGCTGGTTTTCCAGTCAGTTGTCATGTTACACTTGCCAAAGTTCGAATAGCATTTATTGACAGTTAGTGGTTTAATAAAATAGAAGTGAAGGCAACGATCGTAGTTAAATAAATTAGAAGTGAAGCCAATAATCAGGAATCGATACAATTATCCCACACCTTCAATCAGACACACCAAAGGGAAAGAAACATAAACATGAAATAACTAAACCCTAATAATGGAAACATTAACAGCGGAAAGGCGAAAGGACAGTTACTTTCCCACAAAATAGTCAATTGTATGGCTGTCCAAAACAATACATATAAGCGATAAACACATTCAAAGACGAACTTTAACAGTAATAAATCTCGAAAGAAGAACTACCTTGGAACGGTCAGTGAAAAGTATTCCACGGAGGTGTGTGTGTGTGGGGGGGGGGGGGTTAAATTGATCTTACGCGACCACAATCCTCGCCCTTGAGTCCGCCGCGATTTAGACAATAATTTACTAGGTCCGCACGAAGGCTTTCTCACACATCAGTGCAACATCTCCGAGAACACAAAAATCAAACAACTACAGAGATGAAACAACTGTGAGCACTCGACATCACGACATAAATGAAAAGCTGGAGCAAAAGAAAACGAACAGTTGGGCTCCGATGGCAGGACTTTATCATAGGGTTTATCACAGGTCTAGCATAATAAACTGGATTTTATCTGACTTCATAACATGTGTTTTTTATCACATTGCATACATCAAACAGAAAAAAGTATTAATTTTCTGAATGGATAGCACGATGTTTTTTGATGTTCTGTTTCCCCTGCAGAATTCAAAATCAACGCCAAATAGAGACCTACGCTTGTAGTAATTTCGATTTTCCTGAAGTTTATTGGAGTTACGAGTATGAACAACAATGGGCCGTTTGCAATGTAAATGAACCCGCAAAGGTACTGAGGAATATTTAATATGACCATACATTTCAAATAAACTGAACACTGTTTACGATCACTAACACAGATTTAATCACTTTACCATCCTGTCCTATTCATCATTTTTCAAATGTTAACCATTGTTGGCGTTTCAAAATTTATGAGTACTTTAGGCCAAATAACATCTCTTTTACTGAGCTGAGAAGGAACACTATCTTTTTTCTTTGTGTTTCTATCTGGCCAAGGCCTTCTCTAAACATTGCACCACTGCTTGCATACAAACTATAGATTACCCGTGCTGATGATGCATAAAGCATATGACAAATCTTCGTCTGACCACTTTCACGTCATAAAATCAATCATGACAAATCTTCGTCTGACCACTTTCACGTCATAAAATCAATCAAGTTTTCTTTTTCTTAGTATCGGGTTCTGAGTTGAAAGAGTCCCTTTTCCTTTTTCCCAAAGACGTCAGCCAAGACAAATCTAAAGTTGTAGCCAGATGGTAAGTCCATAAAGTAAGTTCAACACTGTGTGCAGTCCAAGATTTCTCCGAGTCTGAAAGCAGAATTTGGCAAAAGACAAGAAGGTAGTGAAAAAGAAACCTGTATGTTATACAGGTCTGTATGTTATACAGGTAATAATAATGACACATTTACATTTTATATGAAGCAAAATATTTCTGCTGTACTTCAAAGCTACATACGCAGCTCTTTATCTGTTTTTATAACTTTTGTGGGCAACAAACTACAGTCAGAAAAATTAATAAGCATAAATGTGTGATATCATCACCACTTACTTTAATGAAAAAGTCCCAGTGAAATGCCGTGGCAAATGCAAATGTGGCAAGTAAAAACACTAACTCGTATTTCAAACAGCGTCCAAAACGTAACCCGTAAAATTATGACCCATAATATTTGCACAATGATCAAGTCCTAAGTTCAGACCTAGGGGATAAATTGTATTCTCATTTGTCATTTTGGGAGGTAAATCGCGGTTTTACCGTCGGAATTTTGGAAGGTAAAACCGATGATTTACCTCCCTAAATGACACTTTTGCAATAGTTATCCCCATTCTAATGCACTTGTTTTTCTACTAAAATTCAGCTAGATTCTTTTCTTCTAGGATTTTTCTGATCTGAATCGTCCATTGGAGCAGTGATCTATATTAATTCGAGTTACTGTGCGCTGTTTCTGCGGCTGTGTTTTAACTACAGAAACAATTCCTAAAGCTGCATTAAAGTTTATTTTCAGGTTTTTATATGCGTATGTTGTTCCGACGTCACTGTTGCACGATGACGTCAGCACCGTAGCATACTTAAAATCACATAGAGGATATTTGATTTTTTTCAGTGTAAGATCGAATTTTATTTCATCGAATGAACACCAAAACTGTTATTTTCACGAGTGGCGTAGCCACGAGTGAAAATAGCAGTTTTGGTGTTCATGAGTGAAATAAAATTTGATTTTGCACTGAAAAAATCAAATTTTCTGTTTCTTACATGCTTCAAAAGGCAATATTTAGCGTCTTTAATGGTGTCGCTCACATTCGGAGAAAATTATCTTTGTTCCTGTTCGTTTCGCGTCAATTTAGTGGTGTCCATCGTGTTTAGTGGGTATACTATTGGGTGTAAACTGAAAGTTTGCACCTGAGAAATGGCCTGGGATGGTATTATTATGAAAGATTAATGAAATAATTGAGAGAGTAGTTTTCCAAAGAAGTTGCTGGCAAGTCTAACGTCGCGCGACAAAAGACGTGACGTCAGCGTCATAAATGACGTCAGTAACGTCCCCGTCACACATGAACGGGCTATGCGTCAATTAGAACACATTTCAGTATTGTTCAGTTATCTGACAAAGATAAAATTGAAATTAGAGTTAGATTTGAAGAAAAAAGTAGTCCCAAACAGTGAAAAATAAAAAATCGTATTTTCACTGTTTGAAACAGTGAAAATATCGATTTATATTTCACTGATAAATCTCTATCATTCATTGAAAAGCATGTAAGAAAAATTCTACAAGGCATTTGAAGTGGATTTACTTTCTGAATTTTCCTGCAATCTTTCTTTTTTATCAATAATGACAAAACCTCGTGATTTTACTTTTCTGGTACACATAAGATTAATGGTTAGAGGCTATAATTAAAAATATAAATCGTGAACCTCAGACCATTTTATAGGGGTGGTCTTCAGTGAGTAGTTTCGGCTTGCTACAGTCATCACGTTAAAAGTCCGTGAAATGAATACCCCTTCAACCGCTCATTATATAGAGAAAACTGGGGTTTAAAGGGGTATACATTATTTTTCTTATTTTTGCACAAAGACATTAGTTATGGGTACCCATTAGAACCGAGCGGTTCTAACGAGCACCAACAACCTATGTTTGGAGTAAAAATAAGAAAATTGTTACAATTTATTTTATCAGAAAAGAAACAATTTTGGGGATATCAATGAATGTACTATGCCATACGGTTGTGTTATCGTAATGGTGGAGATAAAATCGCCTTGGTATTTTTATATGTGAAATACGTAGTATAGAGTATGTTCATTTTTTTATTGATTATGGGGAAATAATTCATAAGTGTTCTGAGGCTTCCGAGGAAAAAAACGAGTGAGCGATAGCCAACGAGTTTCTTACACAAAAGTCTTAGAACACGAGTGAATTATTACTCCATAACAAATCAAAACAACAAAATAAACTATTTATACATTTATAAATTTTAAAATTCACTATTCAGCCGTTCAGATTTCCTACCAAAATAGTTCCCGTCAGGCCATGGATTTCAGGAGGCATGGTTTAGTTTGACAATCAGTCGACATCTTTTCATATCACTGCCAAAATCACCATGTGCTTGAAATACAAACGCAACAATGGCAAATGGAAGAACTGTTTTATCGAGAAAAGCATATGAAATGATTCCCTACGGTGAATTATAGCCAGGAATCTCAGTAAATCACTAATGAATATGTAATAAATCATTTTCTTTCATTTGTGAAAAGTTCAATTTCATTTATTTTGGATAGTATGCATTATTGTCGCTGTAGAATATGATTTATCTGCTACAGTTTTCAAAATTTGCTGTTATGTGTTGAAGAAGGTCAATATAGGATTCCTATGCTATATTGGTTACATAAACTTAAAAAATAAAAGAACACACAAAGCTCGATTTATTGCAAATTGAAGTTCTTGTACCACTACTGAACTTTCAAAATTATTGACTTCATGTCTTACTGCCATAAATAAGAACATGCTTAAGTATTGCGACAAAATCAATGAAAGATCAGGGAGAAATCTGTTTTGGTCATTTAACAGGAAAAATGCCTAACGACAGACCACAGAAATTAAAAGAGAACCAGATAGCACCCCTAACAAACACTGAGCAAGAAATCTAGTTTTAAGCGTTTTTATTTAAAAAAAAAACAATTCCAATTTTGCCGGTTTTGCACCCAAAAGGCCATTTTCTTATGTGAAAGAGCTAAACAGACTGCAGCAGTTGAAAGAGTGCTAAAAACTACCCCTAAGAACAAATGTACAATAACTAAAAAAACAAATAAAAGAAAGACGCAGGGAGCGCCACAATCACAAGATGCAGCCCACTCTCGAAACCAAGAGGAAGAGGAAACATACACACACGAGTATGAAATAGGCAATCAGTCCTCTCTTCGCCATACGGGGTGATCAAACCATTAGACAAGAGGGCCATGATGGCCCTGGATCGCTCACCTGATCCATAGAGTAACAAGTGAGCCCCGGGGTAGGGCCATTATTGACCCTAGGGTTATAATGTGCATAATGTTGAGCGAGGTCTAAAAAGGTGAAGCTTCATACCAAATATCAAGAAAGGCTTTAATATGAACAATCTTGGCAAAGGTCCACTAGATGAAGCTACACACCAAATATCAAAGACCTGGGCCTTGCAGTTTCAGAGAAGGTTTTTTTAAAGATATTCCCTCTATAAGCCTATGTAAAACCAAATGGCCCCGGGGCGGGGGCATTTTTTGGCCTCAGGGCTATAATTTGAACAATCTTGATAGAGGTCCACTAGATGAAGCTTCACACCAAATATCAAAGATCTGGGCTTGGCTGTTTCAGAGAAGAAGATTTTCAAAGATTATCTCTATAAAAGTCTATGTAAAACCAAAGGGCCCCAGGGCGGGGGCATTTGTGCCCCGAGGGCTATAATTTGAACAATCTTGGTAGAGGTCCACTAGATGAAGCTCCATACCAAAGACATGGGCCTTGCAGTTTCAGAAAAGAAGATTTTTAAAGATTTCCCTATTTAAGTCTATGTAAAACCAAAGGGTCTCGGGGTTGGGGCATTTTTGGCCCAAGGGCTATAATTTGAAAATCTTGATAGAGGTCCACTAGATGAAATTTCACACCAAATATCAAAGACCTAGGCCTTGTGGTTTCATAGAAGAAGATTTTTCAAGATTTTCCCTATATAAGTCTATGTAAAAACAAAGGGCCACGAGGCGGGGGCATTTTGGCCCCAGGGCTATAATTTGAACAATCTTGGTAGAGATCCACTAGCTGAAGCTTCATACCAAATATCAAAGACCTAAGCCTTGTGGTTTCAGAGAAGAAGATTTTTAAAGATTTTCCCTATATAAGCCTATGTAAAACCAAAGGGCCCCGGGGCGGGGGCATTTTTGGCCGCAGCACTACAATTTGAACAATCTTGGTAGGGTCCACTAGATGAAGTTTCATACCAAATAGCAAAGACCTGGGCCTTGCAGTTTCAGAGAAGAAGATTTTTAAAGATGTTCCCTATATAAGCCCATGAAAAACCAAAGGGCCCCGGGGGGGGGGGGAAGCATTTTTGGCCCCAGCACTATCATTTGAACAACCTTTGTAGGGGTCCACTAGATGAAGCTTCATACCAAATATCAAAGACCTGGGTCTTGCGGTTTCAGAGAAGAAGATTTTTAAAGATTTTCATAATATAAGCCCATGTAAAACCAAAGGGCCCCGGGGCGGGGGCATTTTTGGCCCCAGCACTATAATTTAAAAATCTTGATAGGGGTTTACTATATGAAGCTTCATACCAAATATCAAAGACCTTGGCCTTGCGGTTTCAGAGAAGAAAATTTTTAAAGATTTTCCCTATATAAGCCCATGTAAAACCAAAGGGCCAAAAACCAAAGGGCCCCGGAGCGGGGGCATTTTTGGCCCCAGCACTATAATTTGAACAATCTTGGAAGGGGTCCACTAGATGAAGCTTCATACCAATTATCAAAGACCTGGGCCTTGGGGTTCCAGAGAAGAAGATTATTTAATTTTTCGGTGAAAAAAAATTTTGGCTCCAGTGACCTATATATGCAACGGACCGGAACCATTTGAACAACTTTGAAAGGGGACCACCTAAGGATCATTCCTGTGAAGTTTGGTATAAATCCGATCTGTGGAGGAGATGTCGTTTGAAGAAATTGTTTACGCACGCACGCACAGACGGACGGACGGACGCACGACGGACATAAAGTGATCCCAAAAGCTCACCTCGTCACTACGTGACGGTGAGCTAAAAACACAAAACAACAACTCACAACAAATTCGCAGACATACATCAAAAATAACAGCAAAAGACCACACCAAAACTGTCGCCTTAGAACGGTCAGCAGCATATGGACACTTGGGGGCTTAAAGATCTTTTACCGGCCGAATCTTCGCCCTAGGTTAGGCTGTTGTTCCCAACAATAAACATTTAATATTCTGTTTGCATAATGGTTTCCTAACTCAATCAATGCATCATCACAGAGACATAAATCAAATTCAAACACTTAGATGAAGCAAAGATGAGGGCTGATAGCCTACCCCCCTTACACTGTTGGCCAGAGCTAAAGAAAATTATTTGTTAAACCACGATGGGCCCAGCGACAGACAAAGCCTCCTGTTTTCAAGCCTTTGCATAAAAAAGAAATTTATATTTGACGAAAACAAAATCTACAAACGTGCAAGTAATAATTACTGTTTTATGTTTATTAAGAAAAAAAGAGAGAAAAAAGTTTCCTCTACCAGAAGTTGAACCCTGTTGTTCAGAGTCCTGCACTCTATCCACTGCGCTACCAATAAGGGAAGTAATAGAGAGAAAACTTCTCAATAAACTTAAGTTCGAAAAATGCAATTTTCACTTTAAATCATAAAGGATTGTATATGAAAGGGGGTACCCCCAATGAAGCCACAGCCCAAACATGAAAGCAATCCAATGGAGAATACAGGTAATATATCACTTAAAAAAAAGGGTTAACCGAAAGGTAAACCTCGGAGAGGCACGACGCCAGCCCACCCACCCGGACATCGCTATTTTAAAAGACGGGCATGTCCAGAAATAATATATAAAATCAGTGGGCCCCGGGCGGGACCATTTTTGGCCCTTTGACTATGATTTACAATCTTGGTAGAGGTTCGATTGATGAAACTAAAAACCAAATATCAAAGGACTGGGCCTTTTGGTATCAGACAAAACTGTTTTTCCTATATGGCCCCATTCAAAACATGTGACCCAGAGACAGGGCCATTTTTGGCCAGGGGCTATTGCACGAACAATGTTGGTTAAGGTCCACTAAATGAAACTACAAACAAAATATTAAAAGCCTGAGCCTTTAAGTTTCAGACAAGAAGATTTTTATTTTCCTAAAACAGGCTATAATTGCACGACCCACAGAAAAAGCGACCGACTGAAGTCGGTTGATTTTCTAAGAGTGCCCTAAAATCACCGTGTCATTCTGTCAGTCTGTCTGTTCGTCCGTAACCCGTTTGTAAAAAATTGGTGATAGTGACTTAACCGATTGGAATATTTAAATAATTTTTGGCATACTGATAGATATCAATCAGATCTAACCAATGAACTTGCCAAATATTACATTCCATTTAGTATAGCCTCGCCGAGGCGAAAAATGTGAAAATTTTCCAACTGCTTCTCCTCGGTAACCGTTGGGCCGATTGAAGTCAAATTTCATATGGAGCCTCTATGGGATGGGTAAAACCAAAATTTGCTCATGGGGTCCAGGTCACATGACCAAAATGGCCGCCAAGCCATATATGGTAAAAACCCTTCAAAAATAGTCTTCTCCAGAACCACTGGGCAGATTTCCACGAAACTTGATAAATAGCATCTGGGACGTAGGCCCATCATAAAGTGCTAAAATGGTGACCCTGGGTTGACCTTGACATTCTTTGTGCTTAGGTCAAACTTTGACACATATGCTTTTGTATTGGAAAAGTAAGAATGCATGTTATCCTGCAAACGATTCAGAATACAGTACTAAAGTATATGATATATTTTCGCTCCTTACGATAAGGCGCATTTATTGGGGGAACCGTTTTAGGTCCAGGTCACATGACCAAAATGGCCGCCATACCCATATATGGTAACACTCACACAGCTAAAAGCATCCAGCGGGTCGTGCACTTCAGCTGAAGCACTGGTTTAAATAATTTTGGGAGAGGCCTACTAGATAAAGCTACATACTGACCTCAGACAAGAAACTTTCAAAAGGTTTTTGCTTAATTCCCACTTTTGTTGCCATGGCAACCAGAGTTCTGCATGAAATGGAATTCTTTGAACAACTTTGAAAGAGCTTCATCCAAGGAACATTCCTGCCAAGTTTAGGGAACATCCATTGAGTAGCTCAGATGTTGATTCAAGAAATTGTGAGTGGATGGACAGATGGATGACAGACAACCGACAGCAAGCGGTCACAAAAGCTCACCTCTAGCACCTTTTGCTCTTTGAACAACTTTGAAAGAGCTTCATCCAAGGAACATTCCTGCCAAATTTAGGGAAGATCCGATAAGTGGCTCAGATGTTGATTCAAGAAATTGTGAGTGGAGGGACTGATGGTTGACAGACAACCGACAGCAAGAAGTCACAAAAGCTCACCTTTAGCACTTGTTGCTCAGGATAGCTAAAATCCATTCTCTGGCTTTTGAACAGAAGTCATTTTTATTTATTTTTAGCTCTGGTGGCCACCTAATTCTTGAGAGTGGAATGATTTGAGCAATGTAGGTAGAGGATCACCCACGGAATATTCTTGTGAAATTATTTTAAAATTCCATCCATAGCTTTAGAAGGAGAAGTGTTTAAACTAAGGGTTTTCTATTTTAGCTCTGGTGGATATCTTTTCCACCAGAGCGTTATTTCGGCAGAAGGTCACCCAAAGAATATTCCTGTGAAATTATTTTAAAATCCATCTTGCATGATGCTTCCACGCAGGGCTGAAACCAACAGCACACAAGTACTGGTTAACCATTTAGAGGATCTAAGCCTGCCCAGGTAAAGCGGTGCGAGTTGGACCGTCCATGCTTATTAACTCTGTTGGTGTCATTGGGTGACATGGCTTGAGATGTCATTTCATCTCAGAGTCGGGTAAAAGTCCCACAAAATTGGAAGCAACGTCTCCAAAATGACCTATACAGTGTTGATGGGGCCGTGAAACCTCAAATCAAACAAATACAGAGTTTAATGGATTAAATTTTTACAGACCCCTTTTCCACTGGGATTTAATGACAACATTTATCATGAGGGTAATATTTCCAGAATGCCGGACTTTGATATTTTCTCACTCCTGGAATGTCGAAAACGTAGAACTAGATCTCACGGCACCAGGAAAAATGGTAACTTTAAACGTAAATCACGTGCGTTTAAACGAAACAATACTAGACTGAAGTGACTGTCAATTATATTATTAAATCATGGACGCCACTCTATGCTTTCATTTTTAAGTTCATTACCCGTTTCTGTTTTACGTCTTCTGGACACCGAGGCGAATAAATTCTACGATAGTTCTCATCAGTTATATGATGCGGCTCTCTTAACTAGAGGCTATACTCAGCATACTCTCCGTCCTTACATTGATTCTGAAATTAATCATAAACGTCATTTCTTCAAAATATCCTTCATTAATAAGGGTATGGATTTTATAGATTTGCCCAGTATCTTCCGTGAGAGATCGGTGCTTTCTTCCATTCCTGCTTATTTTCAAAATACTGAAACACCTATAATTTGCTATAAATATAACAAACCTGTTAGATCTATCATTTTTAATTTCAATAAACTTGTTTCAGATCTTGATATTGATACTAATACTCCTGATTCATGTGATTGTAAAAACTCAAAGTATTGCTATCCTGCTGCTGGTCATGTAATTACTGGCAATTTGAAAATTATTCCTGATTCTAGGATAAGGAATATAATTTCTAAAGGACCGAAATATCGGTTTCCTTCTAAAATTGATTTCAGTAAATGTAGAGATGAAATCGCTGCTTCCTTGAATGAATTCGGTAATCGATGGTGTAAGCGAGAGTATGTTGAGTATAAAGCCCTAAAGGACTGGAAACTTAGCATTTTAAGACTAGTGAATAAACGCATTTCTTTCTATTCTCAAAATACTAACTTATTACCTCCTAAGCCCAAGACGTCTTTACGTCATCTTAAACTAGGTATTCAAGAATTTCATAAGAAGTTTGTTTTGGCCCCTGCAGACAAGGCCGCTAACAACGTCGTCGTTGTGTGACGGCTCCACTATGTTAACACGCTTAAGCAGGAGCTTGGTGGTACTAAGGCCTATGAACTTCAGCCTTTGGCTGAAGAGAGAGCTATAGTAGATAAACATGTTTGTCTTTCAGCCACCAAGTTTGCTGTGTGTGTTAACGAAGGCCAATACAAGCTTCCTACGCTATACTGGTTACCAAAACTTCATAAAAAACCTTACAAAGCACGGTTTATTGCAAATTCTAGTTCTTGCACTACCACTGAACTTTCTAAATTATTAACTTCCTGTCTTACTGCTATTAAAACGCATGTAATTAAATATTGTGATAAAGTCTTTGAAAGATCAGGAAGAAATCTGTTTTGGTCTATAAAAAATTCGAATGAGGTTTTAAATAAATTGAAATCTAGACAGTTTCGTGCTTCTAGTCTGTCTACCTACGATTTTTCCACTCTTTACACTACACTTCCTCATAATCTTATAAAAGAAAAGCTTAATGATTTAATTGAATGGGCTTTTCACAGAGAAGATTCTCTCTATCTTGCATGTAATGTCAGAAATGCATTTTTCACTTCTAAAGAGCATAAGAATTATACACTTTGGTCATGTCAGAAAGTGTGTGATGCCCTCACCTTTCTACTTGACAATATTTATATTAGATTCGGTACTAAGTTATTTAGACAAATTGTGGGTATTCCGATGGGTACTAATTGCGCACCTCTTGTGGCTGATCTGTTCTTGTATTGTTATGAAAGAGACTTCATTTTGTCGCTTTCCATTGATAACCAATCTGAAATTATTGAAGCTTTTAGCTCTACTTCTAGATATTTAGATGATTTATTAAATATTGATAATACCTATTTTGATGGTTTGATCAGTCAGATTTACCCCATAGAACTTCAGTTAAATAAAGCAAATTCTTCTGATACCGAGGCCCCGTTTTTGGATTTACATCTATCTATTGTAGATGGATTTGTTTCGTGCAAAATTTATGATAAACGCGATGACTTTGATTTTGAGATTGTAAATTTTCCTTTTTTGGATGGTGATGTTCCTCGTGCGCCATCCTATGGCGTTTATATTTCGCAATTAATTCGATTTGCTAGAGTGTGTAGTCATGTAACTGACTTCAACACTCGTAATAAATTATTAACGGCTAAACTTCTTAATCAGGGTTATCGGTACCATAAACTACGCAAAGCCTTTTCAAAATTTTATAGACGCCATTCTGATTTAATTTCAAAATTCAATATTGGACTTAAATCTCTTCTGCAACAAGGTCTATCGGAACCCGAATTTTATGGTGACTTAGTATATAAATTCAGAAAAATATACAACCGCAATGACTTCAGCACCCAATTTCGTAAAATCATTCTTCGATATAAAAAGATTGGGTGCAACAT
This sequence comes from Lucinisca nassula, assembly GCA_963580285.1. NCBI lineage: Eukaryota > Metazoa > Mollusca > Bivalvia > Lucinida > Lucinidae > Lucinisca > Lucinisca nassula. The sequence goes on from OY757011.1 coordinate 80,547,063, forward strand.
GGATATTATACGACAGACTGCATGCATGGTAGTTAACCCAATCACGGTTGGCAACTTTGCTTCCCTCTTTAATTGCACGCCGGTAGGTCAGGCCTCAGATTCTATGACGGCTCCAACGTAAAGGCTTATTGAAAATTAAAGAGATAATGTTGGTTGGTGCCTGATGCTCTGTCTCTGGTCGGGCTCATCGGAGTCTAACTGTTGGTTTTCTTTTGCTCCAGCATTTCAGTGGTTTCTTGCTGTCGAGTCCTCACCGTTGTCTCACCTCTGTGGTTCTTTGATTTCTGTGTTCACGGAGATGTTGCACTGATGAGTTAGGAGGCCTTCATGCGGACTGAACAAATTATTTGTCTAAATCGCGACGGAAGTAAGGGCGAGGATTGTGGCCACGTAAAATCGATTTAAGCCCCCCAGTGGAAATCTTCCACTGACCGTTCCAAGGCGGCTCTTCTGTGGCGATTTATTTATGTTGTTGTTTGTTGCTTACTGTGTGTATCACTTGTGTCTTTTAATTTTGGATGGCCATATGGCCATTTTGTGGGAAAGTAACTGTCCATATGGCCTTCCTTTGTTTAGGTTTCCATTATGGTCTGGTCGCTTAATGTTTGTGTTTCTTTCCCTTTGGTGTCTTTTATGGATGGAGTAAGTTAATTGTATCAATTCCTGATCTTTGTTTTACTTCTACTTTGAAATTTTCGGTGATTACTGAGCCTTTTTTTTACTTACCCTGTTTATTCAATTCCTTTCCCAAAGCCTTTATTCTCTTCAAATACTCCTTATAGAATGGTAAATCGTATTTGATTGGTTGTAGACCAGGTAATGCCAGCATACTTTCATCAGCCATAAATGCTGCTTGTTTTGGTGCACCTGCTGCTAAAACAGCTGAAAAAAATCAAATATTCCCGACTCATAAGACTTAAGAGTAGTGGTCCTTTGCAATTATTGCCTTCTAATCGTTATGCTTTAATTACAGTCTTGGTGCTTTATGAACATACATTCTATTTGTGTCTTGGACGCCTTCCCTTCTATTTTTGGTTTGTATATAATGTTGTTTCATGATTTTATGAATGTGTTCATAAGTGGTCGGGCGGGCCTCAGACTATACGATGGTTCCAGCCTAAAACTTACTTAAACATTTTAAGTAATGCTGGCTGGCGTCTGATGCTCTGTCTCTGGTCAGTCCCACCAGAGTCCAACTTTTGGTTTTCGTTTGTTCCAGCATCTCATTTATTCCTCATCTTTGTTTCCTCACTGTATTCGTTCGATTTTTATGTTCTCGAAGATGTTGCACTGAGCTAGAAATCCCTCAAGCATATTGAACAAATTATTTGTCTATACTACGACGGAACCAAGGACGAGATTTCCGATCCCCTTACCCACCCCCACCACCACCACTTCCGCAACAACCACACACTCACAGTAAATGACTTTTACTGTCAGACCGTTCCAAGCCGGTTCTGTCACGGTTTATTATTATATTTCGTCTTTGCATGTATGTTATTTTGGATAGCCCTTTAGCCATTTTGTGGTAAAGGAACTATCCTTTTGGCTTTATGCTTGTGGTGATGTTTTATGTCTGTATTTCTTTCCCTCTGGTGTCTTGGATGGGAGGTGTGAGGTATTTGTATAGATTCCTGATCATTGACTTCACTTTTATTTTTCATGTCGCTAAGTCTTCCTTTTCCTTTCTTTTAGTGTCTTAAAAAGACAGTGTTCTTTGTAGATGGCCTTTCCTAAAGTAAAATTTTCTTCCAATTAAGGTAGTACAACCTTGTGCGATAACGCTTTTTCCATGTCTCTAGAATTTTTTTTTCTCGTTTCTGCTGCAAACAAAGATTTTGAATGCTAAAGAGAACAGCTTGTTTGTTTGAACTGAGATTTAACATCCCCGTCAACACTATGTAGGTCATTTTGGAGATATGGCTTCCAATTTTGTGCGACTTTTACCCGACATTGCGATAAAAAATGACATCTCAAGCCCTGTCGCCTAATAAGACCAAAAGGCTTATAAGGATTGTACGGTCTGCCTCTCATAACTTTTCCTGGGCAGGCTTGGTCCTTCTAAGCGGTTTACCAGTACCCACGTGTGGTCAGTTTCAGCTCTGCCTGGACCGGCCCCGATAGCTCAGTTGGTAGAGTGTCCGCTCCGGGGAAAGGGAGGTCTCGGGTTCGATCCCAGGCCGCGACATACCAAAGTCGTTAAAAATGCTACTAGCTGCTCCTCGCTTGGCACTCAGATTTACGGGGTAGAGCTAGGACGGGTCGATCCAGTGTCAGGATAATGTGACTGGGTGTGGTATCATGTAATGTGTCTGGGACATGATCCTTCAGTGAGGCAGCACTATAAACGTGAGCATTGAGCTCCCTGTCGCAACCAGACACCGTCGTGATATGACTGAAAAATTGTTGAAAGCGACGTTAAACCCGAATTCACACACACACTCAGCTCTGCCTGGAAGCACCATACAGCCCAATCTATTTCTCCAAGCACCGGTGGGCGGGGGCGAGTGAACAGGTTGAAATGCTGGACAAGAACTGTCATCAGACAGCGTAGCTCAACTGGATGTGTACCGGATGCCATAGGCATATGTAGGGAAATACTTGATTAAACATTTGGATCTTTATCTATCATCATACCAATTATGAACCAATCAATCATATGGTTTGAAGATATATGGTCTAAAAAAACTTTACTGTAAAGTAAGTGACCTTCACCTTGAGGTCAAGGGCATGGGTGGATGTATTGCTGAAAAAGACTTCAGACCTTTATTTATCCCCATACCAAATATAAACCAAATCTGTCAAATGGTTTGAAAAATATGAGTACCTCAAAAGATTTAACATAAAATTAAATATTCAAGTGTAGATTTTTTCCAAAAGGGAATAATATTAACCAACCACTTGTTGTAATTCAACTATTTGCCAAATTTTCGAGGATATTCCATCTTCATCAGAGTTATATGGACACCACACTCTACCTTTTACATACCTTTCCAATAAGGCCTTCCAATGTTTGAGACAGCAAATTCCCTGACGTCATGACATCACGGCATCAAAACGCCATGCAACCTTTGGCATGACGTCACAAACATTGGCAATGTCTTTCAAAGACACCAGAGGCACCTACCACATTACACTCCCCACAGCATCGATGGCTTAATAAACAAATACATAAATGAAAAACTAAACCAGTAATAACATAAATTTACTACTAAATAATCTTACAGTGACATTATCTACTACAATGGAAAAACATGGGGTCGTGCTTGATACAAATAAATAAATACATAAGAATGGGCCTACGTGGCTCCCAGATTATTTCGTATCTATATAAGTGGAATAATCTTGAATGGGCCAAACAATAGTAAATAAATGAAGATAAAAAATTGTAAATACATAAATCAATAAATTGCTATAAAAGTAACCCCAATAATGTTACCAATAATATGTTGATCTCTAAGTATAGACACATCCAAAGTCTACGTCACACAAGGTCAAAGGTTATTAGCCTCGTTTTATCTGGTGGGCAAAAAAACTTCCTGTTTCATACTCTACCGTTGATGTAGCACGAATTATTTTCTGTAACAACTATTGTTAAATCGTCTTTCTATCAAAACTGTTTGTCACAAACCATTTTTTGACATTAAACTGCTTCGTTTTCGTATAAAATTGGATAGAAAATATACATGCTTTTAATCTTATTTCCATTCGTTAAATAAAGCGCATCGACTACGTTTTGGCATGATGGTGGGTAGTTTTATAACGCTTTTTAGGCTACAAAATGTGCGATAAAATGTCAGAAGAGACTGGTGATATATCATTTATTACTTCAAAAACACAAACTGACAAGGATCAATTAATTTTGTTGAGAAAAAATGAGTTTAATCACACAATAAATATTCGAAATTCTTATTGACACTGTACGGCAACAGTCATGTTTTGCCAACCAGATAAAAGAGTACCTCTACAGGGGAGGTAATTTGGCGCATGCCCAGTGAAATGTAAACAAGATCATGTGTCAAAACATCGGATCCGTCTATTACCTTGACATTCGAGGTATTGATCTAGGTCTTGTGTGCAACACATCATCTAATGAAGGTGAATATATCTGCAAAGTAACTTTAAAAAGTCCATCAAGAAATAAGAAAGTTATTGACCGTACACGAAAAAAAAACCTTTTTTGCCTCTGACCTCTAAGTATGACCTTTAAGTGTCCTTGGATCTTGGGCGCAACACATCGTCTCATGATTGTCAACATTTCTGGCAAGTATTTTCATAATCCATCAAACAATAAGATAGTTATAGACCATACACGAAAAAAGGCCCATTTTTACCTTTGACCTCTAAGAATGACCTTGACATTGGAAGTACGAACCTTGGTCTTGCACACGACACATCGTCTAATGAACATTTCTGCAAGGTTACTTTAAAAAGTCCACCCAGAAATAAAAAAGTTATTGACTATACACGAATAAAGACCATTTTTTTTAACTTTGACCTTTAAGTATGACCTTGACTTTGGAGGTACCAACCTGGGTCATGTGCGTGCAAGATCGTCTCATGGTGGTCAACATTTCTGCCAAGTAATTTCAAAATCCATCAAAAACTAAGAAAGTTATTGGCTTAACACGAAAAAGGACCCTTTTTTAAAATTTAACGTCTTAGTATGACCTTGACCTTTGAGGTACCAACCTGGGTCATGCGCGCGACACATCGTCACATGGTGGTTTACATTTCTGAAAAGTAATTTCAAAATCAATCTAAAAATAAGAAAGTTTTTGACCGAACAGGAAAAAAGGCCCCTTTTTTACCTTTGCCTCTAAGTATGACCTTGACTTTTGAGATACCAACCTGTGTCATGCTTGACACATCGTGTCATGGTATTTAACATTTCTGCTAAGTAATTTCAAAATCCATCAAAAAATAAAAAAGTTATTGACCGAAAACGAAAAAAAGGCCCCCTTTTTACCTTTGAACTCTAGGAATGACCTTGACCTTTGAGATACTGACCTGGGTCAAGCACGCGACACACCCGTCTCATGGTGGTTAACATTTCTGCCAAGTAATTTCAAAATCCATCTAAAAATAAACTTATTGAGCGGACACGATTTGCCCATATATACATACACAATTTTGTGACCGGTCACAAACTTCGAAGGGAGATAACTCAAAAAGTATAAATGCGAGAGTTGTGGTTCTGTGCTCTGTTGATTAATATTTATATGAAGTTTCGTTAAGATAGCTTGAACGGTTTTCAAGTTATAGAGCGGACAAGATTTTGTGACAGACAGACAAATTCCCGGGGGAAAAACAATATGGTCCCCTTAAAGGGGGTAGACAAAATAAATAGGTAAATAAATAAGTAAGAATTTGAAAAAAAAAAAACTAATCATATATGAGCCAGCGCACAACCAAACCTACGTTATGGCTCATGCGACCAGCGGAAACTCAGATCAGTCTGCTAATTTGCGCAGTCTGATCAGGGCCTTCGCTGATCGCATGTACCTTCTATACGGCCCCCGCCCATAGGGGCTTGGAGAAATTTATGGGCTGCATGATGCTTCCACGCAGAACTGAATCTGGCCCGCACACTAGTACTGGTAAACCGCTTAGAGGATTTAAGCCTGTCCAGGAACCGCGGTGCGAGGCGGACCGTCCATGCTAATAAACCCTATTGGTTTCATTGGGCGACAGGGCTTGAGATGTCATTTCATCTCAATGTTGGGTAAAAGTCCCACAAAATTGGAAGCAACGTCTCCAAAATGACCTTTACAGTGTTGACAGGGACGTTAAACCTCAAATCAAACAAACAAACAAAGTACCTTCTATAACCTACGGGCTATTCAAAATGAGTTACAGGGCATCTCTTGTTTTAGTAAATAAATGAGCAGACAGACCCGAGTATTGGAAGGTCACACATCTCTGTGTAGGCCCTGATGTGCGCAGGCCCATATTTTATCTAAATGGGTTTAACGGCCCTGTCAGCACTATTTTCGGTCATTTTAGAGCCGGTCAGTTTACCTATCAACACTTTCCTGGGCTGGCTTACACGTAAGCAGTTAACCATTACAGAGTACATTATTTCGCGAGAAACTGACGCCTGCCATTCTTGAATCAGCGGAAGGAGAGAATGACCGGAGAAAAGATTTTATGATCAATCTCCACGAAAGAATGTTGCCGACCCGGCAGGTATCGAACCCGCGTACTAATCACCAGTCAGAGGCGAATCCGACTGAGCTACCTAGGCCGGCACGCCGGCTCATATAATCAATTTCAAATATAGGTATTCATAAATGCATGTATCTATGTATGAATAAAAGAATGAATGATAAGCCACACAACATACATAAGGAATATCTCTAATGATACCTGGCGCCACCGTACCTCTGATGTCTCCCGCCACTTATTTTATCATGTTTAAATTTTAAACTCTGTGTGTGTGTGTGTGTGTGTGCGTGTGTATTTTAACCAATTGTCACTGGTATTTCAAAAATAGTGCCCACAAACAACTCACTCACTCCTGCATACACTGTATGACCGCAACGCAAAAATTTCATATCACTAAGTCTAACATGACACTTCATATACAGTCAAACTTTCACAACTCGAACATTCCTTGAACCATTAAAAGGTTATGTTTGAGATAAGAGCAGTACGAACTACCCTGGTTTACTGAGTCAGGTATGAGGCATGAATGCATCACTTCAAGATACCTAAAGGCTCTTCTGTAAAATAAAGGAGCATTGTGTTCTCTCATCAGAATCGCCTCTTTGCGGGGACCATAATGGGCACACACAATCCACATCCACAAGTCTAACGTATATCAAAGAATAAGTTATCTCATATACATTATGTATTTATTCATTTGTATCAAGCACGACTCCATGTGTTTCCGTTGTAGTAGATAATGTCACAGTAAGATTATTTACTAGTAAATTTGTTATTACTGATTTGTTTATTCATTTATGTATGTATTTATTAAGCCATCGATGCTGTGGGGAGTGAAATGTGGTAGGTACCTCTCGAGTCTTTGAAAGACATTACCAATGTTTGTGATGTCGTGACATGGTTGCGTTGCGTTTTGATGCCGTGATGTCATGACGTCAGGGAATTGCTGTCTCAAACACTGAAAGGCCATATTGGAAAGTCATGTAAAATGTAGTGTGGTGCCCATATAACCCTGATGAAGGAAGGAGACCTTCGAAATTTGTTAAAGAGTTGAGATAAAATCAAATAGTCCATGATCCCGACTTCAAGTATGGGTAGGGGCACGGCTGAATAAAACTTTGTGCAAATTCTATCATCATACCAAGCGTGAACTTAATTCATCATATGGTTTGGAAAATATGAGGTTTAAAAAACTGAAATATAAAATTTTCTAAGACTGTGACCTTGACCTTGAGGTTATGGTCAAAGATATTGCTGAAAAAAGCTTTGAACCTATATATCTCAATATACGAAACATGAACCAAATATGTCATTTGGTTTGGAAAAATATGAGCCTTTGAAAAACTTTAAAATAAAATTTTCTTTATGTCTGTGACCTTGACCTTAAGGCCATGGGAATGAGCAGTGGAATTACTGAATAAAGCTTAGGACCAATACCTATCATCATACCAAATATGAACTAAATCCATCATTTGGTTTGTAAAATGAGCTAACATAAAACTTTAACATAAAATTTTCTTAGTCCAAGACTTTGACCTTGAGGCCTAGTTCATGGGTGGGGTATCGCTGAATAAACCTTTGAACGTATGTCTATCATCATACCAAATATGAATCAAATCAATCTCACTGTTTGGAAACTATGAGCTCTTAAAAACTTTAACGTAAACGCGGACAACAATTCGAACGCCAACGCTAACGCTGAGGGTAGTGCAATAGCTCTTCCTAAAGTTCGACCAGACAAGCTAAAAAGGATCTGTCGATACCTTAACAATACTAAATATTGTGAGTATGCGACATAGACAGACACATAATAAATTCTTTTTATTTTTTCTTCTTTGCTAGTGCTCGACTTCATACTAATACAATTTGTTTTGGGCATATTAAGCTGGTCAAATCACCAAACCAAACTTTCCTGGAAATGTTTAGTCCTCCTTAGCGGATAGGCAGCACAGTATACATTCTTTTTAATCACTGTAATTGAAAACTGCCCTCTGCCTTTCTTGAACTAGCGAAAGGGAAGGAATGACCATAGATAATATTTCATGAACAATAACCGCAAAAAAAAGGACCAGACTCCACATAGGATCACACCAGTAACGCACCCTAACACTAATTATAGTAACTCAAGAACCTGAGGCAGTAGCTGGGCCTATGGCCTTTAGGACGGTCAATGTCTGTATAGCTGCAGGAACATCAGGTAACTTCTTAAATGCTTCTGTACTTGCATCTAGAACTTCATTCTCAGTATTTGTCTGAACAAGCTCAGTAAGTCTTGGACGGAATTTCCCTCGCTGTAATAAATGTATCAAAGTTACTAAAGTCAGGGCAATATGTACATGTATATATGTTTATGTTCATACAGAAACGGTACTGAAACAGCATTAACCCATAACGTCTTCAGAAAAACTGCAGGAACTGAGTACATTTTAAGAGAAAATCAGGCTTGACTAAACTAGAGAAAGTGCCCAATGGGGGCACGTATACCCCCGACCAGTGCCATCCCCTTTTAGTGGAAATGAAAATTTGTTTGTAGCATTGAACCTTTCCATATAAACTTTCCATTTAGTCCACTGAGAATAACTATTGCATTTCAACAAATATAATATAATTTATCATATCCAAAGATGAAACTGCTTGTCTTTGCTGAATAATAAAAATTCACCTGGAAACAGCAAACATAGAATAGGCTGTCATAGAACATTTGCTGAATTAAAGTAGCTGTATAATGACATAATAAAGCAATGCATTTTTTATTATTACTTGCATTTATTATTGTCTGCATTTCAAGAGAAAATATTATGCAAAATTTAACAGTTCTAGTCGCTGTAGTTTCCAAGCTCACAAGGACCAATATATAAGCTGACAAATCTGACAAGGGTCACAGCATAAAGAAAGAACAAACTAACTAATAATGAACAGATAGAAGGACAAAAACTATAACCTTTGATATACTTTGTATGCAAGGGGTATAATGAAAACAGTTATCAAATCATGTACCATATACTATTATGCGATGTATATATGTGAATTTATTCTAATAAATATTGTTTAAACCAAAACAGTTAACACAAAACTTGGACGTAATCAAAATGTTTAAGTCCTAATTATTGACACCTAGCCCAACCCAGGGGCTTGACCCAGAAGCTTAGATATTTCATATGAAAGTTAATACTATAGCTATATTCTGTACCAAATATGAAGAGAATCTAACACGAGGTTACAGAGATATAAGCAATCAAAAAGGTTTAACACAAAACTTTGACGTAAAAGTTGACAAACTGACAGACACCCACCCAGGGGTTTGACCCAGGGGCTTAGATATTTCATATGAAAGGTTATGCTATAGAGATATCCTTTACCAAATATGAAGAGAATGTAACGTGTAGTCACAAAGATATGAGCAATCAAAGGTTTAACACAAAACTTTGATGTCAATGTTGATGAACGGACTGACGGGTGGACAGCCCACCTAGGGGCTTGACCCGCGAGCTTAGATATTCCAAATGAAAGGTGATGCTATAGAGATATCCTGTACCAAATATGAAGAGAATAAAGTATGTGGCGACAGAGATATGAGCAATCAAAAAGGTTTAACACAAGAGCTAAAGTAGATAAACATGTTTGTCTTTCAGCCAACAAGTTTGCTGTGTGTGTTAACGAAGGCCAAGACAAGGTTCCTACGCTATACTGGTTACCAAAACTTCATAAAAGACCTTACAAAGCACGGTTTATTGCAAATTCTAGCTCTTGCACTACCACTGAACTTTCTAAATTATTAACTTCCTGTCTTACTGCTATTAAAACGCATGTAATTAAATATTGTGATAAAGTCTTTGAAAGATCAGGAAGAAATCTGTTTTGGTCTATAAAAAATTCGAATGAGGTTTTAAATAAATTGAAATCCAGACATTTTCGTGCTTCTAGTCTGTCTACTTACGACTTTTCCACTCTTTACACTACACTTCCTCATAATCTTATAAAAGAAAAGCTTAATGATTTAATTGAATGGGCTTTTCATAGAGAAGAGTCCCTCTATCTTGCATGTAATGTCAAAAATGCATTTTTCACTTCTAAAGAGCATAAGAATTATACACTTTGGTCATATCAGAAAGTGTGTGATGCCCTCACCTTTCTACTTGACAATATTTATATTAGATTTGGTACTAAGTTATTTAGACAAATTGTGGGTATTCCGATGGGTACTAATTGCGCACCTCTTGTGGCTGATCTGTTCTTGTATTGTTATGAAAGAGACTTCATTTTGTCGCTTTCCATTGATAACCAATCTGAAATTATTGAAGCTTTTAGATATTTAGATGATTTATTAAATATTGATAATACCTATTTTGATGGTTTGATCAGTCAGATTTACCCCCCAGAACTTCAGTTAAATAAAGCAAATTCTTTTGATACCGAGGCCCCATTTTTGGATTTACATCTATCTATTGTAGATGGATTTGTTTCGTGCAAAATTTATGCTAAACGCGATGACTTTGATTTTGAGATTGTAAATTTTCCTTTTTTGGATGGTGATGTTCCTCGTGCGCCATCCTATGGCGTTTATATTTCGCAATTAATTCGATTTGCTAGAGTGTGTAGTCATGTAACTGACTTCAACACTTGTAATAAATTATTAACGGCTAAACTCCTTAATCAGGGTTATCGGTACTATAAACTACGCAAAGCCTTTTCAAAATTTTATAGACGCCATTCTGATTTAATTTCAAAATTCAATATTGGACTTAAATCTCTTCTGCAACAAGGTCTATCGGAACCCGAATTTTATGGTGACTTAGTATATAAATTCAGAAAAATCTGAGGCATGACCCACAATCCTCGCCTTTACTTCCGTCGCGATTTAGACAAATAATTTGTTCAGTCCGCATGAAGGCCTCCTAACTCATCAGTGCAACATCCCCGTGAACACAAAAAAATCAAACAACCACAGAGATGAAACAATGGTGAGGACTCGACAGCTAGAAACCACTGAAATGCCGGAGCAAAAGAAAACCAACAGTTAGACTCTGATGGGCCAAACCAGAGACAGAGTATCAGGCACCAACCAACGCTACATTGAATTAGATCGCTCTAATTCTCAGTTAGCCTTTACCCTGGAATGGTCATAGAATCTGAGGCCTGACCCACCGGCGTGCAATTAAAGAGGGAATCCAAGTTGTCAACCGTGTTGGGTTAACTACCATGCATGCAGTCTGTCCTATAACATTTATGTTGTACCAAATCTTTTTATATCGAAGAATGATTTTAAGAAATTGGGTGCTGAAGTCATTGCGGTTATATATTTTTCAGAATTTATATACTAAGTCACCATAAAATTCGGGTTCCGATAGACCTTGTTGTAGAACGTTAAGTCTAAATGCAGATTTTGTTGTGCACCAGCTCCTTTAATTTTAACACCATTTTAGATATGTTTTGTTTACACAGTAATGCTCTATATACTGCAGTGCAAAGCCACACGGCCAGATGGCTGCATCCATATTTTGCAGAAAGTTTTTTTTAAAAATACTACAGGTGTGCGTGGGCATCGTAACGGTAAAACCAGTCTTTGGGGTATTAAAACCAAATAAGGCACAAACTTCACTGCACATGTACACACATAAGCAAGATCTTGCCTGCTGACGGTTTTGATAGTAGACTTTGTACACATATCTACTATCCAAGCAGTGAAAAGTTAAGTGCTGATCATACTCCTGTCCTGTTCCTCTGCTGTTCATCTGCAACTAGCAAAACAGGTTTTCTCCAGAGGTAACTTAACTCTTAGACTGCTGAAAAAAAATCTCGGCAGTTAGAGAGGGGAATCCCAACAAAGGAGGTCATTACTCCCTTGAATTTGCCTCGATTTTCTTGATATTTCTACACACAATTTACCGATAAAGGGCTGCAATTTTACCGGAAGAAGATGCGGTCACGTGACTTCCATATGAGGAAATCACGTGATAAATCGGGACCGTTTCAGACATAAAAGTTTCAAGAGACCAGCGATCTTTGTATGGAATAGTGAACATAATTAATGACATATGTAGATTCTACTATTGTTTCTTCATCTTTCTCACTGAGAATGATTTCGGTGAAATGGGTCTGTTTTCCAGAAAATCGCTATAAAATCTGCTGGTTGGGCCTCCGTCTTTGCTGCTGGTGATGTTCCTCGTGCGCCATCCTATGGCGTTTATATTTCGCAATCAGTTCGATTTCCCAGAGTGTGTAGTCATGTAACAGACTTCAACACTCGTAATAAATTGTTAACTGCTAAACTTCTAAATCAGGGTTATCGGTACCATAAACTATGCAAAGCCTTCTTCATTTTTTTATAGACGTCATTCTGATTTAATTTAAAAATTCAATATTGGACTTAAATCTCTTCTGCACCAAGGTCTATCGGAACACGAATTTTATGGTGACTTAGTACATAAATTCAGAACTAGAAATGTGCCCAGACGACACGGATGTCCCCCCAGGGGCCCCGCCTCGTCCCGAAAATCCATGTTGCAACCACAGCTGTCATACGACAGGATAGCTCTACTGCAATAGTGTCCTACCCATAGATCGGGCTATTGCTGATTAAACCGTTGGACAAAAAACTATCATCATACCCAATTTGAACCCAATCAATTAAATAGTTTGGAAAATATGAGCTCTAAGAAACTTAAACATTCAAAATTTTCTACCTTGAGGTCATGGGCAGGGTCGGTGGTATGGCTGAATGAAACTTGGGACCTGTATCTATCATCATTCCAAATATGAAGCCAATCCATATGGTTTAGAAAATATAAGCCCTAAAACTTTAAAAGAATCATAAGACTAAGTATGTGACCTCGACCTTGAGGTCAGGGGTGGGGTTATATACAACTTTGGACCTGTAACTATCATCATGCCAAATATGAAGCAAATCCATATGGTTTGGTGAGTATGAGCCCTTAAATAAACTTTAAATAAAAACATTCTTTGTCTATGACTATGACCTTTAGGGCAAGTGCATGGGTGGGGGTATTGGACCAGTATCTATCATCATACCAAATATACACTCAATTCATCGTACGATTTGGAAAATATTAACACTTAAAATATCTTATTATTAAAAATTTCTAAGTCTGTGACCTTGACCCTGAAGCCATAAGCACGGGTGGGGGTATTACCAAATAACTATTTGGACCTGTATCTATCATCATAGCAAATATAAGCCAAATCCATAATGTGGTTTGGAAAATTTGAGCTCTTCAAAATCTTTAACTTTAAAATTGTCTAAGGCTGTAAACTTGACCTTGAGGTCATAGACATGGGTGGGGGTATTGCTGAATAAAATATTGTACCTACCAAATATGAACCAAAGCCATCATAAAAGTTCAGGCTCTACCTGGTACAAACACCTTAACCGGAGTCTTTAACATTGAAAATTTCTAAGTCCGTGACCTTGACCTTGAGGTCATGGGCATGGGCAGGGGTATCGCTGAATAAAACTTTGGACCTATATCTATCATCATACAAAATATGAACCAATTCCATCAAATGGTTAGGAAAATATGAGTTCTAAAATGTTCAGGGTCTACCGGTTACAATAACCTTAACCTAAGTCCTTAACATTGAAAGTTTCTAAGTCTGTGACCTTGACCTTGAGGTCAAAGGCATGGGTGGGGGTATGCTTAATGAAACTTTGGATCTATATCTATCATCATACCAAATATAAACCAGTTCCATCGAATGGTTAGGAAAATATGTGTTCTAAAAAGTTCAGGCTTTACCTGTTACAAAACCCTTAACCTGATATTACAGGAGCACGTACGTACGTACACACACACGTACAGACGGACGTACACACGTACGGAAAACCAGAAAACTATATGCCCCTGGCATGCCGATGGCGGGGTCATAAAAATATATAACCGCAATGACTTCAGCACCCAATTTCGTAAAATCATTCTTCGATATAAAACGATTGGGTACAACATAAATGTTATAAGACAGACTGCATGCATGGTAGTTAACCCAATCAGGGTTGACAACTTTGCATCCCTTTTTAATTGCACGCAAGTGGGTCAGGCTTCAGATTCTATGACAGTTCCAGCGCAAAAGCTTATTTACTGAGGACTGGAGAGAATCTAATTCTATGAAATGTTGATTGGGGCCTGATGTTCTGTCTCTGGTCGGGCCCATCGAAGTCTAACTGTTGGTTTTCTTTTGCTCCAGCATTCCAGTGTTTTCTTGCTGTCGAGACCTCACCATTGTTTTATCTCTGTGGTTGTTTGATTTTTTGTGTTCACGGAGATGTTGCACTGATGAGTTAGGAGGCCTTCATGCAGATTGAAAAGATTGTCTAGGTCGCGACGGAACTAAGGGCGAGGATTGTGGCTGCGTGGAATTGATTTAAGGCCCCCAATGGAATTAGTTTCACTGACCGTGTCAAGGCGGTTCTTCTGTCGCAGTTTATTTTTGTTATGGTTTGTTTTTGAGTGTTTGTATCGCTTATATTATTTTGCTTTGGAAAGCCAATTGGCTATTTTGTGGGAAGTAACTGTCCTTTTGATGTTTCCATTAGGGTCTATTGTTTCATGTTTGGTGTCTCTGATGGGAGCTGTGTGTTAATTGTATCGATTCCTGATCACTGCCTTCACTTCTATTTTGGTCACATTTTATATCCCATATTTCAGTCACGTTTTCCCTGTGTAAAACCCAGCACTTAGTGTCCGAGTAAAGCGGTGTGCATTTGTATGAAAGTGTGTCCTTTTCTGTGTGGGAGCACCTAGTCTGAATGGGGGCATCCCATGTCTGGTGAGTTTGAGACGTTACGGAATTGGCATACCCCTCCAAAACGACTATACTCACGCTCAGCAGTCTAAGGGTTAATACGTTCTGAAGTTATTTTCTCTATTTTCAAATTAATTCAAAATTAACTCAATGATCCCAAAGGACCAGAAAATAGCATCTGCACTATGGTGATGTATGGGGAGACGTTTTACGGCCGCCACACAGCTGAATGAAGATAAATAAGTTCTGAAGTTAGATCCTTTAGTAGCAAAGAATACACCAAATAAACGAAAAAAGCAGACTCAGTTTTATTGAGTCTGTTCATGACCTGTACTGAAATGGGCAACACCGGTCACGCCCCCTAGAGCCTGATTAAGCAGAACTCCATTTTCAAAATGATTCAAAATGAACTCAATGATCCCAAAGGACCAGAAAATATAATCTGCACTAGCAATGTACTTACAGTCAGTTTCCATTTCATCAGTTTACAGAGCTCTTCACGGGTTATATGTCTTGGATTTCTTTTTTGTATAATATCTGGCAATTCAGACTGGTACCTGAAATAAATAGGAGCCTATATTTAGCTAGCCTGTGCCTTGTTAATCAACAGGGTCAGAACCTCAGGCGATGAAGTATTAAAACCATGTAATGACTATCCTTGTAAGCCCTACATCATACCTATGGACACAAAACTGTACAAACTTTTTCAGTCGGCCCCCGTCAATCGGGGCTTGAAGAAAAGATGGGCTGCATGATGCTTCCATGCAGAGCTGAAACGGACCCGCACACAAGTACGGGTAAACCTGCCCAGGAAGAGCGGTGCGAGACGGACCATCCATGCTTATAAACCCTATTGGTTTCATTGGGTGGCAGAGCTTGAGATGTCATTTCATCTCAGTGTTGGGTAAAAGTCCCACAAAATTGAAAGCGACGTCTCCAAAATGACCTTTACAGTGTTCACGGGGATGTTAAACCTCAAATCAAACAAACAAAACAAACTTTTCAGTGGAAAAAATTACTATGATATAAATTCTCCAGCTAGGTTTAAAATCATTTAACGACATGAAACTGAATTAAAATGGATTAAATGCTTAGACAACTTTTCCATTGGGCTTTTGTTTGTACTGGAGTTTAACGGCCCAGTCAACATTATTTAGGTCATTTTTGAGCCGGTCAGTTTACCTATCCACACTTTTAGTGGGCAGGCTCCAGCAATTCTGTTGTTGTATGATGTCGAGTCCTCAACCTTGTTTCATCTCTGTAGTTTTTTGATTTGTATGTTCTCGGAGATGTTACACTGATGAGTAAGGAAGCCTTCATGCGCACTAAACAAAATTAGTGTATACCGCGATAGAGGTAAAGGCGAGGATTATGGCCATGTAAAATCGATTTAAGCCGCCCCTGTGGAATTCTTTCCACTGACCGTTCCAAACGGTGCTTCTCTTGTGGTTTATTTATATTGTTGTTTGTTACTTACTGTGAGTATCACCTGTGTCTTTTTATTTTGGATTGGCCATTTTGTGGGAGATTGTTCTCCTCAGATTGCAGTGGTGCCTGGTGCTGGGATGATTACCGATGAATCCCGGGGACAGGGCAGATGCGCTAGAGTAAAAAAAAGCTGGAAATGTGTTTTATCCCTTCAGGTGGTGCCGGTGGAGCATGTTTGGGCACCAGAGTTTTGTCGCCGCTGCCGGGGATCAAACCAAGGACCTCTAGCATCAGAGGCAAGTGCACTAACAGAGCTCTCACTAGGATTTTGAAAACAGGATTCCAGGAATACTTCCTTGTAAAATGTTGGATTCACAGGTCTAAAGTTGGATTCCCACATTAAAAGTTGGAGTTCTGATCTTGTTTGCGCATAAAACATAGACACAAATTTCTTATTATCAGGCTACACATCCATATGAATAACTGACATGTAGATTATGGGTACTAGTTAGAACTATTTCACTGATGTGTCTAAGAAGTAGCCATAATCTGATGTTTTGTAGAAATATTAGGAAAATAATGTATACCCCAGTAAACCCACTCTTCCCACCACACCCCACCCCAAAAAAAACAAAAACAAGAGGGCCATGATGGCCCTGGATCGCTCACCTGATCCATAGTGTAACAAGTGGGCCCCAGGGAGGGCCATTATTGGCGGAAAGGCTTTAATGTGCATAATGTTGAAGCTTCATACTTCATACCAAACAAAAACAAAGGCTATAATTTGAACAATCTTGGCAAAGGTCCACTAGATGACGCTACACACCAAATATCAAAGACCTGGGCCTTGCTGTTTCAGAAAAGAAGATTTTTATGAAGATATTCCCTACATAAGCCTATGCACCAGGCTATATAAGTCTCTGTAAAACCAAAGGGCCCTGGGGTGGGGGGCATTTGTGGCCCCAGGGCTATAATTTTGACAAACTTGGTAGAGGTCCACTAGATGAAGCTCCATACCAAATATCAAAGACCTGGGCCTTGCAGTTTCAGAGAAGAAGATTTTTAAAAATTTCCCTTTATAAGTCTATGTAAAACCAAAGGGTCTCTGGGCGGCGACATTTTTGGCCCCAGGGCTATAATTTCAACAATCTTGGTAGAGGTCCACTAGATGACGCTTCATACCAAATATCAAAGACCTGGGCCTTCTGGTTTCAGACGAGAAGATTCTTAAAGGTTTTCCCTATAAAAGCCTATGTAAAACCAGTGGGCCCTGGCGCGGGGGCATTTTTTGGCCCAAGGGCTATAATTTTAACAATCTTGGTAACGGTCCACTTGACGAAGCTACTTACCAAATATCAAAGACCTGGGCCTTCTGGTTTCAGACAAGAAGATTTTTAAAGGTTTTCCCAATATAAGCCTATGTAAAACCAGTGGGCCCCGGGGCAGGCCGGTTTTGGCCCCAGGGCTATAATTTGAACAATCTTGGTAGAGGTCCACTAGATGAAGCTTCATACCAAATATCAAAGACCTTGGTCTTCTGGTTTCAGACAAGAAGATTTTTAAAGGTTTTCCATATATAAGCCTATGTAAAACCAGTGGGCCCCGGGGTGGGGCTGTCTTTGGCACCAGGGCTATAATTTGAACAATCTTGGTAGCGATCCACTAGACAAAGCTACATACCAAATATCAAAGACCTGGGCCTTCTGGTTTCAGACAAGAAGATTTTTAAAGGTTTTCCCAATATAAGCCTTTGTAAAACCAGTGGGCCCCGGGGCAGGCCGGTTTTGGCCCCAGGGCTATAATTTGAACAATCTTGGTAGAGGTCCACTAGATGAAGCTTCATACCAAATATCAAAGACCTTGGTCTTCTGGTTTCAGACAAGAAGATTTTTAAAGGTTTTCCATATATAAGCCTATGTAAAACCAGTGGGCCCCGGGGTGGGGCTGTCTTTGGCACCAGGGCTATAATTTGAACAATCTTGGTAGCGATCCACTAGACAAAGCTACATACCAAATATCAAAGACCTGGGCCTTCTGGTTTCAGACAAGAAGATTTTTAAAGGTTTTCCCTATATAAGCCTATGTAAAACCAGTGGGCCCCGGGACAGGCCGTTTTTGGCTCCAGGGCTAATAATCCATCCACTGGTTAAGCAGGAGAAGCTCTGGTGGCCATTTTGTTCGCCCTAGCTGAACAGTATAAGCAATTTTGGTAGAGGGACACCAAACGAACATTCCTGGGAAATAATTTCAAAATTCATCCACTGGTTAAGGAGAAGAAATCGTTTAAAAGTTTTTCTATTTTTGCTCTGGCAGCCATTTTGTTCACCCAAGGGGAACGGTATGAGCATTTTTTGATGAGATTCACCAAAGGAACATTCCTGTGAAATAATTTCAAAATCCATCCACTGGTTAAGGAGAAGAAGTCGTTTAAAGGTTTTTTTATTTTTAGCTCTGGTGGCCATTTTGTTCACCCGAGCGGAATGGTTTGAGCAATTCTGGTAGAGGGTCACACAAGGAACACTCCTTTGAAATAATTTCAAAATCCATCCACTGGTTAAGGAGAAAAAGCCGTTTAAACGTTATTCTATTTTTAGCTCTGGCGGCCATCTTGTTCACCCGAGCGGAATGGTTTGAGCAATTTTGGTAGAGGGTCACACAAGGAACACTCCTGTGAAGTAATTTCAAAATCCATCCACTAGTTAAGGAGTAGAAGTCGTTTAAAGGTTTTTCTATTTTTAGCTCTGGCGGCCATCTTGTTCACTGGAGGGAAATGGTTAGAGCAATTTTGGCAGAGGGTCACCCAAGGAACATTCCTGTGAAGTAATTTCGAAATCCATCCACTGGTTAAGGAGAAGAAGTCCTTTAAAGGTTTTTCTATTTTTAGCTCTGGCGGCCATTTTGTTCACCCGAGCGGAACAGTTTGAGCAATTTTGGTAGAGGGTCACCCAAGGAACATTCCTGTGAAGTAATTTCGAAATCCATCCACTGATTAAGGAGAAGAAGTCCTTTAAAGGTTTTTCTATTTTTAGCTCTGGCGGCCATTTTGTTCACCCGAGCGGAACGGTTTGAGCAATTTTAGTAGAGGGGCTCCCAAGGAACATTCCTGTTCAATAATTTCAAAATCCATCCACTGGTTAAGGAGAAGAAGTCGTTTAAAGGTTTTTCTATTTTTAGCTCTGGTGGCCATTTTGTTCAACCGAGCGGAACGGTTTGAGCAATTCTGGTAGAGGGTCACACAAGGAACACTCCTTTGAAATAATTTCAAAATCCATCCACTGGTTAAGGAGAAAAAGCCGTTTAAATGTTATTCTATTTTTAGCTCTGGTGGCCATCTTGTTCACCCGAGCGGAACGGTTTGAGCAATTTTGGTAGAGGGTCACCCAAGGAACCTTCCTGTGAAGTAATTTCAAAATCCATCCACTAGTTAAGGAGTAGAAGTCGTTTAAAGGTTTTTCTATTTTTAGCTCTGGCGGCCATCTTGTTCACTGGAGGGAAATGGTTAGAGCAATTTTGGCAGAGGGTCACCCAAGGAACATTCCTGTGAAGTAATTTCGAAATCCATCCACTGGTTAAGGAGAAGAAGTCCTTTAAAGGTTTTTCTATTTTTAGCTCTGGCGGCCATTTTGTTCACCCGAGCGGAACAGTTTGAGCAATTTTGGTAGAGGGTCACCCAAGGAACATTCCTGTGAAGTAATTTCGAAATCCATCCACTGATTAAGGAGAAGAAGTCCTTTAAAGGTTTTTCTATTTTTAGCTCTGGCGGCCATTTTGTTCACCCGAGCGGAACGGTTTGAGCAATTTTAGTAGAGGGGCTCCCAAGGAACATTCCTGTTCAATAATTTCAAAATCCATCCACTGGTTAAGGAGAAGAAGTCGTTTAAAGGTTTTTCTATTTTTAGCTCTGGCGGCCATTTTGTTCACCGAGCGGAACGGTTTGAGCAATTTTAGTAGAGGGGCACCCAAGGAACATTCCTGTGCAATGATTTCAAAATCCATCCACTGGTTAAGGAGAAGAAGTCGTTTAAAGGTTTTTCTATTTTTAGCTCTGGCGGCCATTTTGTTCACCCGAGCGGAACTGTTTGAGCAATTTTGGTAGAAGGTCATCCAAGGAACATTCCTGTGAAATAAATTCAAAATCCATCCACTGGTTAAGCAGGAGAAGTCGTTTAAAGGTTTTTCTATTTTTAGCTCTGGCGGCCATCTTGTTCACCCGAGCAGAATAGTTTGAGCAATTTTGGTAGAGGATCACCCAAGGAGCAATCCTGTGAAATTAGATCAAAATCTGTCCAGCAGTTTTGGAGAAGAAGTTGTTTAAAGCAAAAGTTGACGACGGACGCACGGACGACGGACGACGGACAAAGACCGATCCCAAAAGCTCACCTTGAGCACTTCGTGCTCAGGTGAGCTAAAAAACAAGAGGGCCATGATGGCCCTGGATCGCTCACCTAATCCAAAGAGTAACAAGTGGGCCCTGGGGAGGGCCATTATTGACCCCAGGGCTATAATGTGCGTAATGTTGAGGGAGGTCTAAAAAGGTGAAGCCTCATACCAAATATCAACAAAGGCTATAATTTGAACAATCTTGGCAAAGGTCCACTAGATGAAGCTACACACCAAATATCAAAGACCTGGGCCTTGCTGTTTCAGAGAAGATTTTTTTAAAGACTTTCCCTATATAAGCCTATGTAAAACCAAACGGCCCCGGGGCGGTGGCATTTTTGGCCTCAGAGCTATAATTTAAACAATCTTGATAAAGGTCCACTAGATGAAGCTTCACACCAAATATCAAAGACCTGATCCTTGCTGTTTCAGAGAAGATGATTTTCAAAGATTATCTCTATATAAGTCTATGTAAAACCAAAGGGCCCCGGGGCGTGGGCATTTGTGGCCCGGGGGCTATAATGTGTAGAGGTCCACTAGATGAAGCTCCATACCAAATATCAAAGACATGGGCCTTGCAGTTTCGGAGAAAAAGATTTTTAAAGATTTCCCTATATAAGTCTATGTAAAACCAAAGGCTTCGGGGCGGGGGCATTTTTGGCCCCGGGCTATAATTTGAACAATCTTGATAGTGGTCCACTAGATGAAATTTCACACCAAATATCAAAGACGTAGCTAGGCCTTGTGGTTTCACAGAGATTTTCCCTATAAAAGTCTATGTAAAACCAAAGGCCCATTTTTGGCCCCAGGGCTACAATTTGAACAATCTTGGTAGGGGTCCACTAGATGAAGCTACATACCAAATACCAAAGACCTGGGCCTTGAGGTTTCAGAGAAGAAGACTTTTAAAGATTTTCCCTAGTATATAAGCCCATGTAAAACCAAAGTCCCCCCCAACGGGAGCATTTTTGACCCCAGGGCTATAATTTGAACAATCTTGGTAGAGGTTTACGAGATGAAGCTTCATACCAAATATCGAAGACCTGGGCCTTGCGGTTTCAGAGAAGAAGATTTTTAAAGATTTTCCTTATATAAGCCCATGTAAAACCAAAGGGCCCCCGGGTATGGACATTTTTTGGCCCGAGCACTATAATTTGAAAAATCTTGGTAGAGGTCCACCAGATGGAGCTTCATATCAAATAGCAACGGTTTCAGAGAAGAAGATTTTTAAAGAGTTTCCCTATATAAGTCCATGTAAAACCAAAGGGCCCTATAACTTGAACAAACTTGTTAGGGGTCCACTAGATGAAGCTTCATGCCAAATATCAAAGACCTGGGCCATGCGGTTTCAAAGAAGAAGATTTTCCCTACATAAGCCCATGTAAAACCAAAGGGCCCCGGGCTGGGCATTTTTGGACCCAGCACTATAATTTGAACAATCTTGGTAGGGGTCCACTTGATGAAGCTTCATACCAAATATCAAAGACCTGGGCCTTGCGGCTTCAGAGAAGAAGATTTTTAAAGATTTTCCCTACATAAGCCTATGTAAAACCAAATGGCCCCGGGGCGGGGGCATTTTTGGCCCCAGCACTATAATTTGAACAGTCTTGGTAGGGCTCCACTAGATGAAGCTTCATACCAAATATCAAAGACCTAGACCTTGTGGTTTCAGAGAAGAAGATTTTTAAAATTTTCCCTATATAAGCCCATGTAAAACCAAAGGGCCCTGGGGCGGGGGCATTTTTGGCCCCAGCACTATAATTTGAACAATCTTGGCAAAGGTCCACTAGATGAAGCTTCATACCAAATATCAAAGACCTGGACCTTGTGGTTTCAGAGAAGAAGATTTTTAAAATTTTCCCTATATAAGCCCATGTAAAACCAAAGGGCCCTGGGGTGGGGGCATTTTTGGCCCTAGCACTATAATTTGAACAATCTTGGTAGGGGTCGACTAGATGAAGCTTGATACCAAATATCAAAGACCTGGGCCGTGTGGTTTAAGAGAAGAAGATTTTTTAAGTTTTCGGTGAAAAAAATCTATTTTTGGCTCCTGTAACCCAGATGTGCAACGGACCCGAACCATTTGAACAACTTTGATAGGGGACCACCTAAGGATCATTCCTGTGAAGTTTGGTCAAAATCCGATCAGTGGTTTAGGAGGAGATGTCGTTTGAAGAAATTGTTTACGCACGCACTGACAGACGGATGCACCACAGACAAAAAGTGATCCCAAAAGCTCACCTCGTCACTATGTGACGGTGAGCTAAAAACATGCAGTTGCTCTGATTTATTCTCACACTTCTAGCCAAATAATGCCACATCATAAAAATCATGTTGTGTTAGGATAATAGCAGATATAATGCAGAAAAGAAGCATTCTATACAGCCATGTTTGTGCTTTCAAATTCGGTCGTACATGTACGTGACACTAGGTCATAATTTTATGAACAAATACGTAGGGGAAGCATCCTAACTGCCTGTAATTGTTAAAATGATTGCATTTTGAAGAATTACAGACATTAATGTCGCCTGTAAACATTGATACACTCTTTGACCGAGCGATAGAAAAGTATGATCGTGTAGTCGCGAAAATACCTGACATAGGTAATTTGTCAATAATATCATCTTCTCCATAACCCTGGTTTACCTAAATGTGATATTTTACCGACTAATGTTAATCCGTTGATGGTTCATGCTTACATCAATCAGTAAACTAATTAATTGCAATCCGTAATAATACAGGAATTAGCGCGGCGAGATTAAAAGGTACAATCATTTTTAACACGTGCCGCAAACCAACTACTTGCAAAAATACCTGTCAATATGTGGCATGTGTGCTTTCAACACAAAAAAGTGGTGGCGCATTTGATCTTTAACTGCTATTGCGTAAGCGGCAAAATTAGCTTCTGATTTTACCGCTTCTGTAATTTTGGACGCGTTTCGCAATAAAAACATGCATACATAAGAATCGGATGTAGTGAATTTTACGCGTACAATGGCAAAAAGTTGGCGTAAAATACGCAGAATCCTGCATTTCCGAGGGCTCTGACTAACCACTGATCTATCACGCCGCTTTAATCATTGATCGGGGCACTCGACTGGAGTTTTCTTCATATTTTTTTCTCTTCCTACTACAGTGGTACCTGGTGCCAGGATGATTATCGCTGGAGCCCAGGGACGGGGCAGATGCAGCGGAGTCAAAAGAAGCTGGAAATATGATATGATTACATGAGCATGATGAGTATCTCTAAACATTTTAAACAATGGTTTCTTTGTAGGATGGAGGAATGAAAAAGTACGCCATAATAAATGGCTGTACTTAGAGTGCATAACTGACGGGTCTGGCTGGCCCGGACCTTTTGGCCTGGTGTTTGATTCGGTCACCTTTTTAACCCCGGGTTCCTGGGTTCAGTCCCTGGTCGGGGCACTTGAATGGGTTTTTTCCCCTCAGATTGCAGTGGTGCCGGGATGAATACTAATGAAGCCTGGGGGCGGTGCAGATGCAGCGGAGTCAAAAGCTAGAAATGTGATATGATTACAGGAGTATCTCCTAAACATTTTAAATAAATGTCTCTTTGTAGGATGGAGTAATGTACAATTACGGCAATAATAAATATGTATATAGACTGTGTGATTAATGACCTTGTCTATCTCTAATCCCTGTTCATTACTGTTTATGTCTGATATTCATTATATTGGGTGAAAGAGTAAGGAAAAAAAAAGTAACATTAATAATTAAAAGTAACCAACATATCAATCCACTATATTATGAGTTAGTACGTAGACATTACTTGTGAAAGATTACACTTGTGAACTATCTTGGGCAAAAGAAGGCTTTGAAATCTATCTATCTATCTATCTTCTTATACTGAGTCGGTCATATCTGGCCATTACCTCAGTTGATTGGGTGGCTAAATTTAGAATTTAGCTGAAAAAAAAAAAAAAAGAGAGGCACTGGATGCATCCTTAAAACTATTTACAATCTGCATAACAGAGGTATCCTAAAACGCATACCTCTGAGTAAGGCTGCCACGACTAATCGTATAATCGATTAATCGATCGATACATTCCACAAAAAAGATTATCATTTCTGATTTGCTTTTAATCGATTACTTGATAGGTACAATTTACTACCCACAGTTATGTCTAAAATAGCTGGATGAGTGGCAAACAGTGCAGACCCTGATGAGACGCCGCATTGTACGGCGTCTCATCTGGGTCTACACTGTTTGCTCAGGCCTGTCTGTTCAAATATACATATGGTAAAGTGCAACATATGGTAAGAGTCATGCTCAGACAGAAAGTCAGACAGGTAAAATAATGGCAAAAACCTTAGCGATTACTAATCGATTATCGATCGCAATGAAAGGACTGATAATCGATTATCTTTTCACCTCCGATTAGCCAGCCCTACCTCTGAGTCCCAATCTTACACTGTGCGGGCTTTGAACTCTTCTGCGGACTTGGCATTCACCGCAGAGGAGGGAAGACTATTCCATTGGGGAATAGTTCTAGGAAAGAACGAGTTCTTCAGGGCATCACTATAGGACTGGTATCTACGATATTGTGAGTCGTTTACTTTTGATGCCCTTGTTTGGGTCGACACTGTTACAGGGGTCAAGTACCTATCTTTATCAATAGACACTGAATCAGAGTGTATCTTGTAGAAGAAGGTTAAAGAGGACTGCTCACGACGGGCCTCCAGGGACGGCCACTCTAGCTCATTAAGCATGTCACCGACGCTACTTCTATTTCGCCATCGCCTACAGGTAATGAAATGAAACATATTTGGTCCGAGGTCACATGCACATGTGTGAATCAGAATCAGAATTGTTACTGGTGACACGTCAAATGACATTCATACACCAGGACCTGTGATGTGGGAAGTTAGTCCCTAGCTCTAACCAAAGAGGTAAATTTAGCTACACAATCATCAGCAACTTCAGCTGTCGAAATAATCGAATCGGGAAGGGCATTCCAATCTCTAATGGTTCTGGGGAAGAACGACTCTTTATAAATGTCAGTTCTTGCGCTAAGGGTCTGAAACGCCAACGAATGGTGATTTCTACAGTGTCTAGCTGGGGGAACAAGGTCATCTGTTGGAATGCTGGCAGCACCCTTTAGACCTTTGTATAAAAGGATTAGCCTACTGTCTTTTCTCCTTTTCTTGAGAGACTCCCATTTTAATTTTCCAAGTATTCCAGTCATGCTCCCAGTTTCAAAGCAGTAATTGCCTGTTACAAATCTAGCAGCTCTATTCTGAACTTTCTCAATTTCATCATTAAGGACCACTCCACTGGGGTCCCAGATACAACTACCATATTCCAAGATTGGGCGAACAAGACCTTTATATGCTGCCTCTTTTACATCCTGAGGGCACTGATGAAGATTTCGCCTCAGGAAACCAAGCGTTCTATTTGCCTTAATACACATGTTGCTAATATGAGTATTCCATCTCAAGTTGTGTGAGATTGTCACTCCAAGGTATTTAATGGAGTCCACATTCTCGAGGACCGTTCCCTCTAAGGTGTAAGAAGCCTCAACTTTATTAGATCTCTTCCTTGTTATCTGCATAATATTGCATTTAACTGATTGAAATCTCATGCCCCATTTTCTGGCCCAACATACTAATCTATCTATGTCAGCCTGAAGTTTCAGTGAGTCATCTGTATCTCTAATTTCCCGGTAACAAACACAGTCATCTGCGAACAGTCTTATTTCTGAGTCAATGTCAGTGGAAATATCATTGATGTACAGGGAGAACAATAGAGGACCAAGAACAGTCCCTTGTGGGACTCCAGACAAAACTGGCGCCCATACTGAAGATTCACCATTAACAACAACACGCCGTTTTCTGTAGCAAAGGAAGGAATCTATCCATTTAAGAGTCTTCCCACCAATTCCATAACCAAATAATTTGGATTTAAGTAGTTCATGAGGAGGGGTGTCAAAAGCCTTCTCAAAGTCCAGAATAAATGTGTCCACCTGCCCCACTTTGTCCAGGATTTTTGCCCAATCATTAATAACCGTGCTCAACTGAGTTTCGCAACTATGCCTTTTCCTAAATGCATGTTGTCTGTCTGACAAAAGTTTATGTTCATCCAAGTGGGCCATGATGTTTGAGCAGACTAAGTGTTCAAGCAATTTACATACATGTAGAACACAGGTCAGTGACACTGGGCGATAATTACGAGCAAGAGCCCTGTCCCCTTTTTTGAAAAGTGGACAGATGTTCGCTAGGAGCCATTCTTTGGGAATTTCACCCGTATCGTGAGATTGTTGGAAAAGATGAGCAAAAACTGGACCTAACTCGTTTGCTAGTTCCTTCAGGACTCTAGGATGAAGCTCATCAGGTCCTAAAGCTTTAGAAGGGTTCAAGCCTTTAAGTAACTTGATCACTCCCGCAGAGGATACAACAATATTTTCCATGAAAGGGGCCGATCTTCCAGTCAATGGAACCTCGTTGAACTCAGTTTTATTAAATGCATCATTGAATTGACCAACCAATTCCTCTGCCCTTTCAGAGTCCGATTCAGCGACCCCGTTCCCTCCTCTTTTATTAAGGGGTGGGATACCTTGCCTATCTTTCTTCTGGCTATTGATATATCTGTAGAAGTCTCTGGGATTCGCCTTTACATCACCTACCAAGTTATTTACATACTGATCATGCTGATTTTTGATGTCATTTTTAATTTCTCGTCTCAAGTTTTCAAATTCGCTCTGAGTTTTCCACTTCCCGACTTTTTTGCCTTAGCATGAATCTTATTTCTCCTCCGAATTTTTCTTCTTATTTCTGGTGTGATCCAAGGAATTGAAGATACAGGCCTGCTAGTTTTGGAGGGGATATGATTTTCGGACGAAGCTTGAATGAAAGACTTTATCAAATCAAAGTTCTCCTGGACAGACCGAGCGTCTGAATGACCATTAAAGTATTTCTCTCTTGCAAATTTTAGGGCATCCTTCCTCATAGTTTCATAGTCACCCTTTTGATATAAGTACACCTTTCTACGAGGTTTCTTTATAGGTGGTATGCATGATGGTTAGGATGTGACAACATATATAGTTTATCAGTACTATTCTAAGCGGTTTACCAGTACTAGTGTGCGGGCCGGATTCAGCTCTGCGTGCGAGCATCATGCAGCCCATATATTTCTTCAAGCCCCTATGGGCGGGGGCCACTGAATTAATCAGGTACAGAGCAATAAAAGTGCCAACATCAAATTATTTTAATACATTTAGAGGTGCATTGTCTGATGTTTTGGGCCGATATATCTTCTATTGGTTCTGGCAATTTGGTCAAGAGTTGTCTTAAAAAATTGGGACGACTTGCTGACTTGGGCCGAGTGTCCTGAACCCGAAATGGTTTGGGGTCGAAACGACCCGGATTCATTACCAACTGTCCAAGTTGATTAAGTCTTTCCTTTTCTCTGGCTTCATCTTCTCAGCTTTGGCTGAAAGAGTTTTAGAATACATTGCTAAAACCTGTTTCCAGCGATCATTTTCAGCTTTCTCAACAAAACTGTCCATATTTGTTTTTCCCGCAAAACGAAAGTAGGAACGACGAATAGTGTAATTTCCAACACTTTGGCAAAATACGGAAACTCGTATGGTCGGGTATGAAACACCCTTCCCGATCCCGATCCGAAAATCCCCGATCCAAAATTTACTATTTGCCCTAGTTCATTAATTAGAATATATTTTAAGAATTTTTTGCGTTTATTTTATTACTTTAAAGTATTTTAATCATTATTTATGTGCATTTTGTTTAAATAAGTCCAATTTTTAATTTTATCCTAAATTATTCCTCTCTCAGGGGTATGAAAGACCCTGCCGATTTTTCGTAAAAATATTGTATTCTTCCGCCTCTAATTGAAAAAATAATCTATAACTAAATGATAAAATCAACATAACGGAATTGTTATATACTTTAATGGCTTTTCTAGAATAAAAGGGAACTAAAAAAAGAGTTTCGGGGGGTGTTTTTGCATATTTTTATCCAAAACGATTCCCGATCATTATTGATTTTTATAGTAAAGAAAACTGAATCGAATGTGAAAGAAATGACTGGTGTTATGCAGTCAACTCACCTGAATATCAGGTCACGTAAGCTGTGCTCTGTAAGGTTATGTGTTGTCGCTTGTAGCTGTAGTCGTCTAATGCATTGTACACGTATCAGGTAGGCCCAAGAATCTCGTAGAAAAGTTGGTCACGTGTCCCGATGGGTTACGGACTATACCGACGTCTTGTTGTGGTAATATTCCTCCTTTTCCGGACTCCTAGGGTCGAAGGTGGATCTACCGGCACAACACTCTCCCCCTATTACAAAAGACTCTAACACGCATTTAAAATAAATGCTAGATTTCAAATGCTAGGAGACTTATTTAATCTTAATAAAATGTTATTAACCTTAACTAATTAATATAACTTTAAAGAACCCCTACTTTTATCTTTAATAATTGTAAGATTTAGAATTATAGTCAGAAATGGCCCTTACAGAGACAACTTTGCGATGAAGAAAATATCAGTAACCTTAAGTGTGATCATATAGAAATATGGAATACCTAATGATTAACAAATAGTCAGCTTCTGTGTGACCATATAGAGATGTGGAATACCTTAGGATTAACAGATAGTCAGACTAAATGAATAGCACGAAAACCACCACCAGAGAACATAATACATGTAGCATTAAACAGAGAATATTCCCTTAACATTTACAACATCCTAATTAGTATGCACAAAATAAGATGCACCGCCACTGGACTCGGATTACCTCTGACCAACCATAACTTCCCGAGACAGGATTTATTTCATGCATATATATATATGCCAACCGAAATCCATCACTGAAACTCCACATATGGGGATCACTGATGGAACTCAGCTAACCGGAAGCAACCAGTCTGGACCAAGAGGAAATGTCCTAATAAGTTACAGTTCTCCGGAACACTCCCAACTCCCAGAGAACGAACCTTTCCCAGATGACATGAATGTTTTTGAAACTTGATAGTCCAGTGACAATCCATCTGTGATATTTTACTGCAGTACCTATACATATATATGCACAAAACTCTACAGTCGAAAAGCCGTTCCTCAGACATAGGAACTTCCCTAAATCTTATGATACAAATTATGTATATAGCCACTTCATGCCATAGGCCATATGAGAATTCAGCTCCACACTTACAAGCAAAATATAATACAATGTGTATTGCTGAAAAAATATATCAGTGTAAGACCTGAAGACTCGAGACCTTTGGACAGAAAAAATAAGCTGCAACCACTCGTGGCCTATACTAGAACAAAGTGTAGAAAACGACCAATAGTATAGTCAAGATATTGACTAAATACAAAACTTGAAAGACTACTCTAAAGCTAGAAATAGCATTCTCTTAAGAGCCACTACCACGCGCATGCTTTACACCATTTTGTTCATGTACGAATAAGATGAATGATATTTTCCACTTTTAATATTCATGTGAACCCGATTATTCATCAAAGGTTAGCGAACACTGGCGTACCTGAAGAAAAAACACTTGCCTTTCCAATGCAGAATCTGGCATTCAGCACATGGACCAGGCGAGGCCAGAATCCACAATGGTAATTGACCTATAAGGAAAAGTGTAGATTGCAACCAGATTGCAAACAGTGTAGATCCTGATCAGACTACCCGTTTTGGGCCTCCGGCACCAAATTGGTCAGACAATTATAAAGATAACAAAAATGACATTGATCCCATATGTTACAAACATTATATATATAGCATGCGCATTTCATAGTGAATCCTAAAACATGCTCATACAAGGGGGGTGCAGCTCCAAACCACTACAGTGACAATTTACAAGTATCACTTACTGTTATTTAGATTTCAGAACTGCAACAGAAATAAATGAAGGAGTTAGCTTAGCAAACAGTTATATAATCCATGCCAGGGTAGCGAGTCTTAACGAGCTAGCTCACCCTTAACATACCTCATTTTCCTTTCAAGTAACAAGCCACACTTACAATATTTTAGAGGTTTTTAGAGTCATTGCAAATTAACGCGACGTGTATTCAATGTAAAATGAAGACTGACTGAATCCGAATCCCAAAAATAAACAAACATGTCAAGTCTTCCGCGAACTGGCTGCATAATACCAAACAGGGTTTAACAGTGGCTATATCATGAATAGTGTGAAATTACCAGGGCAAGTTGTACAACCTGGCTGCATTATTATTGCACTTCCACACTAACTCTGTAACAGTAATGTTCAATGATCTAGCAGCATCATTTGCTACTTTATGGACAGCCCAGGGGAATTTGCCTAGATATCCAGAGTCCGACTCAAGCAAAATATGCTTCGAGAAATCCTGTGTTCTCTGAGCAGACATAGTTACCGGGTCAGCAACAGTCACAGGGGAAATACTAAAGTAACAGTCGGGTAAAGAAGTATACCACTGAATATACTCCTTCTCCTTCCCAACAAAACAATGGCGGTGAATTGGGTGTCGAAGCATGTCCATTTCTGTGAGGATCTTTAGAACCTCCTCAGCAGCTTCACCAGTACCACTATCTCGTATATGCAATACCAGTACTTTATTTGTTTCTTTAGCAAGCTGAAAAGCCAGTCGAAGGAATCCACGCTGTCCCTGGACCTTTTGATCATAACAGTGTTTCGGGTTATGACAGCCATGTCTACACTGTGTGGTCAGGTCCAAGCCAACCTCGCCGACTCCAACGGCCTCTGGATGTGCATCCAACAAACTCTTCAGTCTGCCATATAGCTGGTCAACTTGATTATTTGAGATCATGTGTGGGTGGACCCCTAAGGTTATTCTTAACCTCTGGTCAGCCCCCACATGATCAGATAGAAGATGCCACTTTTTAGGGAACACATAGTTTGCCACAGCAAAAGGAATACGTATAGGGAGAGATTCCGAGTACTCCAGGTCTGACAATGAATGGTTTTGACGACCAAAGTAGCTATCCGGGTGAAAATGGGTATATCAATGATGCCCCTCTTCACCACAGGATGCCCTAATTGCGGATCGGAACCATTAGCCAAAGAATACCTGGTGTAATCCTGTAGCCTAGCCATTGCCTGAGAGTTGAGGTGGGAGGTGAGTCGAGACATTGTTTCAGGGTGTATCAGGCAAATGAGTCGTTTAGGGGGAATCACCATGTACTCACCAGGTTGAAGTGGCTCCAACCCAGCTCTCTGGTCGTACTCTCTGAGGAAGAAATATTCTTCCTCCGAGAACTTAACGGTAGAGGGAGCCAGCCCCTGAATTGCAGCACAGCCCAGCAACTCAATGGGGGACCCCAGGCCAAGTTCCCGACTGAGGAACAGGAATAACCCGTTCATCAGCAGAAACCAGGCCTGCAGCAGATATTCCCCACCGAAAACCTGGTGCCAGCCATGCACATTCTGGCACTCACTCCCGCTCCCTGTTAACATATGGCAGTCTACGCATGAAGTGGGAGAGTCCAGATACCAGGGTAAATGGCCCTTAACATGTGCTTATAAACATGGGGATAGTATGCCCCGCAGACCTGACAATGGTCATATAAACTACTTGTTCTGTTAGTTTTTGATGGTTTCCTAGAACAATATGAATCACTGGGAGTAGAAAAAGTCATTCATATTAAAAACTTGTCTTTGGGTCCATTTCTATACAGGCACGTGCATAAATATATATACATATGTTTAATCATAATGATCCGATCTAGGAGGGTGTGAACAAAGACCAGACCACTCACAGTCACATATGACTTTACAAAATGGGATATACTTTACAAAATGAGATATGGTATGACAGATGATAACGGATAGACAGAAAAATGTATGTAAGCATTTTACCATATCAGAATGCAGACCCAAAAGTCCAGAACTGAATGAGGAAAATGCCAGATGAACAACACCCAGAGTCAACCAACTGCATAAAATATTCACATGAATCAATGCATCATTAAAATTATACCATGTACGATGCACAAAACAATTCATCCATATGAAGCCAGGCAAAAGAGTAGTTAGTTGAACCAATCCAAAATTCAACCGCATCTCTGAAGAAAATAATCAATAAGATAGAAAATGGGTATCATCGGCCATAATACATCCTCATCCAGATGTTCAGGAGTTCGATGTTTGAATTAACAAATGACATGGAGTTTCACAGTTCTGCCACAGTAGTTGCAAAATGATAATGATAATGTGACAAAATGGAATACGAACATGTGACACTTGATCAGGAAGATGTTGCGCAGTTACAAAGCACTAGCATGGAACAGCACCAGACCAAACACCACAATTACAAGATGATAACAGAAATATGAAAGTTGTGACACAAGGGCAGATGATGCCCACGCAGCTACAAAGCACAATGCGCAACATCACCATAACCAATGTCACTCAGTAAACATGAAAAAGAATGTCAACAGAAAAGACAACGTCCACACAGGTACAAAACCTATTGCGAAACGTCACTCAAACTGATGTCATATGAGGAAACATGAAAATGCATGGCATCAGAACAGATGACGCCCACACAGGTACAAAGAACTATTGTGCAACGTCACCAAATCCGATGCCATGTAGGAAACATGAAAAGGTATGTCACCAAGATGGATGACACCACACAGACACAAAGAACTATGGTGTGACGTCACCCCAAACTGATGTCATGTAGAAAAATAAAATGTATGTCACCAAGATGGATGACGCCCACACAGGTACAAAGAACTATTGTGTGACGTCACCCAAACTGATGCAATGTAGAAAAACAAACGTATGTCACCAGGATGTATGACGCCCACACAGGTACAAAGAACTATTGTGTGACGTTCACTCAAACTGATGCCATGTAGGAAAACACATCACTTTCAAGTCAACGCTCAGACTACGTAGAGACATACGAAAAGCTTTTCAGGATAATAACAGACTACGATTCAAGATACAAATTTCCTTGACAGAAAAATGCTTCGAGGCGACAGAATTCTCCAATAATGCATCCAGCCACAGCACACAACTTGTCAGTGTTAAGGGCCCAAAAAGTGAAGGGATAACATTAAGCAATGTTAGCCAAAGTGATAACATCCGAGAATCACTGCAGCGTGCATGCTTCACAAACAAGGGACAATCAACTATATTCTAGTCTGTAATTTAGATATCTTTTTCTAATGCTTGTCTCATATGATAAATATTGCTGTCAAGTGTGAATGCAGAGCATTTCAGTAGTAATAAGCACTCTATACAGAACAGAATCTACCACAAATAAGAATACAAAAATACATCATAAAGGCAAAATCAAATATCACACATGTGCACTTGATGCACAGCATGATAAAACATCACAATGGCACACTAAATGTACCAGCATGACAATACATTAATACAATCACACATGTTAACATACATAAAACAAAAGGAAAATTAATTCGTGGTAGAAACCGTTGCGGTCAAATGCATTTTATTGTACAGGATGTTGTGTGCACATGTTAAACAACTACAGGGAGTAACTGAATATAGATAAATAGAAATACGAGAGAGTTTCAGCATACACACCTTCAGTAAAGCCTGGAATATTGTAGTTCCACTAATAACAAATCTATCAATTTTAAATATTACTGATTTTAGAATTCTGCTGGAAAAAATTGCTAAATGCAGACAAGTACTTTAACATAAAGAAGGACCCTTACCATGATACTGTACTGAAAATTTAGTGTATTTTATTATTATTATTTAACCAAATACTGAGCTATTATTCCAATTTCTGAGAGCACTCAAATGTTGACAAAATAAGTATGCAGTGGAGGGACACATCATCGAACAACAATCACCTATAGCAGAAATCTATATCTAAAGAGTAGTTCCTAATGAGCAGGAATTTCGAATTCTACACGACAGCCTGCAGAATACAAACTATCGTGCAGAAGTATGTCTGAGTGAAACAAGACAGAAAACCCACTGTGTATTAATGGAAGATGTGCCCACCGAAAACTGATCCCGGAGGCACTCCTGCCAATGTCAAATAAATAATTTAATTGTCCGATTTTACGGGTAAATTAAAAAGGACATGGTCATGCCGAGCCAGCCAGTCAACCCAACAACACTTTCCTGGGCAAGCTCAGCCCTGAGCAGTTAACCAGTACAGTGAATATATTTTCCAAAATCAGCAATATCCAGCATACATGGACACAACAGCTGACTAGCATACAAGCTATATCAGCTCCCGAATCCATATACACAGAACATCCCTGTATTGCCAAATAAACAAATGAAACAACTGCAAAAATTACATAGGTGTGCCATGCGATAACTACTAAGTTACTGAACCTTCTGAGCTACAAAACAGTTCAATCTATAAAATAAATATCAAGCATTAAGCATTAAAGCTACAAATGCAAGGACACACACAGTATAAATAATGCAAATCTAGTATACCTACAAAGTTCAGGAAGAGTTGTTCCAAAATAGCCAAGCAAGATCATTTAATAAAGCTTAGTTTAAGAAATGAAACCAATAAGCATAATCTATAGTTTGTTAGAAGAATACATATTCTACAGAAATAAATAACCAACATAGCCATAATTTTGCCAAGAAACAAATTTTGATAAAAAAATATGAACAGACACGCAACATGCCAATAATGGGGGTACATTAGAAAAATAGTGATAAAACCGTAACACAACTAGTTACAATGTAATTCTGACATACAGATAACCAATTTATACAACAAACATGTACTTAGTTCCAATCATATCTTGCAGCCAGATATATCACCATAAAGTTTCAAGACTGCACATATGTCACACCCTTAGTTACATATGCCTAACTTTCTCCCCCTTTCATAATGAAAAAGTCAAAACTCAGTGTAACAATAAGCATCATTGGCAGCCACTGAACTGCCCTTGTAGAGAAATGGCTTTTAGAGCAGAAAGGTATCAACACAAAAATAAAATACAACTACAACACAAAACACAAAATTGTCATTCTCGTGAAGAAATCACGTGGATGACAATAGGTAAGAAAATCGCCGATAATAATCATTAATAGTAATCGACGACAGTGATCGGCGACAATATAAACCTATCAACATTAAAACATTTATGTTGCATAGAATGAAGTGAGAACCTTGTCTGTAATGAGGGGACCCACCTCGGTATACATGTGGATACCTTTGCCTGGGCCAATTTTGGTTATGTGAGCCAGATGGGTACCGAGTTGGAGAATTGGAGGGAGATCTATAAAAACTGGGTGTGGTCTTTATCAATTGAACTAAATCATCTACTTTCTTTTGAATATTGAAAACCTGATGAAGGTTTTAGATTCCAAAAATGGATAGATTCTTCCTTTGCTACAGAAAACAGCTAGTTGTTGTTAATGAGAAAACTGTATTGGCTTCAATTTTATCTGGTGTCCCACAAGGGACTGTTCTGCGTCCAGTGTTATCTTTCTACAGAAATTACATTTATACTAATATTGATTTCCGAAATAAAACTGTTCGTAAGGTGTGAAATTAGAACCGCCAAGGACTCATTGAAACTTCAGAGGGACATATCCAGACCCAGATACTGGGCTAGAAAATGGAATACAAGATTTCAGCAAGTTAAATGCAATATCATGCAGATAACTGGGAAAAGGACTAGTTTCATTTTACATATCACCAGCAACGGTTTAGATTCATACTTTCTGAATAGATTTAGTACTCTTATTACTGTCACTAGCAGAAATGCGAGTGCAGCCTGGCAGAAATGCATCTGTAGACAACTTGCTATGTTGTGGGTAATTGATCAATATAGCCATTCAACACAATTTTATTGTGGGTAATTGATCGATATAGCCATTCATCACAATTTGTGATATATGTGCTAAAATTTCAAGTGTTTCATCTTCATTCTATCGTTAAAGATGAAGATGCTGCCTAGAGGCTACAAAGAATGTAAATAAGAAAAATGACACCAATAAACCGGAGGCAATGCGATTATAGCAGTACAAAATAGTAATGCAGTGTAATGTGAAATGACAGTTTAGACAATATCTCCAAATAAATTGAATAGAGGTATGGCAACCATATAAAACAACTTACAGAAATAACTTCACCGACATTTGGGGAAACTTTTCTCCAAATAAATGAAATGGAGGCAGTGCAATTATTATAAGACATCCTACAAAAAACAACACTAACCCAGTGATAGGGTTAATATATTACAGAGCCAAAAATACTCAAATTATACAAAGACAGTAAGCCTTTTCATATTTTTTCCCATTTTAAGTAAACGGTCGCACGTGACATGTTTGAATTTTTCCTCTGTCATTACTGGATGTTATCTCTTTGGCTGACATTGCTTAATGTTATCCCTTCACTTTTTGGGCCCTTAGCACTGACAAGTTGTGTGCTGTGGCTGGATGCATTATTGGAGAATTCTGTCGCCTCAGAAGCATTTTTCTGTCAAGGAAATTTGTATCTTGACTCGTAGTCTGATATTATCCTGAAAAGCTATTCGTATGTCTCTACGTGGTCTGAGCGTTGACGTGAAAGTGATTTGTTTTCCTACATGGCATCAGTTTGAGTGACGTCACACAATAGTTCTTTGTACCTGTGTGGGCGTCATACATTCTGGTGACATGCATTTTCATGTTTTTCTATATGACATCAATTTTGGGTGACGTCACACGATAGTTCTTTGTGTCCGTGTGGGGGTCATCCATCTTGGTGACATACATTTTCATGTTTCCTACATGGCATCAGTTTTGGTGGCGTTTCACAATAGTTCTTTGTACCTGTGTGGGCGTCATCTGTTCTGGTGACATGTATTTTCATGTTTCCTTATATGACATCAGTTTGAGTGACGTTTCGCAATAGGTTTTGTACCTGTGTGGGCGTCGTCCTCTGTTGACATTCTTTTTCATGTTTGCTGAGTGACATTGGTTATGATGTTGCACATGGTGCTTTGTAGCTGCGTGGGCATCATCTGCCCTTGTGTCACAATTTTCATATCTCTGTCATCACTTTGTAAATGTGGTGTTTGATCTGGGGCTGTTCAGTGCTAGTGCTTTGTAACTGCATGACTAGTTCCTGATCCGGTGCCACGTCTTCTTATTCCACTTTGTCACATTATCATTATCATTTGGCAACTACTGTGGCAGAGCTGTGTAATTCCATGTCATTTGTCAATTCAGACACCAAAACTCCTGAACATATGAATGAGAATGTATTATGGCCGATGATACCCATTTTCTGTCTTATCGGCTGTTTTCTATAAAGAGATGCGGTTGAATTTTGGATTGGTTCAACTAACTGCTCTTTTGCCTGGCTTCATATGGATGAATTTTGTGCATCGTTCTTGGCATAATGTTAATGATGCATTGATTCATATGAACATATTGTGCAGTTGGTTAACTATGGGTGTTGTTCATCTGGCATTTTCCTCATTCAGTTCTGGACTTTGGGTCTGCATTGTGCTGTGGTAGAATGCTTACATACATTTTTCCGTCTATCTGTTATCATCTGTCATGCCATATTTCATTTTGTAAAAAATCATGTGTGACTGAGTGGTCTGGTCTGTGTTCACACCCGCATAGATCGGATCATTATGATCAAACATATGTATATATGTTTATGCACGCGCCTGTATAGAAATGGACCCAAAGACAAGTTTTTAATATGAATGACTTTTTCTACTCCCAGTGATTCATATTGTTCTAGGATGCCATCAAAAACTAACAGAACAAGAAATAGTTTCTACGACCATTGTCAGGTCTGCGGGGCATACTATACCTATGTTCATAAGCACATGCTAAAGGCCATTTACCTTAGTATCTGGACTCTCCCACTTCATGCGTAGACTGCCATATGTTAACAGGGAGCGGGAGTGAGTGCCAGAAGGTGCATGGCTGGCACCAGGTTTTCGGTGGGGAATATCTGCCGCAGTCCTGGTTTCTGCTGATGAACGGGTTATTCCTGTTCCTCAGTCTGGAACTTGGCCTGGGGTCCCCCATTGAGTTGATGGGCTGTGCTGCGATTCAGGGGCTGGCTCCCTCTACCGTTAAATTCTCGGAGGAAGAATATTTCTTCCTCAGAGAGTACGACCAGAGAGCTGGGTTGGAGCCACTTCAACCTGGTGAGTACATGGTGATTCCCCCTAAACGACTCATTTGCCTGATACACCCTGAAACAATGTCTCGACTCACCTTCCACCTCAACTCTCAGGCAATGGCTAGGCTTCAGAATTACGCCAGGTATTCTTTGGCTAATGGTTCCGATCCGCAATTAGGGCATCCTGTGGTGAAGAGGGGCAT
Source organism: Lucinisca nassula (assembly GCA_963580285.1). Classification (NCBI taxonomy): domain Eukaryota; kingdom Metazoa; phylum Mollusca; class Bivalvia; order Lucinida; family Lucinidae; genus Lucinisca; species Lucinisca nassula. Next base: position 80,586,076 of record OY757011.1, read on the forward strand.
CATTGATACCCATTTTCACCTGGATAGCTACTTTGGTCGTCAAAACCATTCATTGTCAGACCTGGAGTACTCGGAATCTCTCCCTATACGTATTCCTTTTGCTGTGGCAAACTATGTGTTCCCTAAAAAGTGGCATCTTCTATCTGATCATGTGGGGGCTGACCAGAGGTTAAGAATAACCTTAGGGGTCCACCCACACATGATCTCAAATAATCAAGTTGACCAGCTATATGGCAGACTGAAGAGTTGGTTGGATGCACATCCATAGGCCGTTGGAATCGGCGAGGTTGGCTTGGACATGACCACACAGTGTAGACATGGCTGTCATAACCCGAAATACTGTTATGATCAAAAGGTCCAGGGACAGCGCAGATTCCTTCGACTGGCTTTTCAGTATGCTAAAGAAACGAATAAAGTACTGGTATTGCATATACGAGGTAGTGGTACTGGTGAAGCTGCTGAGGAGGTTCTAAAGATCCTCACAGAAATGGACATGCTTCGACACCCAATTCACCGCCATTGTTTTGTTGGGAAGGAGGAGTATATTCAGTGGTATACTTCTTTACCCAACTGTTACTTTAGTATTTCCCCTGTGACTGTTGATGACCCGGTAACTATGTCTGCTCTGAGAACACAGGATTTCTCGAAGCGTATTTTGCTTGAGTCGGACGCTGGATATTTAGGCAAATTCCCCTGGGCTGTCCATAAAGTAGCAAATGATGCTGCAAGATCATTGAACATGACTGTTAGAGTTAGTGTGGAAGTGCAATAATAATGCAGCCAGGTTGTACAACTTGCCCTGGTAATTTCACGCTATTCATGATATAGCCACTGTTAAACCCTATTTGGTATTATGCAGCCAGTTCGCGGAAGACTTGACATGTTTGATTGTTTATTTTTGGGATTCGGATTCAGTCAGTCTTCATTTTACATTGAATACACATCGCGTTAGTTTGCAATGACTCTAAAAACCTCTAAAATATTGTAAGTGTGGCTTGTTACTTGAAAGGAAAATGAGGTATGTTGAGGGTAAGCTAGCTCGTTAAGACTCGCTACCCTGACATGGATTATATAACTGTTTGCTAAGCTAACTCCTTCATTTATTTCTGTTGCAGTTCTGAAATCTAAATAACAGTAAGTGATACTTGTAAATTGTCACTGTAGTGGTTTGGAGCTGCACCCTCTTTGTATGAGCATGTTTTAGGATTCACTATGAAATGCGCATGCTATATATATAATGTTTGTAACATAGGGGAGCAATGTCATTTTTTGTTATCTTTATAATTGTCTGACCAATTTGGTGCCGGAGGCCCAAAACGGGTAGTCTGATCAGGATCTACACTGTTTGCAATCTGGTTGCAATCTACACTTTTCCTTATAGGTCAATTACCATTGTGGATTCTGGCCTCGCCTGGGCCATGTGCTGAATGCCAGATTCTGCATTGGAAAGGCCAGTGTTTTTTCTTCAGGTACTCCAGTGTTCGCTAACCTTTGATGAATAATCGGGTTCACATGAATATTAAAAGTGGAAAATATCATTCATCTTTATTCGTACATGAACAAAATGGTGTAAAGCATGCGCATGGTGGTGGTTCTTAAGAGAATGCTATTTCTAGCTTTAGAGTAGTCTTTCAAGTTTTATATTTAGTCAATATCTTGACTATACTTTTGGTCGTTTTCTACACTTTGTTCTAGTATAGGCCACGAGTGGTTGCAGCTTATTTTTTCTGTCCAAAGGTCTCGAGTCTTCAGGTCTTACACTGATATATTTTTTCAGCGATACACATTGTATTATATTTTGCTTGTAAGTGTGGAGCTGAATTCTCATATGGCCTATGGCATGAAGTGGCTATATACATAATTTGTATCATAAGATTTAGGGAAGTTCCTATGTCTGAGGAACAGCTTTTCGACTGTGTAGAATTTTGTGCATATATATGTATAGGTACTGCAGTAAAATATCACAGATGGATTGTCACTGGACTATCAAGTTTCAAAAACATTCATGTCATCTGGGAAAGGTTCGTTCTCTGGGAGTTGGGAGTGTTCCGGAGAACTGTAACTTATTAGGACATTTCCTCTTGGTCCAGACTGGTTGCTTCCGGTTAGCTGAGTTCCATCAGTGATCCCCATATATTGAGTTTCAGTGATGGATTTCGGTTGGCATATATATATGCATGAAATAAATCCTGTCTCGGGAAGTTATGGTTGGTCAGAGGTAATCCGAGTCCAGTGGCGGTGCATCTTATTTTGTGCATACTAATTAGGATGTTGTAAATGTTAAGGGAATATTCTGTTTAATGCTACATGTATTATGTTCTCTTGTGGTGGTTTTCGTGCTATTCATTTAGTCTGACTATCTGTTAATCTTAAGGTATTCCACATCTCTATATGATCACACAGAAGCTGACTATTTGTTAATCCTAAGGTATTCCATATCTCTATATGGTCACACAGAAGCTGACTATTTGTTAATCATTAGGTATTCCATATTTCTATATGATCACACATAAGGTTACTGAAAACTTTCTTCATCGCAAAGTTGTCTCTGTAAGGGCCATTTCTGACTATAATTCTAAATCTTACAACTAATAAAGATAAAAGTAGGGGTTCTTTAAAGTTATATTAATTAGTTAAGGTTAATAACATTTTATTAAGATTAAATAAGTCTCCTAGTATTTGAAATCTAGCATTAATTTTAAATGCGTGTTAGAGTCTTTTGTAATAGGGGGAGAGTGTTGTGCCGGTAGATCCACCTTCGACCCTAGGAGTCCGGAAAAGGAGGGATATTACCACAACAAAACGTCGGTATAGTCCGTAACCCATCGGGACACGTGACCAACTTTTCCACGAGATTCTTGGGCCTATCTGCTGCGTGTACAATGCATTAGACGACTACAGCTACAAGCGACAACACATACCCTTACAGAGCACAGCTTACGTGACCTGATATTCAGGTGAGTTGACTGCATAACAAATGGCGACGAGGATGGGATAATTGAATGCTGATTACGCCTATAAGCCATCTTTTGCCTTGATTGCGAATTCCTGTAACCATATGACTGTCTGGAACGAGGGGCCCCACCCCGGTATACATCTGGAGACCTTTACCTGGGCCAATTTTGGTTCTGTGAGCCAGATGGGTACCGAGTTGAAGAATTGGATGGAGATCTATAAAAACTAGGTGTAGTCTTTATCAATTGAACTAAATCATCTACTTTCTTTCGAATATTGAAAACCTGATGATTTTAGATTCCAAAAATGGATAGCTTTCTTCCTTTGCTACAGAAAACAGCTAGTTGTTAATGAGAAAACTGTATTGGCTTCAATTTTGTCTGGTGTCCCACAAGGGGCTGTTTTGTATCCAGTGTTCTCTTTATGGAAATTAAATTTTACATATCACCAGTAACAATTTAGATTCATAATTTCTGAATAGATTTTATACTCTTATTCATCACTGCCATGGCTGCCTGCTTGAGAGTGCAGCCTGTCAGAAATGCATATGCAGACAACTGTTGAGCACTATGTTGTGGGTAATTGATCAATATAGCCATTCGTCACAATTTTATTGTGGGTAATTGATCAATCTAGCCATTCGTCACAATTTTATTGTGGGTAATTGATCAATATAGCCATTCATCACAATTTTATTGTGGGTAATTGATCAATATAGCCATTTATCACAATTTGTGATATATGTGCTAAAATTTCAAGTGTTTCATCTTCATTCTATCGTGAAAGATGAAGATGCTGCCTAGAGGCTACAAAGAATGTAAATAAGAAAAATGACACCAATAAACCGGAGGCAATGCGATTATAGCAGTACAAAATAGTAATGCAGTGTAATGTGAAATGACAATTTAGACAATATCTCCAAATAAATGGAATAGAGGTATGGCAACCATATAAAACAACTTACAAAAATAACTTCACCGACATTTGGGGAAACTTTTCTCCAAATAAATGAAATGGAGGCAGTGCAATTATTATAAGACATCCTACAAAAAACAACACAATAACCCAGTGATAGGGTTAATATATTACAGAGCTAAAAATACTCAAATTATAAAAAGACAAGTAAAGCTTTTCATATTTTTTCCATTTCAAGTAAACGGGCGCACGTGACATGTTGGAATTTTTTCTGTTACTGTCACTCCTAAAAGGAAAGAATTTGCTCTTCAGGAGCAATTTCGCTTTATCAGGCTAGCGAAGAGGACGAAAGATAAAAATGACACATATTATAATGAAGGTTGAAAACTGTAGCTCATGGTTTCTGAAAAAAAACTGAGCTCTGAAATTTACAAATTACATTTTAGAATTTCGAAATTTCCACGTGGTTTACCGAAAATCAAAAGTGCGCAAAAAAGATCATTTACCACAAATGTAACAGGTGAAAAAATGCTAATCACCTTTACCCGGCCGGGGATCGAACCCGGGTCGCCGGAGTGACAGGCCAACACTCTACCGCGTCGCTATAAAAACCGGCTTGTACCGCAAGGCAGTACAAGTGTATCTTATACCTATCACTACTACATATGACGGCTCCTAAAACTGGTTTTAAAATTATTCAAATTCTGCCGAAAAACTTTCTCACAATAATAATTTCTACTTAAACAAATTTTTCTTTATAATTTAATGCCACGTGTCAAAAAAAAAAAAAAAAATAAATAAATAAATAAATAAAAAAGAAATGGACTATTTTAACATTTTCGATTTTTTTTTTTCCAAAATGGTGTTTCCCCACCGAACTACAGCCAACAATTCACAAACATTACATTTAAAATATAGTTACATATTAAACAGTTCACGTACCTTGTATCCTCGTCGCCATTTGTTATGCAGTCAACTCACCTGAATATCAGGTCACGTAAGCTGTGCTCTGTAAGGTTATGTGTTGTCGCTTGTAGCTGTAGTCGTCTAATGCATTGTACACGTATCAGGTAGGCCCAAGAATCTCGTAGAAAAGTTGGTCACGTGTCCCGATGGGTTACGGACTATACCGACGTCTTGTTGTGGTAATATTCCTCCTTTTCCGGACTCCTAGGGTCGAAGGTGGATCTACCGGCACAACACTGGAAACGGACCGATCTTGAGTTTCACATTGTCTCAAAAATCGTATATGTGACATATAAGTATATCACAATTTGCCATTGTGCGAGTGATAGAGTTTCACCATGTTCTATCTATCTATTTTTTTATTTTTGAGACAATATGAAACTCAAGATCGATCCTTTTGGGTGATTTCTTTCACATTCGGTTCAATTTACGTTACTTTAAATAGCAATAATGATCGGTAATCGTTTTCGATAAAAGTATGCAAAAAACACTTCCGAAACTCTTTTTAAGTTCTCTTTTATTCTAGAAAAGCCATAAAAGTATATAACAATTCCTTTATGTTGATTTTTTTCATTTACTTATTCGTTATTTTTGTTATTAGAGGCGGAAGAATACAATAATTTTACGAAGAATCGGCAGGGTGTTTCATACCCCTGAGCGAGGAATAATTTAGGATAGAATCACAAATTGGACTTAGTTAAACAAAATATACATAATTGATGATTAAAATACTTAAAAGTAATAAAATAAACACAAAAAAAATCTTAAAATATATTCTAATCAATGAATTAGGGCAAATAGAAAATTTTGGATCGGGGATTTTCGGATCGGGATCGGGATCGGGAAGGGTGTTTCATACCCGACCAACTCGTATAATCACCCCACGACTCCACCGTTCACCCCACGACACCCCAAGACACCTTAATTACCTTACCTTACCTTAATTACCTTAATGCAAGCCAAATAAAGAAGAAAAAATAAATAAAAAAAAGATATATTTCATAGTGAAACGTAGCCTAATTATAAGCCTACGGACAGGCAAATTAAGTTTGACGTACTACACCAGCAAATTTTGGAGCACGTTCAATCCGCCAAATATCTTGGTATCACCATCACTGACGATCTTGACTGGGGTCAACATATCTCAGAGATAACATGTAAAACAACTAGGACTTTAGGATTCCTTAGACGTAATTTGGCTTTTGCACTTAGGCAGAACAAAGGCAGACGTGAGGAAGGCTGCGTCACCCAAATGCTAATCGACTTGGAGATAACCTCACTAAATGAAAGACGGAACATCAGTCACTTGATCTTCCCCTACAAAGTTGTCGAGGGGTTGGTTCCGCCTATACCGCTTGAAGAGTTCCTTAACCCCATTCGCCAAAAAAAGACAGATAAGGGCTAAGAAATATAAAAACTTTATGACAACTAACATTATTGAAAAGCAGATCATAAATCATGATAAGTGTTTTGTAGCTTAGACAGATAAAACTGAGCAGTTCAGGATTTTTTTCTTTATCAGGACTACAATAGAGTGGAACCAGCTTGATAGTGTTATCGTGCATGCAGAGACAATTGAGGGCTCCAAGGCTACCCTCCATCAGTGTTTCTAACATTGCTCTCTCTCTCTCTCTCTCTCTCTCTCTCTCTCTCTCTCTCTCTCTCCAGTGTATCTATGCCACACCAGGCCCTACGCCGTTTAACTACAGATACAAAGGATGTTGGATATAAAACATTGATTCGCCCTGAACTTGAATATGCATCACCCGTTTGGTATCCCTATGTTAAAACTCAGATTCAGCAGGTGCAGAAGGTGCACAGGACAGTTGCTTGATAGACCTTGTGGAACACTTTGGTGCAGTGGTAGCGCAATGGATTTGTGATCAAGAGGTTACGGGTTAGAACCTCACGCTGACCAAAGTGTTATGCTCTTGAGCAAGGCACTTCATCCACATTGCTTTAAAAAGTACTGGTTACCACCCAGGAAATCCTGCTCGTACTGCTCAGATGTGAGCGAGTAGCAGTAATAAGAGAAAAAAGAAAAGCAAAAAGATCTGCCGGCGATGGCGAAATAGAAGTAGCGCCGGTGACATGCTTAATGAACTATAGAGTGGCCGTCCCTAGAGGCCCATCCTGAGCAGTCCTCTTTAACCTTCTTCTATAAGACCAGAATCAGAATCAGAATTGTTACTCGTGACACGTCAAATGACATCCATATACCAGGACCTGTGATATGGGATATTAGTCCCTAGCTCTAACCAAAAAGGTAAACTTAGTTGTTTTTTTTTTGCAGATGACACGGCAATATATTTGGCTGTCCGCAGTGATGCTGACTGTACCTTATTGCAAGGGACCTCCAAAAACTTGAAACTTGGGAAAAGAACTGGGAAATGGAATTTAACCCGGATAAATGGCAGGTCCTACACATTTCCCGTTCTAAAGAACCCATTAGACACAATTACATTCTCCACGGTGAAGTCCTCCAGGAGGCTGATCATGCCAAGTACTTGGGCCTTGAGTTTAGCCGTGATTTAACTTGGAACACCCACATTCATAACGTGACCACCAAAGCAAATCGGACCCTGGGCTTCATACGTAGGAATATACGCACCAAACATCAAGGCATACGTGAAACAGCTTATAATACTCTTGTTAGGCCCCAGCTTGAGTATGCCTCCCCTGTGTGGAGCCCATATACCCAGTCAAATATAAACAAGGTTGAGCAAGTCCAAAGAAGAGCAGCTAGATGGGTCAAACATGACTACTCTTCATATAGTAGTGTGACCCAGATGCTCAATACCCTGGAATGGAGATCATTGGAACAGAGGCGGGCAGATGCTCGCCTCCTATTGTTCTACAAGATAGTATATGGCCTTGTCGAGATTCCGCTCCCTACATACATCCGACATCCAATCAGAACTACTAAAAACATGCATACTATGCACTATATTCAAATCCCTACTACTGCCAGTTACTATAAATACAGTTTCTTCCCCTTGGCTGTGGTACAATGGAATCACCTTCCTCCTCACGCTGTTGTGTGCTCCGATCTGGATTCCTTCAGATCGACCATATGCACCCTCCATCACCCAATGCCATGAACCGTGAAACATTGTTTTTATCTGCTTTTAATCTCTACTTTACTAACACTGTTTGTACTTTCAATTCTCCTTAAATCTAATACTTTTTCTTATATCACACTTTTCTTTTTCTGGCGCGCGCAGCTGCACATAATCCTCGCGAGAGGGTGCTGCAGGATATATAGATAGATACACGGTCATCAGCACATTCAGCTGTCGAAATATTCGAATCGGGAAGGGCACTCCAATATCTAATGGTTCGAGGGAAGAACGATTCTTTATAAATGTCAGTTCTCGCAGTAAGGGTCTGAAACGCCAATGAATGGTGATTTCTACAGTGCCTAGCTGGGTGGGGGGTGGTAGGGTCATCTGGTGGAATGCTGGCAGCACCCTTTAGACCTTTGTATACAAGGAAGAGCCTACTGTCTTTCCTCCTTTCCTTGAGAGACTCCCATTTTAATTTTCCAAGTATTCCAGTCATGCTCCCAGTTTCAAAGCAGTAATTGACTGTTACAAATCTAGCAGCTCTATTCTGAACTTTTTCAATTTCTTCGTTAAGGAGCACTCCACTGGGGTCCCAGATACAACTACCATATTCCAAGATTGGGCGAACAAGACTTTTATATGCTACCTCTTTTACATCCTGTGGGCACTGATGATACTCTCTGATGCAGTGTCTTTTAATAATGATAGGTACTTGACCCCTGTAACAGCGTCAACCCAAACAAGGGCATCTAAAGTAAACAACTCACAAAATCGTAGGTACCGGTCCTATAGCGATGACCTGAAAAACTCTTTCTTTCCTAGAGCTATTCCTCTTCTGTCTACCCTCTTCTGCGGTGAATGCCAAGACCGCAGATGTGTTAACGCCCGTAAGATTGAGGCTCAGAGGTATGCGTTTTAAGATACCTCTGTTATTCAGATAGTAAATAGTTTGAAGGACCCATCCAGTGACCTTTATTTAGCTAAATTCTAAATTTAGCCACCCATTCAACTGAAGTAATGGCCAAATGTGACCGACTCAGTATAAGAAGATAGATAGATAGTATACACCGCATTTGAAATATCACCCAACGACACTCTAATTGAGAGTTAGGAGAATACAATTAGCTTGGATTTTAACTTAACTTTCGGCTCGTGATGAGAGATGGGGGTGTTACAATCTATTTTTACTGATAGCTAATTAAATAATTGTAAACTGTATCAGACAGCTCCTGAAGAAGCAGTCAGATCAGGGCCGATTATTTCGTTTAAACATTGACTACATTGTGGGTGCTTGGTCGAGGTTGTTTCAAGTACCACCCGTAATATAAGTTAGCAGAAATTAGAAAAATCTCATAACGCCTGGCATCTGGGTTTGAAAAAACACGGTTATGGGTGAATACAACATAATTTCACTATCATTCATACGTTATTTATGATCAGTATATCTTATGTCAGAATCTTTTATTATTTCTTCAAATTCAAGGAGTGTATCTCTTTAAAATCTGTTCAAATATTACGAGGTTATCGGCTCATTTAGATACCTTATACTATTGTGTTATTAATCTAGTAAGGCCGAGGCAAATACAGCACACCGAAGACTGTAACTGGGCTAGTACGGAATTACTTGATTAATGACAATTTTATTAATTGGCACCAATAAAAACATGATTACTGATTTTTGACCTCATTGTTAATACGGATGACCCCCGAACAATACATGATAGTCAATTAATAACTGTTTGTTTTATTTATAGATGAGGCGTCAGAAGCGCACTTCATTAGACATCTATATTAAAGAAGATAATTATCGTTACTGGCAAATACGCTTGTAGTATCGCGGATGTGATAAGAGTCTTGTAATAGACAAAGAGACGTCACAAAAGCGCGGTTCGTTAGACATCTATTTTAAAAAAGATGTCTAATGAAGCACTCTTTTGTGGCGTCTCTTTGTCTATTACAATACTGTTATCACATCCGCGATACTACAAGTGTAACTGCCAGTAACGATATTTATCTGATGAGATATTGTATTAGACCTGCGGGATTTCGATAACCAATGAGTATATATATTTGTACGTCATGGGTACAAGTATTTGCACTTCCTTGTAACATCTTCCCTGACGTCCAAATGTCCTATTATATAATTCTTATTGTACAATACCCATTTTCCTTATGATACCACTTTTATCATTGCAACACATTTCATACCCAGTGTTTTACTTACACTACAGAGGTGGTGGTAGTTCATATCCATTTGTATAGTCTTAGTGCAGTTATCAATGGTTTACCTTTCACTTAAGATGTAATATCTTAGTCTAAATGTGTATCATGTGTATTTATTCTGGCATTTATATGTTTTATGGTTTGTAATTTATGCTCATCGTTGTAAGCTAGACGAAAATCTATAGAAAGTCATCAATTAAGATACAGTGATGGTTATGCTCAGTAGGTTTTCGCAGTTGGAAACATTAGACTTATATTTCAGACGTGTTGCACCATGCCTGACAATGAGAGCAATTCATGTACGTTTTCGCAGTTGGAAACATTAGACTTATATTTCAGACGTGTTGCACCATGCCTGACAATGAGAGCAATTCATGTGAGGTTGCATTGTTTGAGGCAGTATCAACCGTTTTCCTTTCAGTTAAGCTGTAACTTGACTGAATGTTAAGTGTACATGTTAGTGTACACTTACTTACAGTGTACATGTTTATCACTGGTATACATGTTTATCATGTGTAATCATACTGAAATTTCATCTACCAATTCTAACCATTGACACGGGTCTTATCTGGAACGGTATAACGCAATAGCTTTCAGTACACGAGCTCTGGTCATTGAAAATAAAAAGGGATTAAAGAAAAATTCACCGGTTAGACTGTTTATTAAGAAATCTTGCACAAAACAATATCACGGATTAGGTATTGTCAATATGCGTCTGCGTGCCAAAACATATCAAAATGAATTGATACTATTGTCTCTCTCACTAACATTTCATGCTTGCGTATGGCGCATGTGTGTATTAAAGAAAGATCGACTTTTCGTTCGTGCGTACATATCAGTGTGTGTGTGTGTGTGTGTGTGTGTGTGTGTGTGTGTGTGTGTGTGTGTGTGTGTGTGTTTTAACATATGGTGCGCTGCAAGTTTTGTTACAATTTTGATTCAACTATGATGTCACAACTGTCAGTTTTAAAAGCTTAACGGATCGCCGTTTTGAATATACGGGATTGTATTGTACAGTTCACAGAATTGTTTCAAAATATTTTGTAGAATGGCAGACTGCCTTTGATGGCATGTGTGTCATTGATGATTTTTTGGCGCGGTGCGGTGCGGTTTTCCGTGTTTCGTTATTCCCGGCGCACGGAAGCAAGGTTACTGGCTTATCTTAAATGCCGTTGACATTGCTGCGAAATCTGCACTAGAAACGACTGCGCATTTATAACGGTAAACAACATGTTTTTACCTATCATTTTAATGCTTTGAGCGTTACTAGGGTGAATGCTTTTGTATGGTTGGCTTATATAATTCTCTAACCCTGAATGTGACCTTTTGCACACACCGCACCACCAACACTTCGCACCACCAATGTTACCGCCTGAAATCAGTTGGTCTGAAGAAAGCCTACGAGCAGGCCACTTGCTGAACTGGCAGCCTCCATGTGTGAATTAAAGAGAGACCGGTATTTCGTGCGTGCCTACGAAATTTTGCTACAAAAGCTTTTCACAAAAGGTAATGACTGGTTTGTTTCACTTTTTAGCTCAAGGCTCTGGGGGAGCTTACAGGATAGGCAGTTGTCCGTCGTCGTCTGCGTCGTCTGTCTGGCGTCAACACTTTCAAACGCCATCTCCTCTAAAGCCACTGGGACGATTAGGCCCAAATTTTATCTGTAGCATCACTGAGTTGGGGGATTGGAAGTTTGTGTTTGTTATGGAATTTGGCGCATTTGTTTGGTTGCAATGGCAACTTAGAGTTTTCATTGACTTATAATGGGGAAAATTGAAAAATGGCATTAACTGCCAAGCCTTTCCAGATATACTGACGAAACCTTCATGAAATGTTCCTAAATCTATCTACTATATGTCATATGATTTTAGACCAAGTGCTCATATTTATTGCTTGCCATGGAAGCAAAAAAAAATACTTAAAAATCATCTCCTCAGAAACCATATGCTGTATGAGGCTGAGACTTTATGAAAATAATCACCATGTTTTCCTCGACAGGTTTTTTATTTACTTTGGTTGCTATGGAAACTTACAGTTTCCACTGACCTAATAATGGGAAAAAATGAAAAAATGGCATTAACCACCAAGCCTATGCAGATATTTTGACAAAACTTTCATGGAAATATTCCTTAAGCAATCTACTATCTCCCATATGATATTAGGCCAATTTCTCATTTTTATTGGTTGCCATTGAAACCAAAATGCAGAAAATAGAAAAAAAATACTAAAAAAATACATCTCAGAATAAAAAGCTAAAAGGTTGCCTTTGGAAACAAAGAATACACAAAAAAAAAACATAAAAGAACGAAAATCGGAGACTCGGTTTTATTTAGTCTCTTCATGCATGATGCTCCATCTCTGGTTGGGCCCATCGGAGTCTTGTTTTTTTTTTGTTTGTTTTGCTCCAGCATTTCAGTGGTTTCTTGTTGTCGAGTCCTCACCGTCGTTTCATCTATGTGGTTAATTGGTTTTCGTGTTCACGGAGATGTTGCACTGATGTGTTAGGAGGCCTTCATGCGGACTGAACAAATCGCGACGGAAGTAAGGGCGAGGATTGTGGCCACGTAAAATCGATTTAAAGACACATTTTTTGATTGCATAACACCCTAATGCCCGTTTATTGAAAAATTCAGTTTTGAGATAAGATACATTTGGGGTAATCTGACTGTCATACAGGTAGGGGGCCAAGAGAGGGCAATCAATTACCTAGAGAAAATTAACATCTATTTATTTGCTTGTTTGATAACTGCGTGCTGGTTATGATATTCTGCACTTTTATTTTTTTTTAGATACCATTATTTAAAATCATTACAAAAACATGCATATTCAAATATCTTGGTAAAATCTTATGGCCGAAAATGCTAAACATCCTTATATCTTTAATATTTCGGCTCAAAACATATGTTTGGGTACTTGTTAGAACCGCCTCGATGAGGCGGTTCTAAAGAGGAACCACAATATATGTTTTTGAGTAGAAATAAAAAAAAATGTTTACCCCCTCTAAATCCCAGTTTTACTGTACAATATAATTAAATTGTGAGTACTAGTTAGAACAGCCTCTGCGAAGAGGGTTCTAACGAGGACCCACAATATGTATTTTTGAGTAGAAATAAGAAAAATAATGTATACCTCTCTAAATCCCAGTTTTACCGTACAATATATTTTAACATTGCGGATACTTGTTATAACCGCCTCTGCGAGGTGGTTCTAACGAGGTCCCACAATATAAGTTTTTTAGTAGAAATAAGAAAAATAATGCACAATCCTCTAGACCCCTGTTTTACTGAATAAAAATGTATGGGGTGGGGTCTCTTTTCTGATATGATTGATATGATTGTTTCTAAAAACAAGAAACACTTTATAGTTGCAGCTTGACTGAAACTATAAAATGCTATATTATGTTTAAGACATTGTATGATTTGTATAACATACTTTCAAAAATAATGAATAAGTAAATAAATAAATGTTAATTGATGGATTTAATCTTGAATTAATCAGTTCATTTAGTTTACTTCTTTTCATATTTGAGTTAATGAAACAATGAATGTCAGTGTTTTCCTTTACTTTTTGTTTTAAAAAAAAAAGAAGTATTTCAAAATAACATTTTGTTGGAAACAATCTCAATAAAATAAAAATATACCATCACAATTTCCTCTTACAGAACCCCTTTTTAAACATATCTCTCAGAGAGACTGTGTTCACAATCACCTGATAATCACATAGATAAGATAAGCCTTTGATGTGCACTATGGCCCCAAGGACTTGTTTATTGCAGACCATTAGACAGGTCACCCCTTTTATATAGAGAAAAAAATGCGTCTTTAAGCCCCCAATGGAATTCGTTTCACTGACCGTTCCAATGCGGTGCATCTGTCGTGGTTTATTTTTGTTTTGGCTTCTCTTTGAGTGTGTGTATCGCTTTTATTAGTTTGCTTTGGATAGCAAATTGGCCATTTTGTGGGAAAGTAACTGTTCTTTTGGCTTTCCGCTAGTGATGTTTCCATTGGGGTCTAGTTTCTACTATGACTCATTATAGAGTGCCACCTTGTGAAATCTGAGACTGAGTCATGGCGAGTAATATTTTCATAGGAGATAATAAGAGCGAGCCTCTCGTTTTAGTTTGTTTTAGTTTTGTGTATTCTATAATACGTTTACTTGTGGCGATGCACGGACAGCAACGGACATCCTTGGTACTCACGTCGAGGCAATATTAAATCGTTGTGACGTTGCATCGACGTTGGTGCGACCTTGTTAGGGTGACGTGCATTTTAGTGGGAGGCGTGACGTAAATTTGCTTTTGTTTGTTAAATGGAAAATATCAAGCGACGATCTGCCACTGCGTACTGATCATATTTTGGTCATGATTATTATAAAAAAAACTACAAAGACGGATACTTAGTGCATTGCCACGAAACAGTCCAATATAAAAGTACTATGTAGTGAGCAACCCTCGATCTATAATAGGGAATTATTACTTAATTTTATATAAACTTCCAGTATTTGTACCACATCAAAACAGGTTTTGTTTGCATGTGCATAACTGTGCGAATAGAATATTTATGTTTATGTTTATTCTATATGTACTGGTGTATTTATTTTTATCATTTCTGTTTCTTTGCATTAGAGCTGTCATCGGAATTCCTGGCGTTACATGAAGCTATGAAGCAGGCCTTTGGTACTGACCACTTTAAACTTCCAGAATGATTAATGGGTATTTCCACTGAACAATGGAGAGCTTCCATAGGTCTGTTTCATGGTCTCACCATCGATAGCAGCCGTAGTTTATGGTGTTTTCGGCTAGGTTTTAAATTTGCTGTTAAAACTTTTAAGAAATATATACAGATGCCTTCTCACTGTATATTTTTTCACTAATTCATTTTTAAAAGGTTCCATATGTAATAACCATTTTAACTTCATTTTACTACTTCTTATATTAGAGGCTTTTGATGTTGAAGAAAACCCAGGTCCAGCTACCAACGTGGAGAATCTGTCAGATTTACAATTGAATATTAGAAGCATTAGGAATAAACTTGATGATGATGCTCTGTCTCTGGTCGGGCTCATCGGAGTCTAACTGTTGGTTTTCTTTTGCTCCAGCATTTCAGTGGTTTCTTGCTGTCGAGTCCTCACCGTTGTCTCACCTCTGTGGTTCTTTGATTTTTGTGTTCACGGAGATGTTGCACTGATGAGTTAGGAGGCCTTCATGCGGACTGAACAAATTATTTGTCTAAATCGCGACGGAAGTAAGGGCGAGGATTGTGGCCACGTAAAATCGATTTAAGCCCCCCAGTGGAAATCTTCCACTGACCGTTCCAAGGCGGCTCTTCTGTGGCGATTTATTTATGTTGTTGTTTGTTACTTACTGTGTGTATCACTTGTGTCTTTTAATTTTGGATGGCCATATGGCCATTTTGTGGGAAAGTAACTGTCCTTATGGCCTTCCTTTGTTTAGGTTTCCATTATGGTCTGGTCGCTTAATGTTTGTATTTCTTTCCCTTTGGTGTCTTTTATGGGTGGAGTAAGTTAATTGTATCAATTCCTGATCTTTGTTTTACTTCTACTTTGACTTTATTAGTGACAATTTGTTGGATTTCGATGTAATATGTTTCTCCGTAACGCATCTTGATTTTCAAATTTCCAATGAAGCTTTATTATTGGATAATTTTGATACACCTTATAGACACGACAGAACCAACCACGGTGGCGGTGTCATGGTCTTTATAAATTCTCAATTAAACCACACCAGACGACCCGAACTTGAACGGTACTGCAACGAGTCTGTATGGGTTGAAATTAAACTTAATAGTTTTAACTATCTTGTAGGATTATTTTATAGTCCACGTACTGCCGATGCTACTTTTTTCGACAACTTAAATTTGAACATCGAAAAAGCTCTAGAGGTATCTAAAAACATAATAATCGTTGGCGACTTAAATGAAGACTTGATTAACCCAAACTTTCAAAACTTGAAAGGTGTAATTCTTATTGATTCTTTACAAAATGTTATTACAGACCCGACAAGACAACAGGCACTCTTTGGATCCTATAATAATTCCTGATGATCTGCAATATTTAGACTCTGGCAAGATAGTAATACCCAAACATATTAGTGATCACAAAGCTACATACATAAGAGTTCCATTCTGCTACCAAAAACAAACGACATATAAACGTCTAGTGTGGGTATACAAAAGAGCAGACATCCCAAGACTAAAGGAAATGATATTAAGTTTTGATTGGAAAGTTCTTCTGGAAGGATCAATAAATGAAGCTTGTCTTAAATTTACCCAAACATTTTTAAATTTTGTAAAACAGTGTATACCCTCAAAACTGTCACCGTAAGGCCTAATGATAAACCTTGGTTTGATTCCGAAATTCGACACTTTATTCGTATGAGAGATAAACTAAAGAAAAAAGCAACTAAATTTGGTAGAACTATTGACTGGAATAAATATAAATATGCAAGGAATAAGGTAAATAATTTGAAGAAACACACAAAAGAAAATATTTACAATGACCTAGAAGTATCCATATCAGATTTTTATAACAATGATAAACGAAAATTCTGGCAAGTGATCCGCCATTTTGTCAGAGGAAACACTACTTCTAGTAATATTCCACCATTGTCTACAATAAACCTTGATGGCCAAAACACTTATTGTTTTTTCAGATGAAGAAAAAGCAGAAAGCTTAAACGAATATTTACTTTAATTGCTAACGTTAACGATAGAGACATTGGACTACCAACTTTTTACTCAAAAACCCAAAGCACTTTACACACTATAAGCTGCACAGCTCTTGAAATTTCTAACTTGATAGATATATTAAATCCAAACAAAGCAACTGGTCCTGATTCTATTAGTAATAAAATGTTAAAGGCAGTAGCGAAAGAAATTTCAATTCCATTGGAAGTGTTATTCAATAGATCGTTCAGAGAGGGGAAATTTGGGGAAGTCTGGAAGGCCTCTAACGTCTTACCGCTATTTAAAAAGGGTGACAAATCTAACTTATCAAACTATAGACCGGTTTCTTTATTAAGTGGAGTAAGTAAATTGCAAGAACG
The DNA here is from genome assembly GCA_963580285.1 of Lucinisca nassula. Taxonomy (NCBI): domain Eukaryota; kingdom Metazoa; phylum Mollusca; class Bivalvia; order Lucinida; family Lucinidae; genus Lucinisca; species Lucinisca nassula. The sequence continues at coordinate 80,603,263 of OY757011.1, forward strand.
AATAGTACATAAAATATTCATAACTTTTTACTCGAAAACAATCTTCTATACAAATATCAGTCCGGCTTCTTACCTAAACATTCTACAATTTACCAGCTAATAGACATCTACCAACATATATGTCAAACTTTTGACAGTAACCAGTACTCATGTATGGTGTTTTGTGATATATCAAAGGCCTTTGATAGAGTTTGGCATAAAGGTCTTATTTTTAAACTAAAACAGCATGGTATTCAGGGTCAGTTGCTTCAATGGATTGAAGATTATTTGAGCAATAGGTCGCAGAAAGTAGTTATACGATCGTGTTCGTCATCTGCAAGGAAAGTAAATGCTGTTGTTCCCCAATGTTCTGTTTTGGGACCACTGCTATTTCTGGTTTATGTTAACGACATTTCTGATCCACTTCTTAGTTTAACTAGACTCTTTGCAGATGACAGTTCACTTTTTTATTCTGCTTCATCAATCAGTGATATCGAAGGAATTATCAATCACGACCTGGCAGTACTTAAAATCTGGGCAAAGCAATGGTTAGTAACCTTCAATCCCTCAAAGACAGAAGCTGTACTGTTCACACTCAAACCGTATAAAAATAACCCTAATTTACTCTTCTATGGAACTCCCATTAATTTTGTATCACATCATAAACATTTAGGATTAACCTTAAGCTGCAATGGCCAGTGGAAGAAACATATAGAACTTATAACCACCAATGTAGCTAAAGTAATCGGAATCATGCGTAAATTAAAATATAGCTTTCATAGAGTAGCTTTAAAGCAGATATATATATATATCATATATTTTACCTATACTAGAGTATTCCTCTATAGTCTGGGATGGTTGTTCTGCACAAGACTGCCAGACACTAGAAAGGCTCCAAAATGAAGCTACACGAATTATGACAGGACTTACAAGATCAGTCTCTTTGGAAAATTTGTACACAGTATGTGAGTGGATACCACTAGCGGAAAGAAGAAACCAACAAAAAATTATGTTTATGTATAAAACTGTGAATGCCACTGTTCCATCATACATTTCGGACTTAATACCTCCTTTTGTCAGAGAAACTTCTAATTACCCTCTCAGAAATAGTAATAATATTTCGGTTCCCTTCACCCGTACAGAAATCTCACATAAATCGTGTATTCCTTCGTCAATAGCACTATGGAATTCAACTGACATGAGTATTGGTGAATCTAATACCTTATCTACATTTAAACACCATATTAAAAGATCAAGATCTCCTGTCAATAAAGTCCCGTCATACTATTATTTTGGTGACAGATACCTTTCGGTAATGCACGCTAGAATACGCAAAAGTTGCAGCAACCTTAAAAATGACCTTTATCGGAATCATCTTATTCCAAGTCCTTCATGTGATTGTGGAGTCAGCCGTGAAGACGCAGAGCACAACTTCTTTACATGCCACACATACAATAGAGAACGGATACTTCTATTTCAGTCTACCCGAAATTTTCATCCTCTGAACCGTAACAAGTTACTGTATGGTTACGAAAACTTAGTCGATAGCGACAATACCGTACTTTTTGATGCAGTTCAGAGATATATAAAAGGCACGAGAAGATTTACCAATATCATCTCATAAACCTATCTTACATATATGTCACAAGTTAATGGTTGCTTAACTTCGCCAGAAATCTCGATGACAACACTTTATTTACTTATCTATTTAATATATTTATTTATTTATTTATTTATTTATCTAACTTTTAAAATGCATGTAGTTTATCTAGCCATTTTCATGTGATGTTATTGTATCAGTTGTGACCATGTAGGGGAAGGGCCGTAACTAATGTTGAGAGAACTTGTGGCCCAACCCCATTGCTTTTCTTGCAATAAAATATTATTAAACTATTGGGGTCTAGTTGTTTCATAGTTGTGTTTATTTCCCTTGGTGTCTCCGATGGGAGCTGTGGGTTAATTGTATCGATTCCTGATCATTACCTTCACTTCTATTTTGCCTTAACAGATTTTGCATTTTCTATGAAATTCGGCTCTTTAGTTTGGTTGCTATTGCAACTTAGAGTATCCATTGATTTACAATGGGGAAAATTGAATAAAAATGCATTTACTGCCAAAAATTTCGAAAGACCCAGGGAAGCCATTGCAGATATTTTGAGAAAACTTTCATAGAAATAGTCTTTCTGCCATATGGTTTAATTCCAAGAGCTCACTTTTATTGGATGCAATGGAAACCACGCCCCTAAAATAATAAAAAACACTTAAAATCATGGTCTCAGAATGGAAATTTTGAATACAGTTATCCCCGAAGTGTAACTCAGACCGTTGAGTTTGGCCTGGGTTGTGACAACAAGTGCATTGTTCACAATGGATGCAGAACTATATAAACTCATAAGTACCAGTAGAACTGTACAAACGACCACAAACCAGTACTGGTAAACCGCATAGAAGGACTAAGCCTGCCCAGGCAAAGCGGTGTGAGTCAGATCGTCCAATGCATTTAAGCCTTCTGGTTTCATTGGGTTGCAGGGCTTGGGATGTCATTTCACCTCAATGTCGAGTAAAAGTCCCAAAAAAATTGGAAGCAACGTCTCCAAAATGACGGGGTCTCCCTGCCCTACATCATAGTGTAGATTATATTTTTTGTCCTTTGGGATCATTGATTCCATTGTAAAATTTTGAAAATATCCGAGGGTCACTGTTGAGGCCTAATTGGCCGAAACTAGCTAGTCTGGCCCAGAAAACATGTACACTCCATATTTTTCACTTCTGTGGTTTATTCCTTGCTTCCAAAGGATAACCCTTTTATAGAACATATTTAAACCCCAATCCAAACAAACAAAAACCATTTTACTGTATGATCTAGAAGTACTACAGGCTTGACACTTTTAAACAATGTAAATCAAATCAAATCGAACATTCATTCATTAAAACTACATGATTAAAATGAATCACAATTTGCGATTCATTTAAAACATGTAGTTTTAATGAATAAATGCACGATTTGATTTACATTGTTTAAAACTGTCATGCCTGTAGTCCTTCTAAATAATACAGTAAAATGGTACTTATATGTTTTTAACCTTTATTGTAATCAAGAATAATCTGATTACATTGCAAAAGTATTTGTAGTTTAATCGATTACATTCCTATGATTGAGTAATTATATTTTAATCAATTACATTTTAGAGCAAAGTAACTGCAATATAATCATTTACATTCAAATGCCTGTAATCAAGTCGACTTTTTCGGTTTTGAAGAAATATCTAGTTATTGGTCAATTCTATGTGCTTTAGAAAATCTCTGGGTCCCATTTCTCGCAGATCGTGCTTAGCTGCAATAGCTGGTTAATGATAATCTCCTATGATTGAGCACACAGACTAGTGTAGCGTCTACCGTATAGTCCACGGCGTTGCGCATTGCTTGATTTCGTTAATAAGCCGACTCCTTTTTGTTTGTTTGACTTGATGTTAAACGTCCCTGTCAACACTTTAAAGGTCATTTTGGAGACGTCGCTTTCAATTTTGTGGGACTTTTACCCGACATTGAGATGAAATGACATCTCAAGACCTGCCATCCAATGAAACCAATAGAGTTTATAAGCATGAACGGTCCGACTCGTACCGTTTTGCCTGGACAGGCTTAGATCCTCTAAGTGGTTTACCAGTACTCGTGTGCGGGTCGGTTTCAGCTCTGCGTGGAAGCATCATGCAGCCCATCTATTTCTTCAAGCCCCGATGGGCGGGGGCCGTAAGCCTCATACTGCATGTCTGTAGAAGTGGTGTTTATCAATAATCGTTACACCCCCTCCCCTTATTAGCTCACCTGAGCACGAAGTGCTCATGGTGAGATATTGTGATCAGTGAATATCCGTCGTCCGTCGTGCGTCGTCAACGATTTGATTTAAATGCGTACTCCTCCTAAACCCTGGGGCCAATTTGATTCAAACTTCACAGGAATGTTGCCAGGGTGGCTCCCTACCAAAATAGCTAAAACCGTTCCGCTCCGATTAACAAGATAGCCGCAGAGCTAAAATATAAAAAATCTTTAAATGCCAACTCCTACTGTACTCTTTGGCCAATTTTATTCAAACTTCACAGAAACGTTGCTTAGGTAAACCTTTACCAAAATAGCTAAAACGGTTCCGCTCCAGTGAGCATAATGGCTACCAGAGCTAAAAATAAAAAATAAAAAACATCGTAAATTTGCTTCAAACGCTAACTTCTCCTAAACCCTTGGGCCAATTTGATTCACACTTCACAGGAATGTTGCCTGGGTGGCTCACTACCAAAAAGTTAAAATCGTTCCGCTCCGATGAACAAGATGGCAGCCAGAGCCAAAAATAGAAAAATCTTTAAACGCCAACTGCTACTGTACATTTGGGCCATTTTCATTCAAGCTTTACAGAAACGTTGCTCAGGTGACCCTTTACCAAAATAACTAACACGGTTCCGCGCCAATGAGCAAAATGGCCACCAGAGCTAAAAATAGAAAAATCATCGTAATTTTGCTTCAAACGCTAACTCCTCCTAAACCCTATGGCCAATTTGATTCAAACCTCACAGGAATGTTGCTTAGGTGGCTCCCTACCAAAAAAGCTAAAATCGTTCCTCTCCGATGAACAAGATGGCCACCAGAGCTAAAAACAGAAAAAAAATCTTGTAAACACCATTTCCTACTGTACATTTGGGCCCATTTCATTCAAACTTTAAAGAAATGTTGCCTAGTTGATCCTTTATCAAAATAGCTAAAACGGTTCGGCTCCAGTGAGCAAAATGGCTGCCAGAGCTAAAAGTAGAAAAAACATCATAAATTTGCTTCAAATGCGAAAAACCCCTAAGCCCTTGGGCCAATTTGATTCAAACTTCACAGGAATATTGCCTGGGTGGCTCTCCACCACAATAGCTGAAACCGTTCCACTCTGACGAACAAGATGGCCACCAGAGCAAAAAAAATGAAAAGAAAAATCTTTCAAACGACAACTCCTCCTGTACCCTTGGGCCAATTTCATTCAAACTTCATAGGAATGTTGCTTAGGTGACTTGCTACCAAAATAGCTAAACTGGTTCTGCTCCGATGAACAAAATGGCCGCCAGAGATTAAAAAACCTTGGGCCAGTTTGATTTAAACTTCACAGGAATGTTGCCTAGGTGACCCGTTACCAAAATAGCTAAACCTGTTCTGCTGTGAGGAATAAGATGGCCGCCAGAGCTAAAAAAAATTGAAAAGACAACTTTCATGTACTCATGGGCCAATTTCATTCAAACTTCATGGGAATGTTGCTTAGGTGATCTGCTACCAAAATAGCTAGAACACTCCTGTTCTGATGAGCAAAATGGCCGCCATAGCTAAATATATAAAAACATCGAAAATTTGCTTCAAACGCAGACTCCTCCTAAACCCATGGGCCAATTTGATGCAAACTTCACAGTAATGTTTGGTAGACGACTCCATACCAAAATAGCTAAATTCGTTATGCTCTTTCAAACAAGATGGGCGTTAGACCTAAAAATAGAAAAAAAATGAAACGACAACTCCTCTTGTACCCTCGTGCCAATATCATTCACACTTTATAGGAATAATGATTGGGTGATCTTCTACCGAAATAGCTAAAAAGATCTTGCTCGGATTAACAAAATGACTGCCAGAGCTAAAAATAGAAAATATCGTAAATTTGCCTCAGACGCAAACTCCACCTAATCCATTGGGCCAATTGGATTCAAACTTCACAGGAATGTTGCCTTGGTTGCCATTTGGGTGACATGGAGACTCCCTACCAGAATAGCTAAAATCGTTTCGCATTGACAAACAAGATGGCCACCAGAGCTAAAAATGGAATATTTTCAAACTCCTCCTGTACCCTTGGGCCAATTTCACTCAAACTTCGTAGCAATATAGATGACCCTCTACCAAAATAGCTAAAAATATCCCGCTCTCCTGAACAAAATGGCCTTCAGAGCTAAAAGGAGAAAAACATTGTAAATTTGCCTCACACGAACTCTTCCTAAACCCTTGGGCCAATTTGATTCGAACTTCACAGGAATATTGCCTAGGTGACTCCCTACCAAAATAGCTAAAAGGGTTCCACTCTGACGAACAAGATGGCCGCCAGAGCCAAAAATAAATGTACTAGAGACAGTGACACTCAGGTGAGCGAATCAGGGCCCTCTAGGCCCTCTTGGCTCTTGATTCCGCTTCGAAGCCGAATACGCCTTATTAGACAGAGCCAATGGCGGAGCTTATCAAAACACTAGCAAAAATGTCTTCTACCTCACATTTAGATAAAAGAGCCGATTCCTTTATCAACACGGATAGAGTGCTTGGATTTTTTTTCCTCAAGAAGTCAAGCTAAGTACATGCACAGGAGGTCAAGCGCAGGACAGCGCAGTAAGTGCCTGTACAGGTGACTGCGTTGACTGACTTTGTTTATGATCTTGCAAACACTAAAGTTTGTTTGTTTGTTTGTTTGATTTGAGGTTTAACGTCCCCGTCAACAATGTAAAGGTCATTTTGGAGACGTTGCTTCCAATTTTGTGGAACTTTTACCCGAAATTGAGATGAAGCCCTCTCAAGCCCTGTCGCCTAATGAAACAAATAGGGTTTATTAGCATGGACGGCCCGCCTCGCACCGCGGTTCCTGGACAGGCTTAGATCCTCTAAGCGGTTTACCAGTACTAGTGTGCGGGCCGGATTCAGCTCTGCGTGGAAGCATAGTGCAGCCCATATATTTCTTCAAGCCCCTATGGGCGGGGGCGGCAAACACTAAAGTAGTTATAGAGTATTGAAATTGGAGAAATATTATTCTATGCAAGGTAATCTGCTGGTTCCTATTCTGAAAGTTATCAGTATTGGGAAAACAGGTAACCAGACCCACTGACCCTTCAAGGTCAGTGGGGGTCTGGTTATCTGTTTCTTCAATATTGATAATGTGTAAATTGGGAGCCAGCAAATAATGCAAAAATGGTGAAATAGAGGATCTTACGAAGGGCATTTGGACAGTATGAAGCAAGGTCGTGTTTTTCATTAGTATGTCCTACTTATGTTATATGACTACTCCGGTCCCTGAAAATACTACATATTGACTCGGACGCACTTTTCCAGTCTTTCAATGAAGCCTGAAAGGCATCTTTGGGTAAACTGTTTAAACAAAGGAACAGCGTGCCACCCAAGGCGTGTCGGCTTTCGAAACGGCGCTTTGATGTTAAGTTGAGTCGGAAGTCACAAGGTCAGGGCTATATGCGGGATGTGGCAACGTTTTACTGTTGTGCACATTCAGATATTCGATTTCCACGGCTGATCTATACACAGGGGCGTTGTCATGCAGAATGTGAAGTTCGTTCTTGCACCCTGGCACGTGGGTGTGTTCGCTTAATATTATCAACGACAACCGAAAGGACCGTTTCTTTGTAAAATAATCCAGTAACACTGACATTCCCTTACAACCAAATAATAAAGACCCTGGAATTTTTATTCATGCTCGCGATTTGAGGCATTCCCCAATTTTCACTGATCCAAACTTTTCTGCTTTCTTTGCAGCTAGTTTAAAAAGTACACCATTGTTTCATCATTAGTTAATATTTCTCTGTCTCCAAGGATCCGTATTCCTGTTTTAGCTGGAAGAATTGTCACCTTTTTCTACCAATGCCTATTCTGCCCAGACGATAAAAGATATTGGATCCACCTGGCACAAACCTTCCTTAGCTTCAACACTACTTTAAAAATGTAAAATACAACCGACGATTTAATGCTATATAAATCGCCGATCTCCTGCTCAGTGTACCGCGCGTCTTCTCATATTGCCGTTTCCACAACTTCAATGATTCTCTCTGGCACTGTCGACGGCCTGGGGGCATCTTTAACCTCGGCCCGCCCGTCTTTAATAAGACGCACCTATTTGGTTACTGTTGGATATGCCGACTGAATTATAGTTTGCAAATGCATCGTGGATTTCACCATGTATCATGGCCGTGAAAGTCAACGTAGTAATTAAAGAGCAGAGAGTATACTGCCAAAAAACGCTCACAGCTGGGTATTTCGACAGCTGAGATGAATGTTCTGTAAAAGATTACTCCCTTAGAAACAATGACTTCAAAACAGAATTGAAAACCATGGATTGTCCAAGTTTCTTTTCTACTTTCGTCCAGTTTAGCCTAATCAGTGACACTCGGCTTTTTTTTTTCAAAATTCAGTAGTAGAATCAATGATCCCAAAGGACTAGAAAATATAATCCACTCTATGATGATTTGGATTGTTTGTTTGATTGACTAATTTGAGGTTTAATGTCCCCATCAACATTATTTAGGCCATTTCGTAGACGTTGTTTTCAATTTTGTCGGAGTTTTACCCGACATTGAGATGAAATAACATATCAAACCCTGCCGCTCAATGAAACCTACAGCGCATATGCATTGAACTATGATCACTTTGCCTGGGCGAGCTTAGACATTCTAAGATAAAACAACACATCAAACCCTGTCGCTTAATGAAACCTACAGCGCTTATGCATTGAACTCGGATCGCTTTGCCTGGGCGAGCTTAGACATTCTAAGTTGAAATGACGTATCAAACCCTGCCGCTTAATGAAACCTACAGCGCCTATGCATTGAACTCGGATCACTTTGCCTGGGCGAGCTTAGACATTCTAAGATGAAATGACGTATCAAACCCTGCCGCTTAATGAAACATACAGCGCTTATGCATTGAACTCGGATCACTTTGCCTGGGCGAGCTTAGACATTCTAAGATGAAATGACGTATCAAACCCAGCCGCTTAATGAAACCTACAGCGCTTATGCATTGAACTCGGGTCACTTTGCCTGGGCGAGCTTAGACATTCTAAGCGGTTTACCAGTACTCATTCGCGGTCGGTTTCAACTCTGCATGGAGGCACAATGCTGCCCTGTCTATTTCTTCAAGCTCCGATTGGCGGGGGCCAGAATATAATGATTTGGATATGGGCTATGTTGATAAGGCATTTCTAACACAATGATCAATTTTGCCGGGCGTTTTCAGCACAGACACGAGCATATGCAAATAATTGTGTAATACGCTCGTGCTATGTACTTTCTAAATGCCCTCGTACACGAGTCGTCATTTCAAATTATTTTAACGATTCAGTTGTGACGTTCTTAAATTTCATACAAAATGGCCACGGATTTAGTTGTCAATTCCCATATCCAATAAACTTTGCATGGCGGTTCTTCTGTGGCGGTTTATTTATGTTGTTGTTTGTTACTTAATGTGTGTATCACTTGTGTCTTTTTATTTTGGTAGCCATTTGGCCATTTTGTGGAAAAGTATCTGTCCTTATGGCCTTCCTTTGTTTAGGTTTCCACTATGGTCTGGTCGCTTCATGTTTGTGTTTCTTTCCCTTTGGTGTCTTTGATGGGTGGAGTAAGTTAATTGTATCGACTCCTGATCTTTGTTTTACTTCTACTTTGCAAGCATCAGTAGTGCTCGTCAATTCTCTCTCTCTCTCTCTCTCTCTCTCTCTCTCTCTCTCTCTCTCTCTCTCTCTCTCTCTCTCTCTCTCTCTCTGCTCAGATAGGAATTCGGATACCCTTTTTCGAAAGTATTCTTATTCTGAGACATTATGGCTTATTTTTGTAATCCAAATCATTTATAATCTTTCAAGCATAGTATGTCAATGCTTTCAATGAAATATCAATTTTCTATTCTGATTAAGAAAAAAGTCGATTTCGATATCAATAATTGTTCCAGTATAATTATACAAACAAATGATGGCGTGAATTTTATTTGAACAAATACAAAGAGATAAACTGATTGAAGACTGACTCAAGGGACTTGTACAGTCGGTGAAATAGCTTTTTTTTTCAAAAGTAATCCTGGAATATATCGTTCAATTGGCTTAAAATTACATAATAATACCAATATTTCAAGTAGGAGCAAACTCGTTCCTTTAAGGATTGCGACCGAAATTGAGAGTTATTAACTCGTGTTGATTCATGGCGGAAAAGAAGCACGGACAATTTTTCATGTTTGTTCTGCTTCTATTTGGTCGCAGTGTATTTTGTGACTTAATGGATGACATATTCAACAATTACAGCACAGTTAGACTACCGCTGTTCCATACAGATGCAGTTATGGATATAAATTTGAGAGTAACTGTAGCTAAATTATATGAGTTGAATATGAGAGATCAAAGCATTATGACCCATATCAATCTCGATATGAACTGGAAAGATGAGATTCTTAGCTGGAATTCGACTAGGTATAATGGAGTCAATAAAATCCAAGTTCAAACAACGAAGATATGGTTTCCTGATTTGGCTGTGTATAATTCTATCGAAAATGCGCAAGACATTGGACAAGACAACCATAGAGTAGAAATATTTTCTGACGGCTTTGTGAGATATTGGGGATACAAGATTTTCACATATGACTGTAAAATTGATATCACGTGGTACCCTTTCGACTCCCAGAAATGTTCAATTATGGTTGGGATGTGGTACAACAATTTTAGTGTTGTTCAAATTCACGATGAAACGAATAATTCATTAGCAGATCAACTGAGGCCTAACGGAGAGTTTGAAATCACCAATGGTGGAATCTTCCCTTATTTCGACGTATATGATGGTCAAAACTTTTCAGCTTTGCGCTATGTTGTCAACTATGAGAGGAAATGGTTTTATGAAGTTTCGCGGGCGTTGATTCCAGTGGTGGCAATTTCGTTTCTCAACTGTCTAACATATGCGCTGCCAGCCGGATCAGGGGAACGCATTACGATGTGTATATCGATTTTCTTAGCGTATATTTTTATGCTTAACATCCTCAGTGATTTACAACCTCGCACTTCTGAAGGGATTTCTTTATTAGGGATATACATAAACATTCAGCTTTTAAGTAGCATTATAACTGTGACATTTTCAATTCTTTCTTTGAACTCATACAATAATGGTCTGTCACCATCGTTAAGCTATTTTTGCGCTTGTCAGAAGAACCATTTCTCTACAAAGCATAATGAAAACACATCACAAAGTAAAACCACTGAAATAAATGACAACGTATTAAGTCAGGCGCGTGACACTGGTGGAAGTGATACCCATCATGTTAGATTTTCAAATAGGTTTGATGCGATCATGTTACGCTGTAGTTTTATTTTTCAAATAGTTTTACTTGTATGTATTATATTTAGCGTTGTTATCATGAAAGCAATAACGAACTAACTCTTATCTACAATTATAATCCTCCACCTAATATCTTTGGTTGGGAGTTTAAGAGTTGTATGTTTGTGTTTATTTCTTTATGCTTTACCAAATAAAAATCCTGAACTATCCGCAAATAGAGCAGTCCCTGATAAGACACCCGTGCCCTCTTCTCTGAGGCGCTATGCATAGATTAAATGAATTCAGTACAAGATACAACAAATATGAAGCACTGTAATAAAAATACAACTTTTAGATTGTTCTATTAAGTATCTTTTTGAATAAATCTTTCATATCTTATATAATTATTTAACTGACGTTTTTTACGCAAAAAAAATCGAACGCATAATTTGACAAAAACTGTCTTTAAGTTTTGGTAATTACATGTATATCCTAAATTAAACTTGTGTAAAATGGTTGATGCTAATAAAGTTGTAACATTCTTCCTTATTCTTATTTCATTAGATGTTACAATGAAGTTCTTTTCTTTGTTAATTTTTGTTAGGAATGTTATATTGAACTCCAATGAGAACACTTTTATTATATATTCTTTCAACTTAATTACATTAATCGAAGAAAAAAAGGTATTTCAAATAAATGACATGTGCTGAAAACAAAACGAAAAGGTCATAACTGAGCGGGTTTGAATCAAATGTAGTATTACTGTACCACCTTGAAAAGCAAAGTTTCTAAACGGAATTTGGCGTCTTTGATGGGTGGAGTAAGCTAATTGTATCGATTCCTGATCTTTGTTTTACTTATACTTTGTCCTTGAGAGCAAACACACATGCAACTGAAAGTAAGCAAAAAGGGTAAAGGGTAAGCAAAAAGGGTAGTTTCGGTCATATATATTAAACAAAATGTAATACAATAAAGCGTTTACCATGCTCAAAAAGTCCAAACTTGATATTTGTCCCGAAAATTAATAATAAACTTCCATCACATGTTGGTATTTTTTAAATACGTGTATTTATGAGCAGAATAATTGTTTTCGCCGATCATGAATTAAAATTGATTTTTTTTTAAATACAACATCATGATCTGGTCTCTGAGGTCAATAGCCAAGTCAATCTTGTTTGTTTATAGCTAGAATATAGTGAGTTTCTGATCCTCAGGACTTTTAACTATAAAGCATTTAAACCACTTCCACAATTTTGTTTAGAAGCCAACATCAGCGGTGCGGGAATAGAGCGACTGGTTTCAGATGGCCCGTAGGTTGCGGCTTTTAGTCGTGAGTAAGTTGCTCTTACTATATTACGAAACGAAGATTAGCAGCTGGAATATCGTAACCGCTAAAACCCGACAGACGCTAGATTTGCATAAAGCAGGATTGGAGTATACAATTACCCTTTTTCAGCACATTTATGTTGATGTCTGCTCCATCTCACCAGTTTCACATCTTGTAATGATTAATGGTTTATTCACAAAGGAACAAGGTGTCCATTGCTTTATACCAGGAAAAGTCCAACTGCTCTACGTACAATAAAAAGCTGGTTTCTACAGAAGTGGTTTATATTTCCTTGTCTCACCAGCGACAGTCAGATAAATCTTATTTTCATACATTAGCATATGTAGCGAAGGTAATTTTTAACAAATATCTGCTTAAGTGTTTGGCTTTCTGAAGGGCCCTACCGATAAAAGCAGTATAATGCAGCAGCCGACATTCAATGGCTCGAATACCTTTGGGGCAAAGGAAAAAATATTTGAGACAGAGGCTTGGGGTAATCGTAATCTGTAATTGTAAGCAGCTGCAATCGATTACATATTTTCAAGTAATCTGATGTAATCTGTAATCAACATTTTTATGATTACAAGTAATTTAATTTAATCAATTCCAAATTTTGGTCTGTCAACATGATTATTTCCTGAATACAGTTTGTTAACATTTCTGTTAATATACATGCATAAATTGTTAAATTCTGCAAAAATATCAGGATAACGGACATCAAACCAATTCTTTATATACTTTTGCTATAGCATGTGTACTCGTCTTAATAACATTAATTCCTAATAAACTGCCATTATACATGTTCGAAATTCTATTACATTTTTACAACAATAATGCATGTGCAAATCAGTTTAAAGACTGCACAAGTGTAAATACAGTGTTACCGCCATTTAATAGCTATTCTGGGAAAACTCCAAAAGTGGCTGTTTAAGGGAGGTGGCTGTTCAACAGAGGGAAATGTCTGAGATCATGTATGGCTTGTTATCGACAGACAAAAAATAGTGATTATTGAAGACAGCTCAACATGGATGTACTAAAAGGAAAATAAATGATGGAGAGGTGTCTCCATCATGTATGTTTGTTTTCACTTCCTTATATTGTATTTATGCATATATCACAATGCTAGTTTTGAGAAAAATAAATTTTGAAATAAATACACCAGAAGAGAAATTTCTATTTTTACATCCGATTTTTTGCTATTGAGTTAACTCTGGCTGTTTAATAGAGGGAATTCAGATTTTGGTAAAGCGGCTGCTGGCTGGGGGAGAGAGGTGGCTGTTGAGCAGAGGCTAAATATATAGTACAACGCTATGGGAGGAATTATTGTGGCTGCTGAAGACAGGTGGCTGCTCAACAGAGGTGACCATTAGTGGAGGTTTTACTGTAAAATTCCATGTAGTTGTTTCCCTTAAAACTGTGTAAGCTATGGATAGAACAGAGAACAGAGAATGACCTAAATGTATTCAGTCGTAGAATTGTTGTCATCTACCGTAATGATCTTAAGCCTGATCAAACATTGCAAACTCAGATAAGGCTATGTCTAGAAGAGTAGTCTGATCAGAGTATGACTGTTTGCCTTTCCATTTGTACAAAGTGCTCAATGTGAGCTATTGTGATCGTCTTTTGTCCGTCGTCGGTCGTCCGTCCGTCCGTCAACAATTTCTTCAAATGACTTCTCCTCCGAAACCACGGTGCCAATTTTAAAATAATTTCACAGGAATATTTCTTTTGAGATCCTCTTCCAAAATTGCTAAACTGGTTCCGCTCCACTGAACATAATGGCCACCAGAGCTAAATATAAAAACCTTTAAACGACATCTTCTCCTAGGCTAATTGTCCGATTTCAAAATTCTTTCACAGGAATGTTCCTTTGATGACTCTCTACCAAAATTGTTAAAATAGTTCCGCTCCGCTGAACAAAATGGCCGCCAGAGCAAAAAAAAAATAAAAAATAAATAGAAAAACCTTTAAACGACATCTCCTCCTAGGCTAATTGTCCGATTTCAAAATAATTTCTCGGGAATATTTCTTAGGTGACCTTCTTCCAAAATTGCTAAAATGGATCCGCTCATATATAGAAAAACCTTTAAACGACATCTCCTCCTAGGCTTATGGTCCGATTTCAAACTAATTCGGAGGAATGTTCCTTGGATGACCCTCTACCAGAATTGCTAAAATGGTTCCACTCTGCTGAACAAAATGACCGCCAGAGCTAAATATAGAAAACCTTAGAAAAACATTTAAACGACATCTTCTCCTAGGCTAATGGTCCAATTGCAAAATAACTTCACAGAAATATTTCTCAGGTGACCCTCTACCAAAATTGTTAAATTGGTTCAGCTCCGCTGAACAAAATGCCCACCAGAGCTAAAAATAGAAAAAACAACTTTAAACGACATCTATTCCCAGGCTAATGGTCCGACTTCAATATAATTTCACAGGAATTTTCCTTGGGTGACCCTCTACCAGAATTGCTAAAATCGTTCCGCTCCGCTAAAATAAAGGCCACCGGAGCCAAAAAATAGAAAAACCTTTAAACGACATCTCCCCCTAGGCTAATGGTACAATTTCAAAATAGTTTCACAGGAATGTTCCTTAAGTGACCCTTTACCAGAATTGCTAAAATGGATTCGCTCTGCTGAACAAACTGGCCGCCAGAGCTAAAAAAAAAGAAAAAAAGCTTAGAAAAACCTTAAAACCATATCACCTCCTAGGCTAATGGTTGATTTCAAAATATTTCTCAGGTGACCCTCTACCAAATTGATAAAATGGTTCAGCTCCGATGAACAAAATGCCCACCAGAACTAAAAATAGAAAAAAAAAACATTTAAACGACAGATCCTCTTAGGCTAATGGTCCGACTTCAATATAATTTCACAGGAGTGTTCCTTGGATGACTCTCTACCAGAAATGCTAAATGGTTCCGCTCCGCTGAACAAAATGGCCACCAGAGCTTAAAATAGAAAACCCTTTAAACGACATCTCCTAGGCTAAAGGTCCGATTTCAAAATAATTTCACAGGAATGTTCCTTGGGTGACCCTCCACCAGAATTGCTAAAATGGTTCCGCTCCGCTGAACCAAATGGCCACTAGAGCTAAAAATAGATAAACCTTGATATGATAAAGCCTCTTAGGCTAATGGTCCGATATCAAAATAATTTCACAGGAACACACCTTGGGTGATTCTGCCCCGCTGAACAAAATGGCCAGCACAGCCAAAAATATTAATATAGTCAATTGCGCAATTTCAAACCCAGTTCATAGAAGTGTTTCTCTTTATTTTTGTACCAAAATTGTTTAAACAGTATGGCTCATCTTAGGTCTGTTCAACTGCAACATCCCATCTCAGAGTAGGTATTATTGTACTGATGATTGAGAGGTGACATATATTTTGCGTCAATGGGGCGTCCAAATTATATTGGCTTACAGTAGGGCAAGGCCTGCTGTCCTTGCAGCAGGTAAGGGTAGAGGGGGAGTGTTGTTGTTTCTTCTGTTCCAACACTTCCATTCATTTTTGTCTTATTCCACTATCACTCACTTTCTCTCTTTCTTTGGTAGACGACACAAAATGACCCACAAGGGTTGACATGTCATTATACTAAAAAAATCAATCATGTACTGATGATTGCTTAAATGGGTTTGCACTGCTTAACAAAATCTCCATGGACTGCAGAGGCAAAGACAGAAAAATCGTTAAAGAACATCTTCTCCAATGTTTCAGTTTCAAAATAACGTTAGGAGCCTCCGTGCTGTAGTGGTTTCGCTACTTTCCTTGTAAACCAGGGATCGCAGGATCGATCCCGGGCTTCTCCAGACTTTCGGATGAGTCTTTATTCCGAGGTCCCGTCCTCTTATGACCTTAGCTGTTGGTGGGACGTAAAACTCAAACACTCACTCAATCAAAATAACGTCGACAGAAAAGGTCCTTGAGTGCTTAAGTAGTTCTGATCCTCTGTACAAAATGGCTGTCAGAGCTAAATATAGAAAAACCTGTAAACAACAATGTTAGTACATCATAACTCAGGTGAGCGAATTAGGTCCATCATGGATCTCTTGTTTATTTTAAAAATCTTTAGCTGTATGAACCAGAGTAATCTGATTACATTGCAAAAGTAATTATAATTTAATCGATTACATTTTTAGAGCAAAGTAATTTTAATTTAACCAATTACTTTTAGATGTAATTGGACCGAAGCCTGCTACGAACGAGATATTCAGGATTAATTTAAGAACCAGATCAGTAGTAAATGATGCCCTGCTTCCATAAAATAAAGGTTTTATGTGTGTACTTATTAGAATCGGTACAATGAGGCAATTCTATCGTTGTTCAAACCATTAAAGTTTCGCTGAAATAAGCTTCCGGGCTAAAGAACTCCCTTTTTATGATTCTATCGGCGAAAATAGTATTGTCCAGCTCATAAAGTATTAAATTGTCAATAATTGCGAGCAGACATGCGTTCCAAACAATTAAGGGGAATGGGAACACCTTAAGGGGAGGCAACTCCTGCAAAAGTATCTTTGTCTCTCATATCAATAGGGGTCAACTCTTAAAGGAAAGAATTTGCTCCGGAGGAGCAAATCCTTTCCTTTAAGAGTAGACCCCTATTGAGTAGACCCCTTTATTTCGGTGGGACAGGGCTTATAGAATAGCGAACAGGAAGTGCCGAAAGTTGCCCCCCTTTGAAAAATGGCGGAAAAATCAGCCAGGTGTTCCCATTCCCCTTAAGTTGGTAAAAGTTATGAATGATTGCGGTAAACTCTTGATGATGGCAGACAGGTTTTCATATTGAAATTTGCGAAAACTTTCGATAATTTCCGCATATTTTTTCTAAAATGCCAACAAATTAAAAAGAAAAAGTTACTCAGGTGAAACCATGAAGAACACAGATATCTCAAGCAACTAAAAGAGGACAAAAACGAAGTGACATGAATGCACAAAACCAAACACAAAACTACCATTCTAATGCACTTGCGTATATTCTGCGATATACTGTCGGAGGCCCAACGTCATCACGAAACGTCGCTTTTCATTGGCTGACATTTGATTTTACGCAGCTCACGGCGCTTGCGTTTTGTGCAAAATAGAGCAGTTTTTTTAACAAAACAACAGGATAAGTGCATTAGAATGGGATAAGTGTATTGCAATATTGCAATATTGTCATTAAGGGAGGTCAATCTCCGGTTTTACGGTCGTAAATTCCGTTTCGCGTCAGCCGTAAAACGACATCTCGGACCGTAAAACCGCCTTATTACCTCCCGAAATGACAACTTTGAATACAGCTTTCCCCTAAATGCACCAACAATACAAAGTCAGTTAACATATGAGAAACTGAAAAGGAACGAGCGGTCAGCAGATAAATAATGTTATCAGTTACCCCTTATATTAATTGCATTGTTACACAATGACCCGATAAAAATACGCTATCTCAGGACAAGTGAGCTTTATCAGGCCAACGTGATATTGCACTTCTATGAACTTGACTACTAAAAAAATGGCAAAATTATAGGAGTGTACAAGGGGATTAACTGATAAATAGAATACAAGGTTTGATTTTGATTTTGTTTTTTGTTTGATTTGATGTTTAATGTCCCCGTCAGCACTATATATGTCATTTTGGAGACGTTGCTTCAAATTGTGTGGGACTTTTTGTGTCAATTAATAAAATTGTCATTAATCAAGTATTTTCGTATTGGCCAAATTACAGGTCCGAGGTCAGGTGTATTGGCATCGGCCTTCGGCCTCAGGCCAATACGGCAGACCTCGGACCTGTAACTGGACCAATACGAAATTACTTGATTAATAACATCGTAATATTGTGTATGTTACTGTCACGAATCGCAACTGAGCTATGGTTCCTGCATACGGATCGATCTGTTATTGTCGTTCGGCTTCGGCTTCGAGATCGCATGTAGAATCGTTAGGTAAGCCTCGCGATTGTACAACTGTTCACGAAGCCTTGCTTGATATTTGATGTCAAAAGGCACTCACCTGGTATTCTCTACATAATAATAATAAAGCGAGTTTCAACTCCGGGGTTTTCTCCAGGGTTTTGAGTAGTCAATCCTAGTGCAGGTTCATGCATAACGACAATAAAAGATCGATCCGTATGCAGGGATCATAGCTCAGTTGCGATTCGTGACAGTAACATACAAAATATTACGATGTTATTAATCAAGTAATTTCATATTGGTCCAGTTACAGGTCCGAGGTCTGCTGTATTGGCCTGAGGCCGAAGGCCGATGCCAATACACCTGATCATAGCTCAGTTGCGATTCGTGACAGCAACATACAAATTGTTACGACCGGCCCCGATAGCTCAGTTGGTAGAGGGCCCGCTCCGGGGAACGGGAGGTCACCGGTTCGATCCCGGGCCGCGACATTCTAAAGTCGTTAAAATGGTACTAGCTGCTCCTCGCTTGGCACTCGGATTTACGGGGTAGAGCTAGGACTAGTCAACCCAGTGTCAGGATAATGTGACTGGGTGTGGTATCATGTAACGTGTCTGGGACATGATACTTCAGTGAGGCAGCACTATAAAAGTGAGCATTGAGCTCCCTGTCGCAACCAGACACCGTCGTGATATGACTGAAAAATTGTTGGAAGCAACGTTAAACCCGAATTCACACAAACACACACACACACACACACACACACACACACAAATTGTTACGATGTTATTAATCAAGTAATTTCGTATTGGTCCAGTTACAGGTCTGAGGTCTGCTGTATTGGCCTGAGGCCGAAGGCCGATGCCAATACAGCTGACCTCGGACCTTTAATTTGGCCAATACGCAAATGCCTCATTAATGACAATTTTATTAATTGACACAATTAAAAAACATGATTATTGATTTTTGACCTTGTGTAAATTTTGTTTGTTTGATTTGATGTTCAACGTCCCCGTCAACACTATGTAGGTCATTTTGGAGACGTTGCTTCCAATTTTGTGGGACTTTTACCCGACATTGAGATTAAATGACATCTCAAGCCCTGTCGTCCAATGAAACCAATAGGGTTTATAAGCATGGACCTAAGGTCCTACTCGCACCGCATTGCCTGGGCGGGCATAGATCCTCTAAGCGGTTTACCAGTACTCGTGTGCGGGCCGGATTCAGCTCTGCGTGGAAGCATCATGCAGCCCATTTATTTCTTCAAGCCCCAATTGGCGGGGGCCTGACCTGTTGTAAATACGGATGACCTCCGATCAATACAGGATAGTCTATTAATAAATTGTAATACTAGTTTTTGTTTGTTTGATTTGATGTTTAACGTCCCCGTCAACACTGTAAAGGTCATTTTGGAGACGTTGCTTCCAATTTTGCGGACTTTTACCCGACTTTGAGATGAAATGACATCTCAAGCCCTGTCGCTGTAATACTAGTACCCGAGTCCAGTAACCATGAATATATTCTTTGTTCAGGAATGGAACGAGTTACTCGTCAACATATTAAAATGCATCATGTCAACCTTTCATGTTGTTTTATTAATCCAAGTGTGAATAAACGATGTATTGTGCTTTGTTAGTAAAGCTATAAAAACAAAGACCTCAATCATAGGAATCTTCGTTTTAATGAGATTATTCACAAGTAGTGATGAAATACTCCCCTAGCGCATACATAGCAGAGCTCAAGTTTCCAAGATGCTACAATTGGTTCCATTATCCCGAAGGAAATGAAATTCTAACATAACGTGAAAGAGCGTGCCGCATGACGTCATTAAAAGCTGCAAATATATTTCGTCACTCGAAGATTCCTTGACGCCAGGTAGTTAGTTTCTTTGTTTGATTTGAGGTTTAACGTCCGCGTCAACACTATTCAGGTCATTTTGGAGAAGTTGCTTCCAATGTTGTGGGACTTTTAGCCGACATTTAGATCACAATCTCTGCCGCCCAATGAAATCAATAAGGATATGCATGGACAGGCCGACTCGCACCGCTTTGCTTGGACAGTCTTATACATTCTACGCGGTTTTCCAGTATTCGTGTGAGGTCGGTGTAACGTCACTTTCTCGCACCGAAAACGTTACAAAAGGACATAAATGCATGTGTTACAGACAATATTTTTTCTGGATTTCTTCTAACAATGGCGAATATTTTGACAATTTGAACGAAACAACAACATTATTGCCGATTTTCAGTGTGTAAGAATCGAAATGGATCCGATTTAGTGGTAAGTGGATAAATCACGCGCGCTACGTTGTAACATCACTTTCTCGCACCGAAAACGTAACCAAAGGACAAAAATGCATGTGTAACAGTCAATAAATTTTGCGGGATTTCTTCTAAAATGGCGAAATATTTGGAAAATTTGAAGGAAACAACAACATTATTGCCGATTTTCAGCGTGTAAGAATCGAAATAGATCAGCTCTAGTATGTGATTTGTTGAGTAATAAATCATAGTTTGTCGGTCAGTTGAAAGTAGACAAATTACGCGCGTTAAGTGCTCGTGCTTTGATCTACTTTGCAACTGACCTCCAAACTGTGATTTATTACTCAATAAATCACAGACTAGAGCTAATCTATTTCTTAACCCTTAAGACGCCGAGAATAACTACATCTGAAAATGTCGTCTGCTTATGTCGTCTGCTGAATCTTTTTGCAAACTTTTTAAAATAGTTTTGCATACAGGCAAACAGTGTGTCAGACAGTCTGATCTGGGTCCATATTGTTTGCAAAACAAAAATGAGTTTTAAAGTAACCGGAAGACGATAAAGCATACGGCAATACTCGTGATTGGCGTCTTACGGGTTAAATATAAATTGCTTTATAAATTGGTCGATGGGCATGGTGGGCGAAGCTTGCTTACCAAGTAATGCTTACTATCCGCGGACGCCTGATTACACTCGTCTGGAGTCCATGTCTGTTGATCCGAACATTGATATTTGCCATTTTGTCTATGGATTAACGATTTTGGATTAACGCTTTGGTACTACGACCTAAACTACTTACGATGGAGTACGGGGAGATGATCTACCGCCACCACACGTTGGCATTTGACACCACTTGCAGGAATGTGAAATCAAACTATTTAGAGGCCATTTACGTTTTTAGATGAATACCAAAAATATTTTATCAAGTGCGTTGAAATATCACAATTTTCACGAGTGCGAAGCATGAGTGAAGATTATGATGTTTTCAACACAGGAGATGAAATTATCGGAAAAATGGTAAATTCGCTTTTTATTTTTTGGGCATTACGAAAACACACCTATACCAATACATTGTAACCTTTTACGCCGAAAAAATGAATTGTGATATTTTTCTTATTTCTGCTCAAAATATAGATTGTGGGCACTCGTTAGAACCGCCTCATAGAGGCGGTTCAAACGAGTACCCACAATCTATATTTTAGAGCAGAAATAAGAAATATAAGGTATACCCCCGGAAACCTCAGTTTTACGATATAAAAGTGGGGTTCAAGGGGGTCAAAATTATATAGGCGTGTTTTCGTGATGGACTTTGGCGATGCACTGTAACTGAACAGTTGTTCGTAACATGCTTCACACTCAAGAAACTTTCTGATGTTTTCAACACATTCGATGAAATATTGATATTCACCGAAAAAAAAAAGTAAATTTTCTTTTTATTCTGTACAAAAAAGTAGTCCGGTCTACTACTAGTCATGTTGTTTTTCACACTGTGTATATTTTCACAATGTGAAAGTATCATTTTTATTTGTTTCAGATATGCGTTGATTTCACTGCTAAGTATAAAATAAAATAAAATGGGAGTCTCGATTTTAATGACACCCTAAGCCGAAATGAAGTTTGCAACACACCTTACGCTATGTGTGTGTGTTTGACATTTACATTCCACCAACAGCTAAGGTCATACGGAGACGGGACCTCGGTTTAGTGACTCATCCGAAAGTCTGGAGAAGCCCGGGATCGAACCCACGGCCCCCGGTTTGTATGGCGAGTAGCTTAACAAAAGGTTGGGCGGACAAAACCAGGGTTAGTTTTAACCAACCGGCTGAAATATTGAGTGGTGAATTATTTTTTTTTTCTTTTTAGTGTTGAAACGCCAAAGCTACTGTAACTAGTTTGTTGAAGTTTTGGTTTCTTTGCTGAAGGCTGATCATTTGATAGAGCCTCAGGTTCAGAGTTACAGGTTCATATGTTATCTCTTGAAGTGGCCTCTTAGCAATACGTTCTGACTTTTTTAGCCGTGTGCATTTTTGTCTATGACTCATCAGTCTTAAGACCTTCGCATTAACTCCAATATCACAGTCTTTGCACCTTGTACTTTCTTGTCTTCTAAAATAGTGAAGATGTTCCAAATAGGGTCTTTATGTTTTACTCATTATTGACACGCACAGCCTTTTACAGATGAACTACTTCACAGGCCTAAAGATTACAGGTGTATTTCACATATCGGGTGTATTTCACATGTTTGCTAATACATGTATGGGACAGTTTTAGCAAGAACACCAAAATTAGATGTGAACTGCTTTTTGATGTGTCCTTTAAAATGTTATGATCAACGATTTTGTTACTAATTGATATTTTCAAAGTTTAAGAGGGAAGAAAATTTGGGGAGGGGGTGGGAAGAGAGGTGTGTAGTACAAACCGGCACAACAATTATTCTTTTCTGTCAATAGGACTTTTCATAAATACTTCAAAATCCATGATAAATTCAGCTTATTCATATTCCTGTAAATCAAAATATGAACAATTGTTCTAACCTATAGATAAAGGAAACGGGATAATTATAAAGATTGTTTGATTGAATGTAATTTGGTTTCATTCTGCACACTAGTATTAGTGGAGAAGAAGATAAAAATACCAAATCTGATTCATCCAAGACAAAGGTTAGTAATGACATTGACCTTTGGAATTGATTAACTTCCATTCAGCTGATTGCAAATAATATGTCTGATGCGATAGGCTACCTTGCAATCAGTAAAATCCACTAGGCTACCCTACAATCAGTAAAATCTACTGTCTTGCCTTTTCTTCCATACAAATATCTAAGTGATCAAATTTGGTCTTGACAAAAACAGGTCAAGGTCAACTAAAGGTCATCATTTGAACAAATTTGGTAGAACCAGAGTCCCTGATAATACATACCAAATGTCAAGCTCATGGCGCGCACGCACGGACGCATACGCACGCAAAGTTGATTGATACCGATCCATATTGCTTCTCTGGTAACTCGAATGAACTGACATGCTGCTTTATTACCTTCATTTTGTCTGATATTTTTGTTTGGATATGTGTGCTATTTTCCTGTTTGTTTTTTTTTTGTTGTTTTTTTTTTTTTGTCTTTTTTTTTCTTCAATATTTTGTTTCATGTTCGTAGGAGAATCATTGAGGAGAGTATGGCAACACTACTACCCCATACCAGCAGTGATAGGAAGTACTCCTTCCAGTATGACAGCATTTGTACTTTTCTTCTTCATTTGTTTACAATTACATAACACCGTCACATAAACTGAACAAGATTGCTGTCATACCGATATATCGTCGCATTTTCGTCTTCAACTTAAGTTTACACCTCTTCTATTAACACTACAGTTTCAAACAGCTTTTGCATACTCTTTTGCTTTTGGTTACTATCCAACACATCAAAATCAAAAGCTATGAGAATTCCTCTCCAATACAAAATCATTGAACCGAGTAGAAATGCAAGGAAAAAATCCAACTTTTCCCTGCAGTGTATAGTTTAACTGTTTATGGCCGATACTGCTATCTGGCTTTCAATACTGTTGCTTCGTGCTGTCGATGTCCAACCAAACCCTGGTCCTCAATCCATATCCTCCAGCAGCTCTTCAACCTCTTCAGTAATCACTGGCGATTTATTCCCATCTCTAGATACGAATAGCAACCTTTCCTTCGTTCAGTGCAATGTTCAAAGTATCATTAACAAACTTGACGTACTTCACGCAGAACTATTTGAAATAGACATTTTAGCATTCACGGAAACATGGTTAAATCCGGGCATCACCGACGACGAATTAGTACTACAATCCTACAATAAACCGGAACGCAAGGATCGAGCCGACGACCCTCATGGTAGTGTAATGATCTATCTAAAGGAAGCTATCCACTTTAAACGCAGAAATGATTTAAAAATAAGGGATGCGGAAAACATTTGGATTGAAATAACAAGCAATCGAAAGAAAATTCTATTAAGGCTCTTTTACCGACCGCCTAATTCCGATGCTCAATATTACTCCCGAATGGAAGACTCGATTGCATT
This sequence comes from Lucinisca nassula, assembly GCA_963580285.1. Classification (NCBI taxonomy): domain Eukaryota; kingdom Metazoa; phylum Mollusca; class Bivalvia; order Lucinida; family Lucinidae; genus Lucinisca; species Lucinisca nassula. Next base: position 80,627,837 of record OY757011.1, read on the forward strand.
AACGACTGATACCGGTATTTCTGATATTGTAGTCACTTGTGACTTCAATTACAATTTTCTCAATCCCTATACGAAAAGAAAAATAGACTCTTTATGTACGCAATTTTCGCTATATCAGACTATAACTCAGCCTACGCACTTTACAAAACACTCTTCTTCCTTAATCGATATTGCACGACCCGCAGAAAAAGCGACCGACTGAAGTCGGTTGATTTTCTAAGAGTGCCCTAAAATCACCTTGTCATTCTGTCCTTCTGTCATTCTGTCAGTCTGTCTGTCCGTCCGTAACCCGTTTGTGAAAATTGGTGATAGTGACTTAACCGCTTGGAATATTTAAACAATTTTTGGCATACTGATAGATATCAATGAGATCTAACAAATGAACTTGCGAAATATAATATTCCATTTAGTATAGCCTCGCCGAGGCGAAAAATGTGAAAATTTTCGAACTGCTTCTCCTCGGAAACCGTTGGGCCGATTGAAGTCAAATTTCATATGGAGCCTCTATGGGATGGGGGAAACCAAAATTTGCTCAAGGGGTCCAGGTCACATGACCAAAATGGCCGCCAAGCCATATATGGTAAAAACCCTTCAAAAATAGTCTTCTCCAGAACCACTGGGCAGATTTCCACGGAACTTGATAAATAGCATCTGGGACTAGGCCCATCATAAAGTGCTAAAATTGTGACCCTGGGTTGACTTTGACCTTCTTTGTGCCTAGGTCAAACTTTTACACATATGCTTTTGTTGGAATATTTAAACAATTTTGGCATACTGATAGATATCAATGAGATCTAACCAATGAACTTGCAAAATATTACATTCCATTTAGTATAGCCTCGCCGAGGCGAAAAAATGTGAAAATTTTCGAACTGCTTCTCCTCGGAAACCGTTGGGCCGATTGAAGTCAAATTTCATATGGAGCCTCCATGGGATGGGGGAAACCAAAATTTGCATGACCAAAATGGCCGCCAAGCCATATATGGTAAAAACCCTTCAAAAATAGTCTTCTCCAGAACCACTGGGCAGATTTCCACGAAACTTGATAAATAGCATCTGGGACGTAGGCCCGTGATAAATTGATAAAATTGTGACCCTGGGTTGATCTTGACCTTCTTTGTGCCTAGGTCAAACTTTGACACATATGCTTTTGTTTTGGAAAAGTGAGAATGCATTTTATCCTGCAAACGATTCAGAGTACAGTACTAAAGTATAAGATATATTTTTGCTCCTTACGATAAGGCGCATTTATTGGGGGAACGGTTTTAGGTCCAGGTCACATGACCAAAATGGCCGCCATACCCATATATGGTAACACTCATAAAGCTAAAAGCATCCTGCGGGTCGTGCACTTCAGCTGAAGCACTGGTTATTTTAGTAAACAACAAAAAAACAATTAATACTGAGTGGAGGTGGTGAACCTTTCCTAGATCAAGACATTCGCTACCATTTTCCAGTGTTTGGTATTCTAAAATTTGCGAAACCTAAGTAGAAACTTTTTGAAAGAGAAATATGGAACTTTAGCAATGGTAATTATGATCTTCTTCGTGAAAAAGCCTCATTGGTTGAGTGGAATTCTCTAAAGGATGACAACATAGATACGTATGCGGGCAATATTCAGTCCACAATATTATCCATAACAAAAGAATGTATACCGTTCAAAAAATTAAAATTAGACCGTCTGATCCACAATGGGTCACTTCAAATTTGAAACGCAAAATACGCAAACGTAAGCGGGCAAATAAGAAGGCAAAACGCACTAATCAAGAACACCACTGGGCAAATTTTAGGAATTTACGGAACAAAATCACAGGTTTACTCAGAAAATCAAAACAATTATATTTTGACAAAATAGCAGAAAAATTACGATCAAATTCCCTTCCTCCAAAAGACTGGTGGGCTACTTTGAAAACATTTATCACCACTACATATAAATCATCCATTCCCCGTCTAGAATACAACGGCCACGTCTATACTGATGAACATGACAAAGCTAATATCTTTAATAACTTCTTCCAAAGTCAAACTATACTTAACGACGTTAGTGCAAATATTCCCTTCTTATCAAACTCAGCTGAGTGATCTAGTCTTTACCCCGCTAGAAGTAGAATCGATCATACAAACGCTTAAAATTGGAAAGGCTTCAGGCCCAAACGGCCTTAGCAACCGAATCCTTAAGGAATTGAACAAAGAAGTTTCCTCTCAATTCTGTTCTCTTTTCAATCACTCCTTACACCGTCACCTTATAAAGATGCTAATGTGTCGCCTGTGCCGAAAAAAGGTGAATTATCAAATGTTTCCAATCACAAACCAATATCGCTCGCGAACTCCGAATCTAAACTATTTGAAAAGCTTGTGTTCAAACACCTTTACAACCACCTGCAAGCTAACAATATCCTATCCTCTCTCCAGTCTGGATTTATTCCAGGCGACTCTACAGCCAATCAAATAGCGTTTCTGTACCATACTTTCTGCGAGGCACTGAACAATGAAAAAGTTCGAGCTGTCTTCTGTGACATCAGCAAAGCATTTGATCGAATCTGGCACCCAGTTCTGATACACAAACTTGAAGCTGCTGGTGTCACAGGTCAAGTCCTTAACTGGTTTAAAAACTACCTTTCGGACAGGAGATAACGGGTATTTTTACCCCGAGCTGTATCCGACTGGACTTACATCAGAGCCGGAGTCCCACAAGGATCCATTCTCGGTCCCTTGCTCTTTTTAGTTTTCATTAATGGTATTGTAGTTGACATTGGTTCTCATATTAGGCTATTCGCTGATGACACTAGGCTTTACATCATTGTTGACAACCCTGTAACTGCAGCAGGCTGCTTAAACTCTGATCTTGAAAATATTTCTCGTTGGGCTTCAACTTGGCTAGTCACTTTTAATCCTTCGAAAAGTGAATGTCTTCTAGTGTCTCGTAAAGTCAATAGACCTCAACATCCACCTCTGTTCATGCATAATGTACAGATAGATGAAGTCGATTGTCACAAACACCTTGGAATTTATCTTTCTCAGGACTGCACTTGGCACCAACATATTGATTTTATAAAAGAAAAGGCGTGGTGTAGGATAAATGTTATGAAAATTGAAGTTTAAACTTGATAGAAAATCTCTTGAAACTATATATACTGCCTTTATCAGACCTTTATTAGAATATGCCGACGTTATCTGGGACAACTGCACACAATACGAGAAAACCGAACTAGAAAAGATCCAATTAGAAGCAGCAAGAATAGCAACAGGAGCAACAAAACTTATCTCACTGAATAATCTCTATAAAGAAGTGTGTTGGGACACACTAGAAAAGAGACAACACGATCACAAGTTCACTTTATTTTACAAAATGATAAATAATCTAGCACCTGCATATCTTTCATCTCTCATCCCCAATAAGTTAATGCTATTTCAAGATACAATCTTAAAAACTCGAACGATCTCCAAACCATCAGAGCTAAAACATGTCTACATTAGAATGGAACAGCCTACCAACAGAAGCAAAACAGTCTATTTCCCTGAATTTCTTTAAATACTTCTTGAAAAAAGATAAACAAACTGCACCAATTTACTATTACTATGGTAACAGAAAAATCCAGATTTTGCGAACAAATTGTAGTTCGCTGAACCTAGACCTTTTACTGGAAAACATAACAGACTCTCCTATGTGCCTTTGCGGAAGCATCGAAAAAGTGCAACATTGTTTCTTTCATTGTAGATTCTTTCAGGAACCTCGCGACATACTCCTAAATGCTGTATCTATGCATCATACACCTACACGCAATCTTTTATTATATGGTGATCCTGCTCTGTCACGGAACAGCAACGAAAATATCTTTAGGCATGTACAAGAGTATATACTTAATACAAGGCGTTTAAACTAATACCAATTCTAAATATGCGATACCAAAACAATGCCATATATATATTGGGTTAAGTTATATACCATTACTCCCCTCCTCTTTTCCCCAGTCACTTTCCAGTAATTTCTTTCATTTTTTCAGGTTTTGTTTTTATCATCATGTTTGGCCAAAATCGATTCCCTTATATGTTACTATCATATCGACTTTCGCCTATTTAATTTCTCCTAAGACAATTAATGTACGCTACTTAACATGTTCTTTATAGTCCGCCATATACAATATATTTGTATGTTTGCAAAGGAGCAGAACAATATAAGCTCAGCTTCCGTTCTGATCCTTTTCTTTTGTTCTCACATTTAATTATCTGTAATGAATATCGTTGTATATATATTTTTTAATAAACTATGTTTAAACTAAGCTCATCGCCCGTTTGGTTCCTGAGAAGAAAATGTTAAAAAAAATACCATATCTGGGCATGGTGGCCATATTGGCCATGTGACCCAGTCCTAACGAAAAAAAAAACTAATCATAGAGGCTCCACATGTAATTTGGTTTCAACCAACCCACCAGTTTAAGTGGAGAAGAAGATAAATTAAAAGCGTCGCTAACACTGCATGCCAATATGGTTCGTTCCATGACCACAGTAGGCTTCCTTAAGTGTTCTATATATCTGTAAAGTTTTATCAAGGTATCCCATATAGTGAAGCAGCTATGGGCCAAAAACATTTCTTACATAGAAAATAAATACATGACTAAAATAAAAATCAAAACAATATTTAATGGAAATTGTTAAAAACCGTAAACTCATTTTGCCCACTAACCATCCCAACCATGCTTCTATAAATGGTCTACATATCTATAAATTTTTATCCAATTATTCCATTAAGAAAAGGAAAAAAAGACAACATTTAATGAGATTTGTTAACGGCCATAACTCTGACAAAGATGTCAATGTATTTTGCTAATTAACAATCCCAAACATGCTTCCTTTAATAGTACATATATGTGAAATTTCATCCATGTATTCCATTAAGTTAAGGAATAACAGCCCAAACACCATTTAATGGGACTTGTACAGACCATAACTGTCGAATATGTTAACGTGTTTTGCCATTTAACAATACTAAACATTCTTCCTATAGCGGTATATATATCTGAGAAGTTTCATCCATATATTTCATTTAGTAATGGCATAAGTGTTCAAAAACCATTTAATGGAAATTGTTGCCGACAATAACTGTGTCAAATGTTAACATATTTATGCAATGAGCAATTCCCAAACCACACATTCCCAATACCAATATATATACAAAATTTTATTCAATTATTCCATAAAATAAACGAATAAGAGTCCAAAAACCATTAAATCGAAATTGTTACCGGCAATAACTATGTGAAATAATGTTTAAGTTAATGATCGGAAACGCCCAAAACCCCTTATTTTGAACTAAAAAGGGCCGTAACTCTGTCAAATGTTAACGGATTTTGCCCATTAACAATCCCACACCACCCATTCCCGGTATAAATATGTATGCAAAATTTGAAGAAGAAAAAATCAGTGAGAAATTACTCAAGTTATCGATCAAAAATGATGCGGATGGACGGGCAGACAGACACTCAACGGTATACATGTATCATAATACCCCACCACTATCGTGTGGTGGGGTATAAAAAACTGAATCTGAGACATCCAGGACAAAGATCAGTAAATGACCTTGACCTTTCGAATTGATATACTTCCATTCAGCTGACTGCAAATAGGTTTTCTGATTCCACAGGCTACCAGGCAATCAGAAATATCCACGTTTTGCCTTTTACCATAACAATATCTAAGTTACCAAATTTGACTTCACATAAAAAGATCAAGGTCAACCAAAGGTTATCATTTGAACAAACTTGGTAGAGCCCGAGTCCTCGATGCTACATACCAAGTTTCAAGGTCATCGGATATTTGTTTCTGAGAAGAAGATTTCTAAAGGTTTTTACCATATATGGGCATGGTGGCCATATTGGTAATGACTTAGTCCTGACAAACTTTTATTCCACCCCAGCCCCACCCCCCCCCCTTTCACATAGAGGCCCCATATGTGATTTGTTTTCAATCAACCCAGCAGTTGAAGTAAAGAAGAAGATAAAAAGACTGAATCTGAGCCATCAGTAAATGACCTTGACCTTTGAAATTGATAAACTTCCACTCAGCTGATTGCAAGTATCATTTCTGATGCCACAAGCTGCCATGCAATCAGAAATATCCACTGTTTTGCCTTTTTTCCATACAAATGTCTAAGTGACCAAATTTGACTTTGCCGTAAAACAGGTCAAGGCCAACCACAGGTCATCATTTAAACAAACTAAGTAGAGCGTGTGTCCCTGATGCTACATATCAAGTTTCATGGTCATCGGCCATTCAGTTCCGGAGAAAAAGTTTAAGGTTTTTACCATATATGAACATGGTGGCCATATTGGTCATGCGAACCAGTCCTAAGGAACACATTTTCATTCCCCCTTCCCATAGAGGTTTCACATGTAATTTAGTTTCAGTCGACCCAGTAGTAAAAGTGAAGAAGAAGATAAAATATTGAATCTGAGCCATTCAGGACAAAGGTCAGTTAATGCCCTTGACCTTTGAAATTGATATACTTCCATTCAGCTGATTGCATGTATCATTTCTGATACTACAAGCTTCCATGCAATCAAAAATACCCACTGTTTTACATTTTTTCCATACAAATGTCTAAGTGACCAAATTTGACCTTGCCGTAAAACAGGTGAATGTCAATCGAAGGTTATCATTTTAACAAACTTGGTATGGCTCGAGTCTCCTATGCTGCATACCAAGTTTCAAGGTCAGCGGCCATTCGGTTCCTGAGAAGAAGAGTTTTAAAATCACATATGGGCATGGCGGCCATATTAGTCATGCAACTTAGTCCTCACCAACGAATTTTCATTCCCCCCTTCCCATAGAGGCTCCACATGTAATTTGGTGTCAATCAACCCAGCAGTTTAAGTGAAGAGATAAAAATACTGAATCTGAGCCATCCAGGACAAAATTCAATAAATTACCTTGACCTTTGGAATTGATAAACTTCCATTCAATAGCGGAAAACCAAAAGGACAGTTACTTTTCCACAAAATGGCCAACTGGCTATCCAAAACAGAAAAATATAAGCGATACACATATTCAAAAGACAAACCATAACAAAAATAAACCACGACAGAATCTGGACTACAGTCATGTTTTGCACACAGTGTATACCCCGATCAGACGCCGATCAGGGTCTACACTGTGTGCTTACAGTACAGGAATTTAAGGGTTAAGCGAAACAGTCTAAGTCTCGTTCAGGATATGTTTTACACCCTACACTCAGAGACAATCGACCCACCAATGCTTTCAGTGTTTTGATTATTTTGTATGTTGGTGCACGTCTTCTTGTGTTGTATATGTCTTCATGTCAGTAACTCTTTCTCATCTTACGGCGCCTTGAGATGGCTGTTTTCGATGATCGTGGAATTTCCTGAATAAGCTTTTCTTACTATTTACTTCTGCCCTGACGTTATATGAGCAAGTTCGATATAAGAACCACGGCCACTAAACTGTGACTAAAGTAAGAGCGAACTGTCTTTGGTTAGAGGAAATGACGTCAGTTTAGTTTCTACGGTTCGACCATTGAGGATAGGATGGCTCGACCAAGTTGGCAGAACACTAGAAACGGTAATTTGTTTCGTAAGCATTGTTTGGTTGTTATACTTAAACGGGGGTGGGGTGGGGTGGACTATTAGTAACAGCAACGGAACTAAACAAAAGATGATCCAACTTCTTCGTTGTTGAGGTCACAACAGTGATTCGTGATTGTCTTATTTCATATAGAGTGTTGGTGTGTGTTTTTTTTCTGTCACCACTCCTTGTTGATCTTGGATTCATCCATGCTGTCCAGTTTATTCTTTTTTCTTATGCAGTAATCTACACTGTACTTGAATTGAGGGCTAGTGCTGAATAATCAGTAAGTCAGTAGTTAAAGCCCCTGTTAATTTTTCAAAGCGCCGTTTCTTTTCATATTTATATTTATATGTTAATTGGTTTATTGGTTTTGTATAGAATGTGTGTGTGTGTGTGTGTGTGTGTGTGTGTGTGTGTGTGTGTGTGTGTGTGTGTGTGTGTGTGTGTGTGTGTGTGTGTGTGTGTGTGTGTGTGACGATGGTATTTTTTCATCTCGTCTTTTTCAGCGTCCTTTACGATAACAAGTACCAGAGACATCCTTTTTTCTCAAAAATCGTTATTTTTCTGATTTTATTTATTGATAGTCCTAACATAAATTGTGTTGCTCGTTAGAAATGCTTCATTCGGGCGGTTCTAACGCGTACCCAAAACCTATTTTAAGCAGAAATAAAGAAAATTAGGTATACCCCTGTAAACCAAACTTTTCTCTATGAAATATTGTGTTTAGAGTTTAGAGGGTTGTTAATTACACGGAACCGTTAGCCTGACGCTTGGTATGGCTGTGTTTAATTTGACCTAGTGACCAAATTTTTGACCTGACATGACCCATATTCGATCTTGACCTAGATATCATCACGGCAAACATTCTGGTAAAGTTTCATGAAGATTGAGGCAAAACTGTGGACTCTAGAGTGTGAACAAGGTTTTCAAAAAATCTGACCTAGTGGCCTAGTTTTTTCTCCAACACGACCATATTCTAACTTGATCCAGATATCATCAAGATAAACATTCTGGTAAAGTTATATGAAGACTGAAGTAAAATTGTGGTCTCTAGAGGGTGAACAATGTTTTAACAATTTTATCTGGTGACCTAGTTTTTTAACCAACATGACCCATATTCAAACTTGACCCAGAAATCATCAAGACAAACATTCTGGTAAAGTTTCATGAAGATGGAAGCAAAATTATGGCTTCTAGAGGGTGAAAAAGGTTTTAAAGAAATTTGACCTAGTGACCTGGTTTTGGATCTGACATGACCCATTTTCGAACTTAACTTAGATACCATCACGGCAAACATTCTGGCAAAGTTTAATGAAGATTGAAGCAAAACTGTGGTCTCTAGAGGGTGAACAAGGTTTTCAAGGAATTTGACCTAGTGACCTAGTTTTTTTATTCGACATGACCCATATTCGAACTTGATCCAGATATCATCCAGACAAACATTCTGGTAAAGTTTCGTGAAGATTGAAACAAAATTGTGACCTCTAGATTGTGAACAGGGTACATGTTGACGACCCACGTCACACGATGCACGTGCGACGGACAAAGGGTGATCACAATAGCTCAGGTAAGCTAAAATATTAGAACTTTCATCTGAAAAATTTATTTGAATAGGCGTGTTATCATTAATTGTGCAGTCTGATCAGAGTCGTTATTGTTCGCGTCTTGAATAAGAAGATTTCTGTGGCTGCTGTTTGAAAAACTCTTAACCTCTGAAGGACTCCGGGGACATAGAAGGTTGGTATAGCAGGTTGTTCGTGACGAGTATTACATTACACAAGTATATTTGTATATATTGATTTTACAACTTTAATAAAACTGAGCCAGCACAAGATATTTTGTAACTAATCAAATATGCGAACAGCGAAGGCTCAGGCGCGACTGTCCATTAGTCCCGCTCTACCACACATGCAGTATAGTAGAAGTAAAACAAAGATCAGGAATCGATACAATTAACTTACTCCACCCATCAAAGACACCAAAGGGAAAGAAACACAAACATTAAGCGACCAGACCATAATGGAAACCTAAACAAAGGAAGGCCATAAGGACAGCTACTTTCCCACAAAATGGCCATATGGCCATCTAAAATAAAAAGACTAGGCTTATCCTTAGATCGAGAATAAGATCCCGGAGCCTGCGCATTTGAAACCTGTCGTTTGGGAGAACAAAAATACCAAACTCTCGTGTGGATTGCTCAAATATAATTTATGTTCTTTTCTTCTTTTTTATGCATATTTGTATTTACAAGCTAAAAATGAAGTTTATATGTTCTCTTTAATTTGTTCTTTTCTATGTCTTATTCGTATTGCCAAGACTCGAGTCAGTGTCTATTTTGGCTTTGTTTGTTTGTTTTGGAGTTAAACGCTCCAGCCAACACTGTTCGCATCATATGGAGCCGGTCAGTATACCTATCCACACTTTTCCTTGGCAGGCCTATACGTAAACGGTTAACCAGTACAGTGCACATCCTTTCACCAGAAACTGACAACTTCCCTTCTTGAATCAGCGGAAGGGAGAGAATGGCTGTAGAAAAGATTTCATGATCAATCTCCACGAAAGAATGTTGCCGATCCGGCAGGTATCGAACCCGGGTCTTCCTGATACATATTCAGCAAACAGTAATCGATTTCTACAGTCGCATAAAACTGTTGTTTGCTTTAGGTAACCATTGTAATGATCTTGCAACATTTTAAATATTTTGTTGCCTGAAGCTTACAATTTATTTTGTTTGACGTTACATACCATTACGATAACACACCCGTGCGACATAGTACATTTTTTCACATCTCCAAAACGGCTACTGTTCTGATAAAAATCTGTGATATTTTTCTTCTTTATACTGCAAACATAGGTTGTGGTGCTCGTTAGAACAGCCTCATTGAGGCGATTCTAATGATAACCCACAACCTATATTAAGAAAAAAATGTATCCCCACTAAACCCCAGTTTTCTCTATATAAAATGGGGTTTAGGGGGTTCATTTCACGGACTTGTTCACGTGATGCACACAGTGACACAATGACACATTTTAGCATCAGTTTAATCCGCGATCTTTATTCAAACAGCACAAAGATGGAGAGTCTCAGGTTCATCAAAACCACGAAAATACGCCAATATAATTATAATCCCCTTAAATAAAAATCAAAAATGAGTTCCTTTAAGAGCAATGAAAACATTCATAAGAAAGAAGATGGGTCATACTACGTAGTTTCGGCTAATAAAGCCTCATCAGTGACCCTGTAATGATCCGGCAAAGAAAGCCAGAGGAAACATACTTCAATTGTGCGAATTTCGAATAGGCAGTCGATTCAAAGACTGATATAAATCAAAATGGGGTCCAAATAATTAAAATCCTGTCTAGAATATGAGTCTAAACCAATAATTTATTTCCGATTTCTCAGAATATTCACGCTGATCTCAAAGGACCAAAAGTAAAATATAAACTGCACTATGGTTGATTGATGTACGGAGAGACGTTTTACGGTTTTTAAACCCCACATTTATATAGCTAAATGGGGTTTTCAGGAGTATACATTTGTCTTCATATTTCTGCTAAAAAACAGAGATTAGAACAGCCTCGTCGAAGAGGTTCTAACGAGTTCCCACAATCTATGTTTTTAGCAGATATATCGAAAAATATGAGAAATTTTTATCTGAAAATTTGAACTTTTTTATTTATTTATATTTATTTATTTTTTATTTTTTTTTTTTTTTTGTTAAAAATCATGCAGTATTTTCAGAAACACGCGTTTTGTCTATGTGATAAGCCCCACATTATTTATGATTTGTCAATCATCAAATCCATTGTATTGAATATATGCTTGTGTTCGTAATAAGCCCAATCAAAGAGCGATTATCATATAACATTCATTTAGAACTTATAAGCAAAGGGGCCATAGATCTACACATTATAGAACAAAACATCTTTGAAAAGTGAATACTACACTATATATTATGTATTGGCTACACTTGCGTCTGCATTTTACCACGTTTGCTATAATACTGCATTACCTATGATTTCATTGCTGGCTGCATTTTCCTATATTTTTAATATAGCGACACTAAACTGCTGCATTTTACCGGTACCCCTTACGCCCTGATTTATGAGTGGGTCGATTCGTCCTTATGAGGTGAGTCGTTTTGCCCGTGAGTCATTTCGCCCGTGGGTCGTTTTGTCCCCATTTTTTTTGGGGGGGGGGGGTCTAAGGGAGGGACACACGGATGGATGGTAAAATGACGGAAGAGTAAAAACGGGAAACGGATGGATAAATGGGCGGAGCGGTGCGTGGGTAGAGAGACGGACGGACGGAAGTGTGTATATACGGATTAGATAGATAGATAGATAGATAGATAGATAGATAGATAGATAGATAGATAGATAGATAGATAGATAGATAGATAGATAGATAGATAGATAGATAGATAGACAGAATGGTGCTTGGATAGACGGACGAACGGACAGGTGAATGTACGGACGGACATGATGGAACTAAATAAATCATCCTGTTAACAAGTCTATGCAATGAAGACCCCTAAATCCCATTTTTACAGGGAAAAGTTGGTTTTCACGTCACATTATTTTTCTTATTTCTGTTCTTAAACATAAACAATGAGGCGGTTAAAACCTACAATCTATGTGTTACTGGTGACACGTCAAATGACATTCATACACCAATGTTCAGTAGAATTGAGAAAAAATGTCACATTTTCCTCTACGAATTGTCATTTTCACAGCCATAAAATCTTATTATATTGTATAGGCGTGTGGACGTAATGAGCTCGCATCTCTTTCTCAAACATTTGACAGCTCAGTTGCCCAAACCTAATGTAAAAGTCGTTAGTAGCTCGTCCAGTTGCACCAAACGAGGATATTACAATATAAATACATCTATCTATCTATCTATCTATCTATCTATCTATCTATCTATCTATCTATCTATCTATCTTTCTATCTAACTATCTATCTATCTATCTATCTATCTATCTATCTATCTATCTATCTATCTATCTATCTATCTATCTATCTATCTATCTGTCTATCTTCATATACTGAGTCGATCATATTTGACCATTACCTGAGTTGGGTGGTGCACTAAATTTAGAATTTAGCAAAAAAAAAAGAAAAAAAAAAAAAGATAAAACTCACTGGATGAGTTCTTAAAACTATTTACAATCTGCTTTCAAAGGTGTACTAAAACGTATAATTCTGGGTCCCAATCTACACCATAGGGGCTTTGAATTCCTCCACAGTTTTTGCAGTTACCACAGAAGAGGGAAGACCATTCCACTGAGGAATAGTTCTAGGGGAGAAATAATTCTCCAGGGCAGTACTATAGGCCTGGTACCTACCATATTGACTGTTGTTTAATTTTGATGCCCTTGTTTGCGTTGAAGTACTTGGCTTGATAGATTTTGTAAGGTAACCGGGCGCTAAAAGCACATAGGGGCTACAGTAGTTGAAGTAGCCATAGGGGTTAAGTATTTATCTTTATTAAGAGACACTGTGTCATAGTTTATCTTATAAAAAAGGGGTAAAAGAGGACTGCTCACGACGGGCCTCCCACGATGGCCACTCCAGCTCATCGAGCATTTCACGAACACTACTTCTGTTCCACTATCGCCTGCAGGTCCATCGGGCAGCCGTCCTCTTAATCTTCTCAACGTGATGAACCTGAGTTTTAACATGGGGTGCCAAACAGATGGTGCATACTCGAGTTGAGGTCGAACCAAAGTTTTGTATGCAATATCCTTTGTCTGCCTAGGAGAAAAAGCCAAATTGCGTCTAAGAAACCCTAATGTCCTAATTGCCTTAGATGTAATCTCAGAAATATGTTGACCCCGATCGAGATTATCAGTGATTGTGATGCGAAGATATGTTGCGGATTTGACATGTTCCAATGTATGCTGATGTAGTGACTAGTCGAATTTAATCTGCTTGTCTGGATGGTGCCCTGACACCCTCATCGAATGACATTTGGCTACATTAAACTTCATTTGCCAGTTGGTCTCGCAACGTGCTAGGCTGTCTAGGTCACCTTGTAAGTTAAGGCAGTCAGAATGAGTATATATATTCCTATACAAAAAAAAAAACACAATCATCAACAAACAAACGAACAGATGATCTGATGTTATCCGGAAGATCATTGATAAATACCAAGAAGAGGGCCGGTCCAAGTACCGAACCTTGAGGGGCACCAGACAAAACAGGGACTGGATCCGACGCTTGGGCATCGAGTACAAGCTCATAAACAATAGATACTGGATAAACAGACCTGAGCACACCGACTCCCCATACCCCCTCGACTCCTTTATAAATCTCAATCTATAGGGCTAAATAAAATAATTGGCGAAACGACCCACCAAATGGGTCCCAACCCTAGTCGTTTCGCCCCCCCCCAAAAAAAAACAACAAAAAATATATAGTTTCCCATATTTTTATATATAAAAGATTTATTATCTCCATGTGTGACAGAGACAAAGGGAGAGAAAGAGAAGAACATGCAATTTAAATGAAAATGTTAATTAGGAATTATGATAAGTATTATCTGTTTTGATCAATACCCTTAATCACATTGTTTATTTGATTTGACACATTAATCACGCAATTAATGCGATTAATGATGAGGTGAGGGGGTTTATATTGCCTTTATAACTGCACAAAATCATAGCTTGTGGATACTTGTTCAACAGTGATAATTAGTCTTACAGTGAAAAAGTGGGTGAAACGACTAGGGGGCGAAACGACTAGGGGGCGAAACGACAGGGGGAAAACGACCAGCGAGGAAACTTCCTGGGGGGGGGGGGGGGGGGGCGAAACGACTACGGGAGAAAATGGTTTGGGGGCGAAACGTCCCGGAACCGGCGAAATAAATCCGGGACGTTTCGCCCCCAAAGCATTTCCTCCCCTAGTCGTTTCGTCCCCAAGACGTTCCCCCCTGGTCGTTTCCCCCTAGTCGTTTCGCCCACCTAGTCGTTTCGTCCCCCTAGTCGTTTCGCCCCCTTGTCGTTTCGCCCACTTATCAATGTCTATTCTAATTTTCACTTTTATTAACATTCAAGGGGGGAAACCTACGTCACGATGACGTCACACAGAAAGACAATGGCAGCCGCCATCTTGAAAGTACCTCTCGCTTCGGTAAGTGTTTTTGTGTTAAACAGATGATTTAGGCACAATCTTGACACAGCTTTTATCGCAGAGTACGGGCTAAATAACAATGTTTTGTCTTCAAAAAGAAATTTGTGCAGGCTTTCAGTAGTATGGATAAACACGTTGGATTTAGTTAATTTCAGCGATCCATTCGTCAACACTCTGGATATGAAAATCATTCATATGAAGCAGCGCAGTGTTTTCATTAATCCTCTCATAACAAGTACAAGACTTTTTCAGAAGAAAATACCATAGAAGTGTTTATTAGTATTAAAATTAAAATTTTTGAACTTTATAAGACGTTTTCAGTAAATGGTATCGTTAACACTCGATCAGAAATGAGATACGTACACACTCTGAAAACCAGCATGTAGTTGTTTGTTTGTTTTTTTGTGTTTTTTTTTTTTTTTTTTTTTTTTTGGTCTTACGGCCCTTTCAAGATTATTTCACTCATATCGAGCCGATCGCTAATCAGAAGTGGGCGAAAACCGGAGTACCCGGAGAAAAACCACATGACCTTCCGTCGCAGAAATTGGCATCTCAAATATGACCCGAGCGAGGCTCGAACCACAGCGGTGAGAGACCTAATGATCAAGAGTCAGCGCTCTTAACTGCTAGGCCACATATAGTTGTTTCTCGTGACAACCTGAAAAGCAGGGTAACAAGTATCTTTGACAATAGTGGTGGCCAGATGAACAGCCGATCACAATTTCCGCTCTCATGTCACTTAAGAAGACATTGCCCAGTCTAGAACATTGTCGCACTTGAACTATTTACAATGTTGCGCCGAGTTGCGAAAAAAATGACGATAAAACAAATGGTTCAGATTTAAAATATCTGTAAAAACAAGAGGCCCTTGGGCCACTATACTTACCATAGTTCAGTTGGGCTCTGCGCCATGGAAGACATGCGTTTCATTAAGCTATTAAGGCTAGAAAAATCTAAGTAGAGGCCCACCCAAGGACTAGGCTGCGAAATTAGGTTTCTAGCTTTTCTTGTTCTTGTGAAAACGTTGACAAAATATTAATACTGGCCTAATTTTTGGGAGAAGATTTAAAGAATAAATGAACAAATAAGCTGAAGATGCTTATTGCCTTATATACAATATAAGCCATCATTATTGCATTGCATACAAATGTTCTAGAAAAGGGTAATCCCTTTGAAGCAAGGACTACAAGACAGAACTGAAAACTGTGGAGTATACACGATTTTTTTTATGGACCAGACTAGCTAGTTTCGGCCAGTTAGGCCGCATCACTAACCCTCAAACATTTACGAACCCCTGCAGTGGCATCAATGATCCCAAATGACTGGAAAATAAATCCACACTTTGATGAAGAGCAGATAAACATTTTACGGACGCCAGATATTCCCATAACACCAGCTACGGTGAAATATATTACTTTCTAGAAAAATGTAATCCTTTGGAAGCAAGGGCAACAAGAAAATAAAAATAAAGGCACACTATGATAAAAGATTGAAGTTTCAACATTTTATAGTTTCTAGGAAATTTTTGATGAAATTTAACTTAGACCTATGATAGAGAGAAAGAATTAAAGTAAAGATGAAATGGGATGTCAAGAAAAACACTGCCTCTTACACTATGTAAGTTATCATCCCAACTGCATATGAAAAATAGAAGTGAAGGCAATGATAAGGAATCGATACAATTAACCCACTGCTCCCATCAGAGACACCAAAGGGAAAGAAACACAAACATGAAATAACTAGACTCTAAACATCACTAGCGGAAAGCCAAAAGGACAGTTTCTTTCCAACAAAATGGCCAGTTGGCTGTCCAAAACAAAAGGATATAAGCGAATACTGGTATTCACTTTGAGGGTCCAAATTAGAAGTAGAGGCAATGATCAGGAATCGATACAATTAACCCACAGCTCCCATCAGAGACACCAAAGGGAAAGAAACACAGACATGAAACAACATACCCCAACGGAAACACCAACAGCGGAAAGCCAAAAGGACCGTTACTTTCTCACAAAATGGCCAAAAGGCTATCTAAAATAAAATAATACAAGTGACACAAACACCCAAAGACCCCAAGCCCGCCCAGGAAAAGTGGTGCGAGTTGGACCGTACATGTGAATAAAATAGAAGTAAATGCAATGGTCAGGAATCCCTATTTGTTTCACTGAAGGCATTGCTTGAGATGTCATTTCATCTTAATGTTGGATAGAAGTTCCGAAAAGATTGGAAGGAACGTCTCGAAAATGACCTAAGTGCTGCTGACGGGGCCGTTCAACCTCAATTTCAACCAAACAGGCATCATCATTTCATATTTTCATGCAGGGCGTAGTTTTTTGCGTATCGCGCGAAAATAGTAGACGTTTTTCTTTTATCTTTGTAGTTGAGACGTTATTTGTTCTGTTTTTGTCAATATATCAGCCGGTGCAAGACAAATGCTAAAATATGACATGTGCGACTAGTGAATACCTAGACCAGTCCATGCATCTGATCGGTGTAATATTTCGCTTTTTAAACAATAGTGAGCTATTACACTGCTCACACCTGCTCGTTGTACGGACGATTCTTAATCCTTACCAACCGCACAAGTTCAACAGCAGATTCTGAACAGCGTAACGAAAAAAAAATGTCATTGGGGCCTCGATAAGGATAGGTTTATACACCAAGCAGGTGTGGGAAGTGTCAAATATTACTACTGTTTTTAAAACTCAAGAATACACCGATCAGACTGCCCGGGTATGCAAGCTGATCTGGGTAGTCTATCGTCGCACATAAATTGCCTTATTGTAGCTTTTTTCCTTGCACCGGCTCATTAATTAAAATAAATAACGTTGAAACTACACAAATTTTAAATGCCTACTTTTTGTGGGTGTTATGCTAAATACTGCATCGAGTGAGGTAAATATCAAATTAACGTTACAAAAAGTGTTACACTTTTCATTAAAACTGTGCTACAGTGTAACATATTGTTTTTTTGGTCGACAAAAGTTACTAAGCAATGGAACTTTTTTCAAAATAGTGCTTAAGTCCACCTCACCATCACTAAAGGTAGCTGTTATTTATAGAAAATGGCCGCCTTATTCTTATAACTGTGAGGACGGCGTATTCAATATTATGGTTATCAATAGAATCTGGACAAAAATCGTGTGTTGGGTTTAGCAAACAGTGTAAGCCCTAACAAGACGCGACAGAGCGCGGCATCTGATGAAGGTCTACACTGTTTGCGTTTTGTACACGGATGTAAGGAATAAACAAATGTTTACAGTCTAAGTCACCGTGTATTTTTCAAACCCACCCAAGAGACAGCTGACCCACCGGTTCTATTATTACTTTGATTAAAGTAAGTTTGTTTGTTTGTATTGGAGTTTAAGGGCCCAGTCAACAATATTTAGGTCATTTTTATCCCGGTCAGTTTACCTATCCACACTTTTTCTGTGCAGGTTTATACGTTAACCAGTACGGCGCACATTCTGTCGCCAGAAACTGACAACTGCCCTTCTTGAATCAGCGGAAGGGAGAGACTGACCATAGAAAAGATTCCATGATCAATCTCCACGAAAGAATGTTGCCGACCCTGGCAGGTAACGAAGCCGCGTCCTCCTGATCACCAGTCAGACGCGCATCCAACTGAGCAACCGAGGCCGGCTTAAATTAAATAAGATAATGCCTTTTTATAACGAGCAGATCATTGCAAGAAGTTTAGTCCTCAGCCACGACAGTATTTTTCCGCTCATGTAAGAGACCATTGAGGACCACAAGAGATGTCTGCCTATTCTTCGTTAGCCTGTATGACTCTTTTTATTTTCAGAGATAAATGTAAACCTAATTCTGTTGTTTTATACATCAACGCAAGTTCGACAATGCTCCAGAGTGGGCTATATCTTCTTAAGTGACAAGGGAGCGGACATTACAACTGCCTGTTCATCTGGCCACCATTATTGTCCAAGATACTTGTAACCTTTAGAGAATTTGGCGCCTTTTACCCTGCTTTTCAGGTTGTCACGAGAAACAACTATATGCTGATTTTCAGAGTGTGTACGTATCTCTTTTCAGATCGAGTGTTAACGATACCATTTACTGAAAACGTCTTATAAAGTTAAAAATAATTCATTTTAATACAAATAAACACTTCTATGGTATTTTCTTCTGAAAAAGTCGTGTACTCGTTACTTGAGGATTAATGAAAACACTGCGCTGCTTCATATGGATGATTTTCATATCCAGAGTGTTGACGAATGGATCGCTGAAATTAACTAAATCCGACGTGTTCATCCATACTACTTAAAGCATGCCTAAATTTCTTTTTGCTGACAAAACATTGTAATTTTGCCCGTACTCTGCGATAATAGCTATGTCAAGATTGTGCGTAAAATATATGTTTAACACAGAAATACTTACCGAAGCGAGAGTTCCTTTCAAGAAGGCGACCGCCTTGGTGTAAAATTGTGACGTCATCGTGACGTAGGTTTCCCCCCTTGAACATTGTTAAGAGGAAAATATTTAAGTAGCATCATCGCCCTGTCACGTCAGCCTAAGGATAACTGATCCTTAGTTACCGGCCGGCACCGGGCCTTAAAAGTGGCCACTCGGGGAGGTGTGACTAGGACTTGTTACACTAAAATTATTGAGGCCTGTTCCTGTTGCTTCAAAATTTTAGTGTAACCATTTACCGGCCATTTTTTTTTTTTTTTTTTTAATTCTTTTTTTTTTTAATATTTTTTATTTTATTTATATATTACTTTTTTTTTTAATTCTTATTTTTTTTTTTTTATTTATTTATTTATTTATTTTTTTCTATTATCTTTTTTTTTACATTTTTTTTTTTTCATTTTTTTTTTCTTTTTTATTTATTTCTTTCATTCATTTTTTTTTCATAAGTTGTACATTTATTTCACACTGCATCTTGACTAGTCACAGGAACATCTCTGGTTTTGTTTGTCGGTCCATACAGTTTGCTGCATCCTCTAAGTAGCCTTGCTGTTGAAATCTCTCCCGCAGAGTACTTGTTCCACAGCTCATTGACTTTTTCATCCAGTCTGCGGTATGTTGGACGCGTGTCTCTCCCGCCCTGTCCATTGGCCACGAGATGAACTTCAACAGACCACCTAAAATTAAGTCTAATTCTGCTTTAAAAACTTATTTAGGAGCTTGTAGTTATTCTTTCCCTGTGTTTTCTGCATTTAGTGTCCTCTGGTCAGAGACCACCTTTGGGACTGTTCAAAAGTGGTCGTAAAGTGTTTCTAATGAAAGCAGTCCCAAAGTTGGTCTTAATATAGGAATTTTACTGTATACAGGAGGTTTTAGTTATTCTTTCCCTGTGTTTTCTGCATTTAATGTTTTCTGGTCTGGGACCACCTTTGGGACTGTTCAAAAAAGGTTTTAAAGGCCACTTTTGAACAGTCCCAAAGGTGGTCTTAATATAGAAATTTTATTGTATATACATTTGTTCTTCTGTTCTACGAGTGAAATGGTAGAAAATCGAAATGGTAGAAAGACTAGATGCAATTTTATTTACCTTCTACGTCGTTGTTGGTACGGATGCTACTTCCGAAGATACACCAGGACGGGACATCAAAGATCGTGTGGAGCATCCACTGTCTGTCAATGTAGCTAACCAGTCGTTGAAGCTGCTCTGTATTAGCCCGTTGATGGAGCTGCTGAAACCTTGGCTGAATGTGGTTGTGCGGCAAGAACGGAAGTGCAAGTAACTGGCGAACGTAGTTGTAGATACTGGATCTCTGGCTGTATGCTGGCTTCAACCCTATGTCCTGAACCTGTCTCCATACGGACTGTGTCCAGTGAAAGACACATCCTTTCACTGAGATCCCGGGGAACACGAATCTCACGGCAAGCCAGGCAGCTGAAAAGAGATAGAAAAGGATAAAAAGTATGCCCATAGAGAATAATGGGCGCATTCAACAAATAGAAAAAAAATCTAGATAACCATTTTCACCATTCTTATATTCTGTTGTAATGATAACCCAGATCAGATGCCACAAACCGTGTTGCCTGATCAAGGTCTGCACTATTTGCTTACAGTTCAGGAATTATTGGTGTAAATGATCGACCCATCACTCTGCAGGCAGTGTGGCAGACAGTGTAGACCTAGATCAGACTCCACAAACCGTGTTGCCTAATCAAGGTCTGTACTATTTGCTTACAGTTCAGGAATTATTGGTGTAAACGATCGACCCACCAGTCAGCAGGCAGTGTGACAGACAGTGTAGACCCAGATCAGACGCCACAAACCGTGTTTTGTCGCATTGAGGTCATCGTGTTGAGTACTATAACATCTGTGCTCGAATCAAAGGTTGGCCGTGGCAGACAGTGTAGACTCAGATCAGACGCCACAAACCGTGTTGGCTGATCAAGGTCTGCACTATTTGCTTACAGTTGATCGACCCATCAGTACTTTAAGTGTTTTTTAAGCATATTACCTGAACATAATCTTCTTTCCGCCCCTTGGACATTAGTACAAACACCATCGGAACTTGTTTCTCGGCCCCGTCTCTTTGAACAAAACCATGTATAGACATCAGCTGTCGCGATCTAAAAGGATCTCCCATCACCTGAAACATAGTATTAAAGCAACATAGTGAAAACTCACTTTTCCACATAACATCATTTATATTTAATAGAAAATATTACCCGGCCAGCATAGCAGGAGTTTTACGTGTCACCAATAGCTGAGGTCATACGGAGATGCCTAACCAGCACACCACGGAGGCTTCTAGCCAACAATGGAATCAATGATGAAAAAACAGACGAATTCCTATTTTAAGACCACCTTTGGTACTGTTTAAAAGTGGCCTTTAAGACAACTTTTGAACAGTCCTGAAGGTGGTCTCTCATTAGAAGACACAGGATGTAGAAAATGCAAATAAATAATAACTGAAACCTTCTCAATAAGCTTTTAAAAGCCCATCTAGTCTTAATTTAGGTGGTCTTAATACCGGAATTTTACTGTATAAACTACACTATGATAATTTACACACAGTTCCCTAAATCTGAAGTTAGAAATTTGTGTTTGATAAGCGTTTATACATTTTACCTTAAATGCTCCGTCCATAAACCAACGTTTGGCGAAGCTTATATATCCCTATCGTCGGCGTATGAAAGATTTTAATTCTTTAAATAAAAAATTTTACCTTTTCAACTGTTGCTTGCCGACACTCTTCAAGTAACAGCCGACCAATTTAAATTGAAAAATGAGATAATTAAAGACAATTAATTTTTAACAACTCACCATTAATCCTTGTTTGCAGACTCTGTTAATGAACCAACAGACCAATTTAAAACGACATTGGTATAGGTGCTTAAGCGATAATTAAAGACGTTTAACTTTGCACAGAGCGCGTGTTTTCACACCTCATCGTTAATCGCATTAATTGCGTGATTAATGTGACAAACCAAATAAACAATGTGATTAACGGCAGTGAACAAAACAGGTAATAATTATCATAATTCCTAATTATCATTCCCAATCAAAGAACATGTTCTTCTATCTCTCTCTCCTTCTTTCTCTCGGTGTCATATATCAATATTTTATATATAAAAATATGAAAAAAAAAAAATGGGGGCGAAACGACTAGGGTTTGGGGGGCGAAACGACTAGGGTTAGGGGGCGAAACGACTAGGGTCCAAAAAAGGAGGCGAAACGACCAGGGGGGGAAACGACCAGGGGGGAAACGTCTTGGGGGGCGAAACGTCTTGTTACCGGCGAAATGACCCACGGGCGAAACGACTTTCGGGCGAAACGACTCTCGAGCGAAACGACCCATGTCTGTCTGTCTGTGTTTCTTAGTGTTCCACCGCTTCTTTAATCGGTGCACCCTCTTGGAGGTATAAGTTTAACGATAGAGAGCTCAAATCTATTGTGGTGCTTTTATTTACACGTGTGTGGCTTAACTTATTTATTTACACTGTATTTAAAATACTGTCTTTTCTGGATAGTCAGGTAGTGGACGCCGACCGCTTCTTCGGTGCTTCGTTGCACCCAGACCAACGGAAATATCCGTTTTATTCCGGTAAATTTTATATCCGGTTGATGTTTATTCTTCAACACGAACGACAACTCTACCCGGGTCGTTAATTTTCCACGTTTTTCTACACCATGGCTCACTTTGATCCACCTTTGATTCAAGACAATCCACTTGGCTGGGGACCCTGTACTGTACCAGATAAGTTCAAGGACATGCCCTACCAACCGTTTTCAAAGGGAGACAGGTTGGGAAAGGTAATGTAGCGTGTACCGGGTTGTCCACGAAGTCAAGCAACGCGGTCACCCATCCGAATCCGGGACGTTTCGGCCCTGAGTCGTTTCGGCCGGGTCGTTTCGGCCTGGGTCGTTTCGGCCTAAATTTGGACCTGGGTCGTTTCGGCCTATTTCGGTGGGTCGTTTCGGTCCTGGGTCGTTTCTGCCTGGGTCGTTTCGGCCCGATTTTATTAGATAGCATTGCTATTTGAATTTGGAATATTATCTAAACGCCCTGTCACGTTAGCCATGGTAATGATAGCCCAAATAAAGTTTTTTTTTTTATTAATTTAATTTATTCAGCAGGATAACGGTTTAAGAACTAAAACTATATATTTTTCTTTCTACAATGATTGAATTTGATAATAAAATCAGCAGACAACAACAACACATACATACATACATACATACAACCCAAGCCCGCGGTCCCCCGAAGAAATAGATGCATGATGCTTCCATGCAGAGTTGAAACAGACCGCACACAAATACCGGAAAACCGCTTAGAGGATCTATATATGTTTTATAAAAGGGTTATCCTTTTGAAGCAAGGAATACACCACAGAACTAGAAAATATGAAGTGTACATTTTTTTCTGGACCAGACTAGCTAGTTTCGGCCTATTAGGCCAGTCTGCCCAGGCAGAGCGGTGCGAGTTGGCCAGCCCATGTTTATAAACCCTATTGATTTCACTGGGCGACAGGGCTTGAGATGTCATTCCATCTCAATGTCGGGTAAAAGATCCACAAAATTGGAAGCAACGTCTCCAAAATGACCTATACAGTGTTGACGGGGACGTTAAACCTAAAATCAAACAAATAAATCGCCCTCGCTCATCAGGACTTGGAGAATGGATTAGGCTGCATGATGCTTCCAATCAGGGTTGAAACCGATCGCACATGAGCACACATAAATAAAGAATAAAAAATTAAATAAATAAAAAATATATTAAATAATAATTAAAATACCTGTTCCACAAAGGCGATGCTGCCACAGGTCACGAACGCCACACGTTATGGCATGGCGTCGGCCATTTACTTCCTTGTCACATGAGATCGATGCACAATTCAGACATTTTTTTTTTTTTTTTTTGTAAATTAACAGAACCGCCATTCCCCGACAATCTCAAAGGGCTGCTAATTCAAGTCGCTCGCATTTAACGTGTGTTTTCAAACTGATACGTTAACGTAATTACACCTCCACATAGTTGATCACTTATATACAAAAATAAGGGGATTACTCCATCATAAATCATTGACGGGTGATTTATTAACGGGCAATTATCATGCGATGATATAATGTGATGAAATAATTTACATCTTAAAAAGTCAAGAACTTTAAAGTCTGTAAATAAATAAATAAATAAATAAATAAATAAATAACAATTGGGGTGTCATGATGGCTGCAGAAGGTTCATAGTTTTGAAGACCATGATTAGACTGCACACTACTCTTGCGCAGGATTGTCTGAGTCTTTCATTGGCGGATAATGACAAAATTATATAGGCGTGTTTTCGTCATGTTGTATGTCGCTGTGTCTGCAGAATGCTCCCAAATTTTTTGACGGTTTGTGACGTTCGTCTCAAAAGTATGATAAGACTGCACACAAGCGCACAATGGTCTACTTCACGTGCCACATACAGACATGCATGGTGCGCATCCATTCTAAGGTGTTTTTTTAATAGCCCTGGGGTGGCAAAGGCTTCTGCGGTTAGCAGATAATGACCACTCGGCACTGACTTACAGGATGATCAGTATTTACTAGTATCAATGACACGCACATTTTGAGAACAGCACGCGAAATATTTGCGAAATGTAGCCTAATTATTTTATATGATCAGCCTGCATCTGTCGTTGTGCTACCTTCAAATATTTAATAACCTACAAATCTGTTCATTGTGTTCAGAGTCTACAAAGTTTGAAAAAAAACCTCTGTTTTCTGATCCATTAATATATGAACGCTGTAATTATTTTATATGATCAGCCTGTATCTGTCGTTGTGATACATTCAAATACTTAATAACCTATAAATCTGTTCATTGTGATCAGAGTCTACGCAGTTTGAAAACGCCCTCTTTTTTCTTAGCTATTAATATCTGAACGCTATAATTATTTTATATGATCAGCCTGCATCTGATACCTTCAAAGACCTTATATCCTATAAATCTGTTCATTGAGAACAGTGTCTACACCGTTTGAATAAAGCCCTCCGTTTTCTGACCTATTAAAGTGTTAACAAGCGAAGATAGCAAAATATATATATACATATAAGGAAGAGTCTATTGACAAACGTTTGTCAATAGCACAAAGTCGGTAAAAATGCTATTGACAAACGTTTGTCAATAGCACAAAGTCGGTAAAAATGCATTGACAAACGTTTGTCAATAGCACAAACTCGGTAAAAATGCTATTGACAGACGTTTGTCAACAGCACAAACTCGGAAAAAAATGCTATTGACAGACGTCTTTCAGATTTCAGAGTCGAAATGCGAAAATTGTTTTTCTTTTTATATTTCTTTTGTACATAATTGTAATTTTAGAAGGGCAGTTGTCGACTTATGCCATGGAAAAGTGCTCTGTACTTGTTAACCGCTTATTTATAAACATGTCAGGGAAAAGTGCGGGGAGGTTAACTGACCGGCTAGAATTGACCCAAATAGTGTTGATCAGGAGGATAAGGGTTCGAAACCTGGCGGCGTCGGCAACATTCTTGCGTAACGATTGATCATGGACCTACTGATTCAAGCAGGGCGGTTATAAATTTTTATAGAAAGCATGCGTATGTATGTGTTAACCGTTTCGTATAAGATTTTCTTGTGATTGTGGATAGACAAAGTGACCGGCTCGATATGACCTAAATAGTATTAATCAGGAGGTCGTGGGTTCCATGCCTGCCGGGGTCACCAACATTCTTGCTCGGAGCTTGATCATGAATCCGCTGACATGTATGTGTTCACCGCTTCCGTGTAAGTCTGTCTTGGGAAATTGTGGATAGGTAAATTGACCGGCTTGATATGGCTTATAATGACCGGCTTGATATGACTTAAATAGTGTTGACTGGGCAGTAAACTCCAATACAGACAAACAAAACAGAAAATAAGAACTAGCTAAATTAACTTTTTATTACATACATGAGGCTCCAGATAAGACATGTGAAAACATACGATGTGGGTACTCATTAGAAGTGCATTGATGAATCGCTTCTAATGAGTACCCACAGCATATGTTGTCATGCATACATAAGAAAGGTAATATTTGAGCTTGATCATGAATCCGCTGACATGTATTTGTTCACCGCTTCCGTGTAAGTCTGTCTTGGGAAATTGTGGATAGGTAAATTGACCGGTGTGGGTACTCATTAGAAGTGCATTGATGAGTCGCTTCTAATGAGTACCCACAGCATATATTGTCGTGCATACATAAGAAAGGTAATATTTGTTTGGAAACACACACTTATCAGCAGCTGGGAATCATAGCATATCAGCAAACACAACTTAGGTAAAGAATCTCAAACTTAAACAAAATGGGAGATAAACATCGCCTCCGACCTGTCTTAGTTGATCATGAAAACACTTGCATGATGCTTCATCGCAGAACTGCAACCGACCGCACAAAATTTGCGGTTAAACCGCTGAGAGAATTAAGCCTGTCCGGGCTAAGCGGTGCGAATAGGGCTGTCCATGCTAATAAACACTACAAGTTTCATTAAGTGACAGGTCTTACGATGTCATTCTTTCCTATGATGCGTTAAAGAGCCATAAAATTGGAAGCAAAATGAAATATACAGTGTTGACGGGGACATTAAATCTCAGATCAAACAAACCAGCGGAAGGAGGAATGTCTTTCAAAAGAAAGATGCCGCGAACCGGTGGGCCAAACCCGCATCATCTATGGCTCCAGTCGAAAGTTAATTCAAACCGCTTCTAGCGGAAAGTAGCAAGTCCATGTTTCCCTTTAGTGTACATGTTTCCTCAGCATTTGAAACAACGGTTTCAGTGCTACAAACCTAGGATGCAGATGAGCCCTTAGAAAAGATGGGCGATTTCAGCAACAGTATTGGTTAAATTTTGCCCTACCGACACATTTTTGCGCCCTCTCCCCTCTACCCGCTAGATATTTCCATGTAACCAAGAATCGTACTTAAATCATAATCTGACTTTTAGATACTTCAACATGAGTCGTAGGAGAGAAAAGACAGGGAAATATTATAAAATACAAAAGTTACATGAAATCTATTATGTTTATGTTTCTGTCAGAAATGACAGGAAAAACAGAAATCCTTGAAAAGAAATATAAAAAAAAAACTTTCGCATTTCGACTCTGAATTCTGAAAAACGTCTGTCAATAGCATTTTTACCGAGTTTGTGCTACTGACAAACGACTGTCAATAGCATTTTTACCGAGTTTGTGCTATGGAGTGTCTATTGACAAACGTTTGTCAATAGCACAAAGTCGGGAAAAAGTGCTATTGACAAACGTCTGTCAATAGCATTTTTACCGACTATGTGCTATTGACAAACGTTTGTCAATAGCATTTTTACCGACTTTGTGCTATTGACAAACGTTTGTCAATAGACACTCCGTACATATAAATAAAGTGATAAAAAAATCAGGCCGAAACGACCCACCAATTTGGCCGAAACGACCCACCCCCGAAATTGGACCGAAACGACCCAGGCCAAAACGACCCGGCCGAAACGACTCAGGACCGAAACGACCCAGAGACCGAAACGACTCAGGACCGAAACGACCCGCGACCACCCATCCAGGTACTAACCGCACTTTCCGTTGCTTAACTTCGCGAATAAGCCAACCACTCTACCTGCGTCGCTAAAAGAGCCGGCTCCTACAGCAAGGCTGTAGAAGTGGTATTTATCCATAACCGTTACATTTCTCCCCCTCATCTCTTGACTTCGTCCCGAAGTCACACATGCCTCACAAGGCTAAACCCGAGGGCGGAGTCTATGTAACAAACCAGCGGCACTGTTTCCATCCCACCGCTGCCACCAGTAAAGTATCTGGGTATTACCTGAATAAGATTGGTAGCGTCTAGGTCCCAAATACTTGTAGAATATTCTTCTCGGTCGTCTCTTTCGTTAGTCTACGTTTTCCCGCTCGCTGTCAATCCCAGAATGCCCCAGAGCCGGATCTCTTGCTTTTGTCCAACCAATGCACGACGTCCGTAAATCGGCCTACGCTGACCGGAGACTTCGACCAACCACTACAGTCACTACAGTAATCGCACAAACGGAATCCTCCAATCTGGCAGCAAGTTTGTTACCGGCCGGGTGGGAGGGGTTCGGATTCCGAACCAAAATTCGTGCACATGCCATTAACTGAGGTAAAGGTCAAAGACCGACTCAGTATAAGAAGAGAGAGATGCACACAGTGTTTACATGTGTACCTGTTCCTAAATCCGTCACATGTACCAGACTTCCCTTATGATTTGGTCATAAGGCTTACTATTTTCATGTCCAAATAACGACCATGGCCAAATTCTGTACAATTTTTGTTGTTTGTAAAAATCACCGCGACTAGTTCGGTTCGGGTGAGCGCACTTTTATACACTAGTTGTTGTTCCTGGCTTACTCTCGTTGTGAAATTCAATTAAATTTCATTGGCTAATGATTGGGATGTGATCCAATCACAGTTCATTTAACAAATTTGTTTCGGTATGTGCGGCAAGATGGATGCCTATAGGAGTTTTTTTCGTGATGTACTTCCGGTTCTAAAAATAGAACGGGAAAAGCCCTGGCCGTCATCTGTCGTATTGCTCCAAAGGCAGTGGGACAGATAAAGTGTTAATTACAGCGTAAAACACGGTCCATAGAAATACCAAAACACCAAAACGCACCTGTATTTACCAAAACGCACTGCCAATATTGGATTTTTCTATGTAGGGTAGGGTGATTTAGAGGATTAGACACTTAGAAACAAATATATATAACTATATAAAATATATATTTAGGATATAAATAAATATAGGCGTTTATACATATTATACATTCGAGCCAGGGCTCAGCAGTTCCTACCAAAACGCACTGTCAATATTGGATTTTTCTAAGAACGCCACTCTGATGCGGAAAAAGTATTTCCGAATGTCGCAGTTTTTATTGGTCTCAGTGTGCCCCGACAAGTGTACAGGATCAGGGTCAAAGTCCCTGGAATGCAGTCTGATCCATCATGTTAACAAGTCTGTGTAATAAGCACCCCTGTAAACACCACGTTATACGCTGATAACTGCAGTTTACAGGGGTAGACACTTTTTTCTTATTTTCGTGCTCCAAGACATAGGTTGTGGGTACTCGTTAGAATCAACTCAACGAGCGGTTTTAACGAAACCCACGATCTATATTTGGAGTATAAATAAGAAAAAAACATGTTCAAAAATTCAAGGCTCATTCTGATGCGCGTCTGACTGATAATCAGGAGGACGATCTGGCGAGTAAAAGCGTGGCTATGTAAACTGACCGGTTCAACAATGACCTAAAATAGTTTTGACTAGGCCGTTAAAATCCAATACAAACAAAATGAAGGCCTGATGTTGCTTAGTTACATTGTGCTAAACGGAACGCATGTCGGCATAAACAATGATGTGCATTATAGATACATTATCCCAGCTAGCACAAAATAGCGGGCCAACGTAGGGCAGACAGCGATACGACACTGTCGGCTCAGGGTTGACTTGACATGCTTTGCTGGCTGGGATATCTACAGCCCATAAGGAGCATCTGAGTATTAAAGTTCTAGATAAAAGGTAAGCTTGCCAATTCACATCAAATCCCAATATTGGCAGTGCATTTTGGTAAATACAGATGCTATTCCACTGACATCTTTAGACCATTCAAGTAAGAAAACGCAACTCGACAAGAAACAATTACCAAAACGCACTAGAAATATAAGTTTATGTGCATTATAGATACATTATCTACAGCCCAAAATGATCATCTGAGTATCAAAGTTCAAAATAAAAGGCTCACGTTATTAAAAGATACCAATAACCCTTATATATATAATAATTCGGCCCCCGCCCATCGGGGCTTGAAGAAATATATGGGCTGCATGATGCTTCCACGCAGAGCTTAATCCGGCCCGCACACTAGTACTGGTAAACCGCCCTGGCTAAAATGTTAACATGTATATTAATTTATCAATATATTATTATTATATATATATTTCTAATCCTCTTTTGAAAAACTGCTGAATTTCCCTCTAGCATACATAGAAAAATCAAATATCGACAGTGTGTTTTGATAGCGTTTTGGTAGGAACTGCTGTGTCCTGGCTCAAATGTTAATATTATATCAATTTATATATCTATATATTTATATATATTTATTAGTTTCTAGGTGTCTAATCCTCTTAACAAATGCTGAATTCACCCTACCATAAGACCGGCCCCGATAGCTCAGTTGGTAGAGTGTCCGCTCCGGGGAACGGGAGGTCTCGGGTTCGATCCCGGGCCGCGACATACCAAAGTCGTTAAAAATGGTACTAGCTGCTCCTCGTTTGGCACTCAGATTTACGGGGTAGAGCTAGGACTGGTCGATCCAGTGTCAGGATAATGTGACTGGGTGTGGTATCATGTAATGTGTCTGGGACATGATACTTCAGTGAGGCAGCACTATAAACGTGAGCATTGAGCTCCCTGTCGCAACCAGACACCGTCGTGATATGACTGAAAAAT
Source organism: Lucinisca nassula (assembly GCA_963580285.1). Lineage (NCBI taxonomy): Eukaryota > Metazoa > Mollusca > Bivalvia > Lucinida > Lucinidae > Lucinisca > Lucinisca nassula. Next base: position 80,658,486 of record OY757011.1, read on the forward strand.
TGTTGAAAGCGACGTTAAACCCGAATTCACACACACACATCACCCTACCCTACATAGACAAATCCAATATTGGCAGTGCGTTTTGGTAAATACATGTGCGTTTTGGTGTTTTGGTGCGTTTTGGTATTTCTATGGACCCCGTAAAACAGTGGAATTCTTTTAAACTTTTAGGGAATTCTAATGTAGGATAATGGGTGAAAAACCGATATGCTGCCAGATGTGAAATTTCGCATTACGAAAATGATATATTGTACATACGCTCTCTCTCTCTCTGCCCCCGCCCATAGGGGCTTGAAGAAATATATGGGCTGCATGATGCTTCCACGCAGAGCTGAATCCGGCCCGCACACTAGTACTGGTAAACCGCTTAGAGGATCTAAGCCTGTCCAGGAACAGCGGTGCGAGGCGGACCGTCCATGCTAATAAACCCTATTGGTTTCATTGGGCGACAGGGCTTGAGATGTCATTTCATCTCAATGTCGGGTAAAAGTCCCACGAAATTGGAAGCAACGTCTCCAAAATGACCTTTACAGTGTTGACGGGGATGTTAAACCTCAAATCAATCAACCAATCAACTCTCTCTCTATCTCTCTCTCTCTTTTAGCGCACCAACAATTAGCGAGCGCAGGCAAATGTAAATTAAAGTCTGTTCGTTAAATGACGCTACGTCAACCGACATGTAGCGTGTCAACAACGTCGTGTCTACATCAAACCAACTTCAAAGCGATGCATTGAATTTGACATTGCAACGTCGATGAAACGCCACAACGTTTCGTTGGCGATAATACGGCGTTGCTTGATAAAATGTCATTTGCCCAGTGCTCAGACCTATCAAGACTCAGTGGGATTGGAACATTAAATTCAAAACAAACGTAGAACACCCTTTCAGAGCATAAGCATGTTAAACACTCCTTAGCAGGTGCAATATTTTACAGTAAAATCTGGTAGATTTGTAGATTGGTTCAACATGCCCAGCCCTTACGTCTTCATTAACCCATTTGATACCGGAAACCCCAAAAGGGATAAGTGACAAACAGTGCAGGCCCAGATCAGACGCCACAGAACGCGGCGTCTGATCAGGGCCTACACTGTTTGCAAAAAGTTCGGCCATTTTCCAAGTAATTTTGAAGAAAACACAACCTGACACCCCTAAATTTTAAAAATGACTCCTGCTATATATAAGGAGGAAGATTCCATTAGGTACAATAAGGGTTATGGGCTTCTTGGATACAGGGGTCAGTCAAACCATCTCAACGGTCACGTGCCATCGAAGTGAGGTCGAGTGGTTGTCGACGGCATGACATCGAGCCAACGTTGACTCGATGCCCGTCTGTAAGTCCACTCATTGGTTGTTTTTTTTCGACTGTCAGTATGTTTATTTGTCTGTCTAATAGTCCGTCCGTTCTTCTGTTAGTCAGTCAGTCGGTCTGTGTGTCGACTCTGTCTGTCTACTGTCAGTTTCTCAGTCAAACCTCTCTCTCTCTCTCACGCCAACGGTCATGTGACAATGAAGTGAGTTGGAGTGGGTGTCGACGGCATGACGTCGGACCAACATTGACTCAACACCCCTCCGTCAGTCCACTCATTAGTTTATTTCGACTGTCAGTGTGGACATTTAAATTGCACATGCAGACAAATCGTTGGACAGATTTCTCAAGATAGATGGATAGATTTATGGATGGATAGATAGATAGATAGATAGATAGATAGATAGATAGATAGATAGAGAGATAGAGAGATAGATAGAGAGATAGATAGATAGATAGATAGATAGATAGATAGCGATTAAAACGAAAGTTACGTAAAAACTTATTTTGTGAATAACGGTAGCTCAAGTCATTGACATGGGTCATTCACGAAAAGATTTTCGTCAATAAAAAACGGATTTAGGATAAATGAATTTCGGTAATGATAGTAAAATATCATTCTTTCCTTCTCGAGGCATTATTATACCCCCGGCATACGAAGTATGTCAGGGGGTATATAGTTTTCGTCTTTCCGTTGGTTCGTTCGTTTGTTCGTTCGTTTGTTAGTTCGTTCGTACGTTCGTTCGTCAACCTTTACGTCAAAGTTTTGCGTTAAACCTTTTTGATTGCTCATATCTCTGTAACCACAGGTTGGATTCTCTTCATATTTGGTACAGGATATCTCTATAGCATTACCTTTCATATGGAATATCTAAGCCCCTGGGTGGGTTGTCTGTCTGTCCGTCTGTCTGTTCATCTACTTTTACGTCAAAGTTTTGTGTTAAACCTTTTTCATTGCTGATATCTCTGTAACCACATGTTAGATTCTCTTCATATTTGGTATAGGATATCTCTATAGCATTACCTTTCATATGGAATATCTAAGCCCCTGGGTCAAGCCCCTGGGTGGGCTGTCTGTCTGTCTGTTCATCTAATTTTACGTCAAAGTTTTGTGTTAAACCTTTTTCATTGCTGATATCTCTGTAACCACATGTTAGATTCTCTTCATATTTGGTATAGGATATCTCTATAGCATTACCTTTCATATGGAATATCTAAGCCCCTGGGTCAAGCCCCTGGGTGGGCTGTCTGTCTGTCTGTTCATCTAATTTTACGTCAAAGTTTTGTGTTAAACCTTTTTCATTGCTGATATCTCTGTAACCACATGTTAGATTCTCTTCATGTTTGGTAAAGGATATCTCTATAGCATTACCTTTCATATGGAATATCTAAGCCCCTGGGTGGGCTGTCTGTCTGTCTGTTCATCTAATTTTACGTCAAAGTTTTGTGTTAAACCTTTTTCATGGCTGATATCTCTGTAACCACATCTTAGATTCTCTTCATGTTTGATAAATGATTTCATGATGCATGTCCATTCCCCCACCCATGGTGACCTTGACCTCAAGGTCACGGACTTAGAAATTTTACATTTGGTTAAAGTTTTATGTCAAAATTTATAGATGCCTGTGTGTTCTATTTGATGCCCTCACTCCCTTGGTGACAGGTCCATTTAGAAATTTTATGTTAGGTTTAGCTTTTACAAGCACATTTATAGATTCTTATAGCTTCTTGACTTCATTCATATTACATACAAGCTCGAAAGATATATCAGAGGGTGATGCTGGCCGGGGGTATACGTGACCCACTGGTCACTTTCTCTAGTTTCAATGAAAACGGGTATATTTTCTCTCAAAATGTCTGAATAATGTTAGCATTTTAAGTTCCGCCAATACATTTGAATAGCGATGGCGTTTCAATTGACGGCCAGTACTTTGCGCATGCGCAAGAATGACGTCATAAACGAAATTCCTAAAACCTCCTATACAAAGGGAAAAAAATGGGGAAGAAAAGAAAAGCTGAATCGGCCAATTTATTGCAGTCAAAAAAAACGCGAGGAAATGGGAAATGACCTCGCATCGGATACCTTAAAACCCTTATGAATTAAATTTGAATCTTACGATTTTGGGGGAGGGGGGATCTTCCTATTTTCGGTCTCAAAGGGGTAGGCAAGACTGCTGTACTCTAAGAACCAACAGAATTTTGGAAACAATTAATTTCTTTATCTTGGCCTAATTTAATTTGACAGGTCATATGACCTTAACCCTGAAATGGTAAACAAAACAGAGTACAGATCGATGTGTTGCATTGGATTGAAAAATAATTTTTTATTAGTATTTTACCAGATGACAAATTTGGAATAGTGAAAATGACTTTCTTACCTAAGAAAAAAATTTTTTTTTTTTTGGTTTGGGTTTTACGGCCCTTTCAAGATTATTTCACTCGTATTGAGCCGATCGTTAATCAGAGGTGGGTGAAAACCGGAGTACCCTGAGAAAAACCACCTGACCTTCCGTTGCAGAACTTGGCGTCTCACACGTGACCCGAGCGAGGCTCGCCTAAGAAAAATTAAATATGGATGTTCACTCATTTGTATGAAAGCCATTCTTGACAAAACTTTGTCCAAGAAAACTTCTGGATAGACAGCTAAAAACCAGCGCATATGAAAGTCAAGTGAGAAGTAGGTCAGCGTGAGGAGCACAGAAAATGATGACTTTGCGGAGTGCAGGCGGTAACGAACTTAGGGCACCCAAAGATATAATGTGACCAGCTCAATAATGAGCGAGTTCAGTTGACCTACTAGAGTTACATGAAAACATGCAGAGTTGGACTTTTGCGACTGCTAGAGTTTAGTTGTGTCCTGTTTTGTTCCTTTCCCTCTAAAATCAGAAAAAAAAAACTCAAATACTTTGTCTTTCTGTAAAATTGACTTAAAACAGACTCGTTTTGTTAATGGGAAGCGTTATAGAGGCCAAGTATTACAATGACCAACAATGGAAGTGTCGATGTTTCCACTGTAACTGGCATATTTAGGGCCCCGCACTGAAAGTGTGGGTGCCCTATAGTAATCACTCTGTCCGTCCGTCTGTCCATCCACAAATTTTCCTACTCCTCTGATAGCGCTGCCGGGGCCCTAGTCAGTTTCACTGACAGCTCTAGTTGACGTAAATTTCGGCTCCAAATTTGACATACATGCAGGTATTTTAATGATTTTGATGAAAAGAAATTGAGATTGTACCCTTGTTATTCCTTCAAGGTCTAAAACGCCAATTTTCAGCTAAATGACCAAATTGTTTACAAAAATTGAACACACATTTTATCAACCCCAGGTCAGCCCCCGCCCATCAGGACTTGAAGAAATAGATGGGCTGCATGATGCTTCCACACAGAGCTGAAACCAACCAGCACACAAGTACTGGTAAATCGCTTAGGGGATCTAAGCCTGCCCAGGCAAAGTGGTGCGAGGTAGACAGTCTATGCTTATAAACCCTATTGGTTTCATTGGGTGGCAGGGCTTGAGAAGTCGGTTTATCTCAGTGTCGGGTAAAAGTCTCACAAAATTGGAAGCAACGTCTCCAATATGACCTGTACAGTGTTGACAGGGACGTTTAAACCTCAAATCAAACCAATCAACCCCAGGCGGTTCAGACGCTGTCGTAAACAGTCGATTTCATTGGCTGCTAAAATTATCTATACTTATCATAGATTTTCAACAATTTTGGCACGCCTCCGCGATTTCAAGTATGAACTTTCTCAGAGGCTGGTTGTTGGTCGTAAGCCGTTTCCCACAAATATAATACGCAACACTAAGCCTCTGAGAAAGTTCATACTTGAAATTGCGCAGATGATGAGTGAACTTTAAGTCTTAAGAAAAGGAGAAGAGACAGTACACTCATACTTCTATACAAAGGTCTAAAGGATGCTGCCAGCATTCCAACAGTTGACCTTGTTCTCAAAGCTAGGCACTGTAGAAATCATCATTCACTGGCGTTCCAGACCCCTACTGCAAGAACTGACATCTATAAAGAATCATTCTTCCCTCGAACCATTATAGATTGGAATGCCCTTCCCGATTTGATCATATCCGCTGCTGAAAGTTCAGAGGATAGTGTAGCTAAGTGGATCTCTTTGGTGAGAACTAGGGACTAACTTCCCATATCACAGGTCCTGGTGCATGAATGTCATTTGACTTGTCATAACCAATCAGTTGTGCCAAAAATCCACAGTGAAAAGCGATAATTGTAATGGGGGTAAATGAAGAAAATGAATTTAATGGATGACTACATTAATTTTTCACATAAAGAAAAAATGTATTGCCTGAGTTCTGTTTGTTTGATTTGAGGTTTAACGTCTCCGTCAACAATGTATAGGTCATTTTGGAGACTTTGCTTCCAATTTTGTTGGACTTATACCAGACATTGAGATGAAATGACATCTCAAGCCCTGTCGCCCAATGAAATCAATAGGGTTTATATGCATGGGCAGTCCGACTCACACTGCTCTGCATGGGCAGGCTTAGTACTCGTGTGCGGTCGGTTTCAGCTCAGTTTGAAAGTATCATGCAGCCCATCAATTTCTTCAAACCCCGATAGGCGGGGGCGAGTATTGCCTGAGTAAATATTTATCAGGGGTTGAATGTAAAATGGTATATTATGATTTTAGTTAGCAAGACTGGTGGCTTTTTCCTGCCTTTTAAAGCCGCTCCTATGTTTCGTTTTTCTTGGCTAAAATATTTGATTTCTTGTTGTTGTTTTTTTTCCAACTCTCAGATGCAACATCATCAATTGATGCAAGGAATTCTATGGTTTTAGCCAGCACATGGCTTTTCCCGTCTTTTTTAGATGGTCTCAAGTCACATTTTTTCTTTGCAAAAATATCTGATTTCTTAGTTTGATTTTGGCATATTGTGATTAAAGCTAGCAAGGGGCTTTTTCTCCACTTTTTAAGACCAACTCACATTTTTTCTGGGTTAAAAAAATTGATTTCAATTGATTTTGTTTTTTGTTGTTTTTTTTTTCAATCTCAGATGCAACAAATGATCCAGTAAATCTTCAGCACATGTTTTTAGCTAGCATGTTGCTTTTCCCGCCTTTTTTAGATGATCTCAAATTATGTTTGTCTTTGCAAAAAAATCTGATTTCTTTGGTTTTTGCTTTAGTTTTGGATGCAAAAGCATGTTTCAGCAATATCCCTGTAGGTCAAATAAATGATTCTTTTTTTCTACCGGTTTTTAGCCCATTTTTTTTTTTTTTTTTTTTTTTCTGCTGAATTTTAGCTCAAATTCACAGTGTGGGTTATATGCAAATGCAAGCTATACACAGCTGAATACAGTAATCCAAAGGTTCATCAGTTTGTGATCTCTTGAGGTTTTGTCATTCTAACAAGTAAGAAAGAATTATAAACAGAAATGGTGTCTTTTGTTTTCTTTGTCAATTAACCCTTCTCTTGCTGAATATTCAGTTCAGCCACACCCATTTCTGACTTTGAACCAATCACATTACTTGATGTAATTTATTCCTACAAATTCATAAATTGAATGTCAAACAGTGTAGATCCTGATCAGATGGCTTCTTCAGAAGCCATCTGATCTGGATCTACACTGTTTGCAAAGATAGGGGTTGTCGTGAACAGCAAGATAAGAGTTATCTAGTGAAAATAATTCTAAGCCTAGCAATTTCATGTCTCTAAAATATGGCATTATATTGCATGAATGAATGAACTTAGGACAGTAAAAGAGAGAAACATAGATATTAGATGACGATGTATCGCATAGACGCAATACATGTACATATCACAATATGGGTTATCCATATTGCAATACACTTTGGGGATTAGTGCACCCCTACTATCGGAGGAGCTGTCTTAACCCTTAAGACGCGAGAAAAACTACATCTGAAAATGTCGCCTGCAGAATATTTTGCGGATGTTTTAAAAACATTTTTTTGCTTACAGGCAAACAGTGTGGACCCAAATCAGACTGCTCCTCTGATTTGGGTACATACTGTTTGCAAAAGAGACTTTTAAAGTAACCAGCAGACAACAAAGCAGACGACAGTTGACGTGATTGGCATTTTATGGGTTAAGTCTGTAGAGGATAAGGCTGACACGATTAATCGTATAATAATCGTATAATCGATTATAATCGATCGATAAATTCCACAAAAATGATTATCATTTCTTCTTAACTTTTAATCGATTACTTGATAGGTACAATTTACTACCTAAAGTTATGCCTAAAATAGCTGGATGGGTGGCAAACAGTGCAGACCCTGATGAGACGCCGCATTATGCGGCGTCTCATCTGGGTCTACACTGTTTGCTCAGGCCTGTCTGTTCAAATATACTTACGGTAAAGTGCAACATATGATAAGAATCATGCCAGACAGGTAAACTGATGACAAAAACCTTAGCGATTACTAATCGATTATCTATCGCAATAACAGGACTGATAATCGATTATCTTTTCAGCGCCGATTGACCAGCCCTAGTAGAGGAACTGTCTCTTATTACTGAAATGGCTGTCTCAGTTTCCACAGAGGTTGAACACCTTTCTGGTAAATCTCATTCATGTTGGCATGTTTTATGCGGGACATTTTTCTCCATTGACAGGTGTCAGACTGGACTGGTGCCACATATCAAGATAAGAGATACTTAGGTAAGATTACCACCTACGACTTTAAAACAATGATTCCAAAATATTTTACTTCCGGAAATATAATTTAATTCATTTTACACTGAATGGTATCTCCCACCTTAGCGGCCCCCGCCCATAGGGGCTTGAAGAAATATATGGGCTGCATGATGCTTCCATGCAGAGCTGAATCCAGCCCGCACACTAGTACTGGTAAACCGCTTAGAGGATCTAAGCCTGTCCAGAACCGTGGTGCGAGGCGGACCGTCCATGCTAATAAACCCTATTGGTTTCATTGGGAAATATAATTTAATTCATTTTACACTGAATGGTATCTCCCCCCTTAGCGGCCCCCGCCCATAGGGGCTTGAAGAAATATATGGGCTGCATGATGCTTCCACGCAGAGCTGAATCCAGCCCGCACACTAGTACTGGTAAACCGCTTAGAGGATCTAAGCCTGTCCAGAACCGTGGTGCGAGGCGGATCGTCCATGCTAATAAACCCTATTGGTTTCATTGGGCGACAGGGCTTGAGATGTCCTTTCATCTCAATGTCGGGTAAAAGTCCCACAAAATTTGAAGCAACGTCTCCAAAATGACCTTAACAGTGTTGACGGGGACGTTATACCTCAAATCAAACAAACAAACAAAATCTCCCCCCTTATATACAGCAGGGGTCCATTTTGAATTTTAGGGGTATCAGGACAGTCAGGTAGAATTATTTTCAAAACTTTTAGAAAATGGTTAAGTTTAATGCAAACTGAAGTTTTTGTTCAGATGCCACAGTCTCACCTGGGCCTGCACTGTTTGCTAATGACCCTTTTAAGGGGTTCCAGTTTCCTTATCTTGCTGTTCACAACAACCCCTATCTTTGCAAACAGTGTAGATCCAGATCAGATGGCTTCTGAAGAAGCCATCTGATCTGGATCTACACTGTTTGGCATTCAGTTTATGAATTTGTAGCACTAAATTACATCAAGTAATTTGATTGGTTGATAGACAGAAATGGGTGTGGCTTAAATGAATATTCAGCAAGATAAGGGTTAAAATAGGTTAACCCTTAAGACTGTCTGCTGAAATTTTTTGCCAACTCTTTAAAAATATTTTTGCATACAGGCAAACAGTGTGGGCCAAGATCAGACTGCTCCTACAGGAGCAGTCTGATCTGGGTCCACACTGTTTGCAAAAAATTACTTTTAAGGTAACTGACAGAAGGCAAAGCAGGCGACGGTTGTTGTTATTGGCTTTTTATTGGTAATTACTTTCTGCATACAAACTGAAAATCTGCAGCTACGGCTTGGCTGCCGATATTGCAAACATTATGCCATCTTGTCAATATCATGAGCCAAGAATCTGGCCGATCTGATAGTACACATTAGCTGTGTGAATACGATGTTCATTCTTTGGCTCTCTCTTTATTCAGAGTATGTCTTAGTGCTAAACAACAAAAAGCCTTTCCTTGGCTCAAGACTTTATTTTCCATTAACCCTTATCCTGCTGAATAATTAAGATAGCCACACCCATTTCTGGCTCTGAACCGATCAGATTACCTGATGTAATTTATTCCTACTAATTCACAAACTGAATGTCAAACAGTGTAGATCCTGATCAGATGGCTTCTGAAGAAGCCATCTGATAAGGATCTACACTGTTTGCAATGGTAGGGGATGTCGTGAACAGCAGGATAAGGGTTAATTAAATATAAAATTTGATCAAATTTGCAAACATGAGCTCAACCCTTTTTGTACCAAAGGAATCTTTATAGCAGGTGTCATCTAAAAATTTAGGGGTGTCAGGTTGTGTCTTCAAAAACTATTTCAATATTGGCTGAAAACTTCGCAAACAGTAGGCCCTGATCAGAGTCTGATCTGGGCCTGCACTGTTTGTCAACTACGTGTTTGGGGGTTTCCGGTACAAAGAGGGTTAATCAACCGTTGAGATGCATCTACATGAACTATTTTTCATGTAAAATTGCATTTACACCACAATCTTGTTATAACACAGTTCGTTGTGACACGGTTTGGATATAACAGGGTTTCAAGATGGATCCCAAATATGTCTAGATTATATAGAAAAATGACCATAAATGGTCATTTTTCTATATGATCTATACATTTTTGTTCGGGTGTAACATGGTTGTTTAACTTACAAGGTTTATGCTTAATACCTCATTAATAGTTCTATTAAAGAGGTTGTGGTGTATTAAGAAAATGTGCCATTTTCCAGGAAAGTACTCTTCGGCGTTTGGAGGTGGAGGAAGCCAGTATGCCTACTACCATGAAGAGGACGAGAGCAGCTTCCAGCTAGTTGATACTCAGAAGGTGCAGAAGCCTATCTACCAGAGAGGAAAACGTATCTACCAGCAGGTAAGGAGATTCCATGGCTTAGTGAGTAAGCCACTCACCTCATAAAACACGAACCTGTATTCACTTCTCGGCTTCTGCAAACTTTTGGATGGGTCTTACCTCCATATGTCCTTAGTTGTTCATGGAACATAGAAGACTTAACACACCAACAGGTGAAAGCACAAACATGGCTGTATAGAATGCTTCTTTTCTGATCTGGGTTTACATTACATCTGTTATTATCCTAACACAACATGATTTTTATGATGTGGCCTTATTTGGCTAGAAGTGCGAGAATAAATCGGAGCAACTGCATGTTTGTTTTTTTGGGGGGTGGGGAGATTGGGTTTTACTGGGGTGTACATTATTTTCCTAATAATTTTACAAAATATCAGATTGTGGTGGCTTCTTACTCTTAGACACATCAGTGAAATAGTTGTAACTAGTACCCACAATCTACACGTCAGTTATTCATATGGGTGTGTAGCCTGATAATAAGAATTTTTTGTCTATGTTCTATGCGCAGTCAAGATCAGAACTCCAACTTTTTACCTGTGAATCCAACTTTTTACCTGTGAATCCAACTTTTTACAAGGCAGGATTCCTGGAATCCTGTTTTCAAAATCCTAGTGAGAGCTCTGAGTCTGATCTAGGTCTGCCCTGTTTGCTAAGACCTGTCTGTCCCATTTCTTAGGATCATTGAGGTATGACTGTAATTGCACTGTATCAGGAAAACATAAAATATTTTAAGATAATTAGATACCACTATATAGACAATGAAAGTTTCATGCTGAACTCTACTTCTGTCTAGATTTGACTCAGGGTGATAATGTACATGTAGTCTGTTGTGTTTAATAACTCCATGTTACAGTTGACTCAGCCTTCTTTCATGTTCTCTGAGATCCATAAACCCCAAAATGTCTTTTTTATTTGCAGAACAAGCAGAGACGTGACCGTGAGAGACGTCAGCAACAGCAGCAGGCCAACAACATGCAGGTGTTGTCAAAGACACAGAAGAGTAGAGAAAGGTCTGTTTTGTGTTAATGTGACATTTGTGTTCCTCAGTCAACTTAAACACTTACCGGTATATGCTTATACAGTGAAGTCACACTATAAAGCTTTTTAATGGCAGCATGTCATTGAGCATCCGTGTGCAGGGCATTGTTGAAGCGGTTTAGGTCAAAGGAAGATGATTGTGATTTTCTTTTATGTCTGGTGAGTGTAGATGAGACCTGGGTCCATTATTATGAGCCAGAGAATAAAACTCAAAAGTCGCCAGCGGGTAGGGCCGGGGTCTCCGAGGCCAAAGCAGTTCAAAACGCAACCCTCTGCTGGAAAGATGATGGAAACTATTTTCGGCAGCACAAGTCGTTATTATGTTAGACCTTCTAGCAAAGAAAAGTACAATAACAGATGTGTATTATGCAAATTTGCTCTAGTATTTGCATTAGTATTCTACGAGGGCTTCCATTAACTCCCAAATTCAGGAAGTCCCAGACTTCCTACCCTTGAAATCTGGAAGTCCCACTGGAAAATTCAGGAAGTCCCAATTTTGAAGGAAGGCGTTTGCAGATCGTAAAATTGTTTTGATGAAGACATATATATTATTTAATCTATGAATCTCTTGTTTGCATTTTTAATCACCTGTATATTCTTTTAGATGGCTAGTAAAGTGCGGATAGGTAAACTGACCGGCTCAAAAATGACTTGAAGTGTTGACTGGGCCGTTAAACTTGAAACAATCAAGCAAAGCTCTGTGAGGAAGTTAAAACTACTCTCATAACTATGTTACATGCATGCAGTCAGTACAGTGCATAGGAGTGCATACAAAAAAGAAAAATATTTTTGCTTGGCCTGTATAAATTTTAAAACTTTCCAAGTAATACTCCCTCTCTCTTCCCCCCCCCCCCTCCCCCACAAAAAATAAATAAATAAAAAGTAAAGAAAAACAATTGCATAACCCATCCCCATATATGCCTAGTGTCCCATTTTTGGGTCATTAGCAAACCGTGTAGACCAAGATCAGACGCCACAGAACTTAGCGTCTGATCTGTCTACACTGTTTGTAGAACTTAACACAAATAAAACAAACCTGACACCCATTGTCATATATGGATTAAAAAGAAATAATAAAAAATTCTTTTGTAAAATATTTTTGCCAAACTTTGCAAAACATACGCTTCGAGTCTTCATTGTACTCTAAACACTCGGAACTGCTTCAGACAAACAGGCAGAGACACATGCAACTTTGGTCAATTGGAGCAGACTCAGATGAGTCAGCGGTAGTTTTTTTGTTTTTGTTTTTTTTTTGTCTAACAGACAGATCAGGCTGCAGCGCAGACCCTGGCGAACTGGCCTGGTCACATTCGCCAATTTTACGTATTTTCGGGGCACCAAAATCAAACAGCCATCGCGGCGACATTTTGACTGTAGATCGCTCTTCTTGTCAAAGTTACCAGAATAAAATATCTGCTTATTTCAGGGATCGTCAGAGACTGCTTAGAAAGTGGCAGAAGCAGTTTGGTCGTCAGATGCAAGAGAACAGACAAACCAGGGTATGTGTTAAATTATTCAGAGCCCCAGATGGGAGGATAATATTTTTTTGGGATATACATACACCACAACCTCTTTAGAACACTATTGATGGGGTCCAAAGCAAAAACGGTGTTAGTTAAATAACCGTGTTATATCCAAACAAAAATGTATAGATTATATAGAAAAATGACCATTTAAACTCCTTATCACGGCCCCAGCCCATAGGGGCTTGAAGAAATATATGGGCTGCATGATGCTTCCACGCAGAGCTGACTCCGGCCCGTACACTAGTACTGGTAAACCGCTTAGAGGATCTAAGCCTGTCCAGGAACCGCATTACGAGGCGGACCGTCCATGCTAATAAACCCTATTGGTTTCATTGGGCGACAGGGCTTGAGATGTCATTTCATCTCAATGTCGGGTAAAAGTCCCACAAAATTGGAAGCAATGTCTCCAAAATGACCTTTACAGTGTTGACGGGGACGTTAAACCTCAAATCAAACAAACAACTCCTTACCATAACTACCTGATGTTGTGTCTAAGACTAGCGGGATGAGTGGCAAACAGTTATAGCCCTGATGAGATGCCGTGTTCTGTGGCATCTCATCTGGGTCTACACTGTTTGCTCAGCCCTAGAAGGTATACATTGTGCAAGAAGAGAATTGGGTCCAAGTCCTCATTGATCAGACAGCTAAAAATGTTGTCAGTTATTATAACATTGAATCTAATTATTCAGCATTGGAAATTCACTGATGATTTTGCTGAAAAATTTTGAGTAGCTTTTGCAAATGCAAAAGCTACTCACATTTTTTTTTTCAGCAAAAATATGTGAAAAGCTTTTGCAAATGAACAGTTTTCAACAAAAAATACCAAATTATTAGCTTTTAAACTTGCTGGAACAGGTAACATTTCAAATTTTAATAAGCTTGTTAACCCATTGCATGCATTACGAAAACACACCCGTGCGACATAGTGCATTTTTTCACATCTCCAAAATGGCCATTTTCCTGATGAAAATCCGTGATATTTTCTTATGAATACTGCAAACATAGGTTGTGGGTGCTCGTTAGAACCGCCTCCGTGAGGCGGTTCTAACGAGTACCCACAACCTATTTCTTGGAACAAAAATAATGAAAACACCCCTAAAACCCCCAGTTTTCTCTATATAAAGTGGGGTATAGGGGGGTCTTCATTTCACGGACTTGTTCACGTGATGTGCAGGAAAAGGCATCTGATCAGGGCCTGCACTATTTGCTTACAGAATTTTCCATCAAAAATAGAATAAAAAACGAAAAAAATAGGCCTGACACCCCTTATATGACGAATGGATTTGTGATTGACTGGTTCCTGAAGTTCAGTTCTAAAGACTAAAATGATGATAATTATTTCTGATATGCTTTGATGTAATGTCTTTTTTCCTCTAAGAAGTTCTGATTAGTCTTGAGACAGTTTCCTCATATTTCAGCTTATAGATATAAAGGATATTTACTTTTTTGAGGTGGATATCAAATATATTTCACCGAGTGTGTTAAAAACATTACAATTTTCACGAGTGAAAACTTGGATGTTTTCAACACACAAGATGAAATATTTTTGGTATCCGCCGAAAAAAAGTAAATTTTCTTTTTATTTTATAATTTTATACGGGTATGTATGGTAATTGATCTATCATATCGTACATCACAATTTTGACCTGGCTATGACATCACAGCTGTCAGTTTCAAAACATAAACAGATCGCCATTTTGAAAATAGCATTTTAACAGTTCAAAGAGTGCTTTAAAGGTATTTTACAAAATTATTTTATCGATAGTATATGAATTTTGGTGAGAAAAAGTAGTCCGGGCTGCTACTGTGAAAATAACAAGGTCATGCTATGTGAAAAAAATCATATACCTTATTCATCTGATCTCGCTCCATCGGACTTTCATCTATTTCCAAAACTTAAAACAGCTATTTCATGCACCCACTTTCAGTCCGATGATGACGTGCAGTGGATGACTTTCTCAACAGCTAAGAAAAGTGTTCTATAAAAGTGGCATTGAGGCCTTTAAACACCGCTGGCAAAAGTGTATAGATACTGATTGGGATTATGTCAGGCCTCATATTTTTCAGGCATTTGCAGGATTTCAGGCTTTTAGAGCTTGATTTTTTTTCTTGATTTCAGGCATTTAGATTTAGATTTTTATGCCTATTATTTGTTTAAAAAACTATTTTATGTTTATCCTGCTGAATAAATTTATTAACCCACACCCATTTCTGACTAGAAGTCAACCAAGTTACTTTATATTTTCATAAACTGCATTACAAACAGTGTAGATCCTGATCAGATGGCTTCTTCAGAAGCCGTATGATCTGGATCTACACTGTTTGCAAAGGTAATAGTTGTTTCTTGTTCAGCAGGATAAGGGTAGAAACTGCAAAATCGGGGCTTTCAGGCATGGAAAAGCGTGGTCAGTATGAGGCCTGTTATGTTGAAAAAATAATACAATATGCCCCACAAAATTCAAGTGGGTAAGAGCCCTGTCTCTTAATCATTACTGTGTGTTCAAGCATAGCTCGGGTCAAATGTGAGATGCCAAGTTAGGCAAGGGAAGGTCAGGTGCTTTTTTTTTTCCAGGTATTCCATTTTTGTCCACCTCCAGCTTGAAATAACTAAAATTATCTTGAAAGGGCCACAAAAAAAACCTCAAAATACCCACCTTATCTGTTGCTTGTCTCTGATTTATTTAGGCTCCACTGAAGCATCGGGATGCCTCTGTTCAAGTACGGGAGACCTGGGATGTGGTAGAGGAGCTAGACTTCCCGAGAATGTCAAAGTTACTGCTGCCTGATATTGGAGAAGGAGAAGACATGTAAGCATATTCTATAGTGTATGCAGTGAATCTTTGATGGCTGACTCGTTTACCATGGTTTATTCCAACTCACTTTTGAGTCTCTAGAGAATTCTTTCAAAAGCCTCAGATATCCATATATTTTAGGTAATTAGGGCCCCGCACTGAAAGTGTGGGTGCCTTATAGTAATCACTCTGTCCGTCCGTCTGTCTGTCTGTCTGTCTGTCCGTCTGTCCGTCCACAAATTTTTTTTCCTCCATAACTTTCTTATTCCTGGATGGATTTAAATATTACTTGGCAGAAATGTTAACCATAATGTGATGGAGTGTTGCGCGCAAGACTCAGGTCCGTACCTCAAATGTCAAGGTCATACTTAGAGGTTAAAGGTCAAAAAAGGGTCTTTCCTGTGTCCAATTAATAACTTTGTTATTATTATTCCTGGATGGCAGAAATGTTAACCATAATGTGATGGAGTGTTGCGCGCAAGACTCAGGTCCGTACCTCAAAGGTCAAGGTCATACTTAGAGGTTAAAGGTCAAAAAAGGGTCTTTCCTGTGTCCAATTAATAACTTTGTTATTATTCCTGGATGGATTTAAATATTACTTGGCAGAAATGTTAACCATAATGTGGCCCCGCACTGAAAGTGTGGGTGCCCTATAGTAATCACTCTGTCCCTCCGTCTGTCCGTCCACAAATTTTTTTATCCTCCTTAACTTTCTTATTAGGGCCCCGCACTGCAAGTGTGGGTGCCCTATAGTAATCACTCTGTCCATCCGTCTGTCTGTCTGTCTGTCCATCTGTCCGTCCACAAATTTTTTTATCCTCTGATAGCGCTGCTGGGGCCCTAGTCAGTTTCACTGACAGCTCTAGTTTAGACAGACTTTTCTTATATTATCTTGAAAAGGTATGTTTTGTGTACTCATAGAATCGCCTCAGTGAGGCGATTCTGATGAGTATAGATAGCATACCTTTATTTTATAGAAGATAGGAAACTTAGTGTATTATTCCTCCCGATCTAGCACTATAATTAAAACGCATAATTACCAGTAAAACTGGCGAACCTAATGAACACATTTTGGCGAACCTAATGAACACATTTTGGCGAACCTTATGAACACATTTTGGCAAATCGTATGAACATATTTTGGTGAACCTTATGAACACATTTTGGCAAGGCTTATGAACACATCTTGGCAAACCTTATGAACACATATTAGCAAACCTTATGAACATGTCTTGGCGAACCTTATGAACACATTTTAGCAAACCTTATGAACACATCTTGGCGAACCTTATGAACGCATTTTGGCAAACCTTATGAACACATTTTGGCAAACCTTGAACAAATTTTTTTTATGGGGAAACCCCTAAATAGGTATCATAGCTAAAAGTGAAGGTCCAGATCCAGATCAGACGCCACAGAAAGATATACGATTTTCTAAAATAAATTTTTAGAAACAAATGACCTAGACATCCCTGAATTTCAAATGGACTCCTGCAGCATATAATGGGGAAGATATCAAACAGTACAAAATGGGTTGTCCTAACTTTTTATATGACGTTACATTGTCGCCCCCGCCCATCGGGGCTTAAAGAAATATTTGGGCTGCATGAGCTTCCAAGAGGAGCTGAAACTGATCGTACACGAGTACTGGTAAACCGCTTAGAGGATCTAAGCTTGCCCAGGCAAAGCTTTGCGAGTAGGACCGTCCATACTTATAAACCCTATTTGTTTCATTGGGCGACAAGGCTTGAGATGTCATTTCATCTCAGTGTTGGGTAAAAGTCCCACAAAATTGGAAGCAACATCTCCAAAATGACCTATACAGTGTTGACGGGGATGTAAAACCTCAAATCAAACAAACAGTCATATGACGTCACGTCTGAAAATTTAATAATGCCATGTATCAAATGTGGTAATCCATTAGTGGATTGTGCAGATTAGTTAGATATGCCCCGTAACGTTGATACGGATTTTACTGATGCTTTTACTGATGGCAGACTTACATTTTTGTACAAAAATCGTGAATATATGCATTTTTATTGTCATACGATAAATAAAATCTTGCATTCGTGTTCATGTTTTATTGAATTTATTAAACTCGTTGAGGAAAAGGGATAAATTGCTCGGCATAGCCTCACATTTTATCCCTTTTCCTCAACTTGTTTAATAAATTCAATAGCCGAGCAATTTATCCCTTTTCCTCAACGAGTTAAATAAATTCAATAATACATGATGTAACATCTTCTATGTTGTGTTTATGTTAAAGTGAGAACAGTCTTGTGTTTAACGTGAATGGATACACTTTCAGGAAGGGCGACTCTTTCAAAAATAC
Organism: Lucinisca nassula; assembly: GCA_963580285.1. Lineage (NCBI taxonomy): Eukaryota > Metazoa > Mollusca > Bivalvia > Lucinida > Lucinidae > Lucinisca > Lucinisca nassula. Next base: position 80,676,472 of record OY757011.1, read on the forward strand.
ACCTGAACCGCTTCAGAACACTGTTCATTATAACAAGGCTTTGGATATAACCTTGTTTAATGATGAATTTTGACTGTTGAGAAAAACTGTACTCTTGCTTATACCAATTGCAGGAACTTTGTCACGCCTTTGGTATGAGCCTCATAGCTGTGGAAAAGTAGGAGTACTAAAGATAATTTCCGGATAATTAGGGCCCCGCACTGAAAGTGTGGGTGCCCTATAGTAATCACTCTGTCCGTCCGTCTGTCTGTCTGTCCGTCCGTCTGTCCGTCCACAAATTTTTTTATCCTCCATAACTTTATTATTCCTGGATGGATTTAAATATTACTTGGCATCATTCTGTCCGTCCGTCTGTCTGTCCGTCTGTCTGTCTGTCCGTCCACAAATTTTTTTATCCTCCATAACTTTCTTATTCCTGGATGGATTTAAATATTACTTGGCAGAAATGTTAACCATAATGTGATGGAGTGTTGCGCGCAAGACTCAGGTCCGTACCTCAAAGGTCAAGGTCATACTTAGAGGTTAAAGGTCAAAAAAGGGTCTTTCCTGTGTCCAATTAATAACTTTGTTATTATTCCTGGATGGATTTAAATATTACTTGGCAGAAATGTTAACCATAATGTGACGAAGTGTCACACGCAAGACCCACAGCCGTACCTCAAAGGTCAAGGTCATACTTAGAGATAAAAGGTCAAAAAAGCGTCTTTTTCATTGGGTCCAATCTATAACTTTCTTATACCTGGATGGATTTAAATATTACTTAGCAGAAATATTAATCATAATGTGACAGTGTGTCACGCGCAAGACCCAGGTCCGTACCTCAAAGGTCAAGGTCATACTTAGAGGTGAAAGGAAAAAAAAACGTCTTTTTTAACATCAACTATAACTTTCTTATACCTGGATGGATTTAAATATTACTTAGCAGAAATATTAACCATAATGTGACAGTGTGTCACGCGCAAGACCCAGGTCCGTACCTCAAAGGTCAAGGTCATACTTAGAGGTGAAAGGAAAAAAAAAAACGTCTTTTTTAACATCAACCTTTTCCTACTCCTCTGATAGCGCTGCCGGGGCCCTAGTCAGTTTCACTGACAGCTCTAGTTTTTCTTATTTCTCCTTTACAAGCTATGTAGTGGGTACATTTTGATATCTTATTGAGGTGATTTTAACAAATATCCACAGCATGTGAACTCATAGGAGAATAATCTGCGGATAATTTTCCTTAACTCTCCATTGAAACAAAGTTGTGGGTTTCTCAATGAGGCAATTCTAACAAGTACCCACAACATACATTTTTGTTTCTAATGAGAATTAAGGAAAATTGTCCCTTGATTAACCTTGTTGCTAGGCCTCTCAACTAGGGCTGGCTAATCGGAGCTGAAAAGCTAATCAATTATCAATCCTGTCATTACGATCGATAATCGATCAGTAATCGCTATGGTTTTTGTCATTATTTTACCTGTCTGGCTTTCTGTCTGAGCATGACTCTTACCATATGTTGCACTTTACCATATGTATATTTGAACAGACAGGCCTGAGCAAATAGTTTAGACCCAGATGAGACGCTGCATGATGTGGCGTCTCATCAGGGTCTGCACTGTTTGCCACTCATCCAGCTATTTTATGCATAACTTTGGGTAGTAAATTGTACCTATCAAGTAATCGATTAAAAGCAAATCAGAAATGTTAATCTTTTTTGTGGAGTTTATCGATCGATTAATCGATTATACGATTAATCGTGTCAACCTTATTGTCAACTAATGGGTAAGAGAGCTACTCTTAATCATTAGGTCTCTCACTGCAGTGGTTCGAGGTCACATGTGAGATGTCAAGTTCTGCAATGGAAGGTCAGGTGTTTATTATATCCCCGGTAGCAATAGCGGGGACATATTGTTTTTGCCCTGTCTGTTTGTTTGTATGTGGACAACTTTAACGTTGGACGTGGACAACTTAAATGTTGGTCATAACTTTTGAACCGTTTGAGATAGAGCATTCATATTTTGCATGTAGGTTCCTTTTGACAAGAGCTTCACATTCATACAAAAAAAAAAATTGACCCGTGACATTGACATGTGACCAACTTTGAAAAAAAAAAAGGCCTTGCCCCGGGACATGTTCGTGTTTCACAAACATATCTTTCTTGTTTTTCTCTGGTTTTCGCCCACCTCAGATTAACGATAATCTCGAAATAAGTGAAGTAATCTTGAAAGGTCTGTTACCCCCACACCCCACCCCCTCCAAATAACCCCCAAAAATTTGTTGCTCCTTATCTGGAGCCATGGGCCTTATGAAAAGAATTTCTTATCATTTAGGCTATGCTGTGGTGGTATGGAGTATTATGACAAGACGTATGATCGTGTTACCACAAAAAATGAGAAGCCATTGAAGAGAGTCAATCGAATCTTCCACAAGGTTACCACCACTGATGATCCCATGATCCGTCAGGTAGTATTAAAGATGTTCATTTCAAACTGTAATCATTTGTAATCATTTTGTAACCATCAGAAGAAGAAAAAAAAAAGAAGCAAAGCTGAATAAATTGAAATTAAATTCTGCTCGGAGTTAAATTCTGCAAAAAGTTCACCCATTTTTCCCGCTATTCGAAGAATGTTGAAAATGGCATTAAGTGTAGACCCTGTCCTTTAAGTTTTTCAATGTCTCAAATACCAGAGGGGGTATCCATGTGCCTCGGACACATTTCTAGTCTGACTATTTCTAAAAATAATCTTGGAAATGGTTTCTTGCTATATATAGAGAGGAAGATTGTATTCAGCTAAACAGCTAAAAACAGGTTAACCCATATGTCGATCACAACAAATGTTGTCTGCCAGTTACTTTAAAAGTCATTATTGCAAACAGTGTGGACCCAGATCAGACTGCTCCTGTAGGAGCAGTCTGATCTGGGGCCACACTGTTTGCCTGTATGCAAAATTTTTTTTTAAGAAGGTGCAGCAGATGACAAAAACAGACAACATTTTAACCCTTGAGATGCTGAGAAAAACTACATCTGAAAATATTGTTTGCTTATGTCATCTGCTGAATCTTCTTGCAAACTTTCTAAAAATATTTTTCATATAGGCAAACAGTGCGGGCCCAGATCAGACTGCTCCCAGGTATAGGTAAACTGACTGGCTAAAAATTGACCTAAAATAGTGTTGACTGGGCTGTTAAACTCCAATACAAACAAACAAACAAACAAAACCTTACTACTTTGTATTCCTTATGTATTTTGCAGCTTGCTAAATCTCAGGGCAATGTTTTTGCCACCGATGCTATCCTGGCAACTCTGATGTGCTGTACACGGTCTGTATACTCATGGGATATCATAGTTCAAAGAGTCGGAAAGAAACTCTTCTTCGACAAGCGTGACGACTCGGAATTTGACCTCCTTACGGTCAGTGAGACAGCGACAGAGCCTCCACAAGATGACACAGGCAGCATTAACTCTCCAAGAAATCTGGCACTAGAAGCCACCTTCATCAACCATAATTTCTCACAACAGGTCTTAAAAATGGTAGGTTCTTTTATTAGCTTTCTTGTACAAAACACAGCCAGGACTGTTGCACTTCTCTAGTTGGCAAAAAAGTACTTGTTTTGTATTTGAGCGGGCGCGTGACAAAACCTACAGTAAGACTGGTGCAACCAGCAGAGACTCAAATCAACCTGCACACCCATCCACTATGACAAGACCTTTTGCTTATGACTTTTTGAACAGATATTAGCCTATAGTAAGTACATGCGATCAGCGAAGACTCTGATCAGACTGCGTGAATGTGTAGGCTGATCTGAGTCTTTGCTGGTCCCTGATTCCTTCTTGAAGATTTTGTCATGTGCTGGCTCATTTATCTTGCATTTTCCAAACCATATGATTGCTGAAATGTATACTTTGAGTGATGATACATACTTGTCTAATGTTTTACTTAGCATGTCCCCACCTCTGCCTGAATGTTGCGGCCAGAGAAGCAGACTTGGAAATTAAGTTCCAAATAACTATTTGTCGCACATGCTTTAACCATGTTGCAGTGTTGGAGTCCAGTTTTCTGTCTGTCCATTCATATGTTTGTCAGACCTTCAACATTTGCAATAACCTGACTTCCACCCTAATGTTTAAGTCCATACAAGTGAGACATAGCCTTTGGCAGATTTCTTGTTCAAACGCTATGGTGTAATAGACTAACCCTTATCCTGCTATTCACAACCCCTGCCTTTGTAAACAGTGTAGATCCAGATCAGATGGCTTTTGTACAGATTGACCATGAAATCTTTTCTGTGGTCATTCTCTTCCGAAAAGGGCAGTTGTCAGTTTCTGGTGAAAGAATGTACACTGCACTGGTTAACCACTTATGTATAATCCTGCCCAGGAAAAGTGTGGTTTGGTAAACTTATCAGCTCAATATGACCTAAAGTGTTGTCTAAGCTTTTAAACTTGTAACAAACAAACAAACAAACCCATGATTAAATTGAAAAGTGAAGGAATAAAAAAACAGCAAAAAAAAATATGACTTGTGCCCTTATGGATAGCAAGAGATAAGGTAAGTATTTTATGATAAATGAAGGATAGCTTTTGTCAGTTCTCCATAAAAACCTATGTTGTGGGTATTCATTAGAACCGCCTCGATGAGACGGTTCTAATGAATACCAACAACATAGGTTTATATGGAGAAATAAGGAAAACTATGGAGAAACAAGAAAAACTATCCTTCAGTTATCACAAAATACTTATTGTTTGTTTGTTTGATTTTAGGTTTAACGTCCCCTTCAACACTGTAAAGGTCATTTTTTTTGAGACGTTGCTTCCAATTTTGTGGGACTTTTACCCGACATTGAGATGAATTGACACCTCGAGCCCTGCCGCCCATTGAAACCAATAGGGTTTATAATCTGTTGCTATGCCTTATGTTTTACAGGGAGAAGAAAAGTACATGTTTGACAAACCCAACCCATTTATACAAGAGGATGAAGAGAGTCAGGTGGCCTCTGTAGGATATAGGTAAGCTGCTGTTAGCTATTAAGGGGCATGTTTACCCCCTCCAAGGGAGGCAACTCTTAAAAAATTGTCTGCCTCATCAAAATGGAAGTGCAGACAATGATCAGGAATCGATACAATTAACCCACAGCTCCCATCAGAGACACCAAAGGGAAAGAAATACAAACATGAAACAACAGACCTCAGATCAGACACTGCAGAACGTGGGGTGGCGTCTGATCAGGGCCTACACTTTGCAATAAGTTCAGCCATTTTCCGAAAAATTTTTGAAGAAAACACAAGCTGACACCATTAAATTTTGAAATGGATTCCTGCTATATATAAGAAGGAAGATTCCGTTTGGTACAAAAAGGGTTAAAGTCCTTGATGTGTTACTGTATTTACATGTAATGGCTAAACTGATGATTCATGAGTCTGATTCACTGTGACGTGATATCATTGACCTCTAAGAAGTACTGATTAGTTATCATAAAACCTAGACCATTTATTTCAAAATAAATGTATTTGTTAAAAGAATTCCCTTCAACTCAGAAATGTTTGCGTCTATGAAGTATTCCTGTATTTACATATAATGGCTAAACTGATGATTCATGAATCTCATTGTGATGTGTTATCATTGACCTCTAAGAAGTACTGATAAATCATTGTAAAACCTAGATCCTTTATTTCAAAATAAATGTATTTGTTATAAGAATTCCCTTCAACTCAGGAATGTTTGAATCTTTTAAGTATTCCTGTATTTACATATAATGGCTAAACTGATGATTTTTAGTCTGATTCACTGTGATGTGATATCATTGACCTCTAAGAAGTACTTATAATTAGTCATTGTAAAACCTCCTGGATCCTTTATTTCAGAATAAATGTATTTGTTGTAAGAATTCCCCAGGGACTCATGTTTAGTCTTTGAAGTATTCCTGTATTTACATGCATTGGCTAAACTGATGATTCATGAGACTGATTCATGATGATGTGATACCATTGACCTCTAAGAAGTACTGATTAGTCATCATAGAACCTAGGTCATTTATTTCAGAATAAATGTATTTGTTATAAGAATTCTTTAGGGACTCAGAAATGTTTAGTCTTTGAAGTACTCCTATATTTACATATAATGGCTAAACTGATGATCCATGAGTCTGATTCATGATGATGTGATATCATTGACCTCTAAGAAGTACTGATTAGTCATTGTAAAACCTCCTAAATCCTTTATTCAGAGGACCCTCGTTATAACGACAGTATTTGTTCCCTATTATTGTGCCGTTATAAAGAAGTTGCCATTATAAAGAATCCTAGTTAGGAGTATGATAGGTAATAAAAGGCCTTTTCCCCATTATTGCTCCAAGAAACAAATGTTATAGACATTTATTAGAATCTCCTTGGTGAGGCAATTCTAACAAATATCTACAACATTTGTTTCTTGGAGTATTAGATTACAAGACTCTTTCATGACTATGGACTTGATTTGTGCATTTCCAACCCTAGGAAAGCTCATGCCGCTCGGAACCAAGACTAAGCCTTTTGCTAAGTAGTCATTCCATTCAAATTGCAGTTATGACGAGTTTTGTCGTTATATCGAATGTCGGTATAAAGTGGGTTGACTGTATTGTTATAAGACTTCTCTAGCGACTCGGAAATGTTTAATCTTTGAAGTATTCCTGTATTTACATGTAATAGCTAAACTGATGATTTGTGAGTCTGATTCACTTTGATGTGATATCATTGACCTCTAAGAAGTACTGATTAGTCATAGTAAAACCTCCTAGATCATTTATTTCAAAACAAATATATTTATTATAAGAATTCTCTTGGGACTCGGGATTGTTTGGTGAATTAGCCATCAATGTTTGAGTCTTTGAAGTGTTGTTGTATTTACATGTAATGGCTAAACTGATGATTCTTGAGTCTGATTCACCATGATGTGATATCATTGTCCTCTAAGAAGTACTGATTAGTCATTATAAAACCTTCTAGATCCTATATTTCAAAATAAATATGGTTGTTATAAGAATTCCCTAGGGACTCAGAAATGTTTAGTCTTTGAAGTATTCCTATATTTACATGTAATGGCTAAACTGATGATTTATGAGTCTGATTCATGATGATGTGATATCATTGACCTGTAAGAAGTACTGATTAGTCATTGTAAAACCTCCTAGATCCTTTATTTCAAAGTAAATGCATTTGTTATAAAAATTCCCAAGGAACTCAGAAATGTTTAGTCTTTGAAGTATTCCTGTATTTACATGTAGTGGCTAAACTGATGAATTATGAGTCTGATTCACTTTGATGTGATATCATTGACCTCTAAGAAGTACTGATTAGTCATAGTAAAACCTCCCAGATCATTTATTTCAAAACAAATATATTTATTATAAGAATTCTCTTGCGACTCAGGGATGTCTGATAAATTAGCCATCAATGTTTGAGTCTTTGAAGTGTTGTTGTATTTACATGTAATGGCTAAACTGATGATTCTTGAGTCTGATTCACCATGATGTGATATCATTGTCCTCTAAGAAGTACTGATTAGTCATTATAAAACCTTCTAGATCCTTTATTTCAAAATAAATGTTTGTGCTATAAGCAATCCCTAGGTACTCAGAAATGTTTAGTCTTTGAAGTATTTCTATATTTACATATAATGGCTAAACTGATGATCATTGAGTCTGATTCATGATGATGTCATATCATTGACCTCTAAGAAGTACTGATTAGTCATTGTAAAACCTCCTAGATCCTTTATTTAAAGGACCCTGGTTATAACGACAGTAGTTGTTCCCTATTGCTGTGCCGTTATAAAGAAGTTGCCATTATAAAGAATCCTAGTTAGGTGTATGATAGGTAATAAAAGGCCTTTTCCCCATCATTAGTCCAAGAAACGAATGTTATAGATATTTGTTAGAATCTCCTCGGTGAGGCGATTCTAACAAATATCTATAACATTAGTTTCTTGGAGTATTAGGTTACAAGACTCTTTCATGACTATGGACTTGATTTGTGCATTTCCAACCCGAGGAAAGCTCACGCCGCTCGGAACCAAGACTAAGCCTTTAACTAAGAAGTCAATTCATTCAAATTGCCGTTATACCGAGTTTTGTCGTTAAAACAAATGTCAGTGTAAAGAAGGTTGACTGTATTGTTATAAGAATTCCCTAGCGACTTGGAAATGTTTAGTTTTTGAAGTATTCCTGTATTTACATGTAATGGCTAAACTGATGATCCATGAGTCTGATTCACTTTGATGTGATATCATTGACCTCTAAGAAGTACTGATTAGTCATTATAAAACCTTTTAGATCCTTTATTTCAAAATTAATGTTTTTGTTATAAGAAATCCCTAGGACTCAGACATGTTTAGTCTTTGAAGTATTCCTTTATTTACATATAATGGCTAAACTGATGATCCATTAGTCTGATTCATGATGGTGTGATATCATCGACCTCTAAGAAGTACTGATTAGTCATTGTAAAACCTCCTAGATCCTTTATTTCAAAATAAATATGTTTGTTATAAGAATTCCCCAGGGACTCATGTTTAGTCTTTGAAGTATTCCTGTATTTACATGTAATGGCTAAACTGATGATCCATGAGTCTGATTCATGATGATGTGATATCATTGACCTCTAAGAAGTACTGATTAGCCATTGTAAAACCTCCTAGATCCTTTATTTTAAAGTAAATGCATTTGTTATAAAAATTCCCAAGGAACTCAGAAAATGTTTAGTCTTTGAAGTATTCCTGTATTTACATGTAATGGCCAAACTGATGAATTATGAGTCTGATTCACTTTGATGTGATATCATTGACCTCTAAGAAGTACTTATTAGTCATAGTAAAACCTCCTAGATCATTTATTTCAAAACAAATATATTTATTATAAGAATTCTCTTGGGACTCCGGAATGTTTGGTAAATTAGCCATCAATGTTTAGTCTTTGAAGTATTCCTGTATTAAGATGTAATGGCTAAACTGATGATTCAATAGTCTGATTCATGATGATGTGATATCATTGACCTCTAAGAAGTAGTGATTAGTTATTGTTAAATCTCCTAGGTCTTTAATTTCAAAATAGATGTATTTGGTATAAGAATTCCCTTGGAATTCAGAAATGTCATTTCATCTCAGTTGTGGGTAAAAATCCCATAAATCAGAAACGTCTCGAAAGTCACACTAAACACTAAATAGTGTTTACCGGGGATGTAAAACATCAACATAACAATAATAACAACCATACTGTACTTATTTTTCAGGTATAAAAAATGGAAGCTAGGAAATGATATAGAGCTGGTGGCTAGATGTGAGCATGATGCTGTTATAGCAGGACCTAGTGGAGAAATACAGTATATGAATGTTAAAACTTTAAATGAATGGGATCCCAGGGTAGGTACCAGCGAAAAATAAAAATCTGATAAATGATAAACAAATGATTTATGATTACATACATACAACGAAACGTCCATGGCTCCATATGTGTTAACCCATTTTGTACTGGAAACACCAAAACAGGTAATTGGCAGACATTGATTCCCTGCCTAAAAGATATATTTGCCCTCGCCTGACGGCTCGGGCATATATCACTGTCAGGCTGGAAATGTGATCCAATGTTCCCTGTCAAGAATCCAGGCTGAAAATTTGATCCCGTTCCTTATCACAAATCAAAATAAATTATATTAGCTCTCCTGAAAGTTTAGACATTTTCAGTTGCCATTATCATAGTTCCAGGTAAGGAATAATGAGACATTTTTTTTTCTAATTTCTCCATAAAATTATATGTTGTTAGAATTTCCTCATTGAGGAATTGCCTCAAGATAATTTTTCTCATTTCTCTATAAAAGTATTTGTTGTCGGTACTTGGTAAAACCACATTGATGAGGAATGGCCTTGATGAGACGATTCTAACAAGCACCCACAACATAAATTTCTAACATGAAATAAGGAAAATATCCATTGACCCATAAAATGCCAATCACAACAATTTTCATCTGCTTTGCCGTCTGCCTGTTACCTTTAAAGTCATTTTTTTGCAAACAGTGTGGACCCAGATCAGACTGCTCCTGCTGGAGCAGTCTGATCTGGGCCCACACTGTTTGGCTGTATGCAAAAAATATTTTTAAAAAGTTTGCCAAAAAATCAGCAGACGACATAAGCAGACGACATTTTCAGATGTAGTTTTCCTCGGCATCTTAAGGGTTAATTTATCCTCGTTACTCCTCCAAATTTAGACTCATATGTAGTCTTATTTTCTTACAGTTTAGTGGTGGTGTAGATTGGAGAAGCAGATTGGATAATCAGCGTGGTGCCGTTTTAGCTACAGAATTGAAAAATAACAGCTGTAAACTAGCCAAATGGACTGTGTGTTCACTTTTAGCAGGATCTGACCAAATCAAATTCGGGTATGGTTGTGACTTAACTTTGTCATATGACGTCGCGTCTGAGTTTGTAATAATGCCATGAAATAAATCTGATAATCCACTTGTGAATTAAATATGCAAATTAGGAAGATACGCCCCGTAATGTTACATGTACAGCATCATAAACGATGTCGCGTCTTCTAATGGCGAAATATGGACTTTTTTTTTTTAAAAAATCGTGAATATAACGCGTTTTAAATGTCATATGATAAATAGAATCTTGTATTCGTGCTCATGTATCATTGAATTTATTTAACTCATTGAGGAAAAGGAATAAAATGCTCGGCAAAGCCTCACATTTTATCCATTTTCCTCAACTCGTTCAATAAATTCAATAGTACTTGACTATTCATATAAGATCCTCTATTTCTTTCATCTTCCTTCCTTATCCCTCCTTTTCATCTCTTCTGCAATCTCTTTTCTCCATCGCTAAACCCTAACACACTCAATCATTCATTTTCGAAAGAAATGGGCAGATTTCATCTTTTAACCTATAAGACGCCAATCACGACAATTGTCGTCTGCTTTGTCATCTGCTAATTACTTAAAAAGTCATTTTTACAAACAGTGTGGACCCAGATCAGACTGCTCCTGTAAGAGCAGTCAGATATGGACCCACACTGTTTGCTTATGCAAAAATAGTTTTTAAAAGTTTGCAAAAAAATATCAGCAGACGACATAAGCAGACAGTTTGCAAAAAAATATCAGCAGACGACATAAGCAGACGACATTTTCAGATGTAGTTTTTCTTGGCATCTTAAGGGTTAAATGCACACAAAAGGCCTAACAAAAGTAATGTCCCTTTCACTGGTACTCAACATGGTAGGTAACTTCAATTTTTTTCCGTGTTTTGGCAAGTTTGTGAGTGTTAGTCTCTTTCCTGCATTGTACATGCATGTAGACTGAAACTTTAATGGCTTAGACATGGATGACTTGTTTACCATGACTTACTCGAACATATTTTTGAGTCTCTTGTGATTTTTCACAAAACTCCAGATTAACAACAGTTTTAGTCTGACAAGATTTATGGAGACTTTTTTTCTTACCTTATATCAGACATATTCTACATATTTCTGGATTTTTCACGAAACTTCAGGGCCGAGTTGTTCAAAACTAACGACATTGTTAGAAAACATATCCTTAAAATTTTTATCACTTAAAATGGAAAAAAAAACTTGAATTTTTGCAGAAAAAAATGTGAGCAGCTTTTGCAAATGCAAAAGCTGCTCACATTTTTCAGCAAAAATACCACCATACTCCATGTTGCACTTACTAGAACAGTTAATATTTTGACCATGTACGAGCTCGTTAAGCTAACGATGCTTTGAACAACTGGGCCCTGATTAACAACAGTTTTAGGCAGACTACTCTCGAAAATATATATTCTGTGAAAATATATGCTGTCTGTGCTCATTAGGATCACTCTCTGAGGTGACTCTAATGAGTGCATCCAGCCTAACTTATTTTTAAAAGTTCAAAAGATATCCGTTTTTTGTCCCCATTATACTACCTGACAATGAATAACCCACAGTTCCACTAACTATTTCAAATTACCTTAATCTCAGAGTCTTTGAGCCATTGAAGTTTGACATGCATAAAAAAAAAAACTTAAAATTCGGACACCTTGAGAACTTGCTGTAATTTTCTTAATATTTTAATTGTTTCAGATGGAATGACCCCGAATAAGACTCGGGAGCAGTCTTATCTGGGACTGCACTGTTTGCTTCTTAACCCTTCTCTTGCTGTTCACGACAACCCATATTTTTGCAAACAGTGTAGATCTAGATCAGATGGCTTCTAATGAAGCCATCTGATCTGGATCTACACTGTTTGACATTCAATTTATGAATTTGTAGGAATAAATTACATCAAGTAATCTGATTGGTACAAAGTCAGAAATGGGTGTGGCTAAACTGAATATTCAGCAAGAGAAGGGTTAAAGGCTTATCTGTCCCAATACTTAGAATCATTACAGTACTGATAAAATATAAATAGGATAGTAGAGGCTTACAACAGTATAACACATAAACCATGGCCCGGGCTTAAAAAGTTTCATGCTCTTCTTACTTGAGCATTAAATTTGTCCTGCTCAGAAATTTTAATAAGCCAACAATTGTTAGACTTTCGAAATTTATAAGAAGGACAAACAAGAGTCTTTAAACCAAGGTACTGTCTCCATATGACCTTAGTTGTTAGTGGGATGTAAAACTAAAACATACACACACATCCTCTGTTTAATTCTTGCTTTAGGGTAAGTGTTTTGACACTGTACTTATCTGAGATAAGTGATTAACTGGATGGAATCAGATTTTGATTTTATACTGTTTAAAAGTAGAGTGTGCTATTTTAATTCATGATCTAAAATGGGCCACCGCATGACAAAATCTACAAGAAGGCTTGAGCAACCAGCGAAGACTCAGATCAGCCTGCACATTTGAGCAGTCTGATCAGAGTCTTTGCTGATGGCATGTACCTACTATAGGCTACTATCTATGCCAAGAGACATAGGCAAAAGGGTCTTGTCATAGAGGATGGGTGCGCAGATTGATTTGAGTCTCTGCAGGTCCCACCGGTCTTATTGTAGGTTTTGTCATGTGCCGGCTCAGATTATATGGTAGAACACTGAATCTCATATTAACCCTTATTCTGCTGTTCACAATAACCCCTACCTTTGCAAACAGCGTAGATCCAGATCTGATGGCTTCTGAAGAAGCATCTGATCAGGATCTTGGCCTTCGCCCATATGGGGCTCAAAGAAATAGATGTGCTGCATGATGCTTCCTCGCAGAGCTGAAACTGACCCGCACACGAGTAGACCGTTCTGAGGAGCTAAGCCTGCCCAGGCTAAGCGGTGCAAGTCGGACCGTCCATGCTTATAAACCCTATTGGTTTCATTGGGCGGCAGGGCTTGAGATGTCATTTCATCTCATTGTCGGGTAAAAGTCCAACAAAATTGGAAGCGACATCTCCAAAATGACCTTTACAGTGTTGACAGGGATGTTAAACCTCAAATCAAACAAACAAACAAATCCCCTTATCCTGTTGTTAACAACAACCCCTACCTTTGCAGACAGTGTAGATCCAGATCAGACGGGCCTCCGTGGCCTAGTGGATAAGAGCGCTGACTCTTAGTCATTAGGTCTCTCACCGCCGTAGGTTCGAGCCTCGCTCGGGCCACGTGTGAGACGCCAAGTTCTGCAACGGAAGGTCAGGTGGTTTTTCTCCGGGTACTCCGGTTTTCGCCCACCTCTGATTAACGATCGGCTCGATATGAGTGAAATAATCTTGAAAGGGCCGTAAAACCCAAAACAAAAAAAAAAAAAAAAAAAAAAAAAAAAAAGATCCAGATCAGATGGCTTCTGAAGAAGCCATCTGATCAGGATCTACACTGTTGTGCAGTTTGTAAATTGAATGAATACAGTATTTCAAGTAATTTGATTGGTTTATTGTCAGCAGCAATGTGTGTGGCAGAATTAATTTATTCAGTAGAATAAGGGTTAAATAACATTCATGTTTTACAGTTATGTTTCACGTAACCAGTCCAGAGATTCTGCAAACCACGTCATTCTCGGAACTCAGCAGTTTAAACCAACAGAATTTGCCAACCAGATAAACCTTAATATGGATAATGCTTGGGGAGTGTTACGATGTGTTGTAGATATTTGTATGAAATTAAAAGAAGGAAAATACCTCATCATGAAAGACCCAAATAAGGTAAGTGCCGTAGTTCACATCTGAGTGTGTTTATCATGATAATATCGCCCCCGCCCATCGGGGCTTGAAGAAATAGATTGGGCTGCACGATGTTTCCATGCAGGGCTGAAACCGACCGCACACATGAGTACTGGAAATCCGCTTAGAGGCCTAAGCCTGCCCATGCAAAGTGGTGCGAGTCGGACCGTCCATGCATATAAACCCTTTTGGTTTCATTGGGTGACAGGGCTTGAGATGTATTTTCATCTCAATGTTGGGTAAAAGTCCCACAAAATTGGAAGCAACGTCTCCAAAATGACCTAAATAGTGTTCACGGGGACATTAAACCCCAAATCAATCATCATGATAATAGAAGTACAGTAAAATTCCGCTATTAAGACCACCTAAAATTAAGACTAATTCTGCTTTAAAAAGCTTATTTTGAAGATAGCAGCTATTCTTTCTTCGTGTTTTCTACATAGAATGTACTCTGGTCAGAGACCACCTTTTGGACTGTTCAAAAGTGGTCTTAAAGACCACTTTTGAACAGTCCCAAAGGTGGTCTTAATATAGGAATTTTACTGTATCTTACATGGATGTGAAGGCTGAATGGAAAAATCTGTCCCCAAGGTCATTTATAGTGTCACGAGGTTTGGCTTGTGATGCTGAATTGTGATCCCGATAGACAGAAAAAATCTGTCTATCTTTCACACCCAGTAAGAGACTTCTCTTTACATCTCTCTCATTTCTAAGTGTTGATTTCAATAATGCCAGGAATTGCTGATTTTCGCCATATTGTGATGGCATTGCTTTTTCACATTACATTCAACCATATTGCAGTGTAAATTATGCCATCTACAAGCAGTATACATCAACTTGTTAGAAATCTGGTCAAATCATTGAAACATGTTAGAATTTGTGATACAAATTTATGTTATTTTAACCCTTACCCTACTAAATATTTCATTATGCTCCTCGTAAGCCAGCTGATCTGGATCTATACTGTTTTGAAGGTTCAGCAAGGTGATGGTAAAAGGCATTTGGTAGCACCCTACTGCCTACATTTATTGGTGGTCTGAAGCATATAAGACAGGCATGCTGCTCAAATAAAGAACTTGTCTTCTTCCATTTACAGTAATGATCCTAAGTATTGGGACACACGGGCCTAAGGAAACAGTACAGACCCAGATCAGACTGCTCCTGAAGGAGCAGTCTGATCAGGGTCTACACTGTTTGTCATTCCTTCTGCACCTTTTGAACTCCTTGCTGTATCATGAAACAAATTTGTTATAATTTTAGAAGAATTAATGAGAATCCTCAAGGTGTCCAAATTTTTAGGATTTTTACGGTAAGCCAATGCTTATCAGCCTGCGCAAACAGTCAAACTTAAGTGGTTTGAACACCTTTGGGACCATAAAAATTTGTTGGAGACGGGTAGTTTGAGCCACTGAGGGTTACTCTTAGCCAGGAGGCATTGTGGGTTATTTTTGATGTTCTATCAAAGAATGTTGGCCCCCTGCCAATCAGGGCTTGGAGAAATAGATTGGGCTGCGTGTTGCAGTGCTGAAACTGACCACACGTGTGGCCCCCACCCATCGGGGCTTGAAGAAATAGATTGGCTGCATGATGCTTCCACGCAGAGCTGAAACCGACCGCACACGAGTACTTGTAAACCGCTTAGAGGATCTAAGCCTGCCCAGGCAAAGCGGTGAAGTCAGACCATCGAATGCTTATAAACTCTGTTGATTTCATTGGGGCACAGGCCTTGAGATGTCATTTCATCTCAAAGTTGGATAAAAGTCCCAGATTAGAAGCAATGTCTCCAAAATGACCTATACAGTGTTGAAGGGGACGTTAAACTTCAAACAAACAAACCACACATGAGTACTGGTAAATGGCTTAGAAGGATTAGGCCTGCCCACCAGGCAAAGTGGTGTACATATCAGACCGTCCATTGCATATAAGCCTTTTGGTTTCATTGGGGGGCAGGGCTTGAGATGTCATTTCATCTCAGTGTCGGGTATAAGTTCCACAAAATTGGAAGCAGCATCTTCAAAATGACCTAAATAGTGTTGACAGGGACATTAAACCTCATTTCAACAAACTGTCAAAGAATGTATGTTATCTCATTAGAATAGCCTCATTGAGGACACAGAAAATAGATTTTCAAGATGAAAATATCTTTCTAAATTATTCCTTCCTATTTATCTGAAGCTACGGGCCCATTTCCCTGGGGACTAGAGAACAGGGCCTGAGTTTATGAAACTTTTTTCATGCTCATCTCACTTGAGCATGTAATTAGTTCTGCTCATAACTTTTAAAATGCCAACAAATGTTTGGCATTGTAAAATTTATGAGCAGGACAGATAACATTCTGTGCTGACCTGAGCAGGAAAATTGCCTCTTTCATTTGTGTCTTACTATTTATAAGCATTATATATTTCATGCCCAGCTGAGTTGAGCATGAAAAAATGTTTTATATTATGTGGGCCAGGTTTGACTCAGCCATAGGAAACTGTATGTGCAAAGGTGTCCGGGTTCTATGGGCAGTTTATGATTACCCAAGGACTAAGGTTTCATCAGGCAGTCAAGGAAGGCCTTTTCTGAATCAATACACTTTGCAGGACATGTCTGAAGATACACTTGGCGAGACCAGTCAGAAGACAAACATTTCTTGATGTTTCTTAACCCATCAAATGCCAATCACGGCAATTATCGCCTACTTTGCTATCTGCCGGTTACCTTAAAAGTCATTTTTTTTTGCAAACAGTGTGGGCCCAGATCAGACTGCTCCTCTAGGAGCAGCCTGATCTCGGCCCAAACTGTTTGCCTGTATACAAAAACATTATTAAAAAGTTTGCAAGACGATTCAGCAGACGACATTTTCAGATATTGTTTTTCTCGACAGCTTAAGGGTTAATTTGTGTTTTCAGCCTGTAGTGAGTATCTATAACGAGTTTAACAAGTTTGCAAGAAGAGCTGACAACAATTTTAGCAGATGACATTTTCAGATTTTATTTTTCTCGACAGCTTAAGGATTAATTTGTGTTTTCAGCCTGTAGTTCGTATCTATAACATCCCTGACAATACGTTTGAAACTGATGAAGAAGATGATTCTGATGAGAGTGATGATGATGACGATGACGACGATGATGATGATGATGGTAACTAATTTTATTACAAATTCTGTATTGTATGACCTTCAAAGTAAAAACTGTGCTTATGTACTGACTTAACCCATTGTATACTGGTGGACTCTTTCTCTGCTTTATGTTGGACAAGTCCATTTGCCATATAAGGGGTGTCAGGCCTATATTTTTATTTTTCTATTTTTGATGCAAATAGTGCAGGCCCTGATCAGACACCATGTTCTGCAGCCTCTGATCTGGGCCTGCACTGTTTGCCAAGGTACCCCATTTGGGGTTTTGTCGAATGCAATGGGTTAAGTTTGATTTGTGTTTTACCTACAGCATCGGCCCCTGCCCATCGGGGCTTGAAGAAATATATTGGCTTCCACACAGAGCTGAATCCGACCCGCCCATGAGTACTGGTATACCGCTTAGAGGATCTAAGCCTGCCCAGGCAAAGCGATGTGAGTCAGACCGTCCATGCTTATAAACCCTATTGGTTTAATTGGGCGACAGGGCTTGTGATGTCATTTCATCTCAGCGTCGGGTAAAAGTCCCACAAAACTGAAAGCAACGTCTCCAGAATGACCTTTACAGTGTTGACGGGGACGTTAAACCTCAAATCAACCAAAAACAATTCACCTACAGCATAAGTTTTAGCCTTTACAGAAGCAAATGTCTTGCAATAATGTGTATAAATACATGTTTATACTTTTATGTCGGACTACAGTAATAATTTACAGAATAAAACAAATTTTACACAAAGCAAATTCAAGTTATGTACAAATGTATAACATTTCATCTTCACTTACTGGCATATTTTCTCACTGCATGACAGCTGCAGGGCCACCCCCGCCCATAGGGGCTTGAAGAAATAGATTGGCTGCATGATGCTTCCAGGCAGAGCTGAAACTGTCCGCACACTAGTACTGATAAACCGCTTAGAGGATCTAAGCCTGTCCAGGAACCGCAGTGCGAGCCGGCCCGTCCATGTTTATAAACCCTATTGGTTTCATTGGGCGACAGGGCTTGAGATGTCATTTCATCTCATGTCGGGTAAAAGTCCCACAAAATTGGAAGCAACGTTTCCAGAATGACCTATACTGTGATGACGGGGATGTTAAACCTCAAATCAAACAAACAAACAAATCAAAGCAGGACAGCTGCATAGTAAAAGGTTTGTTCATTTTAACCCATTTTGTACCAGAAACCCCCAAACATGTATTGTCAGCTCAGATCAGATGCCGCAGAATGCGGCGTCTGATCAGGGCCTAGACTATTTGCAAAAAAGTTCAGCCATGTTCCAAATAAATTTTGAAGTAAAACACAACCTGTTATCCCTTAATTTTGAAACGGACTCCTGCTAGGAAAATTCCATTTAGTGCAAAAAGGGTTAATGTTAGTCAGTTAATTAAAACTTTAGCAAACAATTGAGATTTGGCAGCACCTGGAGGTGAATAGTTTTCAGTTTTATGGTGATAGCTTTCTGTTCAAAGCTAACTTTAAGGCAATAGTTGGTTTAATATTGAAACATGTACGATTATATATGCAAATACACTAGTATTTTTTCATGCCCCCAGAATCAAAGATTCGGGGCCTTATAGTTTTTGGTCTGTCTGTCTGTTTGTAAGTCCGTAAAAACCTTAACATTGGGCATAACTTTCGAATGGTAGGTGATAAGGCTTTGATATTTCACATGTGCATTCCTTGTCACAAGACCTTTCCAGTGATACCATAATTTCATAATTTTTGATCTCATGACCTTGACCTTGATTCGTGATAGGGCTTTAATATTTTATTATTTCCCCCCCCCCCCCCCCCCCCCCCCCCCCCCCCCCCCCGTCAAGAGGAGAGGGAACATTGTTTTTGGTGCAGATCCTGCTTGTGTCACTGTTGGTTTGAAACACTGTATCTTTTGAGCCAGTGGATGGATTCTGACCACATGGTTACATGACTAGAGTGGGGGAAAAACAGTCTTTGGTTTTGATGGCATTGCCCTTATTTTCATGGTCAAAGTTTCCGAAACCTACGAATTTTGGACCAAAAATGGCTTGTTTGCATCTCTGGTCATGAAAGAATTGAACTTGGAAGTCAAACAATATATCATTGGAACCTTCCAAAGGCTTGATTTGATTTTTGCGACCATAACCTCATTTTAAAGGTCACAGGCTCCAGAAAACTCAATTTTGGGTTAAAATTGCTTATCTGCACACTTTCTTATGAAGGAATTTATGATTTGGGTCAATTTGGTAAACATATCATTGCAACCTACAAAAAAATTGATTAGATTTTGGTGACCTTGACCTCTTATTCAGTTAAATGGTTGTTTAAGTTACATTTATGGTGGAGGAACATGGTCTTCTGATGAAAATATTTTAAGGTAAGATATTGTACTTGGCAAAACATAGCCTTTGAAATAAGAATCCATAGGGATAATTGAATAAAACGCTCATTAATTCATCTTTTTTTTATCCAAATCCTGAGAAAGGGGGCATTGCATCCGAAAATTTGGATAAAGTGTTGATGAGAACATTTATAGGTTTGAAAATTGATGTGTTCGTTATCCGTGGTAACTACCGCTGATGTCATTTGCAGACATCATTTTCATATATATATTTTTATAGCTCACTGAAGCTGAAGGCTCCGGGGTAGCTATTGTGATTGCTCACCATCCGTCTTCGTCCATCCGTCCCTTCCACAATTCCTTTAAACGACATCGCCTCCTAAAGCACTGAACAGATTTTGACCAGACTTGGCAGAATTGATCTTTGGGTGGTCCTCTCTCAAAGTTGTTCAAAGAATTCCATTCCATGCAGAACTCTGGTTGCCATGGCAACAGAAAGGGGAAAATAAGAAAAAACCTTAAAAAATCTTCTTGTCTGAAACCAGAAGGCCCTGGGGCCCACTGGTTTTACATAGGCTTATATAGGGAAAACCTTTAAGAATTTTTTTGTCTGAAATCAGAAGGCTCAGGTCTTTGATATTTGGTATGAAGCTTCATCTAGTGAACCTGTACTAAGATTGTTCAAATTATAGCCCTGGGGCCAAAAATGCCCCTCGTGCCGAGACCACTGGTTTTACAGAGGCTTATGCAGGGAAAATCTTTAAAAAATCTTCTTGTCTGAAACCAGAAGGCCCAGGTCTTAAATATTTGGTATGAAGCTTCATCTAATGGACCTCTCTACCAAGATTGTTGAAATTATAGCCCTGGGGCCAAAAATGGCCCTACCCGGGGCCCACTCATTTTACATAGACTTACATAAGGGAAAATTTTTAAAAATCTTCTCGTCTGAAACCAGAAGGCCCAGGCCTTTGATATTTAATATTAAGCTTCATTTAGTGGACCTCTACCAAGATAGTTCAAATTATAGATCTGGGGCCAAAAATTGCCCCACCCTGTAAATCCCGTAGCTCAGATGAGCGATACAGGACCATCATGTTCCTCTTGTTTATTATTTCTCTTGACATCACATTTAAATTGTCTGCTGGACAGATAATTCATATGACATATTCAGACATATTTTCTCTGAAAAATGATTCAAAATGCTTCAAAAAAATTCTGTGGTGTTTGAAGGTTAAGCTAATGATGTTTTCATTACGATAACACACCCGTGCGACATAGAGCATTTTTTACACATCTCCAAAATGGCCGGTTTCTTGATGAAAATCCGTGATATTTTTCTTATAAATACTGCAAACATAGGTTGTGGGTGCTCGTTAGAACCGCCTCATTGAGGCGGTTCTAACGAGTACCCACACCTATGTCTTGGAGCAAAAATAAGAAAAATGATGGAAACCCCAGTTTTCTATATATAAAGTGGGGTTTAGGGGGGTTTTCATTTCACGGGGTTGTTTACGTGATGTTACACCTGTGCCCTTCTTTGACTTATTCAGGTTTCCATTTTCTGTTTTTCAGAGGCAGAGAAGTAAGAAGCAAACACCATCAGATACTCTGTATGAACAATAACGACAAATTCTTGAATATGAATTCGGAGGATTTGTTAGGGAATGCTACCATAAAAATCCTAAAAGTTCGGACACCTTGAGGACATGCTGTAATTCTCCTAGAATTTTAACACATTTGTTTCACCTTCCAGCAAGGAGTCCAAAATGTGCAGACAGAATGCCAAACAGTGTAAACCCTGATCAGACTGCTTCTGAAGAGACTGCTCCTTCAGGAGCATTCTGATTTTGGTCTGTACTGTTTGCTTAGGCCTATCTGTCGCAATACTTAGGATCATTATGGTACACACAGTTAGTTAATTCCCAGAACTTTTAATTTCTGCATACTTAGTGGATATTTATTACAATCAATTCTGTTGTAGTTAAGAATATTGAGAACAAAAAAATAAAGACTGAACATGAATTAAGACTTAGGTTAAATCCTTACAAGACCACAGAAGTTGTCAGAGCAGATAGTTCAGTACAATTCCTCTATTAAGACCACCTTTGGGACTGTTCAAAAGTGGTCTTTAAGACCACTTTTGAACAGTCCCAAAGGTGGTCTCTGACTGGCGGACACAGAATTACTGCAACCTACTAAATAAGCTTTTTTTAAGCAGAATTAGTCTTAATTTTAGGTGGTCTTAATAGCGGAATTTCACTGTAATTTTACTTTTTAAATTAATTTTCAGAGAAAAAAAAGGATTGACATTCGACATGAATCATCTGCCCAGCAATGATTCTTATGTAATGTCAAGCCTTATTAGGGCCCCGCACTGAAAGTGTGGGTGCCCTATAGTAATCACTCTGTCCGTCCGTCTGTCTGTCTGTCTGTCCGTCCACAAATTTCTGATAGCGCTGCCGGGGCCCTAGTCAGTTTCACTGACAGCTCTAGTTTTCTCCCAAAGATAAAAAAAAATATTTGAAAACTACACCTGCAACTGTCATGATTTACAGTTTAAGGGCAAACTTTGCCATGTAAAATTAATGGATATTCGTTGAACTTTTTGGGTTAGTTCTGACAAGTATCCTTAACCATTGTCCTGCTGAGCCCGGATATGTCTTATCTCTCAAACAATGAAGATCCAGATCAGATGGCTTCTGAAGAACCCATCTGATCAGGATCTTCATTGTTTTTCATTCAGCTCATGAAATTGTTGCAATAATTTGCATCAAGTAATCTGATTGGTTGATAATCAGTAGTGGGTGTGGCATATATAAATATTCAGCAGGTCAAGGGTTAAACAAATGCTTTTGCTGGAATCATGCAGAAAAAAAATCAAGTTTAGGTATTGCTCTCTTGAACCATTACAAAAATTTTTTGCAAAATTGACATCCCAATTGACCACGATCCTTAACAAAACACCATTAGAGCATTGTTTTAGGTATAACCTACACAAATGAATAACGGAACTGTTGTTTTCAAATGTTACTGTTTAGATTATGTCAGAAAATGACCATTTATGGTAATTTTTCTGTATAATCTATTCATTATTGTTTGCATATACAGTCAAGTCTCTTTATACTGACATTCCTTATTATGACAAAACTCGTAATAATGGCAATTTGAATGGAATGACTACCTTGCTGAAGGCTTAGCCTAGGTTTCGAGCGGTGTGGGCTTCCCTTGGGTTGAAAATGCACAAAGTCCATAATCATAAAAGATTCTTGTAATCTAAAACTGTAATCTAGAAACAAATGTTATAGATATTTGTTAGAATTGCCTCGGTAAGGCAATTCTAGCAAATGTCTATAACATTTGTTTCTTGGAGTACAAATTTTATAGATATTTGTTAGAATTGCCTCAACGATGCAATTCTAACAAATGTCTTTAACATTTTTTTTCTTGGAGTATTGATGGGGAAAATGCCTTACTCCTAAATGGGATTCTTTATAACGGCAAATTCTTTATTACGGCACAATAATAGGGAACAAATGCTGTCATTACGAGGGTCCACTGTAATAGGGCTAATTTAATAAAAGATTCTACTTTGCATCACTGCAGTAGTGGTGAAGATATTGTTAATACATATAAAATCATGAACTAGGACTTTCCAGCTTCATGGTTGTAGAAAGCCAATTTGACCAGTTTTGATCTATTTATCAACCAATTTCCGTAGAATTTTGAATGGTATAAAGTTATTGTTATTATTTCTCTGCATTGTTGACACGTTCATGAAAGGAGATATGAAATACAACCTGGCCATCTGTGCATATGTATATCCCAGTCGAGCGGGAATTTTTTTTTTTTTTTTTTTTTGGTTTGGGTTTTACGGCCCTTTCAAGATTATTTCACTCATATCGAGCCGATCGTTAATCAGAGGTGGGCGAAAACCGGAGTACCCGGAGAAAAACCACCTGACCTTCCGTTGCAGAACTTGGCGTCTCACACGTGGCCCGAGCGAGGCTCGAACCTACGGCAGTGAGAGACCTAATGACTAAGAGTCAGCGCTCTTATTCACTAGGCCACAGAGGCCCGTAATCGAGCGGGAATGACCAAGGAAAACATTTCATGATCAGTTTCTCTGTGAAAGATTGTTTCTTGCACACCAGATCAGGAAATCTATATTTATAGCTTGAGATAGAACTTCGGTTCTAACCCTGGTGTTCTTACCCAGAATCGAATATTCTTGTGTGTTTGATAAATGCACTGGTTGGATATAACCCCATATGCGCCGTCGTTAAGGTTGACGTCACAGCACGTTACGTGACGTCATTAAACATTCCTGGAGTGGCATCTCAATATGTTGGACGTCGGTAACCGAAGTGACTGCAGCATTAAAAATCAACCCTCAGAAATGGAAGGTATGCAAGGAAAAGAATCCTACATGGGTGTGAGGGGTGGATAGAAAAATCCATCCCTTGGGATCACTGTCTGCCATCACTTGGCAAGCCTCGTGATGCCGGACAGTGACCCTCGGGACGGATTTTCACTGAGGAATAGTTCTGGGAAAAAAAGAATGATTTAGGGCACCACCACACACCCAGTACCTTCGGTATTGTGTTTTCTTTTGATGCCCTTCCACTGACATTGACTCCAAAATTGGAAATAGATTGGACTGCATGATGCGTCCACGCAGAGCTGAAATTGACCACACATGAGTACTGGTAAACCGTTTAGGTCTAAGCCTGCCCAGGCAAAGTGGTCAGAGTCAGACCATCCCTGCATATAAACGCTATTAATTTCATTGGGTGGCAGGGCTTGAGATGTCATTTCATCTGAACGTCAGGTAATTGGAAGCAACATCTCCAAAATGACCTAAATACTATTGATGGGGATGTTTAACATAAATTCAAACAAAGGAGCTTGTATGAAAATATAGGATCTATATTAGATACAGTGATCTGCCACTATATAAAGACTGGCTAAAATTAAAATTGATTCTGCTTTTGAAATTCATATTCATTTGGTTTTGGCTGTTCTTTCTTTATTTTCTACACTGAGGGCCCTCTAATAAGAGACCACCTTTGGGACTGTTCAAAAGTGGTCTTAAAGACCGCTTTTGAACAGTCCCAAAGGGGGTCATAGTCCACCTTTGGGACTGTTGAAAAGTGGTCTTAAAGACCGCTTTTGAACAGTCCTAAAGGGGGTCATAGTATAGAAATTTAACTATATCATTGTGTGTCTGATTTGAGGTTTATTTTGTTTGTTTGATTTCAGGTTTAACGTCCCCGTCAGCACTGTAAAGGTCATTTTGGAGACGTTGCTTCCAATTTTGTGGGACTTTAACCCGACGTTGAGATCTCAAGCCCTGTCGCCCAATGAAACCAATAGGGTTTATTAGCATGGACGGTCCGACTCCCACCGCTTTGCCTGGGCAGGCTTAGATCCTCTAAGCGGTTTACCAGTACTCGTGTGCGTGTCAGATTTAGCTCTGCGTGGAAGCATCGTGCAGCCCATATATTTCTTCAAGCCCGATGGGCGGGAGCCTGATTTGAGGTTTAAACATCTCAATCAACACTATTTTGGTCATTTTGGAGATGTTGCCTCCAATTTTTGTGGGGCTTTTACCCGACATTAAGATAAAATGACATCTCAAGCCCTGTCGCCCAAACCTAAAGGCTTTATGTGCAGGAACAGTCCAACTTGCATCATTTAACCTAGGCAGGCTTAGAACCCTCTAAGTGGTTTACCAGTACTCATGTGCTGTTGGTTTCAGCTCTGCACGGAAGCATCATGTCTGATTTGAGGTTTAACGTCCCTGTCAACACTATTTAGGTCATTTTGGAGACATTGCTTCCAAGTTTTGTGGGACTTATACCCGACTGTAAGATGAAATCTCAAGCCCAGCCTCCCAAAAAAACCTGAAAGATTTATATGCTGGAACAGTTCAACTGGTATCATTTAACCAGGGCAGGCTAAGGATTCTCTGAGTGGTTTACCAGTACACATGTGCAGTTGGTTTCAGCTCTACATGGAAGCATCATGCAGCCGGGCCCCAATATATATCACTGGGACAGGAAATTTGAACTGTCTTGCTGGAATAGCTCCCCAGCCATCCGATAGATTTTGGCTGAAACCATTATTGGGGAGGTCTCCATTGGTGATAGGATTTTGGTGATCCGGATACAGCTTTCAAGGTCAAACAGAAATTTTGCTCTGAAAATGGTTTCACTGAAGGATCTCTCTGGTGTAACCTTTATAAATTGCCATTGTAAGGATCTCCATTGGCTTCCTGGGCAGCTGATGAAAGTAGTATATTTTTGTCTTGTTTTGTTTTGTTTTCCATTTATACCAATTTTCATTTGGAAGACTGCAACAGTGAATGATCAGCTCAGTTATGAGGCAGTTCTAACCGATGAGTAGACCTAAAAGTGCATCAAATGAGCCCTGTGTTTGCATTTAATGGCCCAGTCAACACTGTCAGGCATATCAAGCTGATCAGTTTACCTAATAACACTTCTAGGCAAGTAACCTGGGGCCAGTTGTTCAAAGCATTGTTAGCTTGACGAGCACGTTAGTGCTCAAATTGTTAACTGTTCTAGCAAGTACAATATTAAAAATTTTGGTATTTTTGCTGAAAAATTTTCAGCAAAAATATTACCATATTTGCCATATTTAATGATCAAAGTTTTAACCATACGTTAACTAACGACGTTGTTAGTTTTGAACAACTGGCCCCTGAATGGTTAACCAGTATAGAGCAGATTCTTTCCCAAGAGACTGACAACTGCCTGTCTTTGAATCGGTGGAAGGGAAAGACCAAAGAAAATAGTTTGATCAATCTTCACGAAAGAATGTAACCTAGTGTTGACTGAACCCGACATTCGTGCTAATCCTTGCTGTCACACACCAAAAGACAATTCCACTAGTCCTTACTCTGCACATATCCCAAGATGTTTCTGCTGCTGCTGTGCACATATCTAACATTTCAAATAGTCCTTGCTGTGCACACATCCAAAGACATTTCTGCTAGTCTTTGCTGTGCTAACCACCCCACACACGGTACCCCCCCCCCCCCCCTTTCAAACATGCTATCGCAGGGCCCTGATCACGACTGGGATGGTTCTAGTTTTTGTTGTGCTCACATCAAGACATTTCTTCTACTCTTAGCTGTGCTCACATCCCAAGACATTTCTTCTAGTGTTTGCTATGCTCACATCAAGACATTCATGCTAGTCTTTGCTGTGCTCACATCAAGCTTCAAGCCATTTCTGCTAGTCCTTGCTGCGAACACATCCCAAGACATTTATGCTAGTCTTTGCTGTGCTCACATCCAAAGACATTTATGCTAGTGTTTGCTGTGCTCACATCCCAAGACATTTATGCTAGTCTTTGCTGTGCACACATCCCAAGACATTTATGCTAGTGTTTGCAATGCTCACATCAAGACATTTATGCTAGTCTTTGCTGTGCTCACATCCAAAGACATTTATGCTAGTCTTTGCTGTGCTCACATCCCAAGACATTTATGCAAGTCTTAAATGCACTCACATCCTAAGACATTTATGCTAGTCTTTGCTGTGCTCACATCAAGCCATTTCTTCTAGTCATCACTGTGCTCACAT
Source organism: Lucinisca nassula (assembly GCA_963580285.1). NCBI lineage: Eukaryota > Metazoa > Mollusca > Bivalvia > Lucinida > Lucinidae > Lucinisca > Lucinisca nassula. The sequence continues at coordinate 80,703,649 of OY757011.1, forward strand.
CCCAAGACATTTATGCTGGTGTTTGCAATGCTCACATCAAGACAATTATGCTAGTCTTTGCTGTGCTCACATCCAAAGACATTTATGCTAGCCTTTGATGTGCTCACACCCCAAGGCATTTATGCAAGTCTTTGCTGTGCACATATCCCAAGACATTTTTGCAAGTCTTTAATGTGCTCACATCCTAAGACATTTATGCTAGTCTTTGCTGTGCACACATCCCAAGGCTATTTAGCTAGTGTTTGTGATGCTCACATCAAGACATTTATGCTAGTCTTTGCTGTGCACACATTCCAAGGCATTGATGCTAGTGTTTGTGATGCTCAAATCAAGACATTTATGCTTGTCTTTGCTGTGCACACATCCCAAGACATTTATGCTAGTCTTTGCTGTGCACATATCCCAAGCCATTTCTGCTAGTTTTTGCGATGCTCACATCAAGACATTCATGCTATCTTTGTTAAGCTCACATCAAGCCATTTCTGCTAGTCTTTGCTGTGAACACATCCCAAGACATTAATGCTAGTCTTTGCTGTGCTCACATCAAACCATTTCTTCTAGTCCTTGCTGTGCACACATCCCAAGACATTTATGCTAGTCAATGATCTGCTCGCATCCTAGACATTTCTGCTTGTCCTTGCTGTGCACGCATCCCAAGACATTTATGCTAGTCTATAATGTGCTCACATCCTAAGCTATTTCTGCTTGTCCTTGCTGTGCACAAATCAAAAGACAATTCTGCTGGTCCTTGCAGTGCTCACACCCAATGATATTTGTTAGTCTTTGCTGTGCTAACATCAAAAGAAATTTCTGGTAGTGTTTGCTGTGCTCACATCCAATGACATTTAGGTTAGTCTTTGCTGTGCTCACATCTTAAGGCATTTCTGCTAGTCTATGCTGTGCTCATTTCAAAATATTTCTGCTAGTCTTTGCTGTTCTTACATCCAAAGATATTTCTGCTAGTCCTTGCTGTGCACACATCCAAGACATTTAATAAAATTTTATGCTAGCCTTTGCTGTGATCACACAGACATTTCTGCTAGTCTTTGCTGTGCTCACATCCCAAGACATTTCTACTAGTCCTTGCTGTGAACACATCCCAAGTCATTTGTGCTAGTCCTTGCTGTGCTCATATCAAGACATTTATGCAAGTCTATGCTGTGCTCACATACTAAGGTATTTCTGCTAGTCTTTGCTGCGCTCACATCAAGACATTTATGCTTGTGCTTGCTGTGCACATATATCAAGACATGTTATGCTCACATCAAAACTTTTATGCTAGTCTTTGCTGTGCTTACATAAGACATTTATGCTAGCCTGCGCTGTGCTCACATAAGACATTTATTCTAGTCTTTGCTGTGCTCACATCTAAGACATTTCTGCTAGTCTTGCTGTTCTCACATCCTAAGACATTTCTTCTACTGCTGTGCTCAGATCCCCAAGACATTTCTGCTTATCTTTGCTCTGCTCACATCCCAAGACATTTCTGCTAGTCTTTGCTGTATTCACATCAAGACATTTACGCCTGTCCTTGCTGTGCACACACCTCAAGACATTTCTGCTAGTCTTTGTTGAGCACAAATTCCAAGATAGTCATGCTAGTCTTTGCTGTGCTCACATCCTGAGACATTTCTGCTTGTCCTTGCAGTGCACACATCACAAGATATTTACCAGGCCTCTGTGGCCTAGTGGGTAAGAGTGCCGACTCTTAATCATTAGGTCTCTCACCGATGTGGTTCGATCCTGGCTCGGGGCCAAATGTGGGACATCATGTTTTGCAATGGAAGGCCAGGTTGTTTTTCTCCAGGTACTCCGTTTTTTGCCCTCTGATTAATAATTGGCTCGTTATGAAATAATCTTGAAAGGGCCATAAAACCAAAAAAAAAAATCCCAGTGCTATTCTTTGCTTTTCTCACATCAAGACATTTATGCTAATCATTGCCGTCCTCACATCCTAAGACATTTCTGCTTGTCCTTGCTGTGCACACATCTCAAGATATTGCCACTGGGAGAGGGCAATAATGTGAGTCTCAAAGAAACTAAAACCTTCCTTTGCAGAACTTGGCATCTGACATCTAATCTGAGTTGGGACTTACCTATGGTGACAGCTCCAACATCCTCTACAAAACTTGAATGATATCAGTAATCAAGCTTAGCCCAAGGTGGGTGATCAGAAAAACCACCAGACATTTGTTTGTTTGATTTGAGGTTTAACATCCCCGTCAATACTGTAAAGGTCATTTTGGAGACGTTGCTTCCAATTTTGTGGGACTTTTACCCGACATTGAGATGAAATGACATCTCATGCCCTGTCGCCCAATGAAACCAGTAGGGTTTATGAGCATGGATGGGCCGACTCGCATCCCTTTGCCTGGGCAGGCTTAGATCCTCATAAGTGGTTTACCAGTACTCGTGTGCGGGTCGGTTTCAGCTCAGACAGCCCATATATTTCTTCAAGCCCCTATGGGCGGGGGCCGAACCACCAAACCTTCCAATCAAAATATTTTTTTAAAAAAAGAACTGAAGCACTTAAATTTGAACTAGGGGATATTCTGGAATGAACAGCATATGGACATTTCAAGGGAATAAGCTCGGAGATTACAGAGCAGAAGTTGAGCAATCCTTTGTGGATAACAGGTAGGTTTTGTCCAACAAGAGCTCCGCAAGAGGGGCATTATACGCCCTTAGCAAGTTAATATTTGTTGAACTGAAATCTTGAGAGTGAGTGTTTGAGTTTTACGTCCCACCAACAGCTAAGGTCATACGGAGACGGGACCTCGGCTTAGACTCATCCTAAAGTCTGGAGAAGCCCGGGATTGAAATCTTGAAATAATAAGAAGTGCTCCATATTATGGTCAAACTACTTATCAAGTTTCAGCTTGATCTGATCTAAATTGTAGTAGGAGTTAGCCACAAACAAAATACTTACAGAAATCTGCAAAGGGGCATAACTTTATATCTGGTAAGCGATAACCTCGAAACAATATGCGCTGTTCCACATTGTGGTCAAACTGTATCAATTTTCAGCCGGATTACAGGGATGTGATTGGTCTACTTCTCCAGGGAAGGAAAATCTGTAGCTGCAGAGGAAACCCCTATACCCCCTTCAGAAAATGATGTTACCGAGCTTTTCAAATCAAATCCACAACTTTTTATTTTTGGAAAAATAGTGTCAAAAAGAGGAAGAATCACACCCCTGGATTAGGAAGAGTTAGCCATAAACAAAATGGTCACAGGAATTTTCAAAGGGGCATAACTCTATAAATATTTGGTGGACTGTAACCTTGAAATAATATGCGCTGCTCCTCATCTTGGTCTAACTATATAAGTTTCAGCTTGCAGGCAAGTTCTAAATTGCTGGCAAAATTGCTTACCGAAACTTTCAAAGGGGCATAACTTTGTTTTTATTTGTTGGACCATAACCTCAAAACCAGATCACTGACTACATCAGAAAGGGCCCCACATGGAGCTATCAAAGAGGTGTGGTAAAGTTTTTGTCAGAATGTAGGTCTTGTGATGGGTAAGTTTTGTGTGAATTTTCATGAGAGCAAGGCAAATACTTTTGAAGTTATGACCAAGGTTAAGTTTTTTGGGTTAAGGCAAGACAAACACACAGACAAAAGCAATATAGTTATGGTCCTTTGTCAGAATGTGTGTGTGTGAATTCGGGTTTAACATCGCTTTCAACAATTTTTCAGTCATATCACGACGGTGTCTGGTTGCGACAGGGAGCTCAATGCTCACGTTTATAGTGCTGCCTCACTGAAGTATCATGTCCCAGACACATTACATGATACCACACCCAGTCACATTATCCTGACACTGGATCGACCAGTCCTAGCTCTACCCCGTAAATCTGAGTGCCAAGCGAAGAGCAGCTAGTACCATTTTTAACGACTTTGGTATGTCGCGGCCCGGGATCGAACCCGAGACCTCCCGTTCCCCGGAGCAGACACTCTACCAACTGTGCTATCGGGGCCGGTTTGTCAGAATATAGGTCTTGTGATGGTATGAGTGTGAAGTTTAATGAGAGTAGGGCAAGTCCTTTTGAAGTTATGAACAACGCTACGTTTTTTGGTCAGGCATTACAAACACACGGTCAACATCAATATAGTAGCCTGTGTGGGGTCCTAACAATATGCAATGCTCCACATCATGGTCTAACTATATATCAAGTTTCAGGTTGATCGAACATTAATTGTAGTAGGAGTTATCCAGAAACGAAATATTTACAGAAATATTCAACAGGGCATAACTCTGTAAATATCTGGTGGACCGTAACCTCGAAATGATATGCTCTACATCAGGTCATGGTCTTACTATCTACCAAGTTTCAGCTAGATCCGATGAAAACTGTAGGAGTTATGGGCATAACTCAGTAAATATTTGGTGGACCGTAACCTTGAAAAGATCTGCGCTACATCCGGTCATGGTCTTACTATCTACCAAGTTTCAGCTTGATCGGATGAAAACTGTAGGAGTTATTCGGAAACGATAAAGTTTAAAAATTTTCAATGGGGCATAACTCTGTAAATATTCGGTGGATCATAACCTCGAAAAAATATGCACTTCATCAGGTCTTGTTCTTACTACTACCAAGTCTCAGCTTGATCGGATGGAAACTGTAGGAGTTATCCGGAAACAAAAAGTTAACAGATGGACGGACGCCAACCCCATACCATAATGCAACTGTTTTTACAAAGGGGCCCATAAAATGTGTGCTCCAAATGTTTGGTTTTTTTTAACCTAACTTCATACTTGGCTAAAAACCGTGATGATGTCATCTGAGGGAAATTTCTTCTGAACTCTTGCCTCATGGAAACTAAGAGCTTAGAGGGGAATGGGAATACCTTCAGTGGAACTCCTGCAAAAGTATTTTAGTCTCACATGTCGATAGGGGACAACTCATAAAGGAAATAATTTGCTCCTGAGGAGCAAGTTCTTTCCTGTAAGAGTAGACCCCTTTTTCATTGGGACACAGCTTATAGAAAAGCGAATAGGAAGTACCGAAACTTGTTTCCCTTTGAAAAATGGCGGAAAAATGTGCCAGGCGTTCCCATTCCCCTTAAAATAGACAACACTGCCAGGACAATCACTCTTGCCTCAGTATTTTCCAGTTCAAATAAGAATGTTTTCTAAGGGGACCTAGTACAATGGGCATACAGGTGCTCTTCGGCTCCTCAGATATTCAGACTGTGGATACTTCTTATATTTTTTTCCTTCTACCTGAAATAAACATTAACTTTTGGGGCTGGGAGTGTGTGACATCAACTTCACCAAACTTCGATCTATATTTTGGGTATCTTGCACACAAGATTTCAATGTTATTTTATTATTAACATGAGTAAGTGTTTGAGTTTTACATCTCACCAACAGCTAAGGTCATACGGACATGGGACCTCGGTTTAAAGACTCATCCGAAAGTCTGGAGAAGCCCGGGATCGATCCTGCGACCCCTGGTTTACAAGGCGAGTAGCATAACCACTGCACCAAGGAGGCTTCTATATTATTAAAATGAGAAAATAGGAGATAATTTGAATAAGGAAAAAAAATCAGGTCATCTATTTGTCCATTAGGAATCAAAACATGAGCATACATTGTTAAGTTATGCTATGTACAAGAAAGTAAAATGATTAAATGGTAAGAAATTGCAAAAGGCCATCAATCCTACAAACTTTCATTGAATTGGTTGAAAGTTTAATCAGATGATCTCCTCAGTCCCGATCAGTACACCAAATACAAGGGTCCTTCCTAAATGCTCATTTCAATATTTTTTCCCTATTGTAGGCCCTCAAAGTACCCCCTCTGCTGAAATGCATTTTTGTAACCTTCTGATCCAATTTCTAAAAGCTGCTTAGTAGTAGTCTTTGAGTACTTGTTGGAGGCACTGATAAATTGCGCTGCCAAGTGCACTTCTGGACCTATATTCTTTCCAGAGACCGGCCCCGATAGCTCAGTTGGTAGAGTGTCCGCTCCGGGGAACGGGAGGTCTCGGGTTCGATCCCCGGCCGCGACATACCAAAGTCGTTAAAAATGGTACTAGCTGCTTCTCGCTTGGCACTCAGATTTACGGGGTAGAGCTAGGACTGGTCGATCCAGTGTCAGGATAATGTGACTGGGTGTGGTATCATGTAATGTGTCTGGGACATGATACTTCAGTGAGGCAGCACTATAAACGTGAGCATTGAGCTCCCCATCGCAACCAGACACCGTCGTGATATGACTGAAAAATTGTTGAAAGCCACGTTAAACCCGAATTCACACACACATATTCTTTCCAGAAAGCATTTTCTTGAACCTTGGAATCGACAAAAAGTTGCATTGGCTCAGGTCAGGAGAATGATTTACAACCTTGACGTTTTCAGTAGCCAAATACGCCCTCAGACTTGTGAGAGGAGGCATTGTCATGGATCAGGTGCACTCCTGACCAACCTTTGCTTGGACCCTTTTTATTGTAGAATTCTGGACTTTCTTTAGAACAGCCTTCTTATAGAATCGCCCAGTGACTGTATGACCAAGGCAGGCCACTGGAACCACTGGCCCACTAGAATTGAAGATTGCATCCATCTTCTTGGAGCTGATGGTTCTCTTGGCAATGCAGGGGTGCTTTTGATCTTTGCGCTTCCAGTTTGTTATCTCCTCTTCTCTGTGGCTCAAACATGTGCACCCAGGTTTTGTCACCTGTTAGCAAGATAGAAATAACTCGGATGTCACAGTTTTTGCATTTTTTCAAGAGCTGTTGGGCCCATTTAAGGTGTTGCTTCTTTTGCTCCTCAGTGAGCAAATGGGGTACCCACCTAGCGCAAATCTTAAGCCCAAGTACTTTGTTAGACTGGTATGAACACTGCCTTCTGATATGCCAGTGCATTTAGCTATCTCTTTCACCGACAGTCGTGCATTGGTGATGGGAGGTCTTGGACCTACCAACAGGGGCATCTTTGACCAATGATTTACCAGCTTTAAAAGCTTTGACCCATCGATAAACTGTGGGCTTTGAAATGGCAAGAGGTTCATATATGCCACACAATTCATCAAATATCTGACTTGTACCTATGTCAAGCCTAACACGGCATTTAATGCAAATTTCAGCCTTTCTGTCCATTTTACAATGTAACTCGTAAATTGGCCAGTGTATATGACTGCATGTTTTTCAATTTGACATATCTCGGTCATTATAAAAGCAATTTGCATGAAGTGCAACCAATGTCAATATTTATTAGACTTTGGAGTGGACATGATACTCCATAACTGTATAACCCTAAATTTTTTCAAAGCTGTTGCCTTATTCTTTGAACTTTAGATTTATATGATGTCACAAACTGACAAAAGACAAATATGACAAGTGTGCAGGTATCCAATCAGAAACAATTTCCATTTTCAGTAATTAGCAGATGTCCAATAAGAGAAGTCTATCATGCGTCCATCACCTGTGACAAGTCTGACAAAGAGATTGGTGAAAAGTTTGATGTATCTTTCTGGTGCACTGACCTCTAAAATTACACTAGAATGTACCCCTCTGATCTGCTACATTTGACTGAAAGTCTAATGGATATTGAAATCAGTAGTAAACTGTCATTAGAAGCTATTTGAAAGTCTATTCAGGTCCAATGAAGCGTTATCAGAAATACATATGAGCCCCGCCAGGCGAATTTGGGTCTTCGAGCATTCCATCATGACAAGTTTTAACTGCGCATGCCCAGCCATTCAGAGGGGCCAGGGATATGGCTTTCTGTCTGAAGGTTCCTCTTGATTCACTGCTTGTATGAGCGAGCAGCGAAGGTTCTGGCAAGACTGCGCGGATGCGCAGGCTCGCCTGAACCTTCGCTGCTCGCATAGGCGATAAGTACCAAAATCGCTTGACGGGGCCCATATGATAAAACTACGGAAACCTACTAGTCACAAAACTTTTTGAAGGATCCTCGTATCAAGGTTCTAGCTCAAATACCTTTCGAGATATCATGCTAATGAGATTTGATGATGCTTCCATGCAGAGCTGAAACCAACCGCACTTGAGTACTGGTAAATCCCTTGGAAGGTCTAAGTCTGCCCATACAAAGTGTTGCGAGTCAGACTGTCCAGTGCATATAAACCCAATTGGTTTCATTGGGCGACAGGGACGAGATTTACTTTCATCTCATGTCGGATAAAAGTCCAACCAAACTGGAAGCAAAGTCTCCAAAATGACCTAAATAGTGTTGACGGGGATGTTAAACCTCAAACAAATCAACCACCAAGTATGATCTTGACCTTACAGGTATGGACCTGGATCTTAGTGCAACAAATCTTGTCCAAATCCAACCAGGAATACAATTGGTGGTACCATGACCTCCAAGTATGACCTTGACCTTGGAGGTACCAACCTAGGACTTGCGCATGACATTGACTCATGATGGTTAGCATTTCTACAAAGTTATTTCCAAATCCATTCCAAAAACCCACAAGAAAAAGACTTTTCTTTACCTTTGACCTCGACCTTGGAGGTATGGAACTGGGTTTTGCAAGAGACAGATCGTCTCCTGATGGTTAACATTTCTGGCAAGTACAGTGGAAACTTGGTAATTTGAACGCCAATTTTTCGAAACTAATGGATTTTTCGAAGACCACTGACGGTACCAACATTTTTTGCTATTATTTTCGAATTCTGATTTTTCTAAAACAGACTCGTCAGTCCCGATCAAAGAAATTCCTGTTAAATTCGAAATACCACTTGGCTAATCAAGGTTACGCAAGGTGATCTGGATTTCTTTGTGCCGCAAGTTTGATTGTTACACATCCAGGCATGGTGGCCATCTTGGTCATGTGACCAAACTAAAATTAATCAATTTTCATTTCCTTGTTCCTAAACGCTTTCATATGAAATTTGGTTACAAATACTTTCATATGAAATTTGGTTACAAATGGCCCAGTGGTTTCTGTGAAAAAGTTTTTTTTTACATCTTAATGACTTGACCGGCCCCGATAGCTCAGTTGGTAGAGTGTCCGCTCCGGGGAACGGGAGGTCACGGGTTCGATCCCAGGCCGCGACATACCAAAGTCATTAAGAATGGTACTAGCTGCTCCTCGCTTGGCACTAGATTTACGGGGTAGAGCTAGGACTGGTCGACCCAGTGTCAGGATCATGTAATGTGTCTGGGACATGATACTTCAGTGAGGCAGCACTATAAAAGTGAGCATTGAGCTCCCTGTCGCAACCAGACACCGTCGTGATATGAATGAAAAATTGTTGAAAGCCACGTTAAACCCGAATTCACACACACACATCTTAATGACCTTTGACATTGAATAATCATGTAATTTTATCCACTCATTTAGCTGACTGCATCTACCTATTTTCAGATCAGAGGCTGCATAGTTTCCAAAAATGCTCAATTTTTCCCAGACGCAAGTCCATGCGACCAAATTTGACCTTGGCGTAAAACAGGTTAAGGTCATCCGAGGGTCATCATTTGAACAAATGATCCCCCCCCCCCCCCCCAATGCTACATATCAAGTTTGATGACAATGGGCCCACTGTTTCCTGAGAAGATGATTTTTTAAGGGTTTTTACCTTATATGGGCATGGCAAGTACCAACCATCTTGGTCACGTAACCTTGACCCCGTGTTCCCCCTATTCCATGGATACTCCACATGAAATTAGACTTCAATCAGCCCAGTGGTTTCAGGAGATGTTTGAAAATGTTGACAGATGGACAACAGACCCTTGCCATACTATATAATATGGGTTACCTTTTTTTTTTTTCACAAGGAATCCATACCACTAGCATACATGATTCTTAATTAGAAGCCTCCGTGGTGTAGTGGTAAATGCTACTCGCCTTGTAAACTAGGGGTTGCAGGATTGGTCCCTGGCATCTCCAGACTTTCAGATGAGTCTTTAAACCGAGGTCTCATCTCCATATGACCTTCGATGTTGGCGAGATGTAAAGCTCAAACACTCACATGGTTCTTAAGTAATGCTATGCATGTACGTACGAATGGACAAGTCGAAGCAATATGCTCCCCAACCTTTTCAAACGCGCAAGTACCAGAATACTGGACAGTGTGTTGAAATATTGAATGGTTAAAAGTTCAGGAGCATTTTCCAAAATGACCTAAATGGTGTTGGGACATAACATCAACACAAACAAATCAAGCCACACTCAGGAGACAACCAATTTAGTGCAGAAAGTGCTTTGACTCGGGTTCAAACAAAAACAACACTGCTTTTCAAGTTTCTTTTTTTTTCGTATTTATTTGAAGCCTTGGAACCTGTCGGAGGTTATAAAACATTTTTCAAGCTCAACTCAGATGAACATGAAATTCATAATGCTCATAAACAGAGGATTTTCATGCATAGATCAGCTATCCTGCTCATAAATATAACAAGAGGGCCATGATGGCCCTGGATCGCTCACCTGATCCATAGAGTAACAAGTGGGCCTCGGGGAGGGCCATTATTGACCCCAGGGTTATAATGTGCATAATGTTGAGGGAGGTCTAAAAAGGTTACTTCGATGCTTCATACCCAATATCAACAAAGGCTATAATTTGAACAATCTTGGCAAAGGTCCACTAGATGAAGCTACACAAAAAATATCAAAGACCTTGGTCTTGCGGTTTCAGAGAAGAAGTTTTTTTTTAAGATTTTCCCTATATAAGCCTATGTAAAACCAAAGGGCCCCAGGGCGGGGGCATTTTCGGCCCCAGCACTACATAAGCCTATGTAAAACCAAATGGCCCAGGGGCGAGGGCATTTTTGGCCTCAGGGCTATAATTTAAACAATCTTGATAGAGGTCCACTAGATGAAGCTTCATACCAAATATCAAAGACCTGGGCCTTGCTGTTTCAGAGAAGAAGATTTTCAAAGATTATCTCTATATAAGTCTATGTAAAACCAAAGGGCCCGGGGCGGGGGCATTTGTGGCCAGAGGGCTATAATTTGAACAATCTTGGTAGAGGTCCACTAGATGAAGCTCCATACCAAATATCAAAGATATGGGCCTTGCAGTTTCAGAGAAGAAGATTTTAAAGGTTTCTCTATATAAGTCTATGTAAAACCAAAGGGTCTCGGGGCGGGGGCATTTTTGGCCCCAGGGCTATAATTTGAACAATCTTGATAGAGGTTCACAAGATGAAATTTCACACCAAATATCAAAGACCTAGGCCACGTGGTTTCATAGAAGAAGATTTTTAAAGATTTTCCTTATATAAGTCTATGTCAAACCAAGAGGCCACGAGGCGGGGGCATTTTTGGTCTCAGGGCTACAATTTGAACAATCTTGGTAGAAGTCCACTAGCTGAAGCTTCATATCAAATATCAAAGACCTAGGCCTGGTGGTTTCAGAGAATAAGATTTTTTGAGATTTTCCCTATACAAGTCTATGTAAAACCAAAGGGCCCCAGAGCGGGGGCATTTTTGGCCCATGGGCTATTATTTGAACAATCTTGGTAGAGGTCCACAAGATGAAGCTTCATACCAAATATCAAAGACCTGGGCCTTGCTGTTTCAGAGAAGAAGATTTTTAAAGATTTTCCTTATATAAGCCTATGTAAAACCAAAGGGCCCCAGGCGGGGGCATTTTTGGCCCCAGCACTATAATTTGAACAATCTTGGTAGGGGTCCACTAGATGAAGCTTCATACCAAATATCTAAGACCTGGGCCTTGCGGCTTCAGAGAAGAAGATTCTTAAAGACTTTTCCCTATATAAGCCCATGTAAAACCAAAGGGCCCCGGGGCGGGGGCATTTTTTGACCCAGCAGTATAATTTGAACAATCTTGGTAGGGGTCCACTAGATAAAGCTTCATACCAAATATCAAAGACCTGGGCCTTGTGGTTTCAGAGAAGAAGATTTTTCAAGTTTTTGGTGAAAAAAATCTATTTTTGGCTCCTGTGACCTAGATGTGCAACGGACCAAAACCATTTGAACAACTTTGAAAGGGGTCCACCTAAGGATCATTCCTGTGAAGTTTGGTCAAAATCCAATCAGTGGTTTAGGAGGAGATGTCGTTTGAAGAAATTGTTTACGCACGGATGACAGACAAAAAGTGATCCTAATATTAAACACAAGAGGGCCATGATGGCCCTGGATCGCTCACCTGATCCATAGTGTAACAAGTGGGCCCCAGAGAGGGCCATTATTGGCCCCAGGGCTTTAATGTGCATAATGTTGAGGGAGGTCTTAAAGGTGAAGCTTCATACCAAACATCAACAAAGGCTATAATTAGAACAATCTTGGCAAAGGTCCACTAGATGAAGCTACACATCAAATATCAAAGACCTGGGCCTTGCAGTTTCAGAAAAGAAGATTTTTTTAAAGATATTCCCTACATAAGCCTATGCAAAACCAAATGGCCCCAGCGCTATATAAATCTATGTAAAACCAAAGGGCCCCGGGATGGGGGCATTTGTGGCCCCAGGGCTATAATTTGAACTATCTTGGATGAAGGTCCACTAGATAAAGCTCCATACTAAATATCAAAGGCCTTGGCCTTGCAGTTTCATAGAGATTTTTAAAGATTTCCCTATATAAGTCTATGTAAAACCAAAGGGCCCAGGAGCAGGGACATTTTTGGTATCAGGGCTATCTATAACTTGAATAATCTTCATAGAGGTCCACTAGATGCAGCTTCATACCAAATATCAAAGACCCAGGCCTTGTGGTTACAGAGAAGAAGATTTTTAAAGATTATCCCTATATAAGCCTATGTAAAACCAAAGGGCCCCGGGGCGGGGCCACTTTTGGCCCCAGCACTATAATTTGAATCATCTTGGTAGGGGTCCTTTAGAAGAAGCTTCATACCAAATATAAAAGACCTAGGCCTTGTGGTTTCAGAGAAGAAGATTTTTAAAGATTTTCCCTATATAAGTCTATGTAAAACCAAAGGGCCCCGGAGAGGGGGGCATTTTTGGCCCAAGGGCTATAATTTGAATAATCTTGGTAGGGGTCCACTAGATGAAGCTTCATACCAAATATCAAAGTCCTGGGCCTTGCAGTTTCAGAGAAGAAGATTTTTAAAGATTTTCCCTATATAAGCCAATGTAAAACCAAAGAGGCACGGGGCGGGGGCATTTTTGGCCCCAGCACTATAATTTGAACAATCTTGGTAGGGGTCCACTAGATGAAGCTTCATACCAAATATCAAAGACCTGGGCCTTGTGGTTTCAGAGAAGAAGATTTTTAAAGATTTTCCCCATAAAAGCCAATGTAAAACCAAAGGGCCCCGTAGCGGGGGTATTTTTTGTTCCAGCACTATAATTTTAACAATCTTGGTAGGGGTCCACTAGATGAAGCTTCATACCAAATATAAAAGTCCTGGGCCTTGTGGTTTCAGAGAAGAAGATTTTTAAAGATGTTCCCTATATAAGCCTATGTAAAGTGAGTGAGTGAGTTTTAGTTTTACGTCCCACCAACAGCTAAGGTCATACGGAGACGGGACCTCGGTTTAAAGACTCATCCGAAAGTCTGGAGAAGCCCGGGATCGATCCGGCGATCCCTGATTTACAAGGCGAGTAGCGTAACCACTGCACCACGGAGGCTTCTAAGCCTATGTAAAACCAAAGGGCCCCGGGGCGGGGGCATTTTTGGCCCCAGCACTATAATTTGAACAATCTAGGTAGGGGTCCACTAGATGAAGCTTCATACCAAATATCAAAGACCTGGGCCTTGTGGTTTCAGAGAAGAAGATTTTTAAAGATTTTCCCTACATAAGCCTATTTAAAACCAAAGGGCCACAGGGCGGGGGCATTTTTGGCCCTAGCACTACAATTTGAACAATCTTGGTAGGGGTCCACTAGATGAAGCTTCATACCAAATATCAAAGACCTGGGCCTTGTGGTTTCAGAGAAGAAGATTTTTAAGGATTTTCCCCATAAAAGCCAATGTAAAACCAAAGGGCCCCATAGCGGGGGCATTTTTTGTCCCAGCACTATAATTTGAACAATCTTGGTAGGGGTCCACTAGATGAAGCTTCATACCAAATATCAAAGACCTGGGCCTTGTGGTTTCAGAGGAGAAGATTTTTAAAGATTTTCCCTATATAAGCCTATGTAAAACCAAAGGGCCCCGGGGTGGGGGCATTTTTGGCCCCAGCACTATAATTTGAACAAACTTGGTAGGGGTCCACTAGATGAAGCTTCATACCAAATATCAAAGACCTGGGCCTTGTGGTTTCAGAGAAGAAGATTTTTTAAAGATTTTCCCTATATAAGCCTATGTAAAACCAAAGGGCCCCGTGGCGGGGGCATTTTTTGTCCCAGCACTATAATTTGAACAATCTTGGTAGGGGTCCACTAGATGAAGCTTCATACCAAATATCAAAGTCCTGGGCCTTGTGGTTTCAGAGAAGAAGATTTTTAAAGATTTTCCCTATATAAACCTATGTAAAACCAAAGGGCCCCGGGGCGGGGGCATTTTTGGCCCCAGCACTATAATTTGAACAATCTTGTTAGGGGTCCACTAGATGAAGCTTCATACCAAATATCAAATACCTGGGCCTTGTGGTTTCAGAGAAGAAGATTTTTTAAGTTTTTGGTGAAAAAAATCTATTTTTGGCTCCTGTGACCTAGATGTGCTATGGACCGGAACCATTTGAACAACTTTGAAAGGGGACCACCTAAGGATCATTCCTGTGAAGTTTGGTCAAAATCCGATCAGTGGTTTAGGAGGAGATGTCGTTTAAAGAAATTGTTTACGCACGGACGCACGCACGGACGCACGCACGACGGACGACGGACAAAAAGTGATCCCAAAAGCTCACCTCGTCACTACGTGACGGTGAGCTAAAAATGCCAACATTTGTTGGCATTTTTATATTTACGAGCAGGACAAGTGAGATGAGCCTGAACATTGCTTTATAACAACAGAACATGGACTTTATTTTGTGATGATAACATAACTGTCTATTGGCTTCATTCATCAATCATTCAAAGACCCATTTCAATGTTAACATTTAACCCCAGTTTTCAGTCTCGCCGCCCCACTGGCTAGTAGTTGATGGCTGCTGTGGCTGCTGCTGGGCCTGTGGGGTAGCCTGTGTCGACCAGTCGTCAGTTGTCGACGCTGACCAATCTTCAGTCACAGGTGGTGGCTGGGTCATTGCAGTTCCTCCCATGAAACTTCCACCAGTTAATGCTGGGGGTACATTCATGGCCTCGCTTGCCCAGTCTGTAACCTCTGGAGCCTGCATGGGGGGTGGGGGCATGGTGTCAGCAGCCCATTGATCTGGCTGAGGTTCCTTAGCTGCTGCCTTCTCAGTAACAGCTCCTTGTTCTTCCTTCTCAGCCTGCAAAATATATAATCAGATAGCATAGTATGTTGGTAGGACAGTTGCACTGTAGCTAAGGCTGGCACGATTAATCGGATAGTCGATTAATCGATTGATAAATTCGACAAAAATGATTTTCATTACGGTTTTGCTTGTAATCGATTATTTGTTAAGTAAAATTTAATTCCCAAAGTTGTGTCTAAAATAGCTGGATGAGTGGGAAACAGTGCAGACCCTGATGCGGCAATGCAATTCTCATCTGGGGCTACACTGTTTTCTCAGGCCTGTCTGTTCAAATACATGTGGTAAAGTACAACATATGGTAAGTGTCATGCTGAGAGAGAAAGTCAGACAGGTAAAATTATGACAAATCTTCAGTGATTACTAATCGATTATCGATCACAATGGCAGGTTATCTAATCAATTATCTTTTCAGCTCGGATAAGCCAGCTCTAATTGTAGCTCATCTGTCTTCTGAGACAGGCTTGACGACTACTGGTACTACAGACAGTAAAATTCCTATATTAAGACCACCTTTGGGAATGTTCAAAAGTGGTCTTAAAGACCACTTTTGAAAAATCTCAAAGGTGGTCACTATCTAGATGACACTGGCTGCAGAATATACAAAGAATAATTGAAACTTAAATATGCCTTTAAAAGCAGAATTAGTCTAAATTTAAGCTGGTCTTAATAGCGGAATTTTACTGTGTATCCAATATAATGCTTTTTCTACAAATAAAGTGAAATTCCGCTATTAAGACCACCTCAATTTTAAGACTAATTCTGCTTTAAATAGCTTATTCAGAAGGGGACAGTTATTCTTTCTTCGTGGTTTCTGTACACAATGTCCTCTGGTCTTAAAGACCACTTTTGAACAGTCCCAAAACAGGTCTTAATATAGGAATTTTACTGTACATGAAATTTTAAGTCATTGGGAAATTTGTCAACATACTACTCTTCCAAAAGATGACCGTGTACTGGTGAAGGAAAAGGTACCTGATATCCCAGTCACCGCTTTCACTACTTTTAAGATCATATAGAGCAGGTAAGTATTTTCCTAGGGCAAGATAATCTGACATATTCTGCCACAATTTGTCCCTTACCGAAATGATACCCTAAGTATTGGGACAGACAGGCCTAAGCAAACAGTGCAGACCCAGATCAGACTGCTCCTGAAGGAGTCTGATCAGGGTCTACACTGTTTGCCATTCCGTCAGTACCTCTTGGACTCCTTGCTGGATTGTGAAACAAATTTATTAAAATTTTAGAATTACAGCAAGTCTTCAAAGTTTTTAGGATTTTTAAAACGTTGTGAATACTACGGTACAACTTCAATTGTTCAAACACCCCTAGATTACTGAAATTTGTTCAGAGATATAAATAGTTTAGCCAATAAGTGTTATTTAATCTAGTCCCAGGTCAGGGGGCATACTGGAGATGACTTATGGGGAAATGATACATCTTCAGGGGAGGCAACTCCTTCAAAAGTATTTTTGTCTCCCATATCAATGGGAGCCGGATGATTGCATGTCTTTTCATGATGCAATAAGACAAGTTGAAACCCCTTAAAATTAGCCCCATTATTTTTTTGACTGGCACTATGAGAAGAATCCAAGGACTCGAGAACAAAATCAAAACGGCCATGGTACATGAGCCATCAGTGTTTGCGACACTTAAGTTTCTCCAAATTACCCCAGAGACAGTTTTTGGCCATCACTTCAAAGGCACTTCTTTCAGAAATTTATTAAGTTTTCAATTATTCTTTCTGTGTTGTTTTCCAAACCGTTTTTTTCTTTTTTTTCGTTCGAGGTTTAACATCCTCATCAACACTATTTAGGTCATTTTGGAGATGTTTCTTCCAATTTTGTGGGACTTAATGAAATGACATCTAAAGCCCTGCTGCCCATAAAACAAGTAGGGTTTATATGCATGGACATTCTGACTCACACCTTTTGCCTTGGCTGGCTTAGACCCAAGCAGTTTACCAGTACTCCCGTGCGGCCGGTTTCAGCTCTGCATGGAATCTGCATGCAGCACAATCTAATACACCAAGCAACTATGGGCGGGGGCCCTGCACCAACTACCCAGTAGTAAAAGACCACCTTTGGGACTGTTCAAAAGTGGTCTTAAGACCAGTGACAATCCCACAGGTGGGAATTTTGCTGTATTGAAATATGAGACAACTTACCTCTTCTGGATCCCTGTAGAAATAGAGATCAACCATCACCTCCCAAGGATGCTCTCTGCTAATGGTTCCACGCAGACGAAGAACCTCCCGAGCCAACAACCACCACATCAGACCAATGGACTGGGGTCCCTAAACAAAGAATTCACATGTCTAATTCTGTGATAAAAACCATGCTATAATAAAACATGTATTAGAAAGCATGACACAAAGGTTCTATATTATATCTAAACATTTTTAATTAGTTAACCCATTGCATGTAGGAAACCCCTAAAGGGGTACCTTGGCAAACATTGCAGGCCCAGATCAGACGCCGCTTTAAAAGAGCTCGTTTTGAAATACAGTAAAACCTGTCTTATTGGCTACCTCTATTAAGCAAGCAACCGGCCTTAAACAAGCAGCTATTCAGCCGCCCATAGGGGCTTGAAGAAATATATGGGCTGCATGATGCTTCCACACAGAGCTGAATCCGGCCCGCACACTAGTATTGGTAAACCGCTTAGCGGATCTAAGCCTGTCCAGGAACCGCGGTGCGAGGCGGACCGTCCATGCTAATAAACCCTATTGGTTTCATTGGGCGACAGGGCTTGAGATGTCATTTCATCTCAATGTCGGGTAAAAGTCCCACAAACTTGGAAGCAACGTCTCCAAAATGACCTTTACAGTGTTGACGGGGACGTTAAACCTCAAATCAAACAAACAAAAGCTACCGAAAAAGGAAAATGCATTAAAATTCAACTGTGTTAAGCAAGAACCTGTCTTAAGCAAGTGCATTTTGATTATCCCTTAGGTGCTTACTTAATACAGGTTGGACTGTATTCAAATTACACTATGATGCAGAGACAAAAGTTTAATCAATCATTGAAAACCAAGATCAATAAGTACTCGACTGCCTTAAACCTTACTGGCAGACTGCTAAATCCTGCTGCATAATTTATTTTGCCACACCCAATCTTGACTATCAACAGACCAAATTACTCGATATATTATATTTCACTCAGTGATTTTTTCGTCTCACCAACAGCTAAGGTCATACGGAGACGGAACCTTGGTTTAAAGACTCATCCAAAAGTCTGGAGAAGCCCGGGATCAATCCTGCGAACCCTGGTTTACAAGGCGAGTAGCTATAATTCATTTAGATTTGCAAACTGAACGACAAACGTGATCCTTCAGAAGTCATCTGATCTGGCAATGGTAAAGGCTGTCATGTGTGTGTGTGAATTCGGGTTTAACGTCGCTTTCAACAATTTTTCAGTCATATCACGACGGGTGTCTGGTTGTGACAGGGAGCTCAATGCTCACGTTTATAGTGCTGCCTCACTGAAGTATCATGAAAGGCTGTCATGAACAGCAGGATTAGAGTTAACCCATTTTGTACCAGAAGTGCAGGTTCAGATCAGACACTGCACAATGCGACATCTGATCAGGGCCTACTCTGTTTGCAAAAAGTTCAGGCGTTTTCAAAATAAATTTTGATTGTTTGAGATTTAACGTCCCCATCAACACTGTATATGTCATTTTGGAGATGTTGCTTCCAATTTTGTGGGACTTTTACCTGACACTGAGATGAAATGACATCTCAAGCCCTGTCGCCCAATGAAACCAATAGCGTATATAAGCATGGCCGGTCCGACTCGCACCGCTTTGCCTCGGCAAGCTTTGATCATCTAAGCTGTTTACCAGCATTCGTGTGCTGTCGGTTTCAGCTCTGTGGAAGCATCATGCAGCCAATCTATTTCAAGCCCCAATGGGCGGGGGCCACCAAATAAATTTTGAAGAAAACACAACCTGACACCCCCAAATTTTGAAATGGACTCCTGCTATATACTCAGGAGGAAGATTCCATTTGGTACAAAAAGAGTTAAACTGGTTTTCATTGAATAAACTGATTACCGGTAATCAGCAAACAACTAGTAGGTTCCAAACAATATTGCATTGAGTTTTACGTCACATCAACAACAAAGATCATATGTACCCTCAATTTAAAAGCTCATTTTAAAATCTGGAGAAGCCTGGGGTCAACCTACAACCCTGGTTTATAAGCCAAGCAGCTTGACCACTATACCACAGTTTCTACCTACCAACATGAATTGTGATCTGCCCTCGCCCATAGGGGCTTGAAGAAATATATGGCCTGCATGATGCTTCCACGCAGAGCTGAATCCGGCCCGCAAGCTAGTACTGGTAAACTGCTTAGAGGATCTAAGCCTGTCCAGGAACAACGGAGCGAGGCTAATGCTAATAAACCTATTGGTTTATTGGACGACAGGGCTTGAGATGTCATTTCATCTCAATGTCGGGTAGAAGTCCCACAAAATTGGAAGCAACGTCTCCAAAATGACCTTTACAGTGTTGACGGGGACTTTAAACCTCAAATCAAACAAACAAACATGAATTGTGATTTATTCATTAGCCTGAATTCAATTCTGGTAAGTCCCATGCCAACTTTTATCAGCCCAATCTACCCTGGTGAAAGTACTTCATTGATGAATATCTTGAAATTATCCTAAAGTGCTGGTTGAATGTGAAACATTGCAGACTTAACGGTTGAATGTAAAACATTGCGGACCCAGATCAACTGCTGTTTTATCTGGGTCTACAGTGTTTGCTCATGCATATCTATAGATCTAGCTATTCATATACAGGCCTCATACTGACCAGGCTTTTCCATGCCCGAAAGGCTAGATTTTGCAGCCTTAACCCTTATCCTGCTGAATACAACAACCATTACCTTTGCAAACACTGTAGATCCAGATCAGATGGCTTCTGAAGAAGCCATCTGATCAGGATCTACATTGTAATGCAGTTTGTGAACTGAATGAATACACTATAAAAAGTAATTTGACAGAAATCAGAAATGAGTGTATAAATATATTCAGCAGGATAAGGGTTAAATAGTCATTTTAAACAGAATATAGGAGGAAAAATCAAAATCTAAGAGCATGAAGTCAAGGAAGATCAAGCTCTAAAAGCCAGAAATCCTGCAAATGCCTGAAAAATACGAGGCCTGATATACCCTTACCTTATTGTTACAGGGGATGGCAATGTCCACATGTCTCACTGGTGAATCTGTATTGCACAGAGCAATAACTGGGATGTTGACATATGAGGCCTCGGTGACAGGCTGATGGTCAGTTCTGGGGTCTGTGACCACAAGGAGACGTGGCTCTCGGAAAGCTGCCTGGAAAAAAACACCATTCTTGTTGTTAAATCTACGAGAAAAAAGTTAACCCAAAGGTAAACCTCTGACGACGCTCGCCAATCCATCCTCTCGCCTGCCTGGACATCGCTATTTTAAAGGATGGATTTGTTTAAAAACTCGTATTTAAGTACCAAGTTTTTTGTGCTTCACAATAGCTGAAGTATTCTGATACTCTATTGTTATCATTTAAGTTCTTAATAAGAGCATTTTTTTTTTCAAATCAATTTAAAAACGAACTACCTCACCTTGTGTAAGCTTGGGTTGGCTTTCTCAATATAATATAACCTAACATGGGGAACAAACAAACATTGTAACAGCGGTGAGAAGCCTGGAGTTATGTCAACCCTTGTGCCATCATTTTTATGTGATTGTTTTATAGCTGCATGTGGACAAAAACAATGAAGCCTGCTTGGATACTGTTTACCCATAAAATGCCACCGCGACGCTAGGAGCAGTCTGATCTGGGCCCACACTGATTGCCTGTATGCAAAAATATTTTTAATAAGTTTGCAAAACATTTTCAGATGTAGTTTTCTCGGTGTTTTAAGGGTTAACTTCTGGGCCCAGTTGTTCAAAGCATTGTTAGCTTAACGAGCTCGTTAGTGGTCAAATTTAACTGTTCTAGTCAGTACAATTATATAATTCAGTATTATTTTCACTGAAAAAATGTGAAACACATTTTTTTTTTTTCAGAAAAATATTAGCATATTTGCTATATTAAACTAGAGAAAGTACCCAGTGGGGCACATAGAAGCCTCCGTGGTGCAGTGGTTACGCTACTCGCCTTGTAAACCAGGGATCGATCCCGGGCTTCTCCAGACTTTCGGATGAGTCTTTAAACAGAGGTCCGGTCTCCGTATGACCTTAGCTGTTGGTGAGACGTAAAACTCAAACACACACCAGTGGGGCACGTATACCCCCGGCCAGTGCCAGCCCCTTTTAGTGGAAATGACAATTTGTCTGTAGCACTGAACTTTTCCATATAACCATTTAGTCCACCGAGAATAACTAAATGCATTTCAACAACAAGGAGTATAATGAAAGCAGTTAACACAAAACTTGGACGTAATCAAAATACCTAAGTCTTAATTATTGACCCCTAGCCCCACCCTGGGGAACAACCCGGGAGCTTAGATATTCCATATTAAAGTTAATACTACAGCTATATTCTGTACCATGTATGAAGAGAATCTAACATGAGGTTACAGAGATATGAAAAATCAAAATGGTTTAACACAAAACTTTGACGTAATATTGACAAACGGACAGACAGCCCACCCGGGGGCTTGACCCAGGGGCTTGGATAATCCATATGAAAGGTAATGCTATAGAGATATCTTTTACCAAATATGAAGAGAATCTAACATGTGGTTAGAGAGATATAAGCAATCAAAAAGGTTTAACACAAAACTTTGATGTCAAAGTTTACAAACGGGCGGACACCTCACCCAGGGGATTGACTCAGGGGCTTAGATATTCTATATGCAAGGTAATGCTTTAGAGATATTAAGAGAATCTAACATGTTGTTACAGAGATATGAGCAATCCAAAAGGTTTAACACAAAACACCGACGTAAATGTTGATGTCAGAAGGGACGGACAGACTGACGGATGGACAGCCCACCTAGGGGCTTGAACCCCCTAGCTTAGATATTCCAAATGAAAGGTAATGCTATAGAGAAGATATCCTTTAACAAATATGAAGAGAATCCAACATGTGGTGACAGAGATATGAGAAATCAAAAAAGGTTTAACACAAAAGTTTGACGTAAAAGTTGACAAACGGACGGACAGCCCACCTAGGGGCTTTACCCAGGGGCTTAGATATTCCACATGAAAGGTAATGCTATAGAGATATTCTTTACCAAACTTGCAATGAAAAAGGTTTAACACAAAACTTTGACGTAAAAGTAGATGAACAGACAGACAGACATCCCACCCAGGGGCTTGACCCATGGGCTTAGATATTCCATATGAAAGGTAAAGCTATAGAGATATCCTTTACCGAACATGAAGAGAATCTAACATGTGGTTACAGAGATATCAGCAATGGAAAAGGTTTAACACAAAACTTTGATGCAAAAGTAGATGAACAGACAGACATCCCACCCAGGGGCTTGACCCATGGGCTTAGATATTCCATATGAAAGGTAAAGCTATAGAGATATCCTTTACCGAACATGAAGAGAATCTAACATGTGGTTACAGAGATATCAGCAATGGAAAAGGTTTAACACAAAACTTTGATGCAAAAGTAGATGAACAGACAGACAGCCCACCCAGGGGCTTGACCCATGGGCTTAGATATTCCATATGAAAGGTAATGCTATAGAGATATCCATTACCAAACTTTGACGTAAAAGTAGATGAACAGACAGCCAGCCCACCCAGGGGCTTGATCCAGGGGCTTAGATATTCCATCTGAAAGGTAATGGTATCGAGATATCCTTTACCAAATATGAAGAGCATTTAACATGTGGTCAAAAAGGTTTAACGCAAAACTTTGACGTAACGGCGGGACAGACGGAAGTACGAACAAACAAACCACTGAACGAACGTTAAGACGAAAACTATATACCCCCTGACATACTTCGTATGCCGGGGGTATAATGATAGTTTTAAGGATACGTCAACTAACGACTTTGTTAGTTTTGAACAACTGACCCCTGATCTATTGACAATTAACCCAAAAGTGATTCTCTGTACCTGGATCTGGTTGGTGAATGTTCCTGGAGTGAATCTCCCAGCAATAGCTGTGGATCCAGTGGCAGAAGCAAACTTCAGGACAGCCCTCTGACCATAGGGACGGGCCGAGATGACAGAGATATCAGCAGGATTCTCAATTGCAGCAATGGCTCTGGCGGCCAGTAAAAGTTTTTCCCAGGTCTTCCTTAGGTTGATGATATAAACACCTGGAAGTAAAAATAAATGTCTATTTAAAAGCATCGTAAAAATCCAAAAAATTCAGACACTTTAAGGACTTGCTGTAATTCTCCTGAACTGTAAACAAATTTGTTTCACAATCTAGCAAGGAGTCCAAGAAGTGCAGATGGAATGATAAACAGTGGAGACCCTGATCAAACTTCAGGAGCAGTCTGATCTGGATCTGCACAGTTTGCTTAGGCCGGACTCACTGACTGTCCCAATACTTACGAACATAACAGTACACTTCACACAGAAATGCCCAGCTTTCTTTTCTCTGAGAACAAAAATGAATAGAATTCTGTATACTTCTTTAATGTTACTTTAACAGTTAACCTATTTTTGTACCAAATGGAATCTTCCTCTTTATATATAGCAGGAGTTCATTTCAAAATTTAGGGTTGTCCGGTTGTTTTCATCAAAATGTATTTGGAAAATGACGGAACTTTTAGCAAACAGTGGAGGCTCTAATCAGATGCCCCGTTCTGCGGCGTCTGATCTGGGCTTGCACTGTTTGCCATGGTACCCATTTTGGGGTTTCTGGTACCAGGAGTCCAAGAAGTGCAGATGGAATGACAAACAGTGGAGGCCCTGATCAAACTTCAGGAGCAGTCTGATCTTGGATCTGCACATTTTGCTTAGGCCTGACTCACTGACTGTCCCAATACTTAGGAACATAACAGTACACTTCACACAGAAATGCCCAGCTTTCTTTTCTCCGAGAACAAAAATGAATAGAATTCTGTATACTTCTTTAATGTTACTTTAACAGTTAACCTTTTTTGTACCAAATGGAATCTTCCTCTTTATATATAGCAGGATTTCATTTCAAAATTTAGGGTTGTCAGGTTGTTTTCATCAACATGTACAGTGTTCAATCCAGGATTTGGGGTTTGGGGGCCCTCTGGGCCCACAGGCCTTGGAAAAGGGGGCCATTTGGAAATTTAGGGGGCCCTTAAATTATACTATATAAAGTTGCCAGATTTATCTTAAGGTTTTAGCTGCATGATGAAAATGGACACAAAACAAGTTTAACAGCACAGACAAAAGCTATTTAGTGTATCTATCCATCTTCTAATACTGAGTTGGTCACATTTGCTCATTACCTCATTTAACCAGTACAAAACAATTTGGATAAAGTGTCTTGCTCAAGTGCTAAATGCATGTTTTATCTAGAATGAATGCCATTAAAAATATTTCTGGAAAAAAAGAACTCTATAATAAATAGCGCCCGCCTCGGTATATTGCAGTATTTCGGTCCGGTATTTAGCGTAAGCCGCACGGCGCACACGAATTTGGCGTAAGCTGCCCGGCGCACACAAGTATACCGAACATGGCCGCATCCCCGGTAAACAAAACGTCGATTTGGGTTTATAAAAATAAGAATTGTTACTAGTTAAAACAGATAAAACAAAATGTTTTTCTAAGTTATTTTGATCGGGCAACATGCGGTTTTTGATCAACTCAACAATATGCAACAGGCAGCCGGAAAATCGCGAGAAAATCGCAAAAATGAACTCCAGAAGAAACCGTCTCTAAATTCTAGAGTTGCGCCCAACGGGCCCATTGAATGATCTCTAGTGCGCCCCTCATGTCAAAAGCGGGCCCAGGGCGCAATGGCGCAGCCTAGATTGAACACTGCATGTATTTTGAAAATGACAACTTTTAGCAAACAGTGGAGGCTCTAATCAGACGCCGCGTTCTGGTCTCTGAAGCCCAAAAGAAATTAATTCTGTATACTTCTTTTACAATTTGTTTATAACTGCCCAGTCAACACTATTTTAGGTCATTTTTGAGCCGGTCAGTTTACCTATCCACACTTTTCCTGGGCAGGCTTATACGTAAGCGGTTAACCAGTACAGTGCACATTCTTTTGCGAAAAAACTTCTTTAATGGTACTTTAACAGTAAAGCATTGCTGATGGGCATTTAAGTATTGCCGTAAAAATCCAAACAAGAATTCCGCCCAAGGCTATGCCGCGCCTGTGGGGGTGCAAAGTCACCCAACCATGACATCTAGGCCAAGGTCAAATATAGATGCATGCATAAAATTTGCCATTCTTAAATGCAAGCTTGTACTAAGTATCATTAATGAAGTTCAACTAATTCTTGAGAAATGAACTTAACCATGGGTGGCTGTAATATTTTACAAAGTCAGCGAACCAAAAAAGTTAGGTCAAGGTCAAATATGGATGCTTGCATTTAAGTTTCCATCTCCAGATACAAGTTTGTACAAGTATTATTAATGAAGCTCTTATAGTTCTTGAGAAATTATCTTGACTATTTGGGTGAACGCTAGGGTGGTCACAATATTTTACTAAGTCACTGAACTATAAAATGTAGGTCAAGTCAAATATGGATGCTTGCATTTAACTTGCCACCCCCAGATAGATATGAGTTTGTACCAAGTACCATTAATGACGGTCTTATAGCTCTTGAGAAACTAACTTGACCATTTGGGTGAACGCTAGGGTGGTCGCAATATTTTACAAAGTCAGTGAACCATGAAATGTAGGTCAAGGTCAAATATGGATGCTTGCATTTAAGTTGCCATCCCAAGATACAATTTTGTACCAAGTATCATTAATGAAGTTCTTATAGTTCTTGAGAAATAAACTTGACCAATAGGGACGCTAGGTGGTCGCAATATCTTACAAAGTCAGTGAACCATAAAATGTAGGTCAAGGTCAAATATGGATGCTTGCAATTTAGTTGCCATCCCCAGAACCAAGTTTGTACCAAGTATCATTAATGAAGCTCTAATAGTTCTTGAGAAATAAACTTGACCATCAGGGTGAACGCTAAGGTGGTCGCAAATGTTGACGCCTTGACAAAACGGACGGAAAACCGGGCACCTATATCGCCCCGTCCTAATAGTAGGCGCGACAAAAATTGGGACACCTTGAGGCCTTGCTATAATGCTCCTAAAATTTAAACAAATTTATTTTATGATCCAGCAAGGAGTACAAAAGATGCAGACAGAATGGTAAACAGTGTAGACCCTAATCAGACTCTGATCTGGCTCTGCACTGTTTGCTTAGGCCTGTCTGTGCCAATACACCTCAACCTTGTTATAACACGGACCGTGTTAGTTAACCGAATTGTGTTATAAACGCCGACCATATTTGTCACAGATTGACACTATTGGGGGTGATCAATAGTTTTCCAAACAAGATGATGGCAGTAAATACCATGGCCCATCTAGTCAAACAAGTCTCTTTAATCGAAACCAGCTGATAAACCAGGTTTTTATCCACAAAATCATCCGATCTGACAGCGAGTATGACGCCATTTTGATAGCTGGTTCCTGGCTATTGTCCGGTTCCGAACTATTGGCTTTGTCCGGGACAGTACCGAACTACAGTACCGTTAATAGATTTCAATGGTAAAATTACCGAATTAGGGTTCGGAACCGGACAATGGTCAACGCTTACCAGAAATTTGAATTACTTCCCTTATTTGGAACGATTTTTAATGGCGCACATGGTCTTTGAATGATTTTTTACCGCGAAAATCCATCATGAATATGTTTTATCATTTGCTTTTAAGCTAGAATAAATCTGACTTTCTTTAACATGCCCCAGGCATGTTTCCTACCTTTCATAATCAGGGTCCAGGGGCCGTTGGGTTTGGGAAAAACAGCTCACTAATATGTAAAGTTGGGAATTTATATCAGTTGTAACTTTGACACTTTTGGTTCAATTTTCATGTTCATCAAAATGTAGCACAAAATCAGAAATTGGGAAATTTGTTTTAAAATTTGGGAATATCTGTCTCTAAATTGGGAAAAATAGGGGCCGATTACCGGTCCCAAATTTGCACTAGGAAAATCACTGCATGTGGCTCTAGAAAATCAGTTTTATTGCAGTTCACGGATCAGATCGTCTGCATTGATGTTTAAAATTTCTGCTGAGCAGTGATCCTTAACAGAGCGTGATAATTTTTTTCCGGTTGCGTAACGGAATTCTTTAATCACTTTATCTCGTTAAGCCAGCACTTTTGATTGTGCCGATGACAGTTCATGTTTATCATGCGTATCGAGTGTGTGTGAATTCGTGTTTAACGTCGCTTTCAACAATTTTTCAGTCATATCACGACGGTGTCTGGTTGCGACAGGGAGCTCAATGCTCACTTTTTAGTGCTACCTCATGTAATGTCCCAGACACATTACATGATACCACACCCAGCCACATTATCCTGACACTGGGTCGACTAGTCCTAGCTCTACCCCGTAAATCTGAGCGCCAAGCGAGGAGCAGCTAGTACCATCTTTAATGACTTTGGTATGTCGCGAACCCGTGACCTCCCGTTCCCCGGAGCGGACACTCTACCAACTGAGCTATCGGGGCCGGTCATCATGCGTGTCAAGCTAAACAGGTTTATATTACTATATATTCAACACGGCTAATATCGACGACATGTTTGGAGGCCTGCAATAAATATCAAAAAGTACCGTTATAGAACGTGTTAACTACCATATTACAGCAGTCAAAAGTGGGAGGAAAATACATGTAAAATTGTTGTGCATAAAACCTGATAGAAACCTCGGAAAATATTTATAATTGTTGGTTGGGGAAAATATGGGGTCCAAACCAAAACTGTGTTATATCCAAATTTGTGCTGTAACGAGTCGTGCTATAACAAGGTCCAGGTGTACTTAGGATCATTACGGTAAGCATTAAAGCACAGGGTAAAATATTCACTGTACCTGAATCTTATCTGGAGCATCGATATGTAACTTAGACAATGCATACGCTTTCAAACCCCATTTTTCCATACAAAAATGGTTTGGTATGGATAGGCATCCCACTAAGTGACAATCCTTCAGTCCTCCACATGACATAACCTACCATCTGGCTTCCTCTTGAAGACATATTGTTCCATCTGAAAATCTACATTCTGTGCTCCGAGGTGGGTGGAGCAGGCTAGAAACTTTGTTACATCTTCCTCCTTCAGAGTGAGTGCGTCTATGCCTCCGGACATCTTCAAGTTGATCTTGGAGTTACGGTGACCAACCTGTAACAGTCAATGTTAGTCTAGACATTTTAACCCTTATGACGCCGAGAAAAGCTACATCTGCTGAATGTTTTTGCAAACTTTTCAAAAATATTTTTGCATACAGGCAAACAGTGTGGACCCAAATCAGACTAGTATGAACTGGGTCCACACTGTTTGCAAAAATGACTTTTAAAGTAACCGGCAGAAGACAAAGCAAATGACAATTGTTGTGATTGGCATTTTATGGGTTACGGTACCTGTATCTATCACCATAGCAAATATTAGGGCTGTAACGATACAGTCACCCCACTATACGATACATATCGCAATACTTGCCTTACGATACGATACATATCACGATACTACTTTTTTGCTTAAATCAGAGCTCAAACATTTTTAAACTGGCTCAAAACCATCTCGGAGTTCAATCTTATGTAACAAAGCCTCTGTTAGATGCCCATATTTGTCATAGAAGTGATCAATGTCTCTCAGTAACAATTAAGACCTTTGTAATTTGTTATGAAAATGGTCTTTAAATATGTTAAAGCTGCCATTTTCTTTGAAAATTGTACTTTTTGGCGTATCGTCCGGTATCGCGATATTAGCCCCACGATACAATATGTGTATCCCCACGATACAATATGTGTATCGTAGGGCTGCCACGATACGCTTACCTCACGATACGATACGTATCGCGATACTTGTCTCACGATACGATATGTATCGCGATACGTTTTATGAAGGATCACTGGTTGGAAAACAAAGGTGAAAGTGAAACAAAACTAAATTTAATGTAACAAACTTTTGACAACATCATGCAGCCTTAGTTGACCCTTTGGGACAGGCTTAGAGGGAAACCCAACAGTTTTCACACTTGTTTTAGCTGCTTTCTGTTTGGGTTGTTGATCTTGTAGTTGTTGATATTCGACCGGGTGTTTCCATTGCAAATGTGTAAACATGTTTGTTGTTGTACCGGTAGCATAGCATATATCAATTTTACAGATTTTGCATATTGTTTTAGTTTTATCCACAGACTTGACCCCATTTTGTTCTTTTTTTTTTTCCGAATCCGAAATGCTGCCAGACAACGGATTTAAACTTTGCTGGCGCATCTTCTATTTCACGAGTTTCCCTCACTCCCCGGTCGGCCATTTTCCGATTTGAATACCGCTCATGTTACGAAAAAATCGAAAATTATTTTTTCTTTTTGGACATAAATTTTATAAACTGTGCCTTCTTACATCAAAAATATATAAGATCGACAAACATTTTTTTTTTTTTTTTTTTGGTTTTGGTTTTACGGCCCTTTCAAGATTATTTCACTCATATCGAGCCGATCGTTAATCAGAGGTGGGCGAAAACCGGAGAGATCGACAAACATTATTATCCGAACAGTTTCGAAGGCAGATCTTCGCTAGATTTATTTCTTTTTCTTCCACTAATTGATTTAAGCGGCCGGACATTTCAGCCCTGACATTCGAACCGAATCGTACCGAAAATTAAGAAAACAATATCGTGAATCAAACCGAAGCCCTTGTACCGCGGTGAATCGAGTTTTCGATGAATCGTGACACCTCTAGTGTATCGTCAGCAAAAGTATCGCATTACGATACAATTTCAATGAATTGTTTCACCCCTTGCAAATATAAACCAAATCCACCATATGGTTTGGAAAACACTATATCTTTGAAAACTTTAACATTAAAAATTTCTAAGTCTGTGACCTTTACCTTGAGGTCATCGGCATGGGTGGGGGTAGTGTTGAACAAAACTTTGGACCTATATCTATCATCATCCAAAATATTAACCAAACCCATCGCATGGTTTTGAAAATCTCTCTTAAAGTTCAGGCTCTACCTGGCACAAAAACCTTAACCCGAGTCTAACAGGATTACGTCAGTATGTACACACTTTCGTACAGAAGTACACTGTAGCGTCGTTATAACGCTGTCATCGGGATCCATTGACGTCGACCGCGTTATATGTGGTCCAGCGCTATATTGATCCCAAAAATATAGCGTTATATTGTGACCCCACCCAGTTTTTCTGCATGCATGGCTACTGTTTCTGCCAGTTTATTATGAATATTACATACTGCATGTATTTTATAAATTATATAGTTACTAGATTAAATGTTCATCTGATTCTATACTTCTAGTGGTCATTCAAACCATTGCTCAATTTATTTATTACTTTACTTTCGTTTCTGTATCTCTGGCCGCCATATTTATTTACCTCTTCGGGTCTCAAGAAGGTATCACTAAATAGTGAAGTAAAATGCAACTTGACAATTCCGAAAGGTTAGCTTGAAAGAGGGGCTATTAATGTAAGCGAACCAAGTTTAACATGATGATTATGAATGTTTATTGTTGTATAGATCGATGACTGTTTACTGAACACTACGTCATACGGACTATTCCATCGGAAACCGTTATGTAGGGGTTACCGACATTTCCCTCGGTTTATTCACAAACTCTTTGCTGTATATTATTCTGATATGACATCTTTGCAAGAATATGGTGTGGCGGTATTGGTTAGATGCATAAACTTAACGACCTAGGCCCGAAGGTCGTAGGTTCGAATCTCAAATTTTGAATAACATTTTCATTTTTCGTTCTTTTTTTCCTTTAATACACAGTTTTATGCAGCCTGTGGCAAGAAATCTTCAAGCCTGAGCTTTTGGAACTTTGCAAACGAAATTAACCAGCTCCACCTAATCGAATTGACTAGCTTTTGAAGAGACTCGGGCACACAATTCTGCGGCTTTCACCATAGCATCCTGATCTGATTGCCAAAAAGATGATATGGGGAAATTTAAAAGGTTATGTTGGCCAATGAAATTTTCAGCTTCGCGTGGCAGATATTAAGGCTCTGATCGAAGAAGGCATTGGAAGCATTGTTGAAAAAGAATGGTCTGCTTGCTTAACACACGTCGAAAAGGCTGAACAAGACTATTATTTGTTTGATTTGAGGTTTAACGCCCCGTCAACACTGCATTGGTCATTTTGGAGCCGTTTCTCCCAATTTTGTGGGACTTTTACCTGACAATGAGATGAAATGACATCCCAAGCCCTGTCGCCCAATGAAACCAATAGGGTTTATAAGCATGGACGGGCCGACTCGCACTGCTTTGCCTGGGCAGGCTTAGGAGGCCTTCATGCGGACTGAACAAATTATTTGTCTTAACCGCAACGGAAGTAAGGGCGAGGATTGTGGCCATGTAAAATCGATTTAAGCCCCCCAGTGGAATTCGTTTCCGCTGACCGTTCCAAGGCGGTTATTCTTTCGCGGTTTGTTTTTGTTATGCTTTGTCTTTGGGTGTTTGTGTCACTTATATTATTTTATTTTGTTTAGCCTATTGGCCATTTTGTGGGAAAGTAACTGTCATTTTGGCTTTCCACTTGGAGTCTGTTGTTTCATATTTGTGTTTCTTTCCCTTGGGTGTTTCTGATGGGAGCTGTGGGTTAATTGTATCGATTCCTGATCATTGCCTCCACTTCTAGTTTTAGATCCTCTAAGCAGTTTACCAGTACTCATGCGGTTGGTTTCAGCTCTGCGTGGAAGCATCGTGCAGCCCATCTTCAAGCCCCAATGGGCGGGGGCATGAACAGGACAATTGTAAAAGTGACATCGCTGTTGAAATGGAACGAATCATTAACCACATGGACTCTGACAGTGACGTTAGAGATTAAAGAGATTGCTTCTGAGGGTGATGAATCTGCCGACAATGCCGAACAATCAAAACTGTTTTTGTAATGCAATTTCGAAATATGAAATTCTAAAATTATGAAATTCAAGTTAATATGAATCGCTAAAATTTGGAAATAATGAATTACATACTAATATTAAAAACAAAAACAAAACAAACAAACAAAAAAAAAATAAACAGGAACAATATAATACAGAAAAAAAAGTTTTAAAATAATTACACCGACAGAGTGTCTTTTCCACCCCTCGCCCTTACCACCCCGAGGACTTCAATGATTTTGAGCTGCAACTATAACCACTCGGCTATTTGTTATTCACGAGCAATTTTGCGCACAGTAAACCTACTTTCAAAACGATGCCTACCATCAAATTATTGCGTAAGGTATTTGTTTTTAAGTTTTCAGTTCTTCTCGACAATTTTGTCATATTCTTTATTTCCTATCTTTTATAATTCACACAATGTGTTCTATTGTTGCGCATGAGAATGAGTTTCAGCTTTTATTTAAGAAGTTTGCATTCACTGGTGACATTGTCATCCCTAGATAACGGTATTAGATGGACCGGCCCGTGTGTCGTAATGTTCAGTAAACATTCATCGACCTATACCTAGCTTGATTTCCGTTTCTTTGTTTTTATCTAGTGAATAATAAATAAATATTTAAAAAAAAAAAACCGTCTGCTATACTCTGTTTTGGCGGGAAAAATATTTAGTGTCTGCAAATGACAATTACAAAGGGATTAATTGAGACAAACGGGTACAAATACCTTGATTACCTAGTTTTCACACCTTACCACACAGTTAATTGCCGTCTTATCAATAAGCCATAGGTGAGTATTCACAGTTTAATAGTGTTGACAACTTGAGTAAATAAGCGAGAATACAGGTATTGTCTTGGCTGATGGTATTTTGACTGCCGAGTTCGGCGGAAAAATGGGGGTAAAAATGACCATTTTCAAAACTGGCGGACAAAAGCAAAAAATGGAGTGACAGACCAACAGCGTTATAACAGCTTGAGTAAATCGGCGAGTATACATGTCTTATCATAAAACGATGTTTTGACTGCAGAGTTCCGCGAAAAAAGGGCAAAATTTTCAGCCAAACTTTCAAAACTGGGGAAAAAACGTAACAAGAGGGCCCAGAGGGCCCTGGTTCGCTCACCTGATCCAAAGCATAACAAGTGGGCCCCGGGCAGGGTCAATTTTGGCCCCAGGGCTAAAATTTGAACAATCTTGGTAGAGGTCCACAAGATGAAGTTTCCTATCGAATATGAAAGACCTGGGCTTTCTGGTTTCAGAGAAAAAGATTTTAAAGGTTTACCCTGCATATAGAAGTCTTTGTAAAACAAGATTTTCCCTATATAAGTCTATGTTAAACCAAAGGGCCCCGGAGCGGGGGCATTTTTGGCCCCAGTGCTATAATTTGAACAATCTTGGAAGAGGTCCACTAGCTGAAGCTTCATAACAAATATCAAAGACCTAAGCCGCCTTGTGTTTCAGAGAAGATGATTTTTAAAGAATTTCCCTATATAAGTTGATGTAAAACCAAAGGGCCAAATGGCGGGGGCATTTTTGGTCTCAGGGCTATAATTTGAACAATCTTTATAGAGGTCCACTAGCTAAAGCATCATAACAAATATCGAAGACCTAAGCCTTGTGGTTTCAGAGAAGAAGATTTTTCAAGATTTTCCCTATATAAGGCTATGTAAAACCAAAGGGCCCCGGAGCGGGGGCATTTTTGGCCCGAGGGCAATAATTTGAACAATCTTGGTAGAGGTCCACAAGATGAAGCTTCATACCAAATATCAAAGACCTGGGCCTTGCAGTTTCAGAGAAGAAGATTTTTCAAGATTTTCCCTATATAAGCCTATGTAAAACAAAAGGGCCCTGGTGCGGGGCATTTTTGGCCCCAGCACTATAATTTGAACAATCTTGGTAGGGGTCTACTAGATGAAGCTTCACACCAAATATCAAAGACCTGGGCCTTGAGGTTTCAGAGAAGAAGATTTTTCAAGATTTTCCCTATATAAGCCCATGTAAAACCAAAGGGCCCCCCGTGCGGGGGGCATTTTTAGCTCCAGCACTATAATTTGACCAATCTTGGTAGGGGTCCACTAATGAAGCTTCATACCAAATATCAAAGACCTGGGCCTTGCAGTTTCAGAGAAGAAGATTTTTCAAGATTTTCCCTATATAAGCCTATGAAAAACAAAAGGGCCCTGGTGCGGGGGCATTTTTGGCCCCAGCACTATAATTTGAACAATGTTGGTAGGGGTCCACTTGATGAAGCTTCATACCAAATATCGAAGACCTGGGCCTAGCGGTTTCAGAGAAGAAGATTTTTCAAGATTTTCCCTATATAAGCCCATGTAAAACCAAAGGGCCCCCGTGCGGGGGCATTTTTAGCTTCAGCACTATAATTTGAACAATCTTGGTAGGGGTCCACTAAATAATGCTTCATACCTAATATCAAAGACCTGGGCCTAGCAGTTTCAGAGAAGAAGATTTTTAAAGATTTTCCCTATATAAGCCCATGTAAAACCAAAGGGCCCCCGTGTGGGGGCATTTTTGGCCCCAGCACTATAATTTGAACAATCTTGGTAGGGGTCCACTAGATGAAGCTTCATACCAAATATCAAAGACCTGGGCCTTGCGGTTTCAGAGAAGAAGATTTTTCATGATTTTCCCTATATAAGCCCATGTAAAACCAAAGGGCCCCCGTGCGGGGGCATTTTTAGCTTCAGCACTATAATTTGAACAATCTTGGTAGGGGTCCACTAGATAAAGCTTCATACCTAATATCAAAGACCTGGGCCTTGCGGTTTCAGAGAAGAAGATTTTTAAAGATTTTCCCTATATAAGTTGATGTAAAACCAAAGGGCCCCCGTGCGGGGGCATTTTTGGCCCCAGCACTATAATTTGAACAATCTTGGTAGGGGTCCACTAGATGAAGCTTCATACCAAATATCAAAGACCTGGGCCTTGCGGTTTCAGAGAAGAAGATTTTTCAAGATTTTCCCTATATAAGCCCATGTAAAACCAAAGGGCCCCCGTGCGGGGGCATTTTTAGCTCCAGCACTATAATTTGAACAATCTTGGTAGGGGTCCACTAGATGAAGCTTCATACCAAATATCAAAGATCTGGGCCTTGCAGTTTCAGAAAAGAAGATTTTTAAAGATTTTCCCTATATAAGCCCATGTAAAACCAAAGGGCCCCCGTGCGGGGGCATTTTTGGCCCCAGCACTATAATTTGAACTATCTTGGTAGGGGTCCACTAGATGAAGCTTCATACCAAATATCAAAGACCTGGGCCTTGCGGTTTCAGAGAAGAAGATTTTTCAAGATTTTCCCTATATAAACCCATGTAAAACCAAAGGGCCCCAGTGCGGGGGTATTTTTAGTTCCAGCACTATAATTTGAACAATCTTGGTAGGGGTCCACTAGATGAAGCTTCATACCAAATATCAAAAATCTGGGCCTTGCAGTTTCAGAGAAGAAGATTTTTAAAGATTTTCCCTATATAAGCCCATGTAAAACCAAAGGGCCCCCGTGAGGGGGCATTTTTGGCCCCAGCACTATAATTTGAACAATCTTGGTAGGGGTCCACTAGATGAAGCTTCATACAAAATATCAAAGACCTGGGCCTTGCGGTTTCAGAGAAGAAGATTTTTTAAGTTTTCGGTGAAAAAAGTCTATTTTTGGCTACTGTGACCTATATGTGCAACGGACCGGAACCATTTGAACAACTTTGAAAGGGGACCACCTAGGGATCATTCCTGTGAAGTTTGGTCAAAATCCGATCAGTGGTTTAGGAGGAGATGTCGTTTGAAGAAAAGTTTACGGACGCACGCACGGACGCACGCACGCACGGACGCACGGACGCACGACGGACGACGGACAAAAAGTGATCCCAAAAGCTCACCTTGTCACTACGTGACAGGTGAGCTAAAAAAAAAATGGGAGCCACAGACCAACAGCGTTATAACGATTTCGGCGTTTTAAGCATCAGCTTTATAACGACTCTACAGTGTATGCACATACCCACCTAAGGAAACCGAAAAACTCTATGCCCTGGCATCATCTTTTTTTTTTTTTTTTCTCCTATTACTGCTACTCGCTCACATCTGAGCATTACGAGCAGGATTTCCTGGGTGGTAACCAGTACTTTCTTTTTTTTTTTTTTTTTTTTTTTTAAGCAATGTGAATGAAGTGCCTTGCTCAAGGGCTCAACACTTTGGTCAGCGTGAGGCTCGAACCCGCAACCTCTTGATCACTAATCCGATGCACTACCGCTGCACCAAAGCGCTCCACATCTGATGCAGGGCCATAAAAATCACTTGCCCAGGCAAAATTTGGACCTGTACCGGGTAAATATCCAATAAATGTATAGCAATAGAAGCAAAGGGGGTCTATCTATCTATCTACTGATACTGCGTCGGTCACATTTGACCATCACCACAGGTGTACATTACATACACTCCAGGTTTGCAGGATGAAAGCCTACACAGTAATCATGTTATTACGGCAGGGATCTTTAACCTGCACAGGGGATAGTTGTCCCTGCATAGGGGGCCTGACGCCTCCAGTTAATGTCCCCATCCGAAGGATGGTGCACTTTATGACATTCATCCCTGCGAATGATGCCAATGGAGCGTGTTTGGACATCGATATTTTATCCCGCTGCCGGGGGAGCGAACCCGGGACTTCTAGCAACAAGAGGCAAGACTAGTGATGAACCACTGAGCTATCTATCTATCTATCTTCATATACTGAGTCGGTCAAACTTGGCCATTACCTCAGTTGGGTGGTGCGCTAAATTTAGAATTTAGCAAAAAAAAAAAAAAAACACACCCACTGGATGAGTTCTTAAAACTATTTACAATCTGCTTTCAGAGGTGTACTAAAACGCACACCTCTGGATCCCAATCTACACTATGCGGGCTTTGAACTCCTCTGCAGTTTTGGCATTTACCACAGAGGAGGGAAGACTATTCCACTGAGGAATAGTTCTAGGGAAGAAAGAATTCTTCAGGGCATCACTATAGGCCTGGTACCTACGATATTGACTGTTGTTTAGTTTTGATGCCCTTGTTTGAGTTGAAGTAGTCACAGGGGTCAAGTATTTATCTTTATTAAGAGACACTGTGTCAGAGTGAATCTTATAAAAGAAGGTTAAAGAGGACTGCTCGCGACGGGCCTCCAAGGATGGCCACTCCAGCTCATCGAGCATATCACCAACACTGCTTCTGTTCCGCCATCGCCTGCAGGTCCATCGGGCAGCCGTTCTCTGAACCTTCTCAACCTGCTGAACCTGAGTTTTAACATGGGGGTGCCAAACAGGTGATGCATACTCTAATTGAGGTCTAACCAAGGTTTTGTATGCAACACCCTTTGTCTGCCTAGGTGCAAAAGCCAAATTACGTCTAAGAAACCCTAATGTCCTAGTTGCTTTAGAGGTAATCTCAGAAATATGTTGACCCCAATCAAGATTATCAGTAATGGTGATACCAAGATATTTTGCGGATTGGACGTGTTCCAAAGTATGCTGATGTAATGAGTAGTTGAATTTAATCTGCTTGTCTGGAGGGTGCCGTGACACCCTCATTGAATGACATTTGGCCACATTGAACTTCATTTGCCAATCGGCCTCCCAACG
Source organism: Lucinisca nassula (assembly GCA_963580285.1). Taxonomy (NCBI): domain Eukaryota; kingdom Metazoa; phylum Mollusca; class Bivalvia; order Lucinida; family Lucinidae; genus Lucinisca; species Lucinisca nassula. Next base: position 80,741,564 of record OY757011.1, read on the forward strand.
TGCTAGGCTATCCAGGTCATCTTGTAAGATAAGACAGTCAGAAGTAGTATATATGTTCCTATACAAAACACAATCATCAGCAAACAAACGAACAGATGACCTGATATTATCAGGAAGATCATTAATAAATATCAAGAAAAGGACCGGTCCAAGTACCGAACCTTGTGGGACACCGGACAAAACAGGGACTGGATCCGACGCTTGGCCGTCAAGTACAACTTGTTGAGTGCGTCCAGAGAGCCATGAGCTAACCCACTTAAGTGTGGATCCTCTAATCCCATAATGATCTAGTTTGTACAATAGCCTCCTGTGAGGTACCTTGTCGAAGGCCTTTGCAAAATCCATGATAATCAGGTCAGTCTGTTTGTGGCCACGATTAATGGCCCCATCCAGATTGCTCACTATGTCATGGTAGAACTGAACTAATTGAGTTTCACAAGACCTTCGACTTCGGAAACCATGCTGGCAGTCAGCAAGAATGCTTTCAAAGGCTAGGTGCTTGTTAATGTTGCTGACTAATATATGCTCCAGGGTTTTGCAACAGATGCATGTGAGCGACACCGGTCTGTAATTCGCAGCATCATATTTTTCTCCTTTCTTAAAGACCGGGGTTACGTTTGCTTGTCGCCAGTCATCTGGTACAGTGCCCCGAGCAAGTGATTCATTGAAAATAAAGGCCAGCAGGGGAGATATTTCAGCACTACATTCCTTAAGCACCCTGGCATGCAGACCGTCAGGCCCAGATGCCTTATGTATGTTGAGCTTGTCCAACAGTTTTGCGACCCCTTTGGGGTCAACTGTTATGTCCCCCATAGAGGGGAACGGACTTGTACCTTTTGATGGTAGCTCACCGTCAGCTTCACGTGTAAACGCCGATTGAAACTGCTTATTACATATATTTGCCTTTTCGCGTGATTCAGTTTTCAAAATTCCATTTTCTCTAAGTGAAGTGATCCCAAATGATTCTTTTTTCAGGGACTTTACAAATGACCAAAATTTCTTAACTTTTCCATTCTTCTGGGGGCCCTCGGGATCAATATTTTCATCATCAAAGGTAAAGATGCTGGAAACATGATTCCAATATGCATCTCTAATTACCTTTTGTACATGTGCTCTGAACCTTTTGTAATGGTTCTTCACGTCGGGATTGCTAGACTTACGAGCACGAAAGTACATTCTGTCACGTCTTCTGATTAGGTGTTTGATCGTGTTATCGATCCATGGTACACTATGCTTTTTTTTGGTCATTTTTATTGGTATGTACCTTTCCATGGCCGTCGTAAGTTCGGTCTTAAAACTGACCCACAAGTCATTTACTGACATGTGAGAGAGGTCAGAGGAAAGGAAGGAATCCTTAAATCGCGCCATATGGTCTCGCAGACCATCCATATCCGCTCGCTTATATAAATATATTTTACGCGGGACCTGTCGGATTCGCTTTGCTTTTATGTCATACTCAATATAAACTATATCATGATCGGCCTTGCCGATCGGGGGCATCCCTTTGACACGACTAACTGGGGATGGAGAATTTGTAAATAGCAAATCCAGGGTTTTTTCTTGCCGGGTGGGTATATTTACGACTTGAGAGAGGCAATGTTCTTTTACTATATCCAAAAGCTGTTGTTGCGTTTGCCTTTTAGACACCCCATGGGGTACCTGCTGGTTGCACCATTCAATATCACCACAATTGAAGTCCCCTCCTACCAATATGTGGGCATTTCTATTTGACATTATCCTAGCCAAGGATGTATTGAAGGCCTCAAGATAATTTGGGTCAATCTGATCTGGTGGACGATAAAAAGATCCAAGGTACAGAGTCCTACACCCAATAATGTTCAACTTACACCAAACTATTTCACAGTCGGTGTCCAACTCCGGAGTTTCTGTGCAGAGCAGGTCTCTTTTAAATGCCACAAAGACACCACCATGGGCATCTCCAACTCTGTCTTTCCGGATGGCCTCGAATGAATCTGGGAAAATTTCCGAGTTTTTGATATCTGGGGTTAACCAAGACTCATTCCCCAAAATGATGTCTGGTTTAGCCGAGTCGATAATTGTGTGAATTTCAGCCCTTTTATTCTTAATTGACTGACAATTCATAATCAAGATTCTGAGGGGGTGGTTGAGGACCGCTTTTTTGGTCCTCGGTTTAGCTCCTCTTGGTTGCTGCACAATGGGCGAAGAAGCTGCAGTTGGTGGGCCAATATTGTCTGGTATCGGACTATCAGGCTCGGACAGGGATGATAATGGATCAAATCTATTATGAGTATCTAAAGTTGCTGAGTCACCAAATAGCGATGTGGAAAAGTTAGGCATTCCACATTTCAAGCAATCCCATGCCATGCTTGTACTCAATGGACTAGTATAAATGCTATACATAGTTGAAGACATGCCTTGACAGCCTATATGATACCAGACATTACAAGTATCACAACAAATTCCTCGGTCATCCCAACCAACACTTTCAGTACAGACCCCACATGGGAAATGTGTACTGTTACTTCGGGAATCTGGACCAGGATTAGTTTCAACATCCCAAGCATTTCCTATCATCACTGTAAATATGTATAAATAACAAAGTTTATTTGAGCCAGGAAATTCCTTAAACCTAAAAGATTTCTTTAGAATTGATACCGTGCACAACTGGGGTACATGATACAAAAGGTTATGCTGGTTAGCTGTTGTACCTCTAGAGTCAGTGTAAACAGGGTAGAAGTCAATTGGAATTTCCTGTAGGTCTTGTCCACTGCAGTTAAAAAGTGAATCAAAACGTGTTGCCAACAGCAAGCAACACACTCCAAATAGGATGTCAAATACAAAATGACACATCATGGGTGGTTGAGTACTGACTTCCTGGGGTATGAAGGGCAAAAGGTTACTGTGTGTGTCTTGGAAAATCTCCTCTGGTGGGCAATATCAGAATGAATAACTTTTATTCTATATTTTCATTATATTGTTGTTTACCTATTTGTGTCCAATCCGCGAACCGGAACTAAATTAAGTTCCGGTGACCGGTGCAGGGTAGAAAATTACCACTACAAAAATGACCGGGCTACGCACTTTACAATTCAACAAACAAAAAACCTAGAGCTGAAAAAGAAGACTCAGGACAATAAATAAGTTAAGTTAAGATAAATAGCTAAACAACTCATCCAGGGTATTCCTAATTATTCCAAAAAAATCCAAAATTTGTCCCTGAAAATAGGGAAGCGCACAATTCGCGCGCATGCGCACCACCACGTCTCTATCACGCTCCACTAGATAACAGTATATATAAAGCCAAACTTTTTGGTCATTTTTTTGGCAAAAATAACCTTGTACTACCGCCCCCCTTTAGCTATCTTCCATGTCATCTTAACCTCTGCAGAGGACTTCTGAACGTGTTCCAGTAAAACCAAGTGCTAAAAGGGGTTAGTTGAAGAAGGGGGTGGGGATGGGGAAAATGAGTACAGTGTGATCAAGTTTCCCTTTGGAAAGAAGGAAAAAGTTGTAAGAGGTCTTTGGACTAAGTCATATTTGAATGTCCCGAGTTTTCTATTTGACTATTTCAGGTTTTGTTCAATCAGCATCATGTTGTTGTTGTTGCGGTTGTTGCATCATTTACTTTTTCAATGAATACGGTTTCTAGAGCTAGGGACTAACTTCCCATATCACAGGTCCTGGTGTATTAATGTCATTTGACGTGTCACCAGTAACAATTCTGATTATATGTTCTGTCATGGAGCGTATTTTAGGTCGAGGCCGAAATCTGTTGAGCCGAAACCAATTTTACGGGACCATCATTAGAGGAAAATTGTCAAGAAAAGAACTCAGTACGTCGTAAATTTATATAGAAGTTGGGCAAACATAGCACTGCGTTAAATAGCACAAGAAAACAGAGAAATACTGCTCTACGTATTCTAAATTGTGCATTTATACTGGCACTCACAAAATATGTTCGATGCCGAATGGAGTCTCGACACGAAAAGGAAGTGACATGTGCGCTCTACGGGGATGCCCTAACTGACTGACCACACGGTTTGACTGGTTCAACAATTATTGCGTTAAAAAAATTACTCTGCTTTTCATTATTTGCCAACCAGTCTTGAGACAGAAATAGAATCGGAAAATCCCAAGTTGCAATCTGACGCTGTGACTGAGTGTGGAATGAACGTGGACTGAGACTGTTCCGGCCATGTAGACCTTGATCAGGTGGGCCGATCAGGTTTGACATTACAGTGCTAAGAACTAGTATAAATAATTGAGCGTGGTAGCTCAGTGGTAGTTCGGCCCCCGCCCATCGGGCCTTGAATAAATAGATGGGCTGCATGATGCTTCCATGCAGAGATGAAACCGACCCGCACACGAGTACTGGTAAACCGCTTAGAGGATCTAAGCCTGCCCTGGCAAAGCGGTGCGAGTGTTGGACCGTCCATGCTCTTAAACCCTATTGGTTTCATTGAGCGGCAGGGCTTACAGTGTTGACGGGGACGTTAAACCTCAAATCAAACAAAAGCTCAGTGGTAGAAGCCTTCGTGGTGTAGTGGTTATGCCACTCGCCTTGTAAACCAGGGGTTCGCAGGATTGATCCCGGGCTTCTCCAGACTCTCAGATGAGCCTTTAAATCGAGGTCCCGTCTTTGTATGACCTTCGTGGTGTAGTGGTTATGCCACTCGCCTAGTAAACCAGGGGTTCGCAGGATTGATCCTGGGCTTCTCCAGACTATCGGATGAGCCTTTAAATCGAGGTCCCGTCTTTGTATGACCTTAGAAGTTGGTGGGGCGTAAAACTCAAATACTGACTGACTGACTGAGCTCAGTGGTATAAACTTTATATATTGATGGCTGCTAGATGCAGTGGTGATCAATTTCAGTGTACAAACACGCTCCATTGGCATCACTTGCAGAGGTGACATCGTCCTCCTTTGGAGGGCCCCATGCAGGCATCGGTGGGTGGACTGTCGCTGAGACTGTGTGTGGGCTGAAAAATTGTCCTATACGTGGGCTGAGACTGTTTAGTAAAACAAACAGTGTAGACCTTGATCATGTTTGACATAGAATATAGGAGCGTGGTAGCTCAGTGGAATAAGTGCACTTGATGCTGGGTGATATATTTCGGTGTCCGAACACGCTTCAACAGCATCATTTGCAGAGGTGACACCATCCTTTGGATTGGGACCTTTGGGCCCCCCTGTGCAGCCACCAGTGGGTCGACTGTCCTTTCTTTCTTCTTATACTGCGATTGGTCACTTTTGACCATTACTCGCAGGTGTACATTACATACACTCCAGGTTGCATGGCTGAAAGCCTACACAGTAATCATGTAATTATGGTAGGGGTCTTTAACCTGCACAGGAGATGACACTTCCTGCACAGGGGGCCTCCAGTTAACGTTCCGATCCAAAGGAGGGTGCACTTTTTGGCATTCATCAGCTGAAAAATGTTCCTAAACATGGACTAAGACTGTTCCGTAAAGCAAACAGGACCTTGATCAGGTTTGACATTATAGTGCTTAGAATAAAGGAGCATAGAAGCATGGTATAAAGTATGCAGCGGTGATAAATTTTGGTGTCCTATTGGCATCATTTGCAGGGGTGACACCATCCTTTGGATAGGGACCTTTGGAACCAAGGTTGGTCGGTAAATACCAGTGGTGGGAATTCCCACTGGTATTTACCTTCCTGGGAAATACTCCAAATTTCAGCAAAAATGGAAAATACTGGGAAATATATTTTTTTTTTTATTTCATTGAAAAACACTTTCAATATTTACGTGTAATTCAATTGAAATAATGAAACAATTTTGCAACATACCTCCCACATATGTCATAAGTCTTTCAAATCACCAGCTCTCACTTATATTATAATTAAGTAAACACAGAAGTTAAGTGTTAATATGTAACAGTACCGGTATCTCATTTTAGGTTGCAGAGGTTATTTAAAATCACATGTATGCTATAAAAGTTGAATACCAGAATGTTCCCAAGATTTGGGACAGACAGGCCTGGGCAAACAGAGCAGACCTAGATATGACTGCTCCTTTAGGAGGGTTTGTCATTAAAATTTAAAACTATGTGTACATGTATGTATGTGTTTTGCATGTTTTAATGTAATGATAAAACAACATTGTTCATTTTTGTGGAGAATTACAACAACTCTTTTGGATGTCTGAATTTTTAGGATGTGTTTCAATGCATGTTTGTAAATTAATTTCTGAATAGTAAAACTGCTAAAGCTAATATAAGGTCTTGTTTGTTTAAGACAGGTAATAAGAGTTTTTCTGTCATTACTGACAATGACCAATCTTAATCACATTTGAGAAGTGTTACTTTTGTGTGTTCTAAGATGGCTGATGATACCAATTCTAGCTCTGAACTGTCTGTTGGTGATGCCTTAGCTCTGGCTTTGTGCTGTGCGCGTTTCTGCTCAGCTTCACTGATTCCGTTTGCCTCATATTCACTGGCACCCGTCTGATGAGACCTCACCACTTTGCTCTCTCCTGTGCAATTTGTTCCCACAACACTATTGGGATGTTGAAGGCTTTGTGGATGTCCTTGTGACCGTGTAGCACTGCTTCTGACCGCCTTGGGAGCGTTTGCCCATTTCTAGTTCTCCATAGAGAATTTTCTTTGGCAAATATTCTCAGGCATTCTGATAACATGGTCTGTCCATCTTAACTGTGTACTTATAGGAACAAGGTAGAAGTTATGAAAATTCAGGCAGCATGGTCATGAAATCTGATTATTTACACAAGTCATTTTTGATGACCACTGATGGAAGATTCACTGCTAGATACAAGCTCCAGCTTTAACTCAGTGCTGTGGGTATTATATCTGCCTATAGGTGATACCATATCATTCATTCAAACAGTTGAAACAAACCACTACAACAACGCTTCATGAATTATCCTTTCCATTCAAAAAGCACCTCTTTTGCATGTTATAAACATCAAGTAAGTGATATTAGAGATAAGTTCTTCAGCCATCAACTGGTGTTTATTTAACGAATTCTATCACTGTTAAGAGGCTAATAAATTGAATTCTCTGATAAAAATAGGATCCTTCTGAGGAGGGGGTTCTAGTACTTTTTTCCCTATAGTATGTGCTAATTTCACAAGAGTATGCACACTATGGATTCCTGCCCTGTTCAGGACTTCAGTGTCTGGAATCCTTTCTTGCCACATAATCTTTAACCCTTGTCCTGCTGAGCCGGGATATGCCTTATTTTTCAAACAATGTAGATCCAGATCAGATGGCTTCTGAAGAAGCCATCTGATCAGGATCTTCATTGTTTGTCATTCAGTTTATGAATTTGTTGCAATAATTTGCATCAAGTAATCTGATTGGCTGATAATCAGTTGTGGGTGTGGCATATTTAAATATTCAGCAGGACAAGGGTTAAGACAGGTATTAAAAGAACACAAGTAAATAATGTACAGGTACTCTCCAAAGTATTTTTATTTTCAAGTCAAGACAAATAGCTGAAAGTTAAAAACTAATATTTTAGAATCATAGTTTTTAAAAGAAATTATACATACTATATGAAACTAACAGACTATAGATCTTTCAGGTAATTTAATATGAACTTGAAATGATTTTGCTTTCAAATAGCTAGGCACATGTAGGTGGGTTGTATTAAGCAGTCTCAATTGGTACCATCTACCGGTATGTAAATGTTTATTTTCCCATTATTTCCCAGGAATCCCTGTATTTCCCACCATCCTGGGAAATATGAGTATTTCCCGCTTTTTGCCAACGTTGTCTGGAACTACAACCCCAAATCCTGCAGGGAGAATCTCATGATTGTGCAGGGTAGGGAGAATCATCCTATGTGCAGGTTAAAAGAACCCTAGGGTATTACATGTAATTACTTGATAGGGGTATTGGAACATTTTCTATAAAGCAATTTTTAACAGAAAAATCAGAAAGAAAAAAAAAAGCAGAAAATGCTTTGAACTTTACTGCGCATAATCGTAGTTTGCGGAAAAAAATTACACAGACTTACAATCATTCGTAGGTAATGTCCCAGTACTCTGCTAGTTTGTGTTTTGCTCAGCGTTCTCCGCTAGTTCATATTTGGCTCCACATGACTGCGTAGTTGTCTCCGCATGACTGTAGTGAGCAGATCAGAGTATTGGGACAAAATTTACGTATGCCTACGCAGACTTACCAATCATAGTAATATGTAATTAGGAATTCATTCAGGAGATGGGGTGCATACAAGCTTTTTTTCTCCCAAGTTTGAAAGTTTAAGGGACTGTGTGACCTTGAAAATGAGGTGAAGGTCATCAAAATCTTTTTGTTTAAACATATTTTATTGCCTCAAATAGCAATGCTAGGAGCTTGGGCTACTGACTCTGGCAACATTAGTAACAGCCCATCTGTAAATTCTATTCAAATCTAGTTTGAATGATATACAGTACCAAGTTTGACCAGAATTCATGAGGGCCCCTGCTGATCGGGACTTGAAGAAATATATGGGTTGCATGATGCTTCCACGCAGAGCTGAAACCGACCCGCACTTGAGTACTGGTAAACCGCTTAGAGGATCTAAGCCTGCCCAGGCAAAGCAGTATGAGTTGGCCTATCCATGCTTAAAAACCCTATTGGTTTCATTATCTCAATGTCGGGTAAAAGTCCCACAAAATTGGAAGCAGCGTCTCCAAAATGACCTATCCAGTGTTGACGGGTACGTACAACCTCAAACAAAAACAAAAATTCATGAATTTGTTCATGAATCATGAGGTATGTTGAAAATGAGGTCAAGGTCATCAAAAGCTAATCGCTGTTTTCCCTCTTTACCATGAAAGTTTGGTAAGAATCCATCACATGGTTCTATTTTCCTACTCTTTGTTTTGACAGAAAATTACAGACAGGCCAATTATGGTTTCCATGTGCAGTTTTTGAAACGGTTTGAACTATTTGAATTTAAGATCATAGCTTCTAGAACTATGCATTATCTAGAATGCAAGTTCAAGAACTTTGCAAGTTCAAGAACCCTGGTTCTAGAGCTTCATCTCTTCAAGAACAATAGTTCAAGAACCAAAAATGATCCACAAACTATGTTCAATAAGTTCAAGAACAGTTCTTGAAGTTCTTGAAGGGTTCAAGAAAAAACTTTAAGTTCTTGAATAGGTAGTCGTTAGAACCCACAACCTATATGATTGCAGTATAAATAAGAAAAATGCCACAGGTTTTCATCAGAAAAGTAGCCATTTTGGGAATGTGAAAAATTGCACTCGGATGCATGGGTGTGTTCTCGTAATGAAACATTGTCTGGCTCCAATTAGTATCCCCCTAGACTTGCCCAAGTCTGTTAATTAGGTGTCCATTGTAAAAATAATTGTTTACAAAAATAAAAAATAAATACATTGTAAATGAAATAGCAATACAATCTTTTATGAAAATTGTGAAATTAACATTCACAGATGAAGACTAAAGAGACTTTTACATATTTTTTGTTTAAAGGGGCTTTCATTTAAAAATAAAAAATGTAAATGTAGGGACTTGGGCAAGTCTAGTATCCCCCTACCAAGTAGTAATAATGATGAATGGGGGAGCAGTGGATGAAAAGAAGCACCATAAAAAAATCATTTTTTTTTAATTGAATTTTTAATTGATTAAAATATAATTGAATTTTTGATTGATTAATACATGTACATACCTGTGATACCTCCCTCATCAGGAGGGAGACTCCCTCATTTTGATGCTAATTTTGGAGTCTCCCTCATTTGAACTCAGAATTTCCCTGTTTTTATGTATTCTTTACATCTTCCTCATCACAATGGCCCACTCCCTCATGCAGCTCAAAAATTTAACACAGGTATGCGCCGCTTACGTATAAGCCTGCCCAGGAAAAGTGTGGATAGGTAAACTGACCAGTGCAAAAATGACCTAAAATAGTGTTGACTGGGCCGTTAAACTCCAAAACAAACAAACAAACAAAATCACAGGTATGCATGTATATTCCTTAATAGTCAAAATAAGAAAAAAAGTTTCATTATTGTACTAAAAAACCTAAAAATAGAATTACAGAAAAATTCCTATATTAATTAAATTAAGTCCACCAATGGGATTATTCAAAGGGGTCTTTTAAGACCATTGAACAGTTCAAATGGTGGTCTCTTACTAGAGGACATTAGGATGTTGTAAAGTAAATAAACATAGAGATAGAGTAATTGAACAAAACCTTTCAACCCTTTTTGTACCAAATGGAATCTTCCTCCTTATATATAGCAGGAGTTCATTTCATAATTTAGGGGTGTCAGGTTGTGTTTTCTTAAAAATTTATTTGGAAAATGGCAGAACATTTTGCAAACAGTGTAGGCCCTGATCAGACGCGTTCTGCGGCGTCTGATCTGGGACTGCACTGTTTGCAAGGGTATCCGTTTAGGGGTTTTCCGGTAAAAAATGGGTTAAATATGTTTAAACCGATGAATTAGTCTCTTAATAGCCGAATAATTCACTGTTCATGTAAACAGGACTAGAAATTATAATTTAAAAATGTCTTTGATTTCGGAATGAAGATTTTCTGTTAACCCTTCTCTTGCTGAATATTCAGTTTAGCCACGCCCATTTCTGACTTAGAACCAATCAGATTACTTGATGTAATTTATTTTTACAAATCCATAAGCCCAATGTCAAACAGTGTAGATCCTGATCAGATGGCTTCTTCAGAATCCATCTGATCTGGATCTACTCTGTTTCCAAAGATAGGGGCTGTCGTGAACAGCAGGATAAGAGTTAAATAATTGCTTGCTTGTCAGAAACCAGAAAACATGATTCATTAACAAAACCATTAGCTTTCTTTAGCCCATTTTAGATGGGAGACCACAAAAAAGGATACTGGCAAATAGTGCAACCCAGACCCCCCGATCTGGTGCAGCATTCTGGGCCATCACTGTTTGCAATTAGAGTGCAGACATTTACATGTATTCAAATAATTTTCTATAAATAATTTGACCTGACACCCATAGAAATTAGAATTGAGAATGGAGCCTTTTTGTATTTTAAATGGAAGATTTCATTCTGGATGAAATGGGTTAATGAAATATTACATACATCTGACATTTAGAGTTTTCTTTGGTCAGATAAATTACAGGGACACTGGTCTCTGATAGATAACAAATAAAAAGAGGTATTTAGCATATTGATTATTAGCTCAAATTCAAGGCAAATCAAATGTTTTGAACTGGCGGATTGAGTTATTGAACATTTAACTTCAAAATTTAAGGCTTATTTATATAGTTATCGAAATGAGCCAACTTTGTGCACGTGCATTTAAAGAATATAAATTGGATAATGCCCTTTTTACTGTGTGTTGGCTCAACTACCATAAAACTATAAATTTGGACACCCAAACAAGTTGCTATAATTCTCCTAAAATTTTGACAAATTTGGTTCACAATCCAGCGAGGAGGCCAAAAGTTGCAGACAGAATGGCAGACAGTGTAGATCCTGATCAGGAGCAGTCTGATCCCGGTCTGCACAGTTTGCTTAAGACTATCTGCCCTAATACTTAGGATCATTATAGTAGTTTTTTTGTGATATTTGCATTCGAGCGTCATGGCCCAGTCAACATTATTAAGATTATATGTAGCAAATTTCCACTGATGTAATCACTCTATTTCAAAGTAGGCTCGAACCTTTTAGCAAATATTCTTAGTCTTACCCAGGATACCCAGGACAATAAGATTGTAACTCAAACAGCTACTAGCTGCTGCTCTTCTTAAGAAAATGAGAGAGTGACCAAAGAAAATCTTGAGTCAGCTCTTGAAAGGGTCATGTTCACATACTGGTATGCGACCAGCAAAATTCAGGCAGTCTGCCCATATGTGCAGTCTTGTCAGAGTCGTTGCTGCTCTTTGTAAAAGAGACTCTGAGGGACTTGGTACAAAAGGTACCTTAATGATCATAAGTATTGGGACAGATAGGCCTTAAGCAAACAGTGAAGAGTGAAGGGTCTACACTTTTTGTCATTCCATCTACATCTTTTGGACTCCTTGCTGGATTGTGAAACAAATTTGTCAAAATTTTAGGAGAATTACGGCAAGTCCTTAAGGTGTCCGAACTTTTAGGATTTTTACGGTAATCCAAAAGATATTTGATAACCCTATTTAACCAATTTTGTACCAGAAACCCCAAAACGGGTAGGTTACAAACAGTGCAGGCCCAGTGCATTCTGTGGCGTCTGATCAGGGCCTGCACTGTTTGCAATTTTTTTCGGCCAATTTTTGAAGAAAACACAACCTGACACCCCTGCATTTCGAAATGAGCTCCTGCTATATATAATGAGGAAGATTCCATTCGGTACAAAAAGGGTTAAAGTTTGCAAAGCATTCACATTTGAAGAACATATATTGGAGAATGCTACTACCTTTTCTCATGTGACGGCTAATTTCGTGATTAGTCCTTATATGACTGCTAGGATTTGAACTCATGACCCCAGGTTTTGCAGTAAGACTCAATGTTGACAGCTCTGTAGAGCCTGGTTTGAATCAGAATTCTAAATTGCAGACTTGAAAGTTTTTTAGCCCCTCATAATGTTTACTAGCCATTTTGGGGATGATTATGTGAGGCGATGGCGGCCCCCGCCCATCGGGGCTTGAAGAAATAGCATGATGCTTCCACGCAGAGCTGAAACTGACCACACAAGAGTACTGGTATACTGCTTAGAAGATCTAAGTCTGCCCATGCAAAGCAGTGCGAGTCGGACCGTCCAAGTTTATAAACTCTATTGCTTTCATTGGGCGACAGGGCTTGAGATGTCATTTCATCTCAGTGTCGGGTAAAAGTCCCACAAAATTGGAAGCAACATCTCCAAAATGACCTATACAGTATTGACAGAGACATTTAACCGCAAATCAAATCAAAACCAAAAGGTGAGGTGATGGTGCCATGTTTCTTACTTGGGCATATCCAACAGATATTGGCTTACAGCTGACTCCTTGCAGCAGGTAAAGGTAGAGGGGGGAATGTTGTTATTTCTTCAGTTTCTACACTTTCATTCTTTCTCCTTTTTTCTCCCATCTCTGTTCTTCATCTCATCTGCTGTCTCTTTTCTCCCTTTCTCTGGGAGATTACACAAATGACCCATAAGGGTTCAACCGTTGACATAATTTCATCTTTACTTTACTTGTCGCTATACACCAACTCTATGAATCTCCCTATTTATTTCTATATCCGCCACTGTCGCCAGTATTTCGGTCTTAAAATTTGAGATGTGTATTACTCATTATGCCTTTAATCTCTATTGACCTGCCACTATTGGGAAGCATAATAGAGATATTATTTTAATATTTAATAATTATTGAGTGCTTTCACAGTGCTATGATTTTTATTGCTTTTTGAAGTCTGTGGTCTGTGTTTGTTTATATCAGTGCATATTGGAATCCTGTTACCTTTTTGGATTAACTGCAAGGGTAAATTAACTTAATCTTATTAAGATCTCCTTTCATAAATAAATTCATTCTTACTCTTATCATGCTGTTCACGACAACCCCTATCTATGGAAACAGTGTAGATCCAGATCAGATGGCTTCTGAAGAAGCCATCTGATCAGGATCTACACTGTTTGACATGAAGTTTATGGATTTGTAAGAATAAATTACATGAAGTAATCTGATTGGTTCAAAGTCAGAAATGGTTGTGGCTAAACTGGATATTCAGCAAGAGAAGGGTTAAAAGTGATTTTATGTACCGTAACCCATTTTGTACCAAATGGAACCTTCCTCCTTATATATAGCAGGAGTCCATTTCAAACTTTAGGGGTGTCAGGTTGTGTTTTCTTCAAAACTTATTTGGAAAATGACTGAACTTTTAGCAAACAGTGGAGGCCCTGATCAGACGCCGCATTCTGCGGTGTCTGATCTGGGCCTGCACTACTTGCAAGGGTACCCATTTAGGGGCTTCCGGTACAAAATGGGTTAATGATGATAAATATTTTGACCGAGAGACCAGGCCCATCTGAGCCCTGGTCTTTTGTTTGTTTGTTTTATTTGAGGTTTAACATCCCCGTCAACAATGTAAAGATCATTTTGGAGATGTTGCTTCGAATTTTGAGGGACTTTTACCCGACATTTAGATAAAATGATATCACAAGCGATGCCGCCCAGTGAAACCAATAGGGTTTATAAACATGGACGGTCCGACTTACACGACTTTGCCTGGGCAGGCATAGATCCTCTAAGCGGTTTACCAGTACTCGTGCCAGTCGATTTCAGCTCTGCGTGGAAGCATCATGCAGCCCATTTAGTTCTTCAAGCCCAATGGGCGGGGGGCCATAGTGAGTCCTGGTCTCACTTGTTAGAGGTCAAATTGTTTTGTTCTAGCAATAAAGTACAATACATGTATCTAATACATTAAAATTCCTCTATTAAGATCACCTAAAATTAACCCTTATCTTGTTGAATATTCATTTAAGCCACACCCATTTCTGTCTATCAACCAATCAAATTACTTGATGTAATTTATTGCCACAAATTCATAAACTGAATGCCAAACAGTGTAGATCCTGATCAGATGGCTTCTTCAGAAGCCATCTGATCTGGATCTACACTGTTTGCAAAGACAGGGGTTGTCGTGAACACATGAACAGCAAGATAAGGGTTAAACCCTCATCCTGCCAACAATTATTTTGGCCACACTCTTTTCTGACTTTCAGCCAATCAAATCACTTGATATAATTTATTTATTCAAGTTCGCACACATTATGACAAACAGTGTAGATGGCTTCTTCAGAAGCCTTCTGATCTGGGTCTGCACTGTTTGCAAAGTTAGGGGTTGTGCTCAGTGGGATAAAGGTTAAACTGTGTACAAATTAACCCAGGTTGCTTGCTTAATAGAGGTGACTACTATGACATGTTTTACTGTATTATTTGTCGGATGCGCTTCTGACTGGTGATCAGGAGGACGCGGGTTCGACTCCCGCCGGGGTCGGCAACATTCTTTCGTTGAGATTGATCATGAAATCTTTTCTACGGTCATTCTCTCCCTTCCGCTGATTCAAGAAGGGCAGTTGTCAGTTTCTGGCGAAAGAATGTGCATTGTACTGGTTAACCGCTTACGTATAAGCCTGCCCAGGAAAGTGTTGATAGGTAAACTGACCGGCTCAAAAATGACCTAAATAGTGTTGACTGGGCTGTAAAACTCCAATACAAACAAAACAAACAAAACTGTATTATTTATGGGTGTTTACTGTAGCTTCTGATTTGGAACCCAAAACTGGTGTTAGTGTACTGTCAACTTTTTTTCAGGTTGATGTCTAAATAAGAAAGATGCCACTGTTTGTTCAGGACAAGAATATGGGGCCAAGTCCCAAATCAGTGCAAGAATTTTTACAAAGATATCCGCATTTTAAGGTAAGGAAATACTTATTCAAGCTTTTTGAGTGATAGCATTTTGGCTGTTGCAGTCTTGCAGTCATACATCTGTCCGTTTATATTAACCCTTAAGACACCAAGAAAAACTACATCTGAAAATGTTGTCAGCTTATGCTGATTTTTTTACAAACTTTTTAAAAATATTTTGCATACAGGCAAACAGTTTGTCCCAGATCAGACTGCTCCTGCCTGCAGTCTGATCTGGATCCACACTGTTTGCAAAAAAAGATACTTTCAAGGTAACCAGCAGATGGCAAAGTAGACGACCCATAAACAGGTAACTGCGGGATATGGGGAATTAGACAAATTTCAAAGCTTTGCTAGAATATCATTTGCAAAGAAAAACATTTTGCTAGCAATGCAAAAATAATTTGAAAATTTATATGGAATTTAATAATCATTCAAAGCATAGTTATCCGTTTGGCAAGAAGACAATTTTTTATTTAATTTCAGCACCTTCTGACAGCAGAAATTATAATATCCTTATAATTTTCACCTCTCATTGTGTGTTCAACATAAACAGATTTATGGCTCAGTTTTATAATTAGGTCAATTTAACCCATTGTATACTAGTGGACTCTTCCATTGCTATATGTTGGACAAGTCCAATTTTTCATATAAGGGGTGTCAGGCCTATTTTTCTTCGTTTTTATTCTATTTTTTCACGGAAAATTCTGTTAGCAAATAGTGCAGACCCTGATAGACGGCGTCTGATCTGGGCCTGCACTGTTTGCCCAGTTACCCCTTCAGGGGTTTCCCACATACAGTGGGTTAAATACTTTGTATCCAATCGTTTAAATTTAATAGCTATTCAAGGACATGATAATTTTATCAATAGCACAATTACAAGTGTTGAACTAATATTTGATAAAATTGTAAGTGTTTTTGGCATGCAAATAAATGTGTCAAGAAAATATCTTGAAATGTGATAAAAATGGGCATGTCCAATCAAGCTCACAGCTGCTTGATCAAGTTATGGTACTCAAAAATTTTGAAATCAACACCATGCTGAATATCTCAATACACCACAACCTCCTTATAATATGTTTCATAATAATACGGTTTGGATATAACACGGTTTCAAGATTGATACCAAAAATGTATAGATTATATAGATAAATGACCATAAATGGTAGGCGCCTCTGTGGTGCAGTGGTTATGCTACTCGCCTTGTAAACCAGGGATCGCAGGATCAATCCCGGGCTTCTCCAGACTTTAGAATGAGTCTTTAAACCGAATTTACGTCTCCTGACCTAGCTGTTGGTGAGACGTAAAACTCAAACACTCACTCACTCACCATAAATATATATACATGTAATCTGTAAATTTTTGTTTGGATATAACACTGTTGTTTAAGGGGAATGCTAACACCTTCAGGGAAGGCAACTCCGGCAAAAGTATATTTGTCTCCCATGCCAATAGGGGTCAACTGTTAAAGAAAAGAATTTGCTCCTACGGAGCAAATTCTTTCCTTTATGAATAGACCCCTTTTTCAGTGGGACAGGTCTTATAGAAAAGCAAACACGAAGTCCCAAAAGTTGTCTCCCTTGAAAAATGGCATCAAAATCTGCCAGGTGTTCCCATTCCCCTTAACTAACATAGTTTCTGTTTTGGACCCCATTAACCCTTTTTGTACCAAATGGAATCTTCCTCCTTATATATAGGAGGAGCCCATTTCAAAAATTAGGGATGTCAGGTTTTGTTTTCATCAAAATTTACTTGGAAAATGACTGGACTTTTAGCAAACAGTGGAGGCCCTGATCAGACACCGCATTCTGCGGCATCTGATCTCGGCCTCCACTGTTGGCCAAGTACCCTTTTGGGGTTTCTGGTACTAAATGGGTTAATAGTGTTATAAAAGAGGTTGTGGTGTATGTTATTTCCCTCTCCGATTTTCAGCCATTTGTGTTGCATGATTTAATTTTTCCCATGGATTCAGAAGCCAAATGGAAAACAGTATAGATCTTGATCAGCAGGCATCCATGAAGTCAACTGGTCTGGATCTATACTATTTTGAAAACAAGATAAATATATGTATTCAGCATGGTGAAGGTCAAAGGAAAATGCATACAAATTAACACTCTGCATGCTGGGTATTTTTTTCGTAGCAGATGGCATTTTGAAACATTTTTCCAATTTTCCCCAAAGATTTGACATCTCAGACAATTTGCATGTGATGTCAAGTCCTGTTGTTATGTCCTACAATTCAAAAAATGGTGGTAGGGGCATATAGTGTTGCCCCTGTCTGTCCATCCATCTGTTCTCTGATCTGCAACTACACTGTTTGCAAAGATAAGGGTTGTCGTGAACAGCAGTATAAGAGTTAAAAGCAAAAACAAAGAAAGAAAGAAAGAAAAAAAAGGAAAGGAAAAGCATTCAAGAACATCTACTCACTGAACTCATCATTACAAGAACACGCCTATTATACATTGTAAATTTTATTGCCGAAAAAAAATTTGAGAGGAAAAATTGTGATATTTTTCTTATTTCTGCTCAAAAAATAGATTGTGGGTGCATGTTAGAACGGTTCTAACGAGTACCCACAGTCTATATTCTAGAGCAGAATTAAGAAAAATAAGGTTTACCCCTGTAAACCCAAGTTTTACTATATAACAGTGGGCTTTAAGGGGGTCAGAATTAAATAGGCATGTTCTCATTATACGGCCCCTGCCCATAGGGGCTTGAAGAAATATATGGGCTGCATGATGCTTCCACACAGAGCTGAATCTGACCCACACACGAGTACTGGTAAATCGCTTAGAGGATCTAAGCCTGCCCAGGCAAAGCGGTGTGAGTGTCGGACCGTCCATGCTTATAAACCCTATTGGTTTCATGTCAATGTCGGGTAAAAGTCCCACAAAATTGGAAGCAACGTCTCCAAAATGACCTTTACAGTGTTGACGGGGACGTTAAACCTCAAATCAAACAAACAAACAAAATGTTCTCATTATCCAAAATGAGACATACTTTGGCCAACAGTGCTGACCCAGATCAGATTCCAATCAGGGCTTTCTATGTTTGCCTCAGCGAGGCGTTTCTAATGTGTACCAACAACATACATTTTTGTGCAGAAATAAGAAAAACGATTTTTGGATACCACCTCTTGAAACACCTAAATTTCAAAATGGACACATGTTACATGTATTTGTAGTGGTGAAGATTCTTTTCAGCTTAAAATGAGTTAACTCTTTTCGTACCAAATGGAATCTCCCTCTTTATATATAGCAGGAGTCCACTTCAAAATTTAGGGGTGTCAGGTTGTGTTTTCTTCAAAATTTATTCGGAAAATGGCAAAACTTTTAGCAAACAGTGGAGGCCCTGATCAGACGCCGCATTCTGCGGCGTCTGATCTGGGCCTGCACTGTTTCCCAGGGCACCCGTTTTGGGGTTCTGGCACCAAATGAGTTAAACTTGCAAAACAAACAAACCTAGCCACTCATAAACTGTAATGTCATGTTTTCCAGCCAGTTTAACATGTTATATTTCAGTCATAAATATTTTGATAGGATCTAATCCAAGTTGATCTTGCCCTTAATGAATTGATTGTAATTGTTCACCTGTAGAACAAAGGCTATCCCTGTGACACGACAAACAACTGCAAAAGGCACACAAATTTAATTGTGCATGTCCCAGATAGCCATGCTTACCGTAGTATCTTTCGGTCTTTGTTAATTGTTGTGCTTAATATCTGATGATCTGGTCACAATATCATCACATTTGACAGGTAGTTGATTTCATCACGTGAGCAAGTCCCTGAAATGAACACCCTTGTAAACCCTTCTTTATATAGAGAAAACTGGGGCTTATGGGGGTTAACATTATTTTTTGTATTTCTGCACCAAGACATAGGTTGTGAGTACTCATTAGAACCTCCTCAATGACAAAGTTCTAGAGAGCACAAGACATAGGTTGTTGGTACTCATTAGAACCACCTCAATGAGGCAGTGTTTGCAGTATAAATAAGAAAAATGTCACAGATTTTCATCAGAATAGTAGCCATTTTGGAGATGTGAAAAAGTGCACAATCTCGCATGTGTGTTATTGTAATGTGAATTTCTGCCCATATTAAGTGGCTTATAAAATGGGAACTTCGAGATATTTTCTATTCCGAGCATCTGTGCCGAGTGGAAATTTGGATCAGCCTACACATCCATGCAATCCGATCAGTGTCTTCACTTTGCAGTTTTTTGTCTTCACTGAGCGCATATATATATGCTTAATAAAAAAATCCCTTTTCAATTCACAAGTACAGTTCATATCATGCAAGCACTTTAATTTGGCAAATGATCAAATCTTACACACACATCATATTTGAAATGAACTGGTTTATCATGTAAAACCCCTGTCACACCAGGGCTGCGTTCTCACGGCGTCCAAGAAAAATGCAGAACGCCGAGGTGCGCGCAATACGATCGCAAACATCGCCGTAGCAACGCAGTGGCGTCGCCAGTACACACGTTGGGATCGCATAGAACGCCAGGCGACGGCGCGCATTTTGGGCATGCTCAAAACAAACGCCGTCGCTCGGCGTTCTGATCAGAGCGCAGTGAGGTCGCCGTGAGGTTGCCATAGCAGCGCAGTAAGGTCTCCTACAACGCTACAGGAGCTCGGCAGGGGCGCACAGAGGTCTCCTACAACGCCGTATAAGCTCCGCTTGTATAATAGATTAACTGATTGATTTATTTGATATTTAACGTCCCAGTCAACACTGTATAGGTCATTGATTTGCGGTTTAACGTCCCATCAACACATTATAGGTCATTTTGGAGACGTTGCTTCCAATTTTGTGGGACTTTTACCCGACTTTGAGATGAAATGACATATCAAGCCCTGTCGCCCAATGAAACCAATAGAGTTTACATGTATAAGCATGTTTACACCAATAGAGTTTACACGTATCTCGCACCGCTTTGCCTGGGCAGGCTTAGATCCTCTTAGCGGTTTTCCAGTACTCGTGTGAGGTCGGTTTCAGCTCTGCTAGGAAGCATTATGCAGCTCATCTATTTCTTCCAGTCCCGATGGGAGGGGGCTGCCCGCTTGTATAAACAATGGCTAGAGTAGAGTTTGATTGTGTACTGTCCCGAAAAACCTACTTCTGTGGTGACTCATTCTGGGTAAGGTAATGGCGGTGGACTTGCTCCTGCTTGCGGTGATTGCGGTGGACTTGCTTCCGACGGCACAGGAGTACTGGTAAACCGCTTAGGGGATCTAAGCTTGCCCAGGCAAAGGGGCGCGAGTCGGACCATCCGTGCTCATTAACCCTATTAGTTTCATTGGGTGACAGAGATTGAGATGTCATTTCATCTCAATGTCGGGTAAAAGTCACACAAAATTAGCAGCAACGTCTCCAAAATGACCTATAATGTGTTGATGGGACGTTAAACCGCAAATCAAACAAAACTGTTCGAATGATGAAGATGTCTGTTTACACTTTGAGAAAGTCTTCAACATGTGAGCGCCGTAAAAGCGCAGTGCACGCATTGAGAGCGCCGTTAAAGCGCAGTGAGCGCCGTGAGAGCGCATTCAATCGCCATCAAGAACGCCGCAGGATCGCGATAGATCGCCATGTAAGCTCCGTAGCAACGTCTGGGTCGCTGTAGGGACGCCATGACAGGTCCATGTTCACAAAAATATCCCATATTTCTTGCGATCTCGCGGCGTTCTGAAAATTTAAACAACGCTGTCCCATCGCAGTGAAAACGCGGCATAGTGTGACAGGGGCTTAACGAGCCATATCAAACAAAGAAAATCTCTAGCCAACAAGCATCCAAAGAGCATATATATAGCAGTGACTCTGATCAGATAGCAATTTGCTCAGACTCCTCAGTCTTCGCTGTCTGTACGTCATAAGCTAGCTATTCACATATTTGTTTCAGCATAAAAAAATAAGTATCAGATACTGTACTTAATTGCTAGAACAGTTAACATTTCAACCCCTAATGAGTGCATGAAGCTCAGAAGGCTTTACACCTGGGACCGATTTTTTGAGAATTACTGTTACAGAGGACCCTTGTTATAACAACAGTATTTGTTCCCTATTATTGTGCCATAATAAAGAATTTGCCATTATAAAGAAGCCCAGTTAGGAGTATGATACGTAATAAAAGTCCTTTTCCCCATTATTACTTCAAGAAAAAAATGTTATAGACATTTTTTAGAATCTCCTCACCGAGGTGATTCTAACAAATATCTATAACATGACCGAAGCGATTCTAACGAATACATGTATCTTTAACATTTGTTTCTTGGAGTATTAGATTACAAGACTCTTTTATGACTATGGACTCGATTTGTGCATTTCCAACCCGAGGGAAGCCCACGCAGCTCGTAACCTAGGCTAAGCCTTTAGCTAAGTAGTCAATACTACTACTAGTCATTCCATTGAAATCACCGTTATAATGAGTTTTTCTGTTATAACGAACGTCAGTATAAAGAGGGTTGACTGTAATATGAATTTCAGCAGTTCTAATGCTGTGTCTTCTTGTCTTTCAGGAATCTGCTATAATGTTAAGTTCCAAAGCAACTAAAGAAGTACCACCTCATGGTCTGTTATACATAGGACAGAGAGAAATGGCTGTCGTTTCTCCAGAAGATGGTGAGTATTGTAATGGAGATACTCCCACGCAATGGTGTCGCCTTTTCTTTCCGTATCGTTACGATAACTCACCTGTGCAACATAGTGCATTTTTCACATCTCCAAAATGGCTACTATTCTGATGAAAATCTGTGATATTTTTCTTATAAATGGTCAAATTTTAGGTTGTGGGTGCTCGTTAGAACTGCCTCATTCCTTACGAGTACCCGCAACCTATGTCATGGAACAGAATTAAGAAAAATAATGTTTACCCCTGTAAACCCCAATTTTCTCTGTATAAAGTGGGGATTAGGGGGATCTTTATTTCACAAACTTGTTCACGTGATGTGTTTAACCCTTGTCCTGCTGAACTTGCCTACACACTGTATTTGAAGAAGCTTCTGATCAGCATCTACAATGTTTGACATTCAGTTCATGAATTTGAAAAATAAATTATATCAAGTAATCTGATTGGTTCATTGCCAGAAATGGGTGTGGCTAAATTAATTAATTCAGCAGGACAAGAGTTGAGCTCTAAATAAAGAAGGAAGAAGTACACCACAACCTCTTTACAACACTATTAATGGGGTCCAAAGCGGAAACAGTGTTAGTTATATAACCATGTTATATTCAAACAAAAGTATATACATTATACAGAAAAATGACCATTGTTGGGTTGATAGTTTTACAATCGACCCAAAGTTATATAGGACAGAATTTGAATTAATGCTGTTGTCCATGTGACTATCACTGATTTGGGGAAACCAAGTGTATGATTATTAATAGAAAATAATCACACGATTTTTATCGATCAAGGTTATACCAATTGAACGATGTTAATGTAGGTCAGTGTGTTGCCTGTACAGCGATCAGCTCAGCCAGCTGCTGTGGAATTGTCTGAAAATTAAAATTCAGTGTTTGAAACAGATGACGGTTTGTCTATGTATGTTTGAAATACACATAGAATGTACAATTTATCTCAAGTTTATAACCCTTACAACCTGATACAGATACTTGTGCAAACAGTGTAAATGAGTGGCAGTGGTGTAAAAGTCACTGCCTCTCTCTCTTGCACACTTGATAACATCCAGAATGAGTGTTGGAGAGCAATTCAATAAGCTTGAAGCTTTCATCGCAATCGAACTAAAATAAATTAGTATAAACTAAACAGTGTTGATCCTGATGTGATGGCTCTTGAGCCATCTTATCGGGATATATGCTGCTTACCATTTAGCTAGACACCCTACTTAGTAGAATGGACATGCCCGGCTTCATTAATGGAAGATTGCACTCCAGAATCTCAAGGGTGAGAGGGTTTGAGGGTAAATAAATCAAAGCACTGGCAACACTGGCCGATTGTCTCTGAGTGCAGGCTTTGAAATTTGACATGAACGAGCACTTTGACCCCCAAAACCATATAATTATATTCTTGTTATGCCCCAAACTTAGAAAAAGTTGGACTGGGTCTCGCGTGCCTCAGTGAGTTTCTCCATCTGTCTGTCTGTTTGTCCATTACACTTTATGATGCATAGCTTAATCCATTTTCTACCAGAAACCCCAAAACGGGTACCCTGGCAAACAGTGCAGGCCCAGATCAGATGCCGCAAAATGCGGCATCTGATCAGGGCCTACACTGTTTGCAAAAAGATCAGCCATTTTTGGAATAAATTTTGAAGAAAACGCAACCTGAAACCTCTAAATTTTGAAATGGACTCCTGCTATATATAAGGAGGAAGATTCCATTTTGTCCAAAAAGGGTTAAATTCTGAAAAATATGGTATTTGATAATGTTCTTGGTAGAACAGAGAACAATAATTGTTAGACTGCTAATGTGCTTGCTATTCTTACGATGCCTTGACCATTGAGCCCTTATCTAAACTGTTGCTCTGTCTGCAATAACATTATTATTTAGAACAGATTGAAAGGTGTCAATACACTGTTCGCAAGCACTCAGTTATTGTTCTTTAACCCATTGTATACTAGTGGAGTCTTCCATTGCTATATGTTTGACAAGTCCATTTGTCATATAAGGGGTGTCAGGCCTATTTTTTCGTTCTTATTCTATTTTTGACGGAAAATTCTGTTAGCAATTAGTGCAGGCCCTGATCAGATGCGGCATTCTGCGGCGTCTGATCTGGGCCTGCACTGTTTGCCAAGGCACCCCTTTAGGTGTTTCCCGCATGCAGTGGGTTAATTTCTATGGCTGCTAAAATCCCTTTCAAGTTTTACCTTGCTATATATAGCCTGCATTTAAGTCATTCCTAGTAACAAGGTACACAACTACAGTAGGCCCCCGCTCATAGGGGCTTGAAGAAATATATGGGCTGCATGATGCTTCCACGCAGAGCTGAATCCGGCCCGCACACTAGTACTGGTAAACTGCTTAGAGGATCTAAGCCTGTCCAGGAACCGCGGTGCGAGGCGGACCGTCCATGCTAATAAACCTTATTGGTTTCATTGGGCGACAGGGCTTGAGATGTCATTTCGTCTTAATGTCGGGTAAAAGTCCCACAAAATTGGAAGCAACGTCTCCAAAATGACCTTTACAGTGTTGACGGGGACGTTAAACCAACCAACACAACTACAGTATACCTATAGTAATATGTATTATTATTTGCTCCTTATCAAAAATACAGAAATCAGACCTTACTTGAGAACATTATATCATTGTATATGTTTTACAGTGTTTTATGAAACTTCTCTGTTTAACAGACTGATACCAGTCTACATATTGAAGTGAAGTGTTTGTGAATATTTTTCAGATTGTATCCAGGTTTTGGGATCAGATGATACCACCACTTGTCATATGGTCATTCTCAGACATACAGGTAATCTACCCCAGTTTTCCTAAAGATAATGTTTTTCTTTCTTTCTTTCTTCTTTCTTTCTTTCTTTCTTCCATTCTCCTTAACCCAAGGAAGGGACACGGAAACTCGTAACCACAGTATAAAAAGAACTTGTATGTACCAGACTTGTCTTACAGTTTGTGACTTGAACGAAATTCAACAAATATATAATATCAGGTAATTAATTTTGATTGGCTGATATTTAGAAATGGGTGTGTCTTAATTAATATGTTCTGCAAGACAATGGTTATTAGAGGGGTTTTACTATTTTTGTTTATGTTTTATATTTTCAGCTTCACATGTAGTGGGCTTGGCTCATTTTGATGGCTCTGAAATGGAAGGGGCCACCAAGAAACTAATACATACTGTCATGAATGTTACTGCAGGGAAACAGTGGGGCAGGTATGGCTCATAAGGCTTGAGCTGGGACACAGGAGAAATCTACCATATGACATGTACAGACAACAAAGACTGATCAGTCTGCACTTCTCTGCAGACTGATCAGGGTCCTTGCTGTCCAGGGGTCAGTTGTTGAAAACTAACGACGTCGTTAGTTAACATATCGTTAAAACTTTGATCATTGAATATGGCAAATATACTAATATTTTTGCTGAAAATGCAAAAGCTGCTCACATTTTTAGCTCACCTGTCACGTAGTGACAAGGTGAGCTTTTGTGATCACATTTTGTCTGTCGTCCGTCGTCAGTGCGTCCGTCCGTCCGTGCGTGCGTGCGTAAACAATTTCTTGTCCGCACGATAGCATCTTCATTTATGATTTGATTTTAACCAGACTTGCACACCACTTGCACCACCATGAGATCTAGGTTCCTTTCTTGAACCAGCCATATCCCATCTTGTGTTATGGAGTTACGGCCCCTGAAAGGGCAAAAACTGCCTATTTTGGTCTTGTCCGCACGATAGCATCTTCATTAATGATTTGATTTTAACCAGACTTGCACACAACTTGTACCACCATAAGATCTGGGTTCCTTTCTTGAACCAGCCATATCCCATCATGTGTTACGGAGTTACGGCCCCTGAAAGGGCAAAAATTGCCTATTTTGGTCTTGTCTGCATGATAGATGTTTCATTATCCCCACGCTTTTCGTAGAAAAAGTGGGGATATTGTAATTGTCTTCGTCGTCCGTACGTCCGTCCGTCTTACCGGACAACTCCTCCCACACTTTTACAGCTAGAAACTTAAAACTTTGGGAACTGATAGGTCTTTGGTCTGAGGGGTGCATGACATTTTCGGAATTTTGATCCTACCCCTAGGGGTCAGGCCAGGGGGTAGGGTGCCCCGGGGGTAAAAAATCAAAATTTTCAGAACCTGGACGTGTGACATATCAATTTGAACGGCATAATGAGTAGAATACATAACAATCAAAATTTGACCCCTAGGGTCAGGTTCAAGGTCACCAGAGGTCAAAAACTTGGATTTTTACCCCCATAACCCCCTTTTTAACGATTACCGGATAACTCCTCCTACGCCGTTTCAGATAGAAACATGAAACTTTGGGAACTGATAGGTCTTTGGTCTGAGGAGTGCATGACACTTTCGGAATTTTGATCCTATCCCTAGGGGACAGGCCAGGGGGTGGGGTGCCCCGGGGGTAAAAAATCAAAGTTTTCAGAACCTGGTCGTGTGACATATCAAATCGAACGGCATAATGAGTAGAATACATAACAATCAAAATTTGACCCCTAGGGTCAGGTTTGAGGTCACCAGAGGTCAAATACTTGGATTTTCACCTCCATAACCCCCTTTTTAACGATTACCAGATAACTCCTCCTACGCCGTTTCAGATAAAAACATGAAACTTTGGGAACTGATAGGTCTTTGGTCTGAGGAGTGCATGACACTTTCGGAATTTTGATCTTACCCCTAGGGGCCAGGCCAGGCCAGGGGGTGGGGTGCCCCGGGGGTAAAAAATCAAAGTTTTCAGGTCCTGGTCGTGTGACATATCAAATCGAACGGCATAATGAGTAGAATACATAACAATCAAAATTTGACCCCTAGGGTCACGTTTGAGGTCACCAGAGGTCAAAAACTTGGATTTTCACCCCCATAACCCCCTTTTTAACGATTACCGGATAACTCCTCCTACGCCGTTTCAGATAGAAACATGAAACTTTTGGAACTGATAGATCTTTGGTCTGAGGAGTGCATGACACTTTCAGAATTTTGATCTTAAGATTGGACGGGAGTTGCAATTGAGAACTTATATAGTGGCGTATCTTTAAAAAATGCGTGGGGATATGCGATGGCGTGCCATCGACTGCGCGATTCTAGTTTATGATTTGATTTTAACTAAACTTGCACACAATTTGTACCACCAAAAACTCTCGGTCAAGTTCGAATATGGGTCATGTTGGGTCAAAAAGTAGGTCAGTAGGTCAAATCCGAAAAAAAACCTTGTGAAGACACGGGAGGCCACAGTTTTGGTCCGATCATCATCAAACTTGCCCAGAATGATCATCTTGACAATATCTCAGTCAAGTTTGAATATGGGTGTTGTCGGGTCAAAAAGTAGGTCAGTAGGTCAAATCATAGAAAAACCTTCTGAACACACTAGAGGCCACAATTTATGTCCAATCATCATCAAACTTGCTCAGAATGATCATCTTGATAATATCTTGGTCTTATTCGAATATGAGTCATGCCGGGTCAAAAAGTAGGTCAGTAGGTCAAATCATAGAAAAACCTTGTGAATACACTAGAGGCTGCAGTGTCGGTCCAATCATTATCAAACCTGCCAAGAATGATCATCTTGACAATATCTCGGTCAAGTTTGAAAACGGGTCATCTTGGGTCAAAAAGTAGGTCAGTAGGTCAAATCATAGAAAAACCTTGTGAACACACTAGAGGCCACAGTTTTGGTCCGATCATCTCCAGACTTGCCAAGAATGATCATTTTGACAATATCCTGGTCAAGTTCGAATATGGGTTATGTCGGGTCATAAAGTAGGTCAAATCATAGAAAAACCTTGTGAATACACTAGAGGCCACAGTTTTTGTCTGATCATCATGAAATTTGCTCCAAATGATTATCTTGACAATTTCTTGGGCAAGTTCGAATATGGGTCATGTAGGGTCAAAAAGTAGGCCAGTAGGTCAAATCAGAGAAAAACCTTGTGAACACACTATAGGCCACAGTTTTGGTCCAGTCATCATCAAACTTGCTCTGAATGATAGTCTTGACAATATCCGGGTCAGTTTGAATACGGGTCATGTCGGGTCAAAAAGTAGGTCAGTAGGTCAAATCATAGAAAAAGCTTGTGAACACACTAGAGGCCACAGTCTTGGTCCGATCATCATCAAACTTGCCCAGAATGATCATCTTGACAATATCTCAGTCAAGTTCAAATATGAGTCATGTTGGGTCAAAAAGTTGGTCAGTAGGTCAGATCATAGAAAAACCCTCTGAACACACTGGCGGCTACAGTTTTGGTCCGATCATCATCAAACTTGCTCAAAATGATCAGTTGACAATATCTCAGTTAATTTCGAATATGGGTCATGTCTGGTCAATATGTAGGTCAGATTGTTGAAAAACCTTGTGAACACACTAGAGGCCCAAGTTTCGGTCCGATCATCATCAAACTTGCTGAGAATGATCATCTTGACAATATCTGTGTCAAGTTTGAATATGGGTTATGTCGGGTCAAAAAGTAGGTCAGCAGGTCAAATCATAGAAAAACGTTTTGAACACTCGGTAAGAGGCCACAGTTTCAGTCAAATCATCATAAAACTTGCTCAGAATGATCATCTGGACAATATCTCAGTTAAGTTTGAATATGGGTCATGTCAAATCAAAAAGTAGATCAGTAGGTTATTTTTCATAACTTTTGAACCGTTTGAGATAGAGCCTTCAAATTTGGCATGTAGGTTCCTTCTGATAAGGGCTTCCCACTCATAAAGATTTGACCTGTGACCATGACCTGTGACCTACTTTATCATACCTTTTGAACTATATGAGATAGAGCCTTCATATTTGGCATGCATGTTCCTTGTGACAAGGTTTTCTCAGCCATTCAAAACTTTTGACCCATGACCTTGACCTTTGATCTACTTTGTCATAACTTTTAAAGCATTTGAGATAAAGCCTTCATATTTAGCATGTAGTTTCCTTGCGACAATGTTGCTTAGATTATCCTCTACCAAAAAGGCAAAAACAATCCCACTCGGATGAACAAAATGGCCACCGAAGGTAAAAATAGAAAAATATTGTAAATTTGATTCAAACGGAAACTCCCCCTAAACCCTAAGGCCAATTTGATTCAAAGTTCCCAGGAATGTTGCCTAGGTTACCCCCTACCAAATAAGCTAAAATCACTCTGCTGATGAACAAGATGGCCACAAGAGCTAAAAATAGAATGCACTCGAGACAGTGACACACAGGTGAGCGAACCAGGGCCCTCTGGGCCCTCTTGTTTCAGCAAAAATACCAAAATTTTAGATATTGTACTTGCTAGAACAGTTTACAATATGACCATTAACGAGCTCGTTAAGCTAACGAGGCTTTGAACAACTGGCCCCAGATGAGTAGACTTAGAACCCTAGGTCAGCTGCAGTATAGCAAGAACAAGGATACTGGTCAGACTCTGAATTTGAAGGCTGATCATAATCACCTTTATGCATATTGATTTGTAGTTTGCTGTGCCCTAGCTCCATTAACCCTTCAAATGCTGAAAAAAACTACATCTGAAAATGGTGTCTGCTTGTGTCGTCTGCTGAATCTTCTTGCAAACTTTTTAAAAAATACTTTTGCATACAGACAAACAGTGTGGACACAGAGCATACAGACAAACAGTGTGGACCCAGATCAGACTGCTCCTAGAGGAGCAGTCTGATCTGGGTCCACACTGTTTGCAAAAATAATTTTTAAAGTAACCAGCAGATGACAAAACAGACGACAATTGTTGATTGGCATTTTATGGGTTAATAGCTCTTGAAATATAGAAAAACATGCTGTCTGATTTATTACGGGTTGGGATAAAGCCAAGAAAACTGCAATGGCAAAACATTTAGACGACATTAACATCCAATGCCAAGTTTCAAAGCCAAATATCCACTTGAAATGGTAAACTAGGCATTGAAAATTTTTGTGTTCTCTTAGATATTTTGAACAGTGTACTATTGTGAAAAAGACTAGTCAGCTATGAAAGCTGTAACGAAAGATATTTCCTGGGCCATAAAACCACAAAACACTCCTGATCCTAGAGTCTAAAAAAGGCATAGCTATATATTTACATTTCCAGTGTATAGTCTTATGTAAACCTATACGAAACAGTGTAGTTCATACTTCCATGAACAAATTGAGTCACATGTTTTTCAGTGACGTCATGTGACATCAGTGTAAACCATGGTTCTCTACAGGCGTTGGTGACGTCAATGCTGTTGCGCTCTTTGTTGAAAAACAGTGTTTATTAAAAGTTTGCCCTATAAGCATTTTTTCGCCCAGTGATGAGGGGCAAAGAATGTAAATTTAAAAAAATAAACTTTATTTTCTGCTTTGTATGAAAATTAGAATGTCAGCGGATCGCTAGCAAAGTTTACATGCTCGTTTACTTTGCAAGTGACCCACTGTGTTCATACTTTCATGAACAGCAGAAAAATCAAATTCATTTCTTAAATGACTGTACAGGTCACTCTCATTGTCTCCTATTCAAATCACTCAGATTGCTGATTAAATCAAATAAAAATTTTATGCCGTGTTGGTTTTGATGTAATTTTATGTAAGTTTAACACATTTCAACACTTTTATTATTTCAAACTAAAATTACCTTTATGTTATAGAATATCAAAAAGGTATACCTGAATCATTCTGACCTGGTGCAATAAATAATCCTCACTGGCTGAAACTACTAATGTTTAAAACTAATTTTCATGGTCCCAAAATGTGTTTGAGCCATTTAAGTTTGACAGTACTTGCCTAAAATTTTCTGGTTTGGTGATGAAATTAGGCTGTTCATTTTTGCAGGTTGGAGTTAACACTTGTAGGAGGATTCAAAGATGACAGAAATATGTCAGAGGAATTATCTGTAAAAACTTTTGGTAAGTGTAACAAGTACTGTGTATGAATGAATCACAGACATTTCACGGAGCAGCTTGAGTTTGTTTTCTAGAAACTAGGCTCTGATAGCTCACTTGTGAAATTCCTTGGTCCCACACCAGTATGGCATGTTCAGTTTTTACCTATGAAGAAGTCTGTAATTGATTTTTAGCGATCGCCTGTTAGTGACGGCAATCGGTGCTTGTCTGTTAACCTTCCTTTTCTGTCAAAAATGTTTTATAAATGATGAAAATCATGAAATATCAGAAAGGTAAATTTTAACTTCGCATTATTTTGATTATGCCACAACCTCTGTATAACACTGTTCATTATAACACAGTTTTTTAAGAACATTACTTAAAGATGGATCTCAAAATGTATAGATTATACAGAAAAATGACCTTGAATGGTCATTTTTCTGTATAATCTATACATTTTGCTTGCCCCCACCCGATTGGGCTTGAAGAAATAGATGGGCTGCATGATGCTTCCATGCAAAGCTGAAACTGACCACACACGAGTACTGGTAAACCGCTTAGAAGATCTAAGCCTGCCCAGGCAAAGCAGTGCTTATAAACCCTACCGGTTTCATTGGGCGACAGGGCTTCAGATGTCATTTCATCTCAATGTCAGGTAAAAGTCCCACAAAGTTGGAAGCAACATCTCTGAAATGACCTATACAGTGTTGTCAGGGACACTAAACCTGAAATCAAACAAACAAACAAACAATACATTTTTGGATATAAAAGTAAAATGACAAGCTTTCAACTTTGGACCCTGGCAGTTGGCTTAAAGAGAGGTTGAAGTGTATTTCTTAAGGAGGACCAGTGAAGGAGAAGTAAAGAGCACAAGTTGGGGATATTTACCTTAATTAAACTAAATGTTATGGGTGTTTGTTGGAATAGTCGCCGCATCATTTATCTTTAGCAAGAAATAAGGCTGTATATTGCATGCGTGGCAGAAAAATCCCATGATTTCTATCAAACATAAACTCGATATTTACCTTTTTGCTAAGAAGAAATATTTCCTCTTAGCCGGGAAAATGAATCTTTGCAGCTGGAACTACTTTTGGCACAATATACAAGGTACTGCTTTTGCAGTGAAATCGCTATATTCAAATGCAGGAAAGTTTCAGACATGTCAGTGTTATGCACAATGTCTGAGAAGATATCAACAGACGTTCAGAATGCGTGACATTCGAGTCAGATGCAGTGTTGAAATTAAGATTATCTGGACATAACTACTGTATGAGGGGTATGTTTGGTTACCGTTCTCTCACATTTTTAATAATTTTATCACTATTATATCTTTATTACTTCCATTTTCATATAGGAAGCGCTTTTAAGATTACAGTCATTACAGTTTTTGTTTCAGTCAGCTTATATGTCACTGCACCCACTACCGTTAGCATGGACTGTATGTTAAGAGTGAACTGTACATAGAATTAGATGCAAAGTGATCCATCAGCTCTATCAAATGCTTGTAATATAGAGTTTATTGACTCAGCCAATTTAAAATATGGGATTTATAAACCTCGGGAGGTTGAACATCCGATAAAGAAACTCGTGTGCAAGCGCACTCGTTTCTTTTGGGGATGTTCAACCTCCTTCAGTTTATAAATCCCATATTTGAAATGGGCTGAGTAATAAACTGTATATGCTTGTTTTTCTCCTTATCAAGGGACACATATATGGACACTCGTACAAGTGATTGTAAGAGCAAGATTCTGTTGTTTTTTTTCTTTATTTTTTTCTTTTGGAGTTTATAATGCCCAGTCAGCCTTATTTAGGTCATGTCAAGCTGGTCAGTTTACCTTAGCACACTTTTCTTGGGCATGCTTATACATAATCAGTAAACCAGTACAGTACAGATTCTGTTTGTACTTTTCATTACGCAATACTCATATATGTAATATGTATTATAAAGGATGGCTACACCTATGTTTTACTGTTCAATTTTGACTTTTCCAGATGCATTTAACAAAGTCCCAGAAGAAATTCATCTTGTTACGGCTTGCATAACAGGTCAGTATCTTACCGGGAAACTGTAAACCGATATCAAACAGTGATATTTAAGTCAATATCAAACAGTGATATTTAAGTTGATATCAAACAGTGATATTTAAGTCTATAAGTCTATATCAAACAGTGATTTAAGCTTATAGTACAGTGAAACTTTAATTACTTGAACAAATGATTTTTACTATAGCTAACTCGAATTCGCTCTTGAGTCCATAAAGAATTCACCCAATAGCTCTTTATATAGAGGATCTTACATGAGTGTTCATGTGTTATTGATTTTATTAAACAAGTTGAGGTAAAGGTATAAAATGCGAGGCTTTGCTGAGCATTTTATCCCTTTTCTTCAACGATTTTGAT
Organism: Lucinisca nassula; assembly: GCA_963580285.1. Classification (NCBI taxonomy): domain Eukaryota; kingdom Metazoa; phylum Mollusca; class Bivalvia; order Lucinida; family Lucinidae; genus Lucinisca; species Lucinisca nassula. The sequence goes on from OY757011.1 coordinate 80,774,777, forward strand.
AAATTATTGATATAGAGGGTCTTACATGAGTTTTCCATGTATTATTGAATTTATTAAACGAGTTGCGGTAAAGAGATAAAATGTGAGGATTTGTCGAGCATTTTATCCCTTTTCCTCAATGAGTTTAAGAAATTCAATAATACGTGGGGTGGGGGGGGGGGGGATCCAACTAATTTGCATATTTAATCCACCAGTGGATTATGGAATTTATTACATGACATTACACTCTCAGATAAATCCATATATATATTTGAGGGAGGTTTTCTTCATATCAATATCATGTTTAAAAGGTATGTTGTGTGTACTCATTAGAATCACCTCAATGAAGTGATTCTAATGAGTATACACAACATCAAGGTTATTAGAAATGACTCATTGAGGTGATTCTAATGAGTATACCAGGGTTCGCGCTAGGATTTTTTTTTCTTTCGCCAGCACTTTCGCCAATCTATTTTTTTTTTGTGCAAAAATCTTAAAACCTGAGCCAGTTGCAGAAATTTTTTCGCAAAATGCTGACCATGGGTAAAAAAAGATTGTCATCTGCTCTATAATTTTCCTTGGCACTTAAGGGTTTAAAGCTTAAAGCACAAGTCAATACCTTCTCTCCAGAAACTGCAAAGAAACCTCGCTTAAATGCTTTTGTTTTCGCTCTAACATAAGTCATGCAGGCTGCCATTATGGTTGATCACATGCAGTGTTCCAGCTAGGATTTTAGGGCAGAGGGTCGCTGGGCTGGGTAGGGCACTTTAACATGCAAAAAATAGGGCACCAAAATATTTGGTCTTTGAATTGCCATCAAGATCGTTATGATCTAGAAGAGGCTTCTCACACGTTAGTGAGCTAATGGAAATAATGCCTCTACTGAATTATATATATTTACATGCATTTCACAAGTAAGATATGTACTGGGTCGCAGCAATAGCAACGTTTATTATTTAAAGAACATTTGAACTTTTAGCTTCAAGGTATCTTTTAATATAGATTTATAATATTTAAAACCAAAAAAAAAGGTTTGATTCATCTGAAAGCGTGTTATCAAAGCAATACAAAAATAACCATTGTCAGACTGAATAAGTAATCTGTTCAAGGGAAACTACTCAATAATTATCCTTCCTGGTGAACGTTTCAGAACTCAGGCTGCAGAACTCAGTCTGAACGGGTGTGAAGGCTGATCTGCGTCTTCACTGGTTGTGAATGTCTTCACTGGTTGTGAATGATCTGCAAAGACTCTGATCAAAATGTGCAGCTAGTGTTTGCTATATCCCCCCGGATTGATCACTCTGCGATAGTATTACACAGTAAACAGCGTGTATACCGAGCTGTGTCGCACAACACCTTGCAAAGACCCAGATCAACATGCGCAACCCGGGCAACCTTTTTTCTCGCCTATCTCTGAGTAGCCCTGCAAAAGGCTCTTGGGGTCGGCAAAAAAAGATTTGATAAATCATTGCAAAGCGGTGCGTTTTGCCATGACTTTCGGATGCGAATCAGGAAACATTTGGAATTCCATAAAACGATCAAGTTTATCGCAAACAAGTAAACTTAAAGAGATGGAATGATAGGGAAAAACGGCTACCAAACTAATTATTTCACCCCATGATTTTTAAAACAAACAAAATAGGCAACAAAAGATAGAAAGAAAAGGACAACATTTATTTTTATACTCTGAATTAGCCTGCTCATATTTCTGAATATTCAAGCCCACATTTAAATAATATGGGCATAACAAAAGAACGTAACTATCTGAGGTCAAACAAGAGCTGATTTGCATTGACAAACCAATTAAGGATGACTGCCCAGGAGTTGACGATAATTACCGTTACGCTTGTTGTGCAGCAATTAACTTCTACAATTTAAGTCATCAGTCTTTGTCGCCCATTTCTTTATTGATCAACCTTGACCGCAAAGTCAATCGGGTGACTAGATTTAAAACCTGGTATACCATTACGCCATGCGGGACCGAAATAATATTCTTCACCCATTGGTTGATATTCAACCTAGCTGCAGCTTTTTATAACAAGAAGGCGGAGCTAAATTGTTGGGCGCGTGTCGACAATAAACAATCGCCAATTGTTCTAATTTGGTCAAAGGTGTTAATAATTATTGAGTGGAAAGGTGTGAAATACACATGCCAGTAAACGGCTAAAGTCGGCAATAAACGGGATGAGACTTTCTTTTTAATTGGCCATTTTTTCGCTACTAGTTTTCGCCAAATGACTCAGATTTGCGCCAGATTTATTTTCTTTTCGCATTTGGGGACTCTGGCGGCCGCTAGCGCGAACCCTGGTATACACAACATACACAACTTAAAAGTTTGTTGTGTGTACTCATAAGAATCACCCCAATGAGATGATTCTAATGAGTATACACAACATCAAGGTTATTAGAAATGACTCATTGAGGTGATTCTAATGAGTATACACAACATACACAACTTAAAAGTTTGTTGTTGTGTACTCATAAGAATCACCCCAATAAGATGATTCTAATGAGTATACACAACATCAAGGTTATTAGAAATGACTCATTGAGGTGATTCTAATGAGTATACACAACATACTTTATTTTATAGAAGATCATTTAGATAGCTTCAAGTGATCACCTTAATGCCGCTATGATTGAACCTCTGTAGTTACAACTACCCCGATCTTGAACACATTTTCATGGTCCCAAAGGTATTTGAGTTATTAAAGTTTGACTTACATAGAACTTTGCTGTTGTGTGGCCAGTAAACCTTCATGCAAACATGTGCCATGCGACACAATACATTCACATCTAGGTCTCCCGGGTGGCTAGGTGAGGCAAAGGTGACATATTTTCGTTACTGGGGCGTCCAACTGATATTGGCTTACAGTGAGACAAGGCTTGCTGTCATTTTAGCAGGTGAGTGCACAGGGGAAATGTTATTTCTTCTGTTTCTACACATTCATTCATTTGCCTCTTCTCCTCTGCCCCTCACTTGGCCCCTGGCTCTCAGGGCTTGTTGAAATAGATTGGGCTGCATGATGCTTTTATGCAGAACTGAAACTGACAACACATGAGTACTGGTAAACAGCTTGGACTAAGCCTGCCCAGGCAAAGTGGTGGGAGTCAGACCCTCCAGTGCATAGAAGCCCTATTGGTTTCATTGGGCTGCAGGGCTTGAGATGTCATTTCATCTCAATGTCGGGTAAAAGTCCCATAAAAATTTGAAGCAACATCTCCAAAATGACCTCAATAGTGTTGACGGGGATGTTACACCACAATCAAAGAAACAAGCATCTGTCCTTCACTTTTATCTCCTCTACTATCTCTTTCCTCCCTTCCACAAGGGTCGACCTATCGTTAAACCCAAAACAATCAATCAGTCAACATCTAGGTCTCTTGAACCTTTTCAACCCTGCAGTTTCAGATAAGTTTACAGGGGTGTAAAATTCCACTCGCCCGCTCGCATTTGCGAGTAAGTTTTAAGGCAGGGCGAGTAAGGTTTTCAAAACTGACCTTACTTTTTCTCCATTTTTAGCACCTAAATAAAAAGTTTAGATGATAAGGGCGAGTAAGTTTGAGGGAAATTTTACACCTCTGGTTTAGCTTATCTACTTGATTGTTATTATTTCTTATGAAGGACCAGTGAAGGAGAAGTAAAGAGGATAATTTGGGGATATTCTCCATTAACCCATTTAGTACCGGAAACCCCTAAAGGTGAATCTTGGCAAACAGTGCAGGCTCAGATCAGACGCCGCAGAATGCGGCATCTGATCATGGCCTACACTGTTTGCAAAACGTTAAGTCATTTCCCGAATAAATTTTGAAGAAAACACAACCTGACACCTCTAAATTTCGAAATGGACTCCTGCCATATATAAGGGGGGAGATACCATTTGGTACTAAAAGGGTTAAACTACATGTTGTGTTCTGGACTTCATCAGATATGCTGTGTCTGACACGGGCATATTAATATGATGGGGTGGCTGTGCATATATCATATTAACAAGTCTATGTAATGAACACCCATGTAAACTCAACTTTATGCAGGAAAATGTGGGGTTTACAAAGGTAAACATTGTTTTTCTCATTTGTGTTCAAAAACATAAATTGTGGGTGCTTGTTAGAACCGCCTCAATGAGGCAGTTCTAATGAGTATCCACAACCTTTGTTTGCAACAGAAATAAGAAAAAATGTCGCTAATTTTCGAAGAAAAATTCCATTAATTATTTTTATCAATGAAGGAAAAGCTTATCTCCAATGAGTGTGTTCTCATACTGTGTGCACTGAGTGATCACTGTTGGTAGTAATGCCCCAGCCTGTCCTTCAGGGCTTGGAGAAATAGATTAGGCTGCATTGTGCTTCCATGCAGAGCTGAAACCAATCAAACATTTAAGTACTGATAAACCGCTTAGAAGTTCTGAGCCTGCCAAGGCAAAGTGGCATGAGTTGAACTTTCACGGTTGTTATTGCCAGTAGGGCTTGATATGTCATTTCATCTCAGTGTTTGGAAATCAGAAGCAACATTTCCAAAATGACATAAATAGTGTACATTCTTTCGTGGAGATTGATCATGAAATCTTTTCTACGGTCATTCTCTCCCTTCGGCTGATTCAAGAAGGGCAGTTGTCAGTTTCTGGCGAAAGAATGTGCACTGTACTGGTTAACCGCTTACGTATAAGCCTGCCCAGGAAAGTGTTGATAGGTAAACTGACCGGCTCAAAAATGACTTAAATAATGTTGACTGGGCCGTTAAACTCCAATACAAACAAACAAACAAACATAGATAGTGTTGACAGGGCCATAGAACCTCAACACTAACAAACTTTCAGTAATATCTAGGCCATGAACATTTGTATGTGGCCACATTTTTCTCGTCTCTGAGAGAATTAGTTCCTGAATACAGTCTGACCAGAATTTATTGCTCTAAATGTTCTTCTAAGTTGTACCCTTAGTGTATTGTTCTTATTTTCAGATTTAAATACAAGAACGGAAAAAAATATTCCTTTTCCAATAATATACGGGTTAGGTAAGTGATGTGTTTTTTGGATATAACAAGTTTAACAGAAGAATTATAAACACTTTACAGAAAACAAGAATATTAATGTGTGTTTGGCTGTTTCAATCTAATTAAGAAGAAATATGTATTTTGTACATTTTTAGTTGGAGAAGAATTATAATGCATGTTATACTCTTGCTCAAATACAGATGCCTGAATTATGGAAGACTAAAATACAAACTATAAACAATTGTTGGCATTCTATTTTAATGGTCAGAACAAATAACATTGTTTTACTGATTTGTTTGTTTGTATTGGAGTTTAACGGCCCAGTCAACACTATTTTAGGTCATTTTTGAGCCGGTCAGTTTACCTATCCACATTTTTCCTGGGCAGGCTTATATGTAAGTGGTTAACCAGTACAGTGCACATTCTTTTGCCAGAAATTTAGAACTGCCCTTCTTGAATCAGCAGAAGGGAGAGAATGACCTTAGAAAAGATTTCATGATCAATCTCCATGAAAGTATGTTGCCGACCCGGGCAGGTATCGAACCCACGTCCTCCTGGTCACCAGTCAGACACGCATCCAACTAAGCTACCGAGGCCGGCTGTTTTACTGATCTAAGGTGTTTGCATTTTAATCCTCACTGAACTCACATGTATATCCTTTTTTTGAAAAAAAAAAAAAGGTTCATAGAAGCCAGCTGATCAGGATTTCTCATTCTGCTTCTGAATCCATGGTAAAAATTGAAATCATGCATCACAAATGACTGAAAATTGGGGAGGATTGTAACATATTGAAAAACTCAGCATGTTATGGGTTAATATTTATGAGCAGTCTACTTAGATGAAAAATGTTTTGAACCATGGCAAGAACATGTACAACTTCAGTACAAAAGGTCTTGTTCTCCCAGAGATTAATAGGGCCTAGCCCAAAAGACATGGTAGAACACTTACAACCCAATACCCTTACAACTATGAACTATGAAGGACTTTTATGTTTCCCTTTTTCACCATACAGTGAAAAGTCAATAACTCAAAAACAAATGGCTCCGGAGTTCCTAGAGAATTCTTCCTATTGTTACAGATATCCATATATTTAGGATAAGTTTTAACAGTGTTTTTTTATGATTTTATCTTAAAAAGTATATACTAATTAGAATGACCTGAATGAGGTGTTCTTAGGAGTACACACAACATTCCTTTGAGCATTGAAAAATTATCCTTAAGTCATTCCGATTTTATTATTCCTCATTAATATTTATGAGATATTCAAGAATTCTGATTGGTCGAGAGCATGCCATGCGCAGGTCAACAAAAGATCATGTCCCCCATTATATTCCCCTCTGATGTCAATGCTGAAAAGTACAAGTGCACTGGTAGTTGTGTGCAATGGTAGAATTCAGTATAATAAGATATTTGTTGCATTTATGTGTGGGCAATATGACGATTTGTACACCCGAGCAGGTAATATATATTATATATATTACCTGCTCGGGGGTTCAAATCGACATATTGCCCTCACACAAGGGCAATAAATGAATAATGACTCATGGCCAGGTGCTGTAGTTTACCCTCGGTGGTTCCAACTGTCCCTACCTCAAACAATTGTTTATGGTCCCAAAGGTATACAAGTTATGTAAGTTTGATGGTATGATTTCGATTTGACTGCTTTTAGCTGTGATAGTGAGGACTGGAGAGATATTTCCAGCTACATTTCCTGACCGTGGACCAGCCCAGGCACTGAGATCAGCCAGACATTTTACTGGAACTGAAGAGGTACATTTGAAATTTTAGCAGGGAAACAAATTTAAGGATAGTGAATACGCCTAGCATTTTTCCACCAAAATGGGAAACAACTTATGGGACATACTTGTTGTTTTCCTATAAACCAAACCCCTTTGGAGCAAATTCTTTCCTTTTAGAGTAAACCCCAATTGAGTAGCGAGACAAAATGTTGTTCAAAGAGTTGCCTCCCCTGAAAGTGTATCCATTCCCCTTTAAATTTCAGATTTAATAAACACCTATGGACTTTCACCCCATTAGCCAATTAATGGCGACATTCAAAGTAGAACATTGTGAACTAGAAGTACTTTATAATACTTAGGTTTTCAAGGTGGCTTTTGGGAGCAGATCTTGTCCTTCAAGAAAGAAGGATTGCAATTTTTTGCAAGTCAAATTCTTCTTCAAAAGAGGGCTTGATATTTTTGTTGTCTTGGATTTAAATTCAGCAGTAAAAGGTTAAAAGAGCATCTGAATCCATTTGTTCCAGTCTTGGAATGTTATTAGTTACTGTAGCATTAAAACTTTGATCTCTGAATATGGCAACTTTGTTAACATTTTTGCTGGGAAAAAAAATGTGTAGCTTTTGTAAATGCAAAAGCTACTTACATTTTTTTTTCAGCAAAACTGCCTGTGTACAGATTGATAATTGCTAGACCATTTTAGCCACGAAAGGGTTCATTAAGCTAATGATGCTTTGAATAACTGGGCCCAGATAATAATTTTATCACATGTTAACCTAGTTTTATAGATCTCGAGGATATCATACAGATGGTCATTTCTTATGGAAAAGCCTTCTGTGATTCTTTTCATTGTACTTTCTTTGTGTTTTCTCCATAAAAAATGGCATCAGCTTCTACCGAAAACATTTCATTGCTATGGACGCCATCAATCAATTTGCTATATGATAATGCACATTACATATATAGCATTGCTTTGTCATGAATTGCATACAGACATTTTGCTACTTGGATATGACATATAACAATACATTGTCATTTTAGTTTAACAGTTGCATTTGAAGAGTTAATATGGATTTGTTTGTTTGTTTGATTTGAGGTTTAACGTCCCCTTCAACTCTGTAAAGGTCATTTTGGAGACGTTGCTTCCATTTTGTGGGTCTTTTACCCGACATTGAGATGAAATGACATCTCAAGCCCTGTCGCCCAATGAAACCAATAGTGTTTATTAGCATGGACGGTCCGCCTCGCACCGCAGTTCCTGGACAGGCTTAGATTCTCTAAGCGGTTTACCAGTACTAGTGTGCTGGCCAGATTCAGCTCTGCATGGAAGCATCATGCAGCCCATATATTTCTTCAAGCCCCTATGGGCGGGGGAGCTTTCAGGCTTTTTCGTCACAATTTACCATTAGAATCTTAAGTAATGCAAGAACAATGATCATCCATGGTTATTTCATAGCAATAACAATCTCATGTTCAAACAGTTTCCTTGGAATCAGGCAAATGTTAATGCATGAAAAACCATTTTACATTGTCGTGTATGGCATACTAGCAATTATGCTGTATGATATTAAACATTTAATATAGAAAATACTTTTTTTCAGTGCTGCATAAAAATGAATGTATAATAAAAAAATACACCTTTCTTGTATGTTTAACAGGTGATAAACATCTATGACAACAGAAGAAAGCTGTTGACTCTTGGTCCATTTGAATACAGTAATATGGATGAGATAGACTTGTTATGTAGGCTCCCAGATCAGTTCATTAGAGAGGTAAGTTTAGCAGATTAGTTTCGGCCCCCGCCCATCGGGGCTTGAAGAAATTGATGGGCTGCATGATGCTTCCACGCAGAGCTGAAACAGACCTGCACACGAGTACTGGTAAACCACTTAGAGGATCTAAGCCTGCCCAGACAAACAGGTGCGAGTGTCGGACAGTCCATGCTTATAAAACCTATTGGTTTCATTGGGCGGCAGGGCTTGAGATGTCATTTCATCTCAATGTCGGGAAAAGTCCCACAAAATTGGAAGCAATGTCTCCAAAATGACTATTACAGTGTTGACGGGGGACGTTAAACCTCAAATCAAACAAACAAATCAGCAGATAAGTTTAGTTTATACTAATTTATTTTTAGTTTGATTGCAATGGAAGCTTCAAGCTTTTTTAATCGCTCTCCAACACTCGTTCCGGATGCGCAAGAGAGAGGCAGTGACTATTACACCACTGCTACCCATTTACACCTGGGTGGAGTGAGGCAGTGTCATTATGTGTCTTGCCCAAGGACACACCTCGATACCGGGTGCCGGATTCGAATGCACAACCTCTCGATCATGAGTCGAATGCGTTAACCACTGCGCTATCAAGTTGAGCAGATTGTTGGGACTACTTTCATATCTGTAGCTGTATTACATTTAAGTCATAAGATGCCAATCACGACAATTGTCTTCTGCTTTGTTGTCTGCCGGTTACTTTTAAAGTCCTTTTTTGCAAACAGTGTGGAACCAGATCATGAGCAGTCTGATCTGGATCCACACTGTTTGCCTGTATGCAAAAATATTTTTAAAAACATTTGCTAGAAGATTCAGCAGACGACATAAGCAGATGACATTTTCAGATGTTGTTTTTCTAGGCAGCTTAAGGGTTAATTGTAACTGGTGTGGTTAAGTACCATGTTGTGTGGGTAGATGGCCTAACTACAATAAAATTCCTATATTAAGACCACCTTTGAGACTGTTCTTTAAGACTACTTCTGAACAGTCTTGAAGGTAGCCTACCGGTAAATATTGGAATTTTGTTATTTGTTTATGTGTTTGTTTGTTTTGAGGTTCTGTGTCCTGATCGACATTTTTTAGGTCATTTTGGAGATGTTGCTTCCTACTTTGTGGGACTTTTACGTGAGACTGAGATGAAATGACATCACAAACCCTTCCGCCCAAAGAAACTGTTGGGGTTCAAGAGTATACTCAGTTATGGCCGGTTTGAGCTCAGGGTGGAAGCACCATGCAGCCCAGTCTGTTTCTCCAAACCCCAATGGGAATTTTACTGTATTTTACTCTTAGTTAACACAGACTGAAATATTTTTATTTTCTTGCAGCATTTATCAACATCCCCTGAGCAGGAACCAAAACATTTTGAAGCAAGTGTGAGGGCAGCATTAGTTCAGATCAGAGACTATCCAGATCCATTGAAAACTGTTTTTAAAGGAAAACCATATCAGTTTAAGAAAGAACCAGATGGAAAATGGACAAAAGTGGATTAGGATCTTTTCTCGTCATTACATAGCTCCATATAAGGAAGAAAAATGGAGAAACTTAATGGGTCCGAGATAATATATGGAAAATTATTCCTTAACTATCTCTATTACTCCAGAAATAAAGCTGTGCATCAAAATATGGATTATGACATGCAGTTAGGCCAGGTTTTATTAGTTAATGTAGCTACTTCGGCAGTGGTTAGGTTGCATGCACTGTAGACCCAGATCAAAATAGTTCTCAGAGCAGTCTGATCAAGGTTTGCACAGTTTGCAATTACACATTCCCATACAGAAAAGTCATCTCATTTCAAAGTTCTTAATACCCCAATGATCCTAAGTATTGGGACAGACAGGCTTAAGCAAACAGTGCAGACCCAGATCAGACTGCTCCTGAAGGAGAAATCTGATCAGGGTCTACACTGTATGTCATTCCATCTGCACTTTTTAGACTTCTTGCTGGATCGTAAAACAAATTTGTTAAAAGTGTAAGAGAATTACAACAAGTCCTTAAAATATCTGCATTTTTAGGATTTTTATGGTAATTACATTGGAGCCACCAGACAAGAAAATAGAAGTGAAGGCAGTGATCAGGAATCAATACAATTAACCCACAGCTCCCATCAGAGATACCCAGGGAAAGAAACACAAACATGAAACAACTAGACCCTAATGGAAACATCACTAGCAGAAAGCCAAAAGAATGGTTAATTTCCCACAAAATGGCCAATTGGCTATCCAAAGCAGAATAATATAAGCGATACACACACTCAAAGAAAAGCCACAACAATAATAAACCACGACAGAAGAACCAGTCACAACATTATCAGCCTGTGTATCCACACAGTCTGATCAGAGTCTTCCCTGATTGCTTGTATTTCTGCAGCCTCTGTAGCTATCCAAAAGAGAGTTGACAGAAACTTTAGCCATCCTAGCTGGATGTTAAGACTGATCCCAGGTCTTCACTGGTTGCACAGATTTGTCATGGGATGTAGGTTTTGTTTTGAGATGGCTCAGTGTTGATGTTATTAAGAGTTTCTATACCTTACATACAACACAACCTCTTTATAACACTGTTCATTGTTAAACAGTTTTTGATACAACATGGTTAATAATAATAATAGATTTATTTATAGAGGGTAACACATTTAGTACTAATCTTCCATGTGGCCCTCTTTTCCTGGGTAGGAACCAGTTCTAAGCAATGTGGATAAAGTCCCTTGCTCAAGGAAACAACACTTGGCGCTTGCGGGGATCGAACCGACCGCCTCTCTATCTCAAATCAGATGCTTTACCACTGCACCACAGCTTGAAGATGGATCCCAAAAATGTATGGATTATACGGAAAAATGACCATAAATGGTCATTTTTCTATATAATCCCTACATTTTCTGTGAATATAGCATGATTATTCAACCAACTAACATAGTTTCTGCTTTGGATACTGAAAAACAATGTTATAAAGAGTTTGGGTGTGTTTGTATGGTCAGCATTTTCATAGAATTGTTTTGGTTTCTTTTCTTATGTTTCCGAGAAAATAAGACTTAAAATTAGATGTGAATCATCTCCTTGGCTATCCCTATTTTTGCTGAAAAATAATTTAAAAAAGAAACTAGATAGTCATCTGCTCTAGAATTTTCAGCAGAAGTGTTAACATATCAAAAAACAGTCTGTGATAATATATCTTAGAGTTTTCACAGAATAAGATGTACATAGACAGTTAAATTATCATGTTCTTATATTTTGTCCAGAATTAGAGTGAGTATTTAACCCACAAACTGCCAAGTTTCTTTTGCCGTCTGCTAGTTACCTTAAGCCAAACAGAAAATAACTTTGACACAAAATGGCCAAATGGCTATCCAAAATAAAAGTTATTAGCAAATTATGCAAAGACAAACTACATTTATAACAATAATAAACCACAACAGAAGATCCACTTTGGAACAGTCAGTAAAAAGTTTTTTACTAGGGGGCCTTGAATCGTTTTCATGTGGCCACAATCCTCGACATTGGTTCTGCCTGTGTTATGTACAGCCTCAAAAATTCACACTTCATATAGAGAAATGTGAGGTTTACAAGGCTATATGTTAGAACCATCTCAGTGAAGTTTTTCTAAACAACAGCGACAATCTATGTTTGCAGCGGAGATTTGTTTGTTTGTTTGATTTGAGGTTTAACGTCCCCGTCAACACTGTAAAGGTCATTTTGGAGACGTTGCTTTCAATTTTGTGGGACTTTTACCCGACATTGAGATGAAATGACATCTCAAACCCTGTCGCCCAATGAAACCAATAGGGTTTATTAGCATGGACGGTCCGCCTCGCACCGCGGTTCCTGGACAGGCTTAGATCCTCTAAGCGGTTTACCAGTACTAGTGTGCGGGCCGGATTCAGCTCTGTGTGGAAGCATCATGCAGCCCATATATTTCTACAAGCCCCTATGGGCGGGGGCCGTGCAGCGGAGATAAGAAAAATTTAATAATATAAAATGCCAATCACTACAATTGTCGTCTGTTTTGCCATCTGCCGGGTACCATAAAAGTAATTTTTTGCAAACAATGTGAACCAAGATCGACGGAGCAGTCTGATCCGGGCCCACACGGTTTGCCTGTATGCAAAAATATTTTTAAAAAGTTTGCAAAAAAATCAGCAGATGACATAAGCAGAAGACATTTTCAGATGTAGTTTTTCTCAGCATCTAAAGGGTTAATACATGTAGTATAGGTGATTTTCTTCAATAAAAGAATGTACTTATGTATTATCCGAATGACTGTTTTTCTGTTCATTTAACCCATAAAATGCCAGTCACGACAATTGACGTCTGCTTTGCCATCTGCCGGTTACCTTAAAAGTATTTTTTGGCAAACAGTTTGGACCCAGATCAACTGATCTGGGCCTACATTGTTTGCATGTATGCAAAAATAGTTTTAAAAAGTTTGCAAAAAAAATTCAGCAGGTGACATAAGCAGACAACATTTTCAGATGTAGTTTTTCTCGGCGTTTTAAGGGTTAAATGGTTTTTATCCATTAAATCTTTTATTTTTATATTTTATCAAAAATGTTAGACTTGTATTCATATTTCATTTAACAGAAAGTTGTCAAAACTGGCTTGTCTTCTAATTTCAGTATAATACATTAGTTTGTGCTGCATTAGATTAGTAAGAATCTCATATAATGTCAAAATTCATTATTTGAATATGAGCCAGTGCACGACAAAACCTACAACAAGACATGTGCACCCAGCGAAGACTCAGATCAGCCTGCGCATCTGTGCTGTCTGATCAGAGTCTTTGCTGTGCACTTTAAGGATAGGTAAGGTCCCAATGCTCCTTCATGCAGCATGTGAAGTCTTTGGTCAGACAATATTGATGCGCAGGCTGATCTGATTCTTTGCCGGGAAATGCTGTGCCCCGGCTCATTTCATTTAATAGAAAGTCGTCAAAATTCGCTTGTCTTTTAGTTTCAGTATAATACATTAGTTTGTGCTGCATTAGATTAGTAAGAATCTCATAGAATGTCAAAGTTCATCATTTGAATATGTGTTTGTCATTATTTGTTAAAAATGATATGAGGATGTAGACTGACAAAATCAAACATCACGAGAACACGCCTATATAATTTTGACCCTCTTGAACCCCACTTTTATATAGAAAAAACTGGGGTTTACAGGGGTAAACCTTATTTTTCTTATTTCTGCTCTTAAATTTAGATAGTGGGTACTCCTTAGAACCGCCTCATCGAGGTGGTTCTAACTAGCACCCACTATCTATATTTTGAGCAAAAATATGCAAAATATCACAGTTTTTCATCTTAAAAATTTTGTTTTCTGGCAGTAAAGTTTACACTGCATTTGTATAGGCTTTTTTTCGTAATGGGCTAATAGCTCAAATGTGTTATAATGTGTTAAAATGTTTTCATTAAAGTTAAACAAAGAACGTGGTTGCTTGTTTATTTTAACCCATTTTGGAATCTTCCACATGGTTCAGTATGTTTTGTTTTTTTTTGTTTATTTGTGGTTCAGCGTATTAAGGTTATTTTGGAGACATTACTTCCAATTTTGTGGAACTTTTACCCGATATTGAGATGAAATAATATCTCAATCCCTGCCACCCAATGAAACCAATAGGGTTTATATGCATGGACGGGCTGGCTCGCACCAATTTGCCTGGGCAGGCTTAGATCTAAGCATTTTACCATCACTCCTGTGCGGTCGGTTTCAGCTGTACGTGGAAGCATCATGCAGCCCAATTGATACAGTATATATAGCATTTAATGCTTTAAATGTTAATTATCGCATTTTAGGATGATACACATAAAATTGTAATGCAAAAAGTGTAACACATTAGGAAAGGACTTTGAACATATGCCATCATTTTCCTTTTAACATTCTGTTTGGTGGGTATTTTATGCAATTCTTAATATGAGTCTCATCATGGAACATTATGAAACTGGTGACAAATTTATTGAAAATTTTGCCAACAAGAAAATTAAAATTTTTCTACCAAAACTTCCGACATTTTTCATATTTCTGCTCTTAACATAGATTGTGGGTACTTGTTAGAACTGCCTGGACAAGGCAGTTCTAACAAGTACCCACAATCTATGCTTTTGAGGAGATATAAGAAAAATAATGTATTCCCCTGTAAACCCAAGTTTTGCTATATAAAAGTGGGGAGTAAGGGGGTCAAAATTATATAGGAGTGTTTTCGTGATCATCACGAAAACATTTCTATATAATTTTGACCCCCTTGAACCCCACTTTTATATAGTAAAACTGGGGTTTCCGGGGGTATACCTTATTTTTCTTATTTCTGCTCTAAAATATAGATTGTGGGTACTCGTTAGAACCGCCTCGATGAGGCGGTTCTAACGAGTGCCCACAATCTATATTTTGAGCAGAAATAAGAAAAATATCACAATTTTTCACCATAAAATGTTCATTTTTTCGGCGATTAAGGTGGAAATGTATTTGTATAGGCGTGTTTGCGTAATTATGACATTGCAGACAACAAAGGTACAGGTGAGCCTGCACATCTGTGCAGACTGATCAGCACCTTTGTGTTCACATACGTCAACTAGCAGTCATCTGATGGGTGTGTGGATGGATCCACCCAGTCCATCCTCCACCTGATGGGTGGTTGAGTATGAAGGAATGGATGGGTTGGTTTCATTGGGCAGCAGCAATTAAGATGTAATTTCATCTCAGTGTCGGGTAAAAACGCACCAAATTGGAAGCAACGTCTCCAAAATGACCTAAATAGTATTGACAGGGACTTTAAACCTCAAATCATACAAACAAACAAAGCAACGATGGATTTTGTTTGGTTTGAGGTTTAACGTCCCCGTCAACACTGTAAAGGTCATTTTGGAGACGTTGCTTCCAATTTTGTGGGACTTTTACCCGACATTGAGATGAAATGACATCTCAAGCCCTGTCGCCATATGAAACCAATAGGGTTTATAAGCATGGACGGTCTGACTCGTACGCACCGCTTTGCCTGGGCAGGCTTAGATCCTCTAAGCGGTTTACCAGTACTCGTGTGCGGGTCAGATTCAGCTCTGCATGGAAGCATCATGCAGCCCATATATTTCTTCAAGTCCCGATCGGCGGGGGCCCAGCAATGATGGATATATGGCATACATGCTTGTGTGCATATGTGGATGGATAGATGGGAGGATACATGGATGGATGGATGGATGGATGGATGGGAGTGTGCATATGTACATGCATGTTTGTGTTTATATGTGGATGGATAGATGCATGCTTTGTGCATAGATGGATGTGCTCATGGTGGTAGTAGCTATATTGTTGCTGTTGATGATGATGATGATGATGATGAGTGTCAGAGTTGGTATGATGGATGTATGGATTCATCCCGATATGTCCATCTTTCCATCCCTGCATCAACCCATACATGTCCAACCATCAATCCATCCACTCACCTGATTGGTGGTGATGAATGCATGCATGCATAGATAGATAGACTAGTGGAAAGAATGGATGAATGCATGCGTGCATGGATAGATGGACAATTTGGCAATTGGACCGGAGGGATGGATAGATCGGAGTATGTATGCATAGTTTCGTGCAAGGCTGGATGCATGCTACCATCTTGTCTGCCTGTCCATCTACCCATCCTCATATCTATCCATACATAAATGTATGCTTGCATCCACCCACCAGCGAACTATGCATGGATGGATGTGTGGGTGGATGAATGTATGGATGGTTGAGAGGTTGATGGATGAATGCATACATTCATGCTTGTGCATGCATGGATAGATGGACAGGATGGATGATGCTTGAATGCATGCATGCATGCATGGATAGATGGACTATTTTGGCAATTGGACAGGATGAATGGATGGGGGATGGATCGGAGTATGTATGCATAGTTTTGTGCAAGGGTGGATGGACACTACCACCCTGTCTGCCTGTCCATCTATCCATCCTCACATCTATCCATACATAAACGCATGCTTGCATCCACCCACCAACGAACTATGCATGGATGGATGTGTGGGAGGATGAATTTATGGGTGGTTGATGGATGAATGCATACATACATGCATGCATGGATAGATGGACAGGATGGATGGATGGATGGGAGTGCATGTGTGCATGCTTGTTTGTGGATGGATGGACCTTGTCCATCTTTCCATCCCTGCATCCATCCATATATACATGCATCCATCCATCCACCCACCTGGTGGATGGTTGGGTGTATGGAGGGATGGATGGGTGGGTTGATTGATTGATGATGCATGGCTACATCCATACATGCATGGTTGGATATATGGAGAAGCAGTCAAGATGGATGGCTTGGTGGTTAGATGGATGGATATTTCTTCTGTTATCTATTGGCTGCTCACGTCAACTAGCAGCCATCCTTCTTTCCACCTGATGTGTGGAGGAATGGATGGGTGGGTTGAAGCATGGATATAAATCCTATTGGTTTCATTGGGTGGCAGGGATTGAGATGTCATTTCATCTCAATGTCAGGTAAAATAGAAGTGAAGGCAATGATCAGGATTCGATACAAGTCGCAAAAAATGGAAGCAAAGTTTCCAGAATGACTTAAATAGGTATTGCCCCTTTAAACAAAGTCCTTTTGGCTTTCCGCTATTGATGTTTCCATTAGAGTCTGTTGTTTCATGTTTGTTTCTTTCCCTTTCGTGTCTCTGATGGTAGCTGTGGATTGATTGTATCGATTCCTGATCATTGCTTCCACTTCTATTTCGACAGGGATGTTAAACCTCAAATCAATCAAAGAAACAAAGCTTTGGTGGATAGATGGCATACATGTGCAAACATGTTTGTGTGTATATGTGGATGGACAGATGGATGGATCCTGTCCATCTTTCCATCCATACATACATTCATTCATCCATCCACCCACCTGCTGGGTAGTTGGGAGAATTGAGGGATGGATGGGTGAGTTGATGGATGATGCATGAAAACATCCATACATGCATGGATGGACAAAATAGAAGTGGAGGCAATGATCAGGAATGGATACAATCAACCCACAGCTCCCATCAGAGACACCAAAGGGAAAGAAACACAAACATGAAACAACATACCCTAATGGAAACATCAATAGCGGAAAGCCAAAAGGACAGTTACTTTCCCACAAAATGGCCAATAGGTTATCCAAAATAAAACAACACAAGCGACACAAACTCCCAAAGACAAACCGTAACAAAAATAAACAGCGACAGAAGAACCGCCTTGGAACGGTCAGCGGAAATGAATTCCACCGGGGGGCTTAAATCGATTTTACGTTGCCACAATCCTCACCCTTACTTCCGTCGCGATTTAGACGAATAATATGGTCAGTCCGCATGAAGGCCTCCTAACTCATCAGTGCAGCATCTCCGTGAACACAAATAATCAAACAACCACAGAGATGAAACAACGATGAGGACTCGACAGCAAGAAACCACTGAAATGCTGGAGCAAAAGAAAACCAAGTTAGACTACGATGGGTCCGACCAGAGATAGAGCATCAGGCACCAGTCAACATTACCTTGAATTAGATCTCTCTAATTCTCTGTAAGCCTTTACACTGGAACCATCATAGAATCTGAGGCCTGACCCACCGGTGTGCAATTAAAGAGGGAAGCAAAGTTGTCAACCGTGACTGGGTTAACTACCATGCATGCAGCCTGTCGTATAACATTTATGTTGTACCCAATCTTTTTATATCGAAGAATGATTTTACGAAATTGGGTGCTGAAGTCATTGCGGTTATATATTTTTCTGAACTTGTATACTAAGTCACCATAAAATACGGGTTCCGATAGACTTTGTTGCAGAAGTGATTTAAGTCCAATATCAAATTTTGAAATTAAATCAGAATGACGTCTAAAATTTTGAAAAGGCTTTGCGAGGTTTTGTATACCGATAACCCTGATTAAGAAGTTTAGCTGTTAACAATTTATTACGAGTGTTGAAGTCAGTTACATGACTACACACTCTGGCAAATCGAATTAATTGCGAAATATTAACGCCATAGGATGGCGCACGAGGAACATCACCATCCAAAAACGGAAAATTTACAATCTCAAAATCAAAATCATCGCGTTTATCATAAATTTTGCACGAAACAAACCCATCTAAAATAGACAGATGTAAATCCAAAAACGGGGCCTCGGTATCAGAAGAATTTGCTTTATTTAACTGAAGTTCTGGGGTGAGGGGGGGGGTAAATTTGACTGATCAAACCATCGAAATAGGTATTATCAATATTTAATAAATCATCCAAGTATCTAAAAGTGGAGCTAAAAGCTTCAATGATTTCAGACTGGTTTTCAGCAGAAAGGGACATCATGAAGTCTCTCTCATAACAAACCAAAAACAAATCAGCCACAAGTGGTGGGCAATTAGTACCCATCGGAATACCCACAACTTGTCTAAATAACTTAGTACCAAATCTTATATAAATATTGTCAAGTAGAAAGGTGAGAGCTTCACACACATTTCTGACATGACCATAAAGTATAATTTTTATGCTCTTCAGAAGTAAAAAACGCATTTCTTACATTACATGCAAGATAGAGGGAGTCTTCCCTATGAAATGTCCATTCAATTAAATCATTAAGTTTTTCTTTTATAAGATTATGAGACAGGGAGTCCATAATTACATGATTACTGTGTAGGCTTTCACCCTGCAAAACTGGAGTATATAATATACACCTGCCTAGAATGTCCGAGAGGGCGTATGGCAGTATATATAGAAAGAAAAGACAGTTTATTTTTGTTATGGTTTGTCTTTGTGTGTCTGTGATGCTTATATTATTTTATTTTGGATAGCCTATTGGCCATTTTGTGGGAAAGTAACTGTCCGTTTGGCTTTCTGCTATTGATGTTTCCATTAGGTCTGTTGTTTCATGTTTGTGCTTCTTTCCCTTTGGTGTCTCTGATGGGAGCTGTGGGTTGATCGTATCGATTCCTGATCATTGCCTTCACTTCTATTTTACGCTGGAACTGTCATAGAATCTGAGGCCTGACTCACCGATGGATGGATAGATGGACGGATGGATGGATGGATATTTCTTCTATTATTTATTAGCTCACCTGAGCAAGAAGTGCTCATGGTGAGCTATTGTGATCGGTCAATGTGTGTTGTGCGTCGTCCGTCGTCAACAATTGCTTTAAAAGACTACTCCTCCTAAACCCTTGAGCAAATTGCATTTAAACTTTACAGGAATATTGCTTAGGTGGCTCTTTACCAAATAACTAAAATGATTCCAATCTGATGAACAAGTTGGCCACCAGAGCTAAAAATAGAAAAATCTTTAAACGACCACTCCTCACAAACCCCTTGGCCAATTTCATTTAAACTTCATAGGAAAGTTGCCTAGGTGACCCTCCACCAAAATAGCTAAAATCATTCTGCTCCGATTAACAAGATGGCTGCCGGAGCTAAAAATAGAAAAAACTTGAAACAATTACTCCTCCCAAACCCCAGGGCCAATTCTATTCAAACTTCATAGGAATGATGCTTATATGACCCTCTACCATAATAGCTAAAATCGTTCTGCTCTGAGGAACAATATGGCCGCCAGAGCTAAAAATAGAAAAACATCGTAAATTTGCTTCAAACGTGAACTCCTCCTTAACCCTTGGGCAAATTTTATTCAAACTTCACGGGAATGTTGTCCAGGTGACTTCCTACCAAAATAGCTAAAATCATTCCGCTCTGACAATCAAGATGGCCGCAAGAGCTAAAAATAGGAAAAAAAAGGTATAAACAACAACTCCTCGTGTACCCTTGGGCCAATTTCATTCAAACTTCATAGGAATGTTGCTTAGGTGACCCTCTACCAAATTAGCTAAAACAGTTCTGCTCTGTTGGGCAAAATGGCTGCCATAGCTAAAAATAGAAAAAAACATCGTTAATTTGCTTCAAACGCAAACTCCTCCTTAGCCCTTGGGTCAATTTGATTCAAACTTCACAGGACTTTTACATAGGTGACTCCCTACCAAAACAGCTAAAGTCATTCTGCCCTGATGAATAAGATGGCCGCCAGAGCTAAAAATAGAAAAATCTTCAAACGACAACTCCTGCACCCTTAGGCCAATTTCATTCAAACTTTATAGGAATGTTGCTTAGATGACCCTCTACCAAAATAGCTAAAATGATCCTGCTCTGATGTACAATATGGCCGCCAGAGTTAAAAAGTAGAAAAATAGAAAAAACATTGCAAATTTTCTTAAAATGCGAACTCGTCCTAAACCCTTGGGTCAGGTTGATTGAAACTTCTCAGGAATGTTGCCTAAGTGACACTCTAACAAAAAAGCTAAGATCTTTCTGCTCTGAGGAACAAGATGGCCACCAGAGCTAAAAATAGAATTGGCTTGAGACAGTAGCATTCATGTGAGCGAATCAGGGCCCTCTATGGGCCCTCTTGTTTACTGCTCACGTCAACTAGCAGCCATCTGATGGGTGGGTGGATGGATCCACCCTGTCTTTCCTCCACCTGATTGGTGGTTGAATGTATGAAGGAATAGATGGGTGATATTATGGAGCGCTGTGGTGCAGTGGTAAAGCATCGGATTTGAGATCGAGAGGTAGCATGTTCGATCCCCGCAAGTGGCACTTGTTGTTTCCTAGAACAAGAAACTTCATCCACATTGCTTAGTACTGGTTCCTTCCAAGGAAAAGAGGGCCACATGGAAGATTAGTACTAGTACAAAATGTGTTACCCTCTATAAATAAGGTCGATTATTATTATTATAATTATTATTATTATTATTATTATTATTATTATTATTATATTAACCCTATGGGTTTCATTGGGCGGCAGGGATTAAGATGTAATTTCATCTCAGTGTCGGGTAAAAAAACACGCAAAATCGGAAGCAATGTCTCCAAAATGACCTAAATAGTATTGATGGGGACGTTAGACCTCAAATCAAACAAACAAACAAAGCAATGATGCATATATGGCATACACGTGTATACATGCTTATGTGCATATGCAGATGGATGCATGGGAGTATACATGGATTGACAGATGGATGGATCCTCTGTTATGTTTTTGCTTCTTTTTGCTTCTCAGCCATCTAGCAGCCATCTGATCGGTGGGTGGGTGGGTGGGTGGATGGATCAACCCTAACCCTCCACCTGATGTGGCGTTGACTGTATGAAGGAATGGATGGGTTGGGATGGTTTCATTGGGCCGCAGGAATTAAGACGTAATTTTATCTCAATGCGGGTAAAAACGCATAAAATCGAAAGCAACGTCTCCAAAATGACCTATATAGTACTGACGGGGATGTTTAACCTCACATAAAACAAACAAAGCAACGATGAATATACGGAATACACGTGCATACATATGACTGGATGGAAGTATACAGGGATCTACAGTTGGATGGGTGGATGGATGGATGTGTGGATGGATGGATGGATGGATTATGGATCGATAGATGGCTGGAATGTACATACATGCTTGTGCGCATATGTGGATGAATGGATGCATGCATGCATGCTTTTGTGCATGAATGGATTTGCTTATGGTGGTAGTAGTCATATTGTTGTTGTTGTTGATGATGATGATGATGATGATGCATTGATAGATGGACAATTTGGCAATTGAACAGGATGGATTGATCGATTGATCGGAGTGTGTATGCACACTTTTGTGCAAGGATGGGTGGATGCTACCATCCTTTTCCTGTGTGCCTGTCCATCTATCGATCCTCCATCTATCCATACACTAATGCATGCTTGCATCCACCCACCAACGAACTATACATGGATGGATGTGTGGGAGGATGGATGGTTGGGTGGTTAATGGATGAATGCATGCAAACATGCATGCATGGATAGATAGACAAGATGGATGAATGAATGGATGGGAGTGCAATTGTGTGCATGCATGCTTGTGGATGGATGGATGGATGGGTGGATGGATGGATGGATGGATGGATGGATGGATGGATGGATGGATGGATGGATGGATGGATGGATGGATGGATGGATGGATGGATGGGAGTGTGTATGCATACTTTTGTGCAAGGATGGGTGAATGCTACCACCCTGTCTGCCTGTCCATCTATCCATCCTCATAACTATCCATACATAAAAGCATGCTTGCATCCACCCACCAACGAACTATGCATGGATGGATGTGTGGGTGGATGAATGTATGGATAGTTGGGTAGTTGGTGGATGAATGCATACATACATGCATGTATGGCTATATGGACAGGATAGATGAATGGATGGGAGTGCACGTTGGCATGCATGCTTGTGGATGGATGGATGGATGGATGGATGGATGGATGGATTGTTCCTATCCATATTTCTATTCATGCATCCATCCATACATATATGAATCCATCTATCCACCCACCTGATGGGGGTCGGGTGTATGGAGGGAAGGATGGGTGGGTTGGATGGTTGGTTGGTTGATTATGCATGGATACTGTGGAGCGCAGTGGTGCAGTGGTAAAGCATCGGATTTGAGATCGAGAGGTAGCCGGTTCGATCCCCGCAAGCGCCAAGTGTTGTTTCCTTGAGCAAGATACTTCATCCACATTGCTTAGTACTGGTTCCTTCAAAGGAAAAGAGGGCCACATGGAAGATTAGTACTAGTACAAAATGTGTTACCCTCTATAAATAAGGTCGATTATTATTATTATTATTATTATTATTATTATTATATTAACCCTATGTGTTTCATTGGGCGGCAGGGATTAAGATGTAATTTCATCTCAGTGTCGGGTAGAAAACACGCAAAATCGGAAGCAATGTCTCCAAAATGACCTAAATAGTATTGATTGGGACGTTAGACCTCAAATCAAACAAACAAACAAAGCAGTAATGGATATATGGCATACATGTGCGTACATGCTTATGTGCATATGCAGATGGATGCATGGGAGTATACATGGATTGACAGATGGATGGATGGATGGATCCTCTGCTATGTTTTTGCTTCTTTTTGCTTCTCACGTTATCTAGCAGCCATCTTATGGGTGGGTGGGTGGGTGGATAGATGGATGGATCAACCCTACCCCTCCACCTGATGAGGGGTTGAATGTATGAAGGAATGGATTGGTTTGGATGGTTTCATTGGGCGACAGGAATTAAAACGTAATTTCATCTCAATGCGGGTAAAAAACGCATAAAATAGGAAGCAACGTCTCCAAAATGACCTATATAGTACTGACGGGGATGTTAAACCTCACATAAAACAAACAAAGCAACGATGAATATATGGAATACATGTGCATACATATGAATGGATGGAAGTATACAGGGATCTACAGTTGGATGGATGGATGTGTGGATGGATGGATGGATTATGGATGGATGGAT
Source organism: Lucinisca nassula (assembly GCA_963580285.1). NCBI lineage: Eukaryota > Metazoa > Mollusca > Bivalvia > Lucinida > Lucinidae > Lucinisca > Lucinisca nassula. Next base: position 80,798,569 of record OY757011.1, read on the forward strand.
GGATGGATGGGTGGATGGATGGATGGATGGATGGATGGGACTGTACATGCATGCTTGTGCGTATATGTGGATGAATGGATGCATGCATGCATGCTTTTGTGCATGAATGGATTTGCTTATGGTGGTAGTAGTCATATTGTTGTTGTTGATGATGATGATGATGATGATGATGATGACGATGCATTGATAGATGGACAATTTGGCAATTGAACAGGATGGATTGATCGATCAATCGATCGATCGGAGTGTGTATGCACACTTTTGTGCAAGGATGGGTGCATGCTACCATCCTTTTCCTGTGTGCCTGTCCATCTATCGATCCTCCATCTATCCATACACTAATGCATGCTTGCATCCACCCACCAACGAACTATACATGGATGGATGTGTGGGAGGATGGATGGTTGGGTGGTTGGTGCATGAATGCATGCATGGATAGATGGACAGGATGGATGAATGAATGGATGGGAGTGCACTTGTGTAAATGCATGCTTGTGGATGGATGGATGGATGGATGGATGGGAGTGTGTATGCATACTTTTGTGCAAGGATGGGTGAATGCTACCATCCTGTCGGCCTGCCCATCTATCCATCCTCATAACTATCCATACATAAAAGCATGCTTGCATCCACCCACCAACGAACTATGCATGGATGGATGTGTGGGTGGATGAATGTATGGGTAGTTGGTGGATGAATGAATACATACATGCGGACAGGATAGATGAATGGTAGGAGTGCACGTTTGCATGCATGCTTGTGGATGGATGGATGGATGGATGGATGGATGGATGGATGGATGGATGGATGGATGGATGGATGGATGGATGGGTGGATTGTTCCTATCCATATTTCCATTCATGCATCCATACATACATACATGAATCCATCTATCCACCCACCTGATGGGGGTCGGGTGTATGGAGGGAAGGATGGGTGGGTGAGTTGGTTTGTTGGTTGATTATGCATGGATACCAGTGGAGCGCTGTGGTGCAGTGGTAAAGCATCGGACTTGAGATCGAGGGGTAGCCGGTTCGATCCCCGCAAGCGCCAAGTGTTGTTTCCTTGAGCAAGACACTACATTGCTTAGTACTGATTCCTACCTAGGAAAAGAGGGCCACATGGTTCTAAATGTGTTACCCTCTATAAATAAGGCTGATACATCCATACATGCATGGATGGATAGACGGACAAGCAAACAAGTTCGATGGACTGGTGGTTAGATCGATGGAGGCATATTTCTGTAATTATGGTAGGGATCTTTAACCTGCACAGGGGATGGTTCTGACATTTATTTGCTGCTCACGTCAACTAGCAGCCATCTGCTTGGTGGATGAGTTTGTTGATGGATCCCCGCTGTCTTGTTTTCCACCTGACGGGAGATTGGATGTATGAAGGAATAGATGTTGGGATGAAGCATGGATATAAACCCTATTGGTTTCATTGGGTGGCAGGGGTTGAGATGTCATTTCATCTCAATTTCGGGTAAAAGTCGCAAAAAAATTAAAGCAAAGTCTCCAAAATAACCAAAATAGTGTTGACGGGGATGTTAAACCTCGAATCAAACAAACAAACGAAGTTTCGATGGACAGATGACACTCATGTGCCTACATGCTTGTGTGTAATTGTGGATGGATGGATGGATGGATGAATTATGAGTATGTTTGAGTTTTACGTCCCACCAACAGCGAACGTCATGTGGAGATGGACCTCGGTTTAAAGACTCGTCCGAAAGTCTGGAGAAGCCCGGGACCTGGTTTATATCCACTACACCATGGAGGCTTCTAGGATGGATGAATGAATGGATGGATGGGTCGATGGATGGATGGGAGTGTGCATATGTACATGCATGCTTGAGTGCATATGTGGATGGATGGATGGATGGATGGATGGATCGATGGATGGATCGATCGATCGATTATGAGTATATTTGAGTTTTACGTCCGACCAACAGCGAACGTCATGTGGAGATGGACTCGGTTTAAAGACTCGTCCGAAAGTCTAGAGAAGCCTGGGATCGAACCCTCAACCCCTGGTTTATATCCACTACACCATGGAGGCTTCTATGATGGATGGATGGATGGATGGATGGATGGATGGATGGATGGATGGATGGATGGATGGATGGATGGATGGGAGTGTGCATATGTACATGCATGCTTGTGTGCATATGTGGATGGATGGATGCATGCATGCTTTTGTGCATGGATGGCTGTGCTTATGGTGGTAGTAGTCATATTGCTGTTGCTGTTGTTAATGATGATGATGATGAGTTGGTGTGATGGATGGAGGGATGGATGGGAGTATGCATATGTACATGCATGCTTGTGTGCATATGTGGATGGATGGATGGATGCATGCATGCTTTTGTGCATGGATGGCTGTGCTTATGGTGGTAGTAGTCATATTGCTGTTGCTGTTGTTAATGATGATGATGATGAGTTGGTGTGATGGATGGAGGGATGGATGGGAGTATGCATATGTACATGCATGCGTTTGTGCATGGATGGCTGTGCTTATGGTGGTAGTAGTCATATTGCTGTTGCTGTTGTTAATGATGATGATGATGAGTTGGTGTGATGGATGGAGGGATGGATGGGAGTATGCATATGTACATGCATGCGTGTGTGCATTTGTGGATGGATGGATGTTTATGCATGATTTGTGCATGTATGGATGTGCTTATGGTGGTAGTAGTCATATTGTTGTTGTTGTTAATGATGATGATGAGTTGGTGCGATGGATGGATGGATGGATGGATGGATGGATGGATGGATGGACGGGTGGATGGATCCTGTCATGTCTATCTTTCCATCCATGCATCCACCCATACATATATGCATTCGTCAATCCACCCACCCAACTGATGGGTGGTTGGGTGCATGTATGGATGAATGCATTGCGTGCATGGATAGATGAATTAGCGGGCAGGATGGACTTATGTATGAATACATGCATGCATGCATAGATGGGCATGATGGATGGATGGGTTAGCTTGTGTGCATGCATGTTTTATGCATATGTGGATGTATGGGTGGATGGATAGTGAATGGATGCATGATGGATAGTGGCTGGATGTATGATGGATGCTGCCGTGCAGGCATGATGGATGTTCTGATTGTGGTAGTATTGATATTGTTGTTGTTGTTGTTGTTCAGAATCAGAATTGTTACTGGTGATATTGATGGATGGGTGGATGGATGGATGGATGGATGGATGGATGACGATGATGTAGTGGTTGCGATCCATGTAAATGTACAGATTAAAACATGCAATGGATTAAAGCTACTTAATTTGAACTTGACCTGGTACTTTTTTGTTTTTCATTCTTCATGCATGATCTAAGCATTTCGAATCATTCTTAAAAGGGTGAACTAAAATTAAGCGATGACCATACATATGACAAGGCATTCTAACGGGAATTAAGCGTTAGAATGCCTGGTCATATGTATCAACAGTAGCAAGGCGACCCCAGAGGACCAGTTTGGGAAACGACGGAACTAATCATTCCGGATTTTACACCTTTTCCAGCACTTCGTCTTACCAGGTGCTTGACTGGTCAATTCATAAACGATCATGATGGACATTCTGAGTGGTTAAATCTGAAATACAGTCTAATCTAAAACGAGGCGTTGCGATCAACACAACATGGCGGCCACTGACGAAAATTCCAATGCCGTTTTACAAGGATTGGCCAGGCATATCAATTGCCTCGGCGAAGATAATAAAATGGCTCGACGGAGAGCTCTAGAAAGCATAAAGAAAGATACTGTTGACCGGAAACCACCACTAGAATCCTCAGAACTTAAATCTTTATTCAATGATCTCTTGAAACCTTTGCTGAAGGAATTTTCTGATCCAATGGAAAAATGCAGGGAGATATCTGTCGATATAGTGAAAAAATTCCTGCTTATGATGCCTAGTCCTGAAGACAGTTTGCCTTACATTATGCCAGTCATTGTTCAAAGACTTGGTCAGCCTGAAATTGTTGAGCCATCTGAAGAATTGCGACTGCAGGTTGTTGAGCTGTTGAAACAAATTGTAGAAAGTTCTGGAAAGAAAATATCAGTTTATTTAGATGACATCATAAAAATTCTACAACGAACAATTATAGACCCATATGCAGAAGTAAAGAAGCTCAGCTGTTCCTGTGCTTCAGTTGTGGCTAAAGCTGTTCCTCAATATTTTCATGCACAGTCTGAATCTCTGATAAAGCCACTGCTGTTGTCAATTTCTCACCAACATGCCAAGGTTCGAACCATTGTTATTCAAACAATAGGTAAATAGACAGTTTTTTATCCAGTTTTGGTAGGCTAGGGTTTGTATAGGACACAACTCCAATGTGGTTGGTAAGAATTTGCGGTTGGACGATTTAGTGAAATCACTGAAATCTAAAGAAATCACCACATAAATTACAGAAATCACATTGAATAACCAATTTTTTGTGCAAAATCCTTATTAATTGGGAAAACTAACAAAGGTTACACAGAAATGAAGTTTGGAGCAGTAATAAGCAATAAGAAACTATTACAAATCCACATCTAAAAATGCCGCAGTTAATATAAACATTGTCTGATATTTCATAGGCATGTTATTGTTATGAAATATCCACAGTCAAAGCACCCTTTATCTACACAAAGGTGATACAAAATGATCAAATATACCTCACTCATTATATCATACGCATATTTTAAATATCTAACATGGTTTCATATTAAAAAAATGGCAGAGATTTCGGTAATTTCCAAGGTGACTGATGATTTGGGTTAATACCCTAAAAATACACAGTCAAGTGATATTTTGGGAATCTTTTCTACTGACATTAATGATTCGCCCTACACCATATCACATATTGTCATATTTTAAATTTTTTGTGTCGAAATGATGGTGATGGCGGTAATTTCGGATGTGACTGGTGATTTCCGTGTTATATTAAGAAGAAGAAGAAAAAACAAAAAACACCCTGTGAAATTTGAGTGATTTTTTCTACTAATATTAATTCCAAAACATTATAAACTAGACCCCTACGATATATTTTAAATATTTAACATGGTTTTATATCAATAAAATGGTGATTTGGGCAATTTATGAGGTGATTTCTATGCTATACGCAACCGGTGAAATTTTGTTTTTTTGCTACAAATATTAATTCCAAAACATTATAAACTAGAACCCTACAATATATTTTAAATATTAACATGGTTTTATATCAACAAAATGGTGATTTCGGTAATTAATTAGGTGATTTCGTTAGATTTCAATGATTTCACTAAGTCCTCCGACCCAATAATTTGTATGAATCTCCACACTTACGTTATGGGTGTGAATGCGTATGCATCACAGGTGTGAATGCATAGGCATCACAGTTGCGAATGCATTACAGCATCAGTAGTGTTTCCCCAGCCATTTTAGCATGGTGCACCACCATGCCCCTTTTTTCTAGCACCATGCCCTTTTTCAGATGGAGTAAACGTTGCCCTATAGTTTGGTACAAAAATCACTAAAATTGACCAAAAAAACAACAACAAAGTTATGCCTGTTTGAATAAGGACTATTTTAGACACTTTTTAGCCATACATTGTTGCCTATTTGACAGACCCCATTTATGGTTGACTGGTAATCCCCCTGTTTATTGTACTTACTTAACTCACTTTTAGAAGTCATAACTGTGCTTTGATAACAAGTGTAATTGGCACCAATTAGACAATTGAAGTGTGAAAGTGTGCCTGACTAGTGTCTGTATGTATTAGAGAGTGGGAGCTATCTTGTTTGTATCAGTGATCAGCTTGGTTACAAAAGCTTCTTTTCACTAATGGTGAATGTGACTCTTCATTGTCAGCTGGTTGAAAAAACAAAAAGAAAATTCAATAGAAATATAATCCCAAAATGGTCCGATTTTACAGTCTAAAAATGGTAGGCTAGAACAAGATTTTGAAAAACTCAATGAACCTAACGTAAACAATAGTACGAACATATGAAATGCATGAAGAATGAGAAACAGAGATAATTTACCTCAGATGAACAAAAATGATTTGCTGGGTGATATTGGACAAACGTGACTAATTTGGATCATTGTTTAATTTGACCGACAAGAAAAAGTAGCAGAAAATACCAGATTCTGCTTTATGAAAGATGATTCTACTCCCTAGTACTTCAACCAAAAGTATGTACAATAATTGAATAAGCATTTCCTTGTTTTTGGAGTAAGTAAGTCCAGAATAAATGGACTGAGTATAAAAGTAGCTGAATAAGCATAATAATAGGGTAGCCATTAAAGGCATTTATTCTTGATTATTGAGGACTATCATTTTATTACATAATATTATGTAGCCCTCAGTGCTGACAGAAGAGAAGTCCTCTGTCTTCAACAGGTAAGGGGCCTCCTTGGGAAAAATCAATAGTTCACAAACTGTTGACTAGAGTGTACATTATTGATTTTTTTCCTTAAAGACAGGATTTTCATGCCGGGGGGGGGGGGGGGGGGGTCTGGTTCCCAGCTTAAACATGTACAGGTAACCAGCAGATAGAAGTAGGTGTGGCTTGGTCTTGGTGGGCTGGCTACATGTAGAGGTCATAAAACTGATAAGGATTATATGATATAATTGACTGTAATAATCAGCTGCTGTCCATATATTTATCAAACAAATACCTTCAATACCTGGACATAAATTATGCTTCATAAACAAAGATTTATTCATTTATTAACATTTAAATAGAAAAAAAATCTAGTTTTGTGTAGTAAAAAATAAAATAGCACACTTGACTGAAATCAGAAAACGATTTTCTCTGAATGTCAATTTAGGTTTGGAAGAAATATAATGTGTATTTTCATATTTTTCTCTGTACACAATAAACTCTCTGTAACACGATTCACTGTAAAAAAAATTTTGGATATAACACAGTTCTAACACATATCCCCAAAATCGTTAGAATTGCCTTATTGAACATTTGTATGTGTAAAATGCTAGACCTAGTACTCATTATAAAATAGACATAGTACCAACACTCTATCGGCCACCGCCCATCGGGACTTGAAGAAATATATGGGCTACATATGATGCTTCCACGCAGAGCTGAAACCAACCCGCACACGAGTACTGGTAAACAGCTTAGAGGATCTAAGCCTGCCCATGCAAAGCGGTGCGAGTCGGCCCGTCCATGCTTATAAACCCTATTGGTTTCATTGGGCGACACGGCTTGAGATGTCATTTCATCTCAGTGTCGGGTAAAAGTCCCACAAAATTGGAAACAACGTCTCCAAAATGACCTTTACAGTGTTGACGGGGACGTAAAACATCAAATCAAACAAACAAACCAACACTCTATAGTATATTTTGGGGGCTCGTTTGAATTGCCTCATTTAGGCCAAACAAATGTATACCCTCACTTGATAGTATATTGTGGGTGCTCGTTAGAACTGCCTGATTAAGACCATTCTAACGAGCACCCAAAATCCATATTTTATTTTAAAAAAAAATCTAAACTGAGATTAGAATGAGATAAGCCTTGACATCTGTTTTATTCATTCAGCTATTCCATCATTTGTTTAGCTGTGTCAATTTTATTTAATTTATTTTACTTAGACTGTCTGTGTATAATTCATTTTACTTTTGATTTTTCTTCTTCTATAAGAAGAAAAACAAGAAGAAGAAAGAAAAATCTTTCTATTATATCAAATTTAAAACCAATTCTTTCATTCAAACATTATTTATTTATTTATTTATCAGAAGATGTTTTCTATAGTGTCAACTAATAATTTTTCACCAAATTTGAAGCTTTAATTTTTTATTATTTATTTTTTTATTTCTTTGGTATATTAGAACTAAATATGCTATATAATTAACCTTTATGAAATATGTTTGCATTTTGTTTCTTTGTAATTTAAAAATAAAAAAATAAATACATTAATCATGACTAAATTGTATTGTTTGTCTATTGAAACCAATTATGGAGTGTGCCTGCTGTTACATAATTGAGATAACAAGGTTAGCTTCAAACAGAGCAGAGCTGTCAATCACTTATTATTAAAATGTCAATCATTGTGATGTCACAGTTGGTCTCCATTTACAGCCAATCAGATAAATAGAATTTGATATTAACCCTTCAGAGGTCAGACAAAGAATGACTGAGGTTTTCCTGTGCTCCCTTAAATAGTCCAGTCCTGTCTTTAAAGGCATTTATTCTGTAACAGTAAAACACACGCTGTGTTCATAAATGTTTTATTGCTCCCTGTGGTATACCATCTATAGCAGATCAAAGGCGGTCCCTAATAGGGCGATTAGTAGCTCTTGTTGATTCCCCTGACTGAGGTACATAAGGGGAAAATCAACAATGTACACTCCAGTCAACAGTTAGGAAATAAATGATTTTCCTCAAGGAGAACCCTTACCTGTTGAAGACAGAGGATTTCTCTTCAGTCAGCACTGAGGGCTACATAATATTATGCAATGAAATGATAGACCCTAATAATCAAGAATAAATGCCTTTAAGTGCTTTAGTCAGGGGATTCAACAAGAGCTACATGTACTAATCACCCTATTAAAGACCGCCTTTGATCTGCTTTCGACAGACAGTACATTGTATATCACAAGGGGCAATAAAACAATTATGAACACACAGTGTGTCCTACTGTTACAAGAATAAATGCCTTTAAAGGTAATCATTGTTATTCAGTCAGTCAGGTTTGGTAATTCAATAAATAAAAAATCTTCGTTGCTTTCCGTAGAATCACGGAATTAAACGGCAATCAAGATTAAGGACTCATACACATTGGGTCATCAGACTGTAACTGACCAATGAAAAGGCTTCTTGCATAAAATTTCTGTTGATTTAGCAATATGTGTGCTTCCATACGAAGACAACATGTCAAACTTACAAATCTTCCAGAATTTGTGACATTTAACAGCTAAATCATTAAGTAAGTGTTAGCTTCGATATCGACATCTGAATTTGTGACTGTCATACAACTACATGTACAAAGTGCTAGGTACATGTATGCACAACCAGAAAACTGATGTCAAATAAGTGAAATAACTGAAACATGAAAGTTTGCATCATGATATCCTGGATGTAACTCTTACGGTCAGGAGATCAGACCAGACCAGACCTACTACACATTCTGTGGCAACTGATCTGGGCCTGCACTGTTTACCAAGTACATGTACCCGTTTTAGGGGTTCTGGTACAAAAAGGGTTAAACGGTCATAAAATGAGGGTTAATGTGTTGTTGATAAAAAAAATTGGATTAGGTCTCTCCAGTTGTGGGTGCCTGACATCGGCCAATGTGTGTTTTGTGGCAGTACAAAATTGATCAGAGATGTGAGAGAATTACCAGTACCTTAACTGTGTATGTGTGATGTCAAGTAGCTCATCATAAGAGCTTTCAGGTATAAATTCAGCTCGTGGAAGCCGCTTGGCTATGATTGGTTAATTTTATCAGACACTCCTTAACTAAAGTAAACTATTCCCTACCACAAGAATTTGCAACTCATTAAAATGATGTTATCATGTAGAACCTATGAGCTGCATCATGTCAAAAGGTGCCTAACATATTTACAGACGGCAAAATATCTTGCTAGTTTGCATATGTGAGCAGTCTATGCAGTTATCCTGGATTCCTATAGGCACTGATTACTAATTATAGAGGCTATGAACATTTTTCACGCTTATCAGAGCCTGTACTGCTTTCATCTGCATAAGGCACTTTCTGTATGTAGCAGAGTGGTTAAGGGGTTTCTCAGCAAAAGCAATAAAACAAACAGCAGGGAATCATTACTGACAGGTATTTTAAACAGTATTTCTCAATGAACTCTGAAACCTCAGTAAAACAGACCCAGTAAAACACGGAATTTGTTCAACCAATCAGATTAGACTGGCACCCACACGGTGAATAGCATACTTATAGCAGAAGCTAGATGCTCTTGTCTAATGTGCTCTTCGTGATGTTTTATAATACAGATGTTATAAATTTTCTGTGACATGATAATAGGGTCAACCCTCTTTATACGGACATTCGTTATAACGGCAAAACTCATTATAACGACAGTTTCAATGGAATAAATTCTTAGCTCAAGACTTAGCCTTGATTCCGAGCGACGTTGGCTTCCCTCGGGTTGGAAATGCCCAAATTGAATCCAGTCATGAAAGATTCTTGTAATTTAATACTCCAAGAAACAAATTTTATAGATATTTGTTAGAATCGCCTCACCGAGGAGATTCTAACAAATGTCTATAACATTGGTTTCTTGGCTCTAATGATGTCTTTATAACGGCAAATTCATTATAATGACACAATAATAAGGAAAACATACCTTTGTTATGACGCAGGTCTTCTGTACAACAAAAGCCTTGCACTAAATAGCATTTATAAACATTTATATTATGTTTTAGGTGATGTTATACAATATGGCAATGGCAAATCAGTAGATACCGTAGTATCTCATTTGGCACAGAGGCTGTTTGACCAAACTCCAGCTGTCCGGATGGCTGTCACTAAAGTAGTTGGGAACTGGATGCTTGACTTGATGGACAGGTACTCTTTCTGGCATAAGCTGATGCCTCTTCTGTTGACGAGCATCACAGATGAGCAGCCAGAGATCAGAGAGGTAGCAGATTCACTCTGGTATGATATAGGTAAGTTGACGTAGCAACATTCACATTTGAGTTGACAGAGAAGAAAATCACTTCCCTTGTTTTTATGCTGAATTTATTTGAGTTGCAGCCTTTGCTGTTCACTCATTAAGGATTGGGTTTCTTTGCTGTCATTGTTTGCTGTTTATTTACAGTGTCCTTAACGCTTGTCATCATACCGACTCATGCTGATATGCTCTACCTTTACAAACAGTGTCACACACGTTCGCACATTTTTAAGACGTTGATGACGCCACTTTTGTCGTCGAAGTAACATAATTAATGCACATGACGCCAGATAAGCTCAGCAACTGCAGACATTATTTGAATACAAAGTAGAAGTGGAGGCAATGATCAGGAATCGATACAATTAACCCACAGCTCCCACCAGAGACACCAAAGGGAAAGAAACACAAACATGAAACAACAGACCCTAATGGAAACATCAATAGCGGAAAGCCAAAAGGACAGTTACTTTCCCACAAAATGACCAATATGCTACCCAAAATAAAATAATATAAGTGACACAAACACCCAAAGACAAACCATAACAAAAATAAACCGCGACAGAAGAACCACCTTGGAACTGTCAGCGGAAACGGATTCCACTGGGGGGCTTAAATAGATTTTACATGGCCACAATCCTCCCCCTTACTTCCGTCACAATTAAGACAAATAATTTGTTCAGTCTGCATGAAGGCCTCCTAACTCATCAGTGCAACATCTCCTTGAACACAAAACTCAAACAACCACAGAGATGAAACATCAGTGAGGACTCAAAGCAAGAAACCACTGAAATGCTGGAGCAAAAAAAAACGACAGTTAGACTCCGATGGGCCCGACCAGAGACAGGTACCAACCAACATAAGCCTTTATGCTGGAACCGTCATAGAATCTGAGGCCTGACCCACCAGCGTGCAATTAAAGAGGGAAGCAAAGTTGTCAACCGTGATTGGGTTAACCAGCATGCATGCAGTCTGTCGTATAACATTTATGTTGTACCCAATCTTTTTATATTGAAGAATGATTTTACGAAATTGAGTGCTGAAGTCATTGTGGTTATATATTTTTCTGAATTTATATACTAAGTCTCCATAAAATTCGGGTTCCGATAGACCTAGTTGCAGAAGAGATTTAAGTCCAGTATTGAATTTTGAAATTAAATCAGAATGATGTCTATAAAATTTTGAAAAGGCTTTCCGTAGTTTATGGTACCGATAACCCTGATTAAGAAGTTTAGCCGTTAACAATTTATTATGAGTGTTGAAGTCAGTTACATGACTGCACACTCTAGCAAATTGAATTAATTGTGAAATATAAACGCCATAGGATGGTGCACGAGTTTAAAGTATATGAAAGAAACAGAAAATTTGTTGTTGTTTTTTTTCAGTGTAAGATCAATATTTATTTCACTCATGAACACCAAAAGACATACTTGCACTTGTGGCTTCACTACTCGTGAAAATACGTCTTTTGGTTTTCATTTGGTGAAATAAAAATCAATCTTACACTGGAAAAATCAAATATCCACATGTTATTCTTATGAGTTCACACTGCATACTCATATGTTACAGAAGATCGAAAGGTACACTTAAGTCATTCTAATAATGCCTCTGGACCTGGCTGTCACCTGTATGTGACTCTAACTAGAAACTATCCTGTTGCTAACATGTTTTCATGGTCCCAAGTGTGCTCAAGCCATTCAAGTTGAGTGTGCAATAATTAATATCTACACAGTCATACATTTTGAAAGAATAAAATGACTTATAGTTAGGTTATATTATATATATCACAGTCCAAAATACATGTATGTGTAAACCTATATTTATATTCTCAATGCATTTACAGATAACCCCTATAATCAACTACACCACAACCTCATTTTAACACTGTTCGTTTTAACACAGTTTTGGATATAACAGGGTTTTAAGGTGGATAAAAAATGTATAGATTATATAGAAAAATGGCCATAAATGGTCATTAGCTCGTCTGTTTTTTGAAAAAAAACTTTCGAGCTATTGTCATCACTCCGGCGTCTGCGTTGTCGTCGTCTTGCGTCGTCGTTCCAAAAAAACTTAACCTTGGCTATAACTTAAAAAGTATTAGACCTAGCCTCATGAAACTTCATACACACACTCATCATCACAAGAGCTACATTTTGACCAAGGACCATAACAACATTGTTGATTTTGGCTGAATTATCTCCCCTTTTCCAATTTTTTTCTGAAACACATTTTTTGCTCTCATTTTAATACTATTCACAACAGAGCCTTCAAACTTCACATGAATGTTCCTTGTGACAATACTTTTTCAGTGATACCACACTTTTTGATCTGTGACCTTGACCTTTGAACTTTGACCTATTTTTCGAAAATTTAACCGAAAACCTTAACCTTTACCATATTTCCAAAAGTATTTGGCCTACCTTCATGAAACTTCATACACATACTCACCATCACAAGAGCTACATTCCCTACAAGTTTTATAACTCCATCTTGCAATTTGATTGAATTATCTCCCCTTTTCCATTTTTTTTCTGAAACACATTTTTTGCTCTCATTTTAATACTATTCACAACAGAGCCTTCAAACTTCACATGAATGTTCCTTGGGACAAGACCTTTTCAGTGATACCACACTTTTTGATCTGTGACCTTGACCTTTGAACTTTGACCTATTTTTCGAAAATTTAACCGAAAACCTTAACCTTGACCATATTTCCAAAAGTATTTGGCCTACCTTCATGAAACTTCATACACATACTCACCATCACAAGAGCTACATTCCCTACAAGTTTTATAACTCCATCTTGCAATTTGATTGAATTATCTCCCCTTTTCTCTCCCTTTTTTTTAAAATTGTTTTTGTCTCTTATTTCAATACTATTCACAACAGAGCCTTCCAACTTCACATGAATGTTCCTTGGGACAAGACCTTTTCAGTCATACCATGCTTTTTGACCTGTGACCTTGACCTTTGAACTTTGACCTATTTTTCGAAAAATTAACCAAAAAACTTAACCTTGACCATATTTCCAAAAGTATTTGGCCTACCTTCATGAAACTTCATACACATACTCACCATCACAAGAGCTACATTCCCTACAAGTTTTATAACTCCATCTTGCAATTTGATTTGACTTAGGACTTTTGTTTTCTTAAAGAAACTGCAGACGAGCGTTGGCACCCGCTTGCGGTGCTCTTGTTTTTCTATATAATCTATACATTTTTGTTTGGCAGCCCCTGCCCATCGGGTAAACCGCTTAGAGGATCTAAGTCTGCCCAGGCAAAGCGGTACAAGTCGGACCGTCCCTGCTTATAAACTTATTGCTTTCATTGGGTGACAGGGCTTGAGATGTCATTTCATCTCAATGTCTGGTAAAATCCCACAAAATTGGAAGTAACCTCTCCAAAATGACCTATATTGTGTTGATGGGGATGTTAAACATCAAATCAAACAAACAAACATTTTTGTTTGGATGTAACACGGTTTATTAAATAACACAGTTTCTGCTTTGGACCCCATTAATAGTGCTGGTGTATTGGGATGCATACCTCATTGCATACATGACTCACAGTGTGTCACAGTCATGATCATTAAGTGATGTCGAGATAAACCATGGTTCTCTCTAATATGATTGGATGATGGTTATATTTTGACTTCAACACATTATGAAAACATGTCTATACAAATACATTGTAAATTTTACCGCCGAAAGAACGAAAATTTTATTATACCCCCGGCATACTATGTATGCCGAAGGGGTATATAGTTTTTGTCTTTTCTGTGTGTGTGTGTGTGTGTAAACTTTTCTGTGTGTGTGTGTAAACTTTTTTTTTGTGTCAAAGATTTCTCAGGAACTACTATACCTAGAAACTTGAAATTTGGTACAAACAACATGCATAACTAGTTGTATTGTGGGAAAGAAAATTGTGGCTGTGGGGCCAGGTTCTTTAGAGTTATTCCCCTTTGTTATATTTGCTACTGAGATGTGTATTTTGTGACTTACCTTAAATTTTGTGTCAAAGATTTCTCAGGAACTACTGTACCTAGACACTCGAAATTTGGTACAAACAACATGCATAACTAGTTGTATTGTGGGAAAGAAAATTGGGGCTGTGGGGCCAGGTTCTTTAGAGTTATTCCCCTTTGTTATATTTGCTACTGAGATGTGTATTTTGTGACTTACCTTAAATTTTGTGTCAAAGATTTCTCAGGAACTACTGTACCTAGAAACTTGAAATTTGGTACAAACAACATGCATAACTAGTTGTATTGTGGGAAAGAAAATTGGGGCTGTGGGGCCAGGTTCTTTAGAGTTATTCCCCTTTGTTATATTTGCTACTGAGATGTGTATTTTGTGAGTTATTGAGTAAAACAAATGACAATATATAAAATCCTGGCTTGACTTGACTTGAGTTATTTAGATGTAATGGTATTCTCCTTACTTTTGCAAGATTAATTCTGTGTTCATAATAGGTTTTTGTCAAACTTGATGGCTTTGAATTGCCAGAAAGTTACCGATGGCTTTGGCCGGGGGTATTAGTGAGCATATGCTCACTTGATAGTCTAGTTTTTCTTATATCTGCTCAAAATGTAGATTACCCGGTACTGGTACTCATTAGAATTGCCTCATCAAGGGGGTTCTAACGAGTACCCACAATCTATATTTTAGAGCAGAAATAAGGAAAATAAGATTTGCCCCTGTAAACCCCAGTATTACCATATAAAAGTGGGGTTCAAGGGTCAGAATAATATACTATAGGTGTGTTTTTGTGATGAGCTCTCATCCGCTGTTAATAGGAAAACTGCATGCAATTGTCTTTCTTGTTTCCGTTTAGCCTTTGAACCAGATTTTTCATCCCATATTGAATGGAAAATAATGTAATAAAGATAATTTGTTTAAGATCATTGAAGCATGAATCTGAAGCAAAGTTACTTTGCCCGTGACCCGATGTTGTTCATACTTCAGAAGACATTAAATAAATTACCGGTACATTGATTTCATAATAACATTGTATGCCTGAGAATGGGACAAATACAAACAATATCTGCATGCAGACAAGACTTCAAGAGCAGCCTGAACAGATTAGAATCAAGACTGCCATCACTCTTGAGTGTTTTGTGAACTAATTAATGAAACTACAAAACAGTGGCTGAAAAGGTAGGTATGACAGAAAACATATAAGAATATTTGGATGCTTTTATTCTATGATGGAATTGCTCATTTCTCTTTTACATTTAGAAAAGCAAATAAAAATTATAGCATTTTATTTGTTCTATGTTTTTTCTAGGTCTGAAATACCAACAAGAAAATGAAGATGACCTGAAAGATAAGATGGACTTTGCCAAGCCAGATCCTTCACACTACCCTGCTAATGGTAGATATAGTCTAAATTTACAGAAGTTTTGGGAAATCTTAAATATGTTCTATAAAATGGTTATCCTGTGGAAGTAAAGAATACATGGCAGAACTGAAAAGTATGGAGTGTACAAGTACTTCTGGACCAGACTAGCTAGTTTTGACCAATAAGGCCTCATCAGTGATCCTCACATATTTTCAAAACTCACAATGGAATCAATGATCCCAAAGTACAAAAACAAACTACAAACTACACTATGGTGAAGGGCAGGGAGTCTTTTTATGACCGCCACACATTCCCTTAACACCAGCTGTAGTGACGTTAAATATGTTCTGTAAAAGGGTTATCCTTTGAAAGCAAAGAATACACCACAGAACTAACACGTATGGGTAGAGTACAAGTATTTCCCGGGGCAGACTAGCCACTTTCGGCTCATAGTGAGATATTTCATCAGGGTCTAAACTGTTTGCCAATCTGCCATGATTTTTACCAAATCCCTGTTTACAAGAATGGGTGTGCCCAAAAGGAAGTGTTCTACTTAGAAATTTGGATTGAAAGGATATACTAGTTACCCTGTACACTGTATTTAGAACTTAATGCTGATGGAACAAAAAATGCAATCTATGATTTACCCTTGACCAGGATACAGCCTTTATTTGAAAACAGGATAGTTCCTGATCAGCTGGCTTCTGAGCCAGCTGATCAGGATCTATATTGTTTTCCATTGTGCTTCTTAATGCATGGTAAAAAGTGAAATCAAGCAACACAAATGGCTGAAAATCTGGGAGAAGTGTAGCATGCAGTGAACCTTTGATGGCTCGAACACCGATGTCTCTTTCGAACTCATTCATGAGTCCCTAGGAAAACATTTCTGATGGTTTGTTTATCACAACTCTTTTGAACTCATTCTTGAGACCCTAGGAAAACATTTCCACAACTGCAGTTATAAGATATCTATGATCCTGAAAATGTATGTTGTGTGTTCTCCCGATTCTAATGAATACACACATGTACAAAATACGTTTATTTTGAAGAATATTGAAAAAAAATGTCCATATCATGCCTCCTGACCTACATTTAGCTCTAAGATCAACCCTCATTGGCTCCAACTACCCCTGTCTCGAACAAATTGATACGGTCCCAAAGGTGTTTGAGCCATTGAAGTTCAACTGTATTTAAATATTCAGCATGGCGAGGGTTTAACTGATTGAGGCGTTGTTCCATTTATGTCTTCAATACTTGCTCAAGCACACCACTCCAGTATTTTTATCATGCAGTTGCAGGGCCTAATGGATCAGGATCATGCAATTGCGGGGCCTTAAGGATTAGGGTCGTGCAATTGCAGGGCCTTTTGGATTAGTTGTCTGATGCTCGCAATTGAGACCTGGGTTCAGTCTCACTGGCGACAAATTTTTAGCGTGTTGAATAATGCCAGAAAAGACATCATGAATGTTTCTGGAGTCATCCTGCACAGGTCACTTAACCCATAAAATGCCAATCACAACAATTGTCATCTGCTTTGTTGCCTGCCTGTCGCTTTAGAAGTCATTATTACAAACAGTGTGGACCCAGATAAGACTGCTCCTGTAGGATCTGGGCCCAAACTGTTTTCCTGTATGCAAAAATATTTTTAAAAAGTTTGCAAAAAAAAAAAATCATCAGATGACATAAGCAGACGACATTTTCAGATGTTGTTTTTCTTGGTGTCTTAAGGGTTAAATTTTTCACTGGTCATGTGAGAAAAGGGACAAGCCATACAAGTAAGACATGGTATTTCCGTGGTTAATTTGTCGATTCTGTTGTTTCTTGTAGTTGAAAGGCCCAATTTGGGATGCCGTACGCTGATGTTTAGAAATCTATCAAAGATCCTGCCGGGACTGATGAGAGATGTTTGTGACTGGGTTGTTGATACTCGGGTGAAATCAGCTTCACTTCTGTACGTCCTGTTGTTGAATGCTGAGGAATATGTAACGCAGCACATGGAACTATTAACATCGGGGATGTACCGAGCATGCGCTGATGAAGATCAGCGGGTTGTCAAAGATGTAAGTCAATGGTATTTTGCCACCCATCAAAATCATGTCTACAGGGCCCAGTTTTTCAAAGCATTGGCTTAACAAGCTCTTTTTTGGTCAAAATGTTAGCTGTTCTTAGAATCACAATTTCTATTGTAGTGTTACATTTGCAGTAAAAATGTGAGTAGCTTTTGCAAATGCAAAAGCTACTCACTTTTTTCAGCAAATTGTTAGTGTATATGCCATATTTTATCATCAAAGCTTATTCTGTCAGTTTTGAAAAATGGCCTTAGAAAAGGAGTTGTGAGAGATTTAAAGATATGTTGTGGTTACTTGTCAGAGTTGTCAGAGTTGGCTAAATAAAGGATTTTTTTTAAAGAAACAAGAAAAATTATCCGCATTCTTTATCTGCAGCTATGTAAAACTGATAGGGGAGCAATTTTTTCATAATTATGAGTTTTTCTTGTGCAAAGATAGATTTTCAAGTAAACAATTTTATAGTGCGCTTTATCTATCTGGGTCCAGTTGCTCAAAGCATCGTTAGCTTATTGAGCTTGTTAGTGGTGAAATTGTTAACTATCCTAGCAAGTACAATATCTAAAATTTTGTAACTTTTGCGGAAAAAATGTGAGTAGCTTTTGCATATGCAAAAATATTAGTATATTTGCCATATTTAACAACCAAAGTTTTAACAATACGTTAGCTAGCAACACCATTAGTTTTGAACAACTTGTGATTGGTTGTATTATTATTCCTCCATTTTCTGCAACTCTTTCAAAAATATGTTTGTCACCCTTTCTAAATAGGGGTGTACTCTTAAAGAGAAAATTTACTCTTCAGAAGCTAATTGTTCCCTTACAGAATTCCTACAAGAGCTCTCAAAGTTGTATATTTAACCTTGAAGAATTAATTAACAATTGTCTGCCGTTGTTTTTCTATCCGTACCTTATCCTTAATGCTTATTTCAGAGACAAAGATCTGCAGATACCCACAGTAGCTCTCAAAGTATCTTTAACCTTGAAGAGTAATTTACCTGTGTCTAGTGCCATTGTTTTTCTGTCCATGTATTAGTCTTAATGTTTATTTCAGATACAGAGATCCGCAGTACTGGTTGGTTACTTTGTAGAAGTAGAGGTTTGGTCTAAATTGATCCTCAAGAGTGTCCTATCTACCCAGTCTTACACCACTATCATGGTTCTTGCTTCCGTCATCAGAGGGGCTGAGAGGTCAGCCGTTAAGCCATACCTACAGAGTATATGTGATACTATCACCAATCCTGAGGTTTCCCAGAGTGTTCAGGTATGTACATATACAATTTAAACTCCAAGGACCTTAACACCATTGGCTTATTTACGATGGCTGATTCAAACTCGTACTTGAGCCGCTAAAGAAATTTTCCCATAACACCAGGTATTAATCAGTTGAAGATAATATAGGCAGACACATCTTATCTCTTATCCTGCTGAATATTTAAATTAGCCACTCCCATTTCCGACCATCAGCCAATCAGATTACATGATATAATATTTTCCTTCAAATTGACAAACTGAATGACAAACAGTGTAAATCCTGATCAGATGGCTTTCAGAAGCCATATAATCTGGATCTATACTGTTTGCAAACATATGGGTTGTCGGGAACAGCAGAATAAGGGTTAATATATCTTGAAATGTATTTTGTATGTACTCATTAGAATCCCCTCAATGAGGCAATTCTAATGAGTACACCAAGCATATGCACTCCCATCCATCAGGGCTTAGAGAAATAGATTGGGATGCATGGTGCTTCCAGGCAGAGCTGAAACCTACTGGACATTCGAGTACTGGTAAATCACTTAGAAGGTCTAAGCCTGTCCAGGCAAATTGATACAAGTCAGACTGTCCCTTGAACCCTAGAGATTTTGTCGTGTGGTAGAGCTTGAGATGTCATTTCATCTTAATATAGGGTAAAAGTCCCGCAAGATTGGAAGCAATGTCTCAAAATTGACTTAAGTAGTGTTGACAGGGATGTAAAACCTCAAACAAAAACAAACACTCAGCATACGTTTCTGTAATAGAAGATTGATAAGGTAACCCCAAATCATCCCCCATATGCCTTTTGGGACGTCCTTGGGCGGGGCTATGATTAATCCCCATTGGCTTGAATTACCTGTATCTCAAACATAAACAAATTCCATTGTCCTGAAGATGTTTCAACCTTTGAAGCTCCAGTGAACATGTTTGTCACAAAATGATAGAGATTGAAGGACATGTTTAACCCATAAGATGCCAATCACGACAATTGTCGTCTGCCAGTTTCTTTAAAAGTCCGTTTTTGCAAACAGTGTAGACCCAGATCAGACTGTTCCTGTAGGAGCAGTCTGATCTGGGCCCCACACTGTTTGCCTATTTGCAAACGTTTACTGGAAGATTCAGCAGACGACATAAGCAGATGACATTTCCAAATGTTGTTTTTCTCAGCAGCTTAAGGGTCAAATTGGGTAGAGCTTTGGATTTGAATATTGTCTACATGTTACAAATTACATGCAAAAATAATAAGCTCCATCATGAGAGGACATGTCTTTGGGATTTGTGAGCAGGCAAACTGGCCTGCTCAGCTACACAGGCCAGCAAGAGTTTGGAAATTTTAGATACAGAAACTGGAGGTACTATATTTTCAAAGCAGCAAAAAGTAGGGTGATGATCACATTTTTGTAGCTAAAATATCACTGTTATTAAGGGGAATGGGAACACCTGTTAGATTTTTCCACCATTTTTCAAACGGAGCCAATTTTTGGAACGTCCTGTTTGATTTTCTATAAGCCCTGTCCCATGGAAAAAGGGGTCTACTCTTAAAGGAAAGAATTTGCTCCTCAGGAGCAAATTCTTTTCTTTAAGAGTTGATCCCTATTGACATTGGAGTGAAAAATATTTTGAAGGAGTTGCCTCCCCTTAAATGTTGATAGCAAGGCTTTGAACAAATAGGTCCTGATATTCAGTTGCATTTTGTGTTTAAAGCATTTGTGGTAATACAAATTACCAGTCAGATAAATGACTGGTTGACTGCAGATAAAGAGTAATTTGGATAATTTTCAGATAATTTTTCTATTTCTCTATAATTCCAAGTCTCCATCATTATATACATTTTGAGCAATTTGATTGGTTGAAATAAAAGTTTTATACTTTGATAAATTCCATGAGTAAGAATTTCAGAACTGTTTCACACAGCGACAGGTAGTAAAATAATGTGAGCATGTTTAGAATCTGCTTTACATCATTGTATATGAAGTGATGTCATCAGCGTTGGATTAAAGGAAGGGAAACTATTGAAAACGTAAATGTGAGAAGACAAACTGAAATTAAGGACTTCATATTTTCTTACAAGATGGCAGCTTTTAACTGAATAATCATTTATGTAAACTCTGATGATTGATTCGCCAGAGATTAAACTCCGGTGATTCACTCACAATGCAGTTTATGAGTGATTAACCAGAGTTTACACTCTGGCGAATCACTCATAAACTTAGCATAAAGCTCTTCAGGCTTCATGCAGTTTATAAGTGATTTTCTGGAGTTTACACAATGATAAATATCCACAAAAATGAGATTCATTCCTATAATAAAACATGCCATATATACTTGTTAGAAGCCATCCATGAGGCTCATCTAGTGTCAATGAAGTGATTCTTACAATTATCCACAACATATGTTTCTTATGAGAAATACAGAAAGTTATTCTCATAATCGTCCATATCTCTCCTTATCTAGAGCTATTATATAAAACAAGTAATATTTTGGCAGAGTATCTCACTTGTTTTTTTTTGCCAGGTTCCAGTACAAGTTCAGCTGTTAGAATGTGTAGATTCTCTCCTCACCACATCACAGACAGACATCACAGAATCACCTGTTACTAGTCAGTCCATCTTCAACCTCCTTCATACCATTCTAGCATTACAGCAAGGAGATATCATCACAGAAAAGGTAGGTACACCTTCAACCTCCACCATCCATTCTAGCACTCATTCTAGCACTACAGCAAGGAGATATCATCACAGGAAAGGTAGGAACACCTTCAGCCTCCTTGTTATGGGCCACATTGCCTCCCTTCAATTATCTTCAGCTATGCTTCTTTCCTTTGTTATGGCTTTCATGTTGTAAGACTCCTCCATAGCATTCTAGCGCTACAGCAAGGAGATATCATCACAGAAATGTAGGTACACCTTCAACCCCCTTCATACCATTCTAGCACTACAGCAAGGAGATATCATCACAGAAAAGGTAGGAACACCTACAGCCTCCTTGTTATGGGTCACGTCGCCTCCCTTCAATTATCTATCTTGGTAAATGCATAGCTTATAGGTTTATATCCACTTTCTGATAACTGCATTAGGGAGCCGGCTCTTTGGCTTGGTGATAGAGCATTGGACTTTTACCCAAGCAGCCCAGGTTCGAATCCCACCATAGGCAGGATTTTTCTTCAGCTATGCTTCTTTCCTTTGTTATGGCTTTCATGTTGTAAGACTCCTCCATACCATTTTAGCACTACAGCAAGGAGATACCATCACAGAAATGTAGATACACCTTCAACCTCCCCCATACCATTCTAGCCCTACAGCAAGGAGATATCATCACAGAATTGTAGGTACACCTTCAACCTCCTCTATACTATTCTAGCACTACAGCAAGGAGATATCATCACAGAAATGTAAGTTTACCTTCAACCTACTCCATACTATTCTAGCACTACAGCAAGGAGATATCATCATAGAAAAGGTAGGTACACCTTCAACCTCCTCCATACCATTCTAGCACTACAGCAAGGAGATATCATCATAGAAAAGGTAGGTACACCTTCAACCTCCTCCATACCATTCTAGCACTACAGCAAGGAGATATAATCACAGAAAAGGTAGGTACATCTTCAACCTCATCCATACCATTCTAGCACTACAGCAAGGAGATACATGTACATGTATTTATCATAGAAAAGGTAGGTGCACCTTTAACCCCATCCACACCATTCTAGCTCTACAGCAAGCAGATATGATCACAGAAAAGGAGGAACACCTTCCACCTCCTGTGTACCATTCTAGCACTGCAGCAAGGAGATATAATCACAGAAAAGGTAGGAACACCTTCAACCTCCTTGTTGCCTCCCTTCAGTTATCTACCTTGGTAGATTTTATGCATAGCTTATAGGTTTATAACCACTTTCTGACAACTGCATCAGGGAGTCGACTCTTTGGCTCAGTGATTAGAGCATTGGACTTTGCGAAAAGTTAAGCCATTTTCCAAATAAATTTTGAAGAAAACACAACCTGACACCTCTTAATTTTGGAATGGGCTCCTGGTATATACAAAGGGGTTGATTCCATTTGGTACAAGAAGGGTTAAAGTTTAAACTTGATATATTGCTCTGATTAAACCAAAAACGAGCATTCTTGATGGTGCAGATGTTGCCATAATATAGGCTTACATTCTGAAGGAAACCAAAGTGCCCAGAAATAACCACTGATCTTGGATGAGCAGCCACTTCCTTGCCACATGCAAATCTGGAATTGAACTGGGGTCACATCAGTGACAAGTGAGGATAATTAGATGACATATTTAGCTTTAAAACTATTCTACCACTTGGCCCTCTATATAACACATAAAACATACATGCAAGAACATTTTTACCGCATGACAGCTTTGTCAGCATAGAAGCGGCGTCACACATGAGAATAATTCCAGTCCAAGCTGAGCTCAGGTAGATGGGAAACGTGGTGGAAACCAATGTCCAAACAGCATGCCCCAACACCTGAGCCCTGGCAGAAACATGGAAACTTGTAAGTCCGACACTTTCTCTGTAGTGTCCATTTGCAGCAAATGTGAGTGTAAAAACTTTAAAGACATATAAAAATTGTGGTTGTTTAAATTCTTCTTAGAAACATACATTGTGGGTACTTGTCAGAAGCAACTCCTTACAAATACCCACAGCATGCTTTTATGGAGAATTAAAAAAAAAAAAAAAGTAAAATTATCCTCATTATCCATCTTTATTTGGAGCTATGTATATTTCAGTCTTTTTCCACAAGTATTACATTTACTGTAAACTTCAAATGTACATTTCAGGTTTACGCATTGCTAGACAAGCTGTCATCACTTCATGGTTTAAACAACAGACTGGAGCTGTATAAAACTCACACCAAACCTCTCCTGGACAGTTTTCAAGATACTTACACTGTCTGGGGTACTCATTCTGTAGAAAGAATTATCTTTGATGTCTTAATTATTGAAGCCGGTAGGTAGCAAGGTTCTTGCTTTTCTCTGATCAGAGCATTGGTTTTCATTGTACTTATTTGATCATTAACCAATTGACGCTTATGACCCACAAAGAGGGTTGATGTTTCGTTAAACACAAAATCATCATCATCACTTCATTGTACTTATATAATGAGGATAATTACTGGATAATTTGTCTTTCAGTCCATACAAGCATAAGTTGTGGGTACTTGTTAGAATCGCCTCACAAGAAATAAGGAAAATTTTCCTTTAGTTATTCTTGATACTTTCCCTTGAGCTATGAATTAAACAACCAATAGAATGCAACTTTAAATTCTAGAAATGGCATTGTTAGAGAGAACAATATCTAATGCATGCTCTGCATATAGAATTGTTTTTTTTTGCTAGAACTGCCTCAACAAGGGGGTTATAACAAGAATCTCATATCAATTTATCCCTGTGTCTCTGCAAACCTCACTTTCAAAGAGGAGGTTTTACAGTATCCACAAGAAATATTAAAACTAACATACTTTGGTGTCAGACACAGACTGAACAGAATATATATACCAATTAGACAACAGTTTGAACAAGTGCCTGTTTTAAATCAGAAAATGAAAGGTCCCCTTAACCCTTAAGACACCGAGAAAAACTACATCAGAAAATGTTGTCTGCTTATGTGGCTTTCTGAATTTTTAGCTCACCAGAGCCGAAGGCTCCGGGGGAGCTTATAGGATAGGCAGTTGTCTGTCGTCTGCGTCCGTCAACACTTTCAAACAACATCTCCTCTGAAGCCACTGGGCCGATTGGGCCCAAATTTTATCTGTAGCATCCTTAGGCTGGGAATTGAAAGTTTGTGTGTTTTTATGAAAATCGGCTCATTAGTTTGGTTGCTGTGGCAACTTAGAGTTTCCATAGACTTATAATGGAGAAAATTGAAA
Source organism: Lucinisca nassula (assembly GCA_963580285.1). Taxonomy (NCBI): domain Eukaryota; kingdom Metazoa; phylum Mollusca; class Bivalvia; order Lucinida; family Lucinidae; genus Lucinisca; species Lucinisca nassula. Next base: position 80,823,755 of record OY757011.1, read on the forward strand.
AATGGCATTTACTGCCAAGCCTCTGCAGATATTTTGACAAAACTTTGATAGAAGTGTTCTTTAGGCAATCTACTTTCTGCCATATGATTTTAAGCCTACTGCTCATTTTCGTTGGTTGCCATGGAAACCAAAATGCAAAAAATAGAAAAAAAAATAGTTAAAAAATCATCTCCTCAGAAACCGTAAGCTCTAGGAGGTGGAGACTTTATGAAAATATTCACCATATTTGCCTTTACAGATTTTGTGTTTTTTATGAGATTCGGCTCTTTAGTTTGGTTGCTATGGCAACTTAAGAGTTTCCATAGACTTATAAGGGGAAAATAGAAAAATGGCATTTACTGCCAAGCCTTTGAAGATATTTTGACAAAATTTTTATAGAAATGTTCCGTGAGTAACTTCTCTCAGTCATATGCTTTTATGCCAACCTGGGGTCCCCCAGGTTGTGCCGGGGCGTGCCCCACCCCCTCCACTTCATAAAAGGCCATATAACTCGGAATACATTCAGATTCCCACCCCTAAACCATATATATTCTTGTTCCTAATGATAAGACGCATTCAGTGACACCAACCTGGGGGTCCCCTGAGATGTGTCGGGGGTCATGCCCCACCCCCTCCATTTCATAAAAGGCCCAATACCTCGGAAACCTTACAGATACCCACCCCTAAACCATACATATTCTTGTTCCTTATGAAAAGATACATTCATTGACACCAACTTGGGGTCTCCTGGGGTGCGCCGGGGCCTTGCCCCACCCCTCCACTTCACAAAAGGCCATATATCTCAGAAACTATTCAAATCCCCACCCCAAAACCATATATATATTCTTTTTCCTTAGGATAAGACGCATTTAGTGACACCAACCTGGGGGTCCGCCGGGGATGCACCAGGGTCATGCCCCACCCCTCCATTTCATAAAAGGCCCAATATTTTGGAAACCTTACAGATCCCAACCCCTAAACTATATATATTGTTGTTCCTTATGAAGAGACACATTCATTGACACCAATTTGGAGGTCTTCCTGGGCGCGCCTGGGCCTTGCCCCACCCCTTCACTTCACAAAAGGCCATATATCTCAGACACCATTCAGGTCCACGCCCCTAAACCTTACATATTCTTGTTTCTTATGATAAGACACATTCAGTGACACTAACCTGGGGGTCTCCTGGGATGTGCAGGGGTCATGCCCTATCCCTTCATTTCATAAAAGACCCAATATCTCTGAAACCTTACAGATCCCCACCTGTAAGCCATATATATTGTTGTTCCTTATGATAAGACAAATTCATTGACACCAACCTGGAGGTCTCCCGGGTCAAGCCAGGGCCTTGCCCCACCCCACCACTTCACAAAAGGCCATTTATCTCAGAAATTGTTCAGAGCCCCACCCCTAAACCATATATATTCATCTTCCTTATGATAAGACGCATTCAAATAACACTAGCTTGGGAGTACTCCAGGGTGCCCGGGCCATGCCCCACTGCTTTACTTCATTAAAAGCCATATACCGTATTCGCCCTAATTACCGCACTGTGCGCTTATATTCAAAACCATGTCAAAAAATCACAGTGAAAAATCTACCTAATTAGCGCACACTCGATGCGAAAACAATAGCTTCCCAGATGATGCATACTGAACTTTAATGGAACGGAAAAGGATACTAAGCATTGCCTTCACTGTTGAAGAAATAAAGGTAAGTTATTTTTATCGATTTACTGTGAGAGCTTCCAGGGGTAGGATATTGTAAAGTGTGCACTTATGCATTTCCTTTTCAAAATTAGCTTAGGTGTGCGCTTATAGGAGCATGTGCGGTAATTAGGGCGAATACAGTATCTCAGAAATCATTCAGATCCCCACCCCTAAATTATAATATTCTTGTTTCTTATGATAAGACTTGCCTGGGGGTCACTTTGTGCAGGGGCAATGTGGCCCACCCCTCCACTTTAAAAGGTCATATATTTCAGAAACCATTCAAATCCCCATCCCATAATCATATATGTTCTTGTTCCTTATCAATAGCACACCAATTTGGGGGTCCGCAGGGGCAATTCCTCTCCTCTCCACTTCATAGAAGGGCCTCATATATCAGAAACCGTTCAGATTCCCACCCATAAACCATATATATTCTTGGTCCATATCATAAGACACATTTAGGAACAACAATCTTGGGCTTTCCTGGGATCAGCAGGGCAGTCCCAACCCCTCCAGAGGCCTTATATCTCTGGCATACAGATCCCCACTGCTACACCATTTATATATTGTTCCTTTTGATAAAAACGCATTTAGTGATACCAACCAGTGCTCCATTGGGTCCATGCCCTACACCTTCTACTTCATAAAAGGTCTAATGTTTCAGATACTGAGTCCAGATGGGTGCTTATTTGGATATGGGGGTTCATTTGGGAGACTTTATAACTGGTAGATTAAAATGATATCATGTTAAAATACATGGCTGCCATTGGGCAGTGCGCACCTGAGCTCTGGTGAGCATGGTGGCCCATGGGCCTCTTGTTTGCAAATGTTTTAAGAAATATTTTTGCTTAAAGGTAAAAAAGTGTAGGCCAAGATCTGGGTCCACACTGTTTGCAAAAAAAAGAATTTTAAAGTAACGGGCAGATGACAAAGCAGACTACAATTGTCCTGCTTGGCCTGTTATGAGTTAATAAATATTTCAAAACAGAGTTTGTTTTCACCTTTGAAGGGGATAAGGTACACCTTCAGCATCACTTTCAGAAATATTTTTGTTTCCCTTTTGAGTAAAATCTATTCTTAAAGGAAAGAATTTGCTTCTGAGCAGCAAATTCTTTCATTTAACCCTTTTTGTACCAAATGGAATCTTCCTCTTTATATATAAGAGGAGTTCATTTCAAAATTTAGGGATGTCATGTTGTGTTTTCATCAAATTTTATATGACTGAACTTTGAGCAAACAGTGTAGGCCCTGATCTGGGACTGCACTGTTTGCCAAGTACCCGTTTTGGGGTTTCCGGTACAAAATGGGTTAAGATAGACCCATTTTAACCCATTTTTGGGGGGAAATCCCAGAACGAGTTGTTGGCAAACAACGTAGGCCAAGATCAGACACAACAGACATTGGCATCTGATCAGGGCCTTCACTTTTCACTTAACTGAACCTTGCATCTATAAATTGCATCTGTAAATCCTGCTGTATAAATGGTGGTCAGAGATTCCATTCAGTGGACCTTACCACAGAGCTGGAAATCGTTAGTGTACAAGTTTTTCTGGGCCAGCTTAGGTAGTTTTGGACAAATAGGTCACATCAGTGACCCTTAAATATTTTCAAAATTGTGCAGTGGGATCATTGATTCAAAAAGACTATGAAATGTAACCAACACTATGATGAAGGGCAGCAAGACTGAGTTTACAGAAAAGGCATCAAGATGCTTGTTATGTTAGCTTTTTCTCTTGTACAGAATGGCAGAAAAAAATTGTTGATATATCAATTCTATTCATCTTAAGGGGAATGGATACACCTCCAGGGGAGGCAACTCCTTCAAAAGTATTTTTGTTTCCCATGTCAATAGGGGTCAACTCATAAAGGAAAGAATTTGCCCCTGAGGAGCAAATTCTTTCCTTTAAGAGTAGACCCCTTTTTCCGTGGGACAAATATTACAGAAAAATGAACAGGATGTCCCGAAAGTTGTAAAATTGTGGAAAAATCAGCCAGGTGTATCTATTCCGCTTAATATTCCAATAGGTCCAGTGGTAGGAGAACTTCTGGATGATGTCATGCCAATACTCACAGCCAATTTTAACCCAGAGAAAGACCCTGAAGTCAGACTAAAATTCTTCTCTCTCCTCTCAAACCTGATGATGAAATGCAAGGACACGCTCGATTCTCAGAACAGGTTTGCTGACTTTGCTCAGGTAGTTGTCAGAGATATGATACTGCCAAACTGTGTCTGGAAAGCCGGTAGAATAGCGGGTGCAATAAGAACAACTGCTGTCTCATGTGCATGGGCCTTACTGCAGAGTGGAGTACTCACAAAAGATAAGGTAAGTTAGTTTGTAAGATGCTAGTGTTTCATTTTATCCTGTCAAAGATTGCAATAGCTGTAATTGAATGATCATGTGAAAAAAGTCCATGGAGAAGTTTGACATTATTGTTGCTTATAGAATGGTGCAAGATTTCTTTGTTATGCAGTGGCATTTGCTAATCTTACCTTTGCTCACTTAATTTGCCTCAAGGCTGGTCAAAAAATGGTCTCATTTCAGAAAAACATTGTTTTGACATCAACTATGCTCTGATGAAAATAATAACAGTTTGTAGAGAAACATCATGTTTTGTTAACTGCATCAAAATATGCAGGATAATTTTATCTGCCATGGGTTTGTGGGTTCAAATACCTTGAATTATTTTCCATGCCTGAATGGCTGCTTGAAATTTTCTGTATCTGCCAAACAGTTATCCTTGGACAGAATTTTCAGTCTGCTTCTGATAGTTTTCAACTGCTGTTTTGTCTAACATTTTCAGCTTGAGCCAGTCCTTGACAAATTCATCACTCAGATGTTGTCTCTGATGGATGATGACAACAAAGGGACCAGACTGGTTGCCTGTCGTGTCATGACAAGAACTTTCGATCTTTGTGGGTCCCTGATTGACCAAGACCGACTACACAACATGTACCTAGAGCTGCTAAAAAGACTTGATGACAGCAATGATGAAATAAGAGTGACAGTATCAAAAACATTCCTAGCCTACTTAGATTGCTTCCAGGAAAAATATGATGTCAGTCTGTATCGGGCTCATTTAGAAGCTATGTATAAAGGCTTGCTGGTGCATCTAGATGACCCAGAGGAGAAGATACAAGAATCTATTTTAGGTAACATGCCGGTTGTTCCAGATGAGGATTTGTTTGATTTGAGGTTTAACGTCCCCATCAACACTGTAAAGGTCATTTTGGAGACATTGCTTCCAATTTTGTGAGACTTTTACCCGACATTGAGATGAAATGATATCTCAAGCCCTGCTGCCCAATGAAACCGATAGGGTTTATAAGCATGGGCGGGCCGACTTGCACTGCTTTGCCTGGGCAGGCTTAGATCCTCTAAGCGGTTTACCAGTACTCGTGTGCGGGTCGGTTTCAGCACTGCGTGGAAGCATAATGCAGCCCATCTATTTCTTCAAGCCCCGGTGGGTGGGGGCCTTTCCAGATGAGGATGCATAAAAAGATAATTAAGGGATAATTTTCCTTATTTCTTGTTAGATACATTATATGGATACTTGTTAGAATCACCTCATTGAGGCGATTCTAACAAGTACCCACAACATACTTTTTAATGGAGAAATGAGAAAAATTATCCAGAAATTGGAGCAATGGTTTATAAAATTTTATCATTGCTATGAGTAAAGTATCTGGGCCAGATTATGAAAGAATGGTATATCTGAATAGCAAATGTTCTAGAAGGAATATCTTTGATGAAGACTACAGTTATCTCCAATAGTTTGAATATCTCAGGGACAATGAAAATTTGTTAAAGATTGTGGCAGATTGAAATACTGAGGGTTAATGGTAGTCTTGAGGCACAGTGGTGATGATTCAAGGGTTTTGTTTTGATTTTCTATGAACTAAAGGAATTCGTATTGTGTTAACACTTTTGAGGCAATTCTAATGTGTACACACAAAACGAATTCCTTTGACCCACCAATAAACTGTGCGTTTTGAAATGGTTAGAGGTTCATATATGCCACACGATTCATCAAATATCTGACATCCACCTATGTCAAGCCTAACACGGCATTTAATGTAGCTGCGAATTTCAGCCTTTATGTCCATTTTACAATGTAACTCCTAAATTTGCCAGTGTATATGACTGCATGTATTTCAATTTGACATATCTAGGTAATTATAAAATCAGTTTGTACAAAATAAACTGTAAATGGTAGCTATTTGAATGGCTATTCAAGTGCAATGAAGCATTGTCAGAAAAACATACAATAAAACTACGGAAACCTATTAGTGACAAAACTTTTTGAAGGCCCCTCATAGTTTCCTTCCTTGCATTAGTAAATGGATTTATTGTACAACTGTCCTGCAATTATTGGTTGTATCATGAAAAGCAACACAGTTTTTGCTGTCTTTAACATTTTAGTAAATCTTATGGTATCATTGAAATCTTATGGCATCATTGAAATTTAACGGATCTGATATGCTGTAATATAATTCCTCCACAAAAAAACATGCATTGAAATATAACTTACCGTACCTCTATCTTGCAGAGGTTTTATTTTGACTCTTGTTCTGCTGAATAAATTATTTTACCTTACTCAATTTTTACTATCAACCAATCAAAATTCTTGATGTAATTTTAGCTGAGAGCCAATACAGCAGACTGACTGAGGACCTCTTTTTGGCCCAGTCACAGATCCTCCGTCTGCTTTTTTGGCCCTCAGCTGTGGAGATTGAGGACCTGTAACTGGGCCAATATAAAATTTCTCCAGTTAACCCATTTAGTACCAGATACCCCAAAAAAGGTATTTGGCAAACAATGCAGGCCCAGATCAGACGCGTCTGATCAGGGCCTACACTGTTTGCAAAAAGTTCAGCCATTTTCCTTTTAAATCTATTTTGAAGAAAACACAACCTGACACTCCTAAATTTTGAAATGGACTCATACTATATACATTGTATAAGGAAGAAGATTCCATTTGGTACAAAAAGGGTTAATAACATAATATTACTTGCTTTTTTGCAGCTGTATTAAAGCGAGCTGGAAGTCTGATGCCAGGAATGCTGATACAAGAGGTTGAGAACTCGAAACACAAACACCGGTCCAAGAAATACTGTGATGACCTCATCTCTCATCTACAACACCTTACAACTAGCTCATAGCACATAATTTAGTATAGCAGAGGTTTTAATTGTTAAGTTATTAACAGACAGAAAGCTTACCATAAAGATGCAATCATCTCTAAAATGAGTGAGTGTTTGTGTTTTCGTCCCACCAACAGTTAAGGTCATACGGAGATGGGACCTCGGTTTAAAGACTCATCAGAAAGTCTGGAGAAGCCCTGGATCAATCCTGCGATCCATGGTTACAAGGCGAGTAGCATAGCCACTACAGCACGGAGGCTTCTACATCTCTAAAATGAATGACAAACTAGACTGTGGCTAGCAAAAGGTATACGGGGTCATATGCATTCAGTGACAAGGGTAGTTTGAGCCTCTGGGGATAATCATAGCACCAGGACCAGAGGCATAAAAGGAATCTCTTTCCAGTTTTCTTTAAAATAAAGATGTTGTGTGAACTTAGAGGCAATTCTAATGAGTACATACATTTTAAAGGTCAAGTAAGAAATTTCACCCTAAGCTATGCAAAATTTTGTTTTTGTTTGTTTGATTTGAGGCTTGACGTCCCCGTCAACACTGTATAGGTCATTTTGGAGACGGTGCTTCCAACTTTGTGGGACTTTTACCCGACATTGAGATGAAATGACATCTCAAGACCTGTCGCCCAATGAAACCAATAGGGTTTATAAGCATGGACCGTCAGACTCTCACCCCTTTGCCTGGGCAGGCTTAGATCCTCTAAGCGGTTTACCAGTACTCTGACATGTGTGAAACTATGCAAAATATTATGGGAATTATTCCTAGGACTCGATTGGGTTTGAAACAGCTATGGTAAACAAACCAACAGTGTTTGACTTATTAAAGTTTCACTATATTTATGAAAGATTAAGGGGAATGGGAATACCTGGCAGATTTTTCTGCCATTTTTCAAAGGGACACAACTTTTGGGACTTCCTGTTTGCTTTTCTAAAAGCCCTGTCCCACTGAAAAGGGGGTCTACTATTAAAGGAAAAAATTTGCTCATGAGCAAATTCTTTCCTTTAAGAGTTGACCCCTATTGACATGGGAGGCAAAAATACTTTTGCAGGAGTTGCCTCCCCTGAAGGTGTTCCCATTGCCCTTAAGGATTAGAAGGAACTTGGTTATGCAATAAATTTTTAGTGTTACGCTGCTATGATGTAAATGATCATAATCTGAGTGTAAAGAATAAAATCGTGAAAGTGTGGAGAGCTTGTTTTCACTTACATACCTTTGCTCTTTAACTTGACCGGGTAATGTGTCACTTATACATGTGTCTGAGGCACATAATTTAACCACCACATGCGAACATTTGTCGTCAGATATGTGCCAAGTTAAACACTGGGATCAACCTGCACATTTCAGATCTGATCCATTGCCAGCCTGGATTAATCAGTCGGATGTGTGTTTGACTGCTGATCAGGTGGTCACTGATTTGATACCTTCCAGATCAGCAGCATTCTTTCGTGGAGATTGTTTATGAAATGTTTTCTATGGTCATTGTCTCCCTTTCACCATTTCAAGAAGGGCAGTTGTCAATTTCAAGGGAAAGAAGGTGCACTCTACTGGTTAACCATTTACCTATAAGCTTGCCCAGGAAAAGTGTGGCTAGATAAACTGACTAGCTTGATAGGATCTTAATGCTGTTGACTGAACAAATTATGGTCAATTTTATCTGTGCACTATATGGATACAGTGTACCTGTTTACCTAAGACCCCTTTTGAACAGTCCAAAAGGCGGTCATCATGAAAGGGTCCTCCCTGCACCCCCCACCCCCGAGTTCTTACATCTAAACTTTAAAGCATCTAATCTGTGCAGCTGAGCAAGCAAACTTGAAATATACAGTAAAATTCTTGTGTTAAGACCATCTTTGGGACTGTCCACGCTTATAAGCCCATGAGTGGTCTCTTAAAAGAGGATGCTGTATGAAGAAAACACAAAGACACACATATTGAAACCTTTTTATATATACTCAAGCACTTTGAAAACGCAACATTATATTTTTTAAATATTTTTGAAATGGCCCAATCCAAAATCATTAGCAGATATATGCTTCCATACACCATAAATAAAATCATATGAGGTGGTCAGATCGATAAAATATCGGTCGACTACACGTGATATCGTAGCACGTGCACACCGAGATATGACCTTGTTTATATGGTCAATTCCGCATGTACAACCGATATCTTTCATTCAGTCTCTTCAAAAGTTGTCTTCAAATCGGTTTTTGGTTGAAATTTGGATAAATTTACAAAACTGAGCATGCCAAGGCTAAATAACGAAAATCGGAATCGGATTTTAGGCCTTTTGGATGCTGGCATTTCACAGAAGGACATTGCTCGGCGTTTTAATGTTGACAGAACCACAATATATCGTCTCGTTCAACGTGTCAGGTTAACAGGAACTGTTAATGACCGCCCCAGGCCTGGGCAAGTGCGCGTGACGTCAAGACGTCAGGATAATTACATCCGTCAACTCCACCTACGGCATCGTTTCCAGACGGCCGCGCAAACAGCTTCCGTCGTCATTGGCAACCGAGGGCGACGTATTCATCGTATGACAGTGTCCCGACGACTTAAGGAATTTGGTGTTCGTTGCCGGCGTCCGTACCACGGACCAATACTTACACGACGTCATCGTCAGCTTCGCATGAACTTTGCACTTAATCACCAGAGACGTGTCAACTGGCACGACGTCGTCTTCAGCGATGAGTCCAGGTTCAATTTGTACGAAACCGACGGGCGGGTACGCGTTTATCGACGTGACGGCGAAAGGTTTGCTGATAACTGCGTTGTTGAAAGAGACCGGTTTGGAGGCGGTGGTGTCATGGTCTGGGGCGCCATCAATTACAATTTTCGCTCGCGTTTATTGATAATTCATGGAAATCTCAACGCCAGACGTTACGTCGATGAGATTCTTCGGCCAGAGCTTGTTCCATTGTTGCGACGTCAACGTAACCCCATGTTATTTCAGCACGATAACGCCCGCCCGCCCGCACACGGCAAGGTTGACGCAGGACTTTTTACGTCAAGAAGGCATCAATGTTCTCCCTTGGCTGTCGAAATCACCCGATCTGAATTGTATCGAACACCTTTGGGACGAATTGGGACGTCGTGTACACGGACGTCAAAACGCGTCACAGACTGTGAGGCAGCTCGCGATTGCCCTTCAGCAAGAGTGGGATAACATCCCCCGACGTACTGTGCGACGTTTGTGTTGTTCAATGCGGTCCAGGTTACGTGAATGCTCTCAGCGCGCAGGTGGGCATACCCGATATTGATGTGGCTGGAGATTTGACTGACACATGGTGTGTTTGCCGCAGTGTAGACTGCTAATGTGAAGGGACAGCTCTAATGTGATTGTGGCAAACGAAAGTCATTTGATGAATATTGTTTGTGATGAAATTCGTTTTTTGAAAAAATTGGTGAGTTAAAAAATATTTACATTTTTCTTATGATGTTGCGTTTTCAAAGTGCTCGAGTATATGTGTATTTTCTACTATATCTAGGAACTACCAGAAAATCCACGTATTTTTCACTACCCTGAGAAATACTACTCCTATTTACCTTTTCCGGAGTTGAAGCCCCCCAGTAGTTTTACTACAGACCGTCCCAAAGCGGTCATTTTCGCAGCCTTACTTTTCAATTGGCTTTCTGTCGTTGCTTCATGTTTCATTTGTTTTTGTGTGTGCCTGTATGTCACTTACTTTCATTAGGTGACTTGAGATGGCTGCGTTCTTGGTTGTGGCTTTTCCAGAGTGACCTTTTCTTTCTAATTGGGGAAAATGCTCATATTCGTAACAAAGTGAAGCAATATTCAACAGAATCAGTGAACCATGAAATGTCATTCGAGTTTCCACCCCCAGATGCAAAGTGTCCCAAATATCATTACTGAACCTTAGTTCTTGAGAAATAGACTTGAAAATTTGGGTTGATGCTAGAGTGAACAAACTAGAACTGTCAGAGGATCTGACTATAGCCCCGCTATAGCCCTGTCAGAGGAGAAAGACTCATGAATTAAAGGTAAAGACTTGTGAGAGGGTTAAATCCCTAACAAGGTACCTACGCCTTATAGACTTTTCGCGTTATTAGATCTGAAAAACAGTCTAAGTTAAAAAATAGGTTTTGGATAATGAAAAAAGCACATGCACATCTTCAGACCTATATGAAAACACCTGTTAAATTTCAAAAGGATTGACTAGAACTGTAAGAGGAGTTGCGATCACAAGGTAGCAACTCCCTATACATTTTAACATTAGTAGATCTCAAAAATTGTCTAAGTTAAAAAATGTGAAATAAGTGAAAAAAAAATATTTAAGGATAATGAAAAAAGAATATGCACATCTTCAGACCTATATGAAAACACCTGTAAAGTTTCAAAAGGATTGACCTAGAACTGTAAGAGGAGTTGTGGTCACAAGGTAGCTACTCCCTATACATTTTAACATTAGTAGATCTAAAAAATTGTCTAAGTTAAAAAAGGTGAAATAAGTGAAAAAAATTATTTAAGGATGATGAAAAAAGAATATGCACATCTTCAGACCTATATGAAAACACCTGTAAAGTTTCAAAAGGAATGACCTAGAGCTGTAAGAGGAGTTGTGGTAACAAGGTAGCTACTCCCTATACATTTTAACATTAGTAGATCTCAAAAATTGTCTAAGTTAAAAAAGGTGAAATAAGTGAAAACAAGATGTGTTTGTGAAACACTGATGCCCCCGGACAGCGCCAATGTTAATGTTTTAAAAATTTTTGAAAAAAATAGGTCAAAGGTCAAGTTCAAGGTCACGAGATCAAAAATTATGGTACCACTGGAAAGGTCTTGTGATAAGGTATACACATGTGAAATATGAAAGCTCTATCTATTACCATTCAAAAGTTATGCCCAATGTTAAAGTTTTTGCAGACGGACAAACAGACAAACGGACAAACAGACGGACAGACCAAAAACTATATGCCCCCGAATCTCTTAGATTCCGGGGGCATAAAAATTATTTAAGGATAATGAAAAAAGAATATGCACATCTTCAGACCTATATGAAAACACCTGTAAAGTTTCAAAAGGATTGACCTAGAACTGTAAGAGGAGTTGCGGTAACAAGGTAGCTACTCCCTATACATTTTAACATTAGTAGATCTCAAAAATAGTCTAAGTTAAAAAAGGTGAAATAAGTGAAAAAAATTATTTAAGGATAATGAAAAAAGAATATGCACATCTTCAGACCTATATGAAAACACCTGTAAAGTTTCAAAAGGATTGACCTAGAACTGTAAGAGGAGTTGTGGTAACAAGGTAGCTACTCCCTATACATTTTAACATTAGTAGATCTCAAAAATTGTCTAAGTTAAAAAAGGTGAAATAAGTGAAAAAAATTATTTAAGGATAATGAAAAAAGAATATGCACATCTTCAGACCTATATGAAAACACCTGTAAAGTTTCAAAAGGATTGACCTAGAACTGTAAGAGGAGTTGTGGTAACAAGGTAGCTACTCCCTATACATTTTAACATTAGTAGATCTCAAAAATTGTCTAAGTTAAAAAAGGTGAAATAAGTGAAAAAAATTATTTAAGGATAATGAAAAAAGAATATGCATATCTTCAGACCTATATGAAAACACCTGTAAAGTTTTAAAAGGATTGACCTAGAACTGTAAGAGGAGTTGCGGTAACAAGGTAGCTACTCCCTATACATTTTAACATTAGTAGATCTCAAAAATAGTCTAAGTTAAAAAAGGTGAAATAAGTGAAAAAAATTATTTAAGGATAATGAAAAAAGAATATGCACATCTTCAGACCTATATGAAAACACCTGTAAAGTTTCAAAAGGATTGACCTAGAACTGTAAGAGGAGTTGCGGTAACAAGGTACCCACTATCAAATATTACAGACAGACAGACAGACAGACGGAATTCCGGACAAATTACAGACAGACAGACAGACAGACAGACAGACGGAATTCCGGACAAGCCAAATCCAATATAGCCCCCACTTTTTCAAAGCGGGGCTATAAATACTTTAGTGTCAGTGAACCATGCTTACATTCAAGTTGCCATCCGCAGATGCAAGTTTGTAGTAAGTACAATGTACATGTATTACTAACCCTTAAGATGCCATGAAAAAGCACAACTGAAAATGTCTGATTATATCATCTGCTGCATCTTCTTACAAATTTTCAAAGCATGTTTTTGCAAACAGGCAATCTGTGTTGGCCCAGATCAGATGGTTCCCACAAGAGCAGTCTGATCTGGGTCCACACTGTTTGCAAAAACGACTTCCAAAGATGCCAGCAGACTACAAAGCAGACAATTGTTGCGATTGGCATCTTATGGGGTAATGAAGTTCTGAGAAATGGATTTTGAACATTTGGGTTGACACCAAGTTGAACACAATATTTAACTGTCAGTGAACCATGAAATGCACTTCCATGAAATTAAGGAGGGTTGCATGCAAGTTGCCATCCCTATATGTAAGTCTGTACAAAGTAACATTCATGAAACACTTGTTGAGAAATGAACTTGAACACTGGGGTCAACGCTAGGTGAAAGCAAATGTTGACAGTTGAATGAACAGACGGAGAGAAAACCCTATAATGTACCATGCTAAAATCCGGCATGAAACATTTGATGGAAAATATTATAGGTCACTAAGGTGTATCCAGTCACCTTATCTCTTGTCCTGCTGAATAAATTAATTTAGCTACACAGGTCTACACCCATTTCTGACATTCAACCAATCGGGTTATTTGATGTCATTCAGCCTTACAAAGCCAAAAACTGAATGTCAAACAGTGTAGATAGTGACCAGATGGCTTCTACACTGCAAAAGAAAGTGCATATTCTACTTCAGCAAGATGATGGTTATATTAACAATTTCAGTCCATTTACAGTGAAAATCTTACTAATTAACTATTGAGAGGTAATGTTCATACTTCAATGAATATACATGTATTGACTCTGACGAGCCTCGAGTCAAAATAAACCATATCATTGGTCGAGGGCAACATTATAATGTCGGAGACACCATTCGACTTAATAGGAAAAGTGTGTGCAATTGTTTTTTGGTTTCAGCTCCAGCCCTCAAACCAGAATTTTCCATCAAATAATGGATGAAAAACAGCAGAACTGTAAGTGATAAAGGTAATCTTTTTAACCCTTAAGAAGCCGAGAAAAACTACGTGAAAATGTCGTCTGCTGAATTTTTTTGTAAACATTTTAAAAAATATTTTTCCATACAGTCAGACAGTGTGGAACCAAATCAGACTGCTCCTAGAGGAGCAGTCTGATTTGGGTCCACACTGTTTGCAAAAACGACTTTCAAAGTAACCAGCAGACAAAGCAGACGACAAGTGTCATGATTGGCATTTTATGGGTTAATGTTCATTGAGTATGAACATCATTGGGGTACAAGCAATGTCTACTTTGCTCGTGACCTGATGTTCATACTTCGATAAGCGTTATAAAAATTACCTCCATTTTTTTCAAAAACATTTCTGTTATGTTTGGCTACTATGTGACCCTGATGCCAGGCTATAAGATAGAAACTAAAGATCAATATTTCTGTTTTTATTTTCTATTTACCGGTAGTCATTTAAAAATATAAATAACAACATTTTCAAAAGATCTAGAATGCTACATGTATTTTACAAAAAAAAATATCACAATACATGTATGTAAAAGACAAAAGAATGTATATTACTCCAAATGCGCCTCATCACAGTTTGAGTCCAAAGAAGAAACGGTGTTGGTTAAATAACCATGTAATATCCAAACATAAATCAAATATTTATAGCCTATACAAACAAGAGGACCATGATGGTCCTAATTCGCTCACCTGAGTTAAGATATGTACATGTGTGTCCCAGGGTGGGGCAATTTTTGGCCCCAACTCTATGATTTGAAAAATCTTGGTAGACCCCGGCGCTGGGGTATATTTAGCCCCAGGGCTATAATTTGAACAATCTTAGTAGAGGTTCACTAGGTGAAGCTTCATACCACATATCAAAGACTTGGGCCTTCTGATATCAGACAAGAAGATTTTGTAAGGTTTTCCCTATATAAGCCTATGTAAAACCAGTGGGCCCTGTGGCAGGGGCATTTTTGGCCCCAGGGCTACAATTTGAATAATCTTGGTAGAGGTCCACTAGATGAAGCTTCATACCAAATATCAAAGACCTAGGCCCTACGGTTTCAGAGAAGAAGATTTTTAAAGGATTTCCCTATACAAGCCCTTGTATTTAACTGGTCGGCCCCAGTGCGGTCGTTTGAAGATTTTTTTTCTATTTTTAGCCCTGGTGGCCATCTTGTTTATCAGAGTGGAATGATTTTAACTATTTTGGTAGGGAGTCACCTGGGCAACATTCCTGTGAAGTTTGAAGCAAATTTACAATGTTTTTCTATTTTTAGCTCTGGTGGCCATTTTGTTCGTCAGAGCGGGATCATTTTAGCTAATATGGTAGAGGGTCAACGACATAATATTCCTGTGAAGTTTGAATCAAATTGGCCCAATGGATAAGGAGGAATTGTCGTTTGAAGAATTTTTCTATTTTTAGCTCTGGCGGCCATCTTTTTAGAGCGGAACAATTTTAGCTATTTTGGTAGGGAGTCAACGACATAATATTCCTGTGAAGTTTGAATCAAATTTACCCAAGGGGTAAGGAGGAGTTGTCGTTTGAAGATTTTTTCTATTTTTTAGCTCTGGCGGCCATCTTGTTCGCCGCGTTGAACAATTTTAGCTATTTTGGTAGGGAGTCACCTAACTAACATTCCTGAAAAGTTTGAATCAAATTGGCCCAAGGGTTGAGGAGGAGTTCGCATTTTGACGTAAATTTACAAAGTTTTTCTGTTTTTAGCTATGGCGGCCATTTTGCTCATCAGAGCAAAAATGTTTAGCTATTTTGGTAGTGGGTCATCTAAGCAACATTCCTATGAAGTTTGAATGAAATTGGCCCAATGGTAAAGGAGGAGTAGTCGTTTGAAGATTTTTTCTATTTTTAGCTCTGGCGGCCATCTTGTTAGTCAGAGCGGAATGATTTTAGCTATTTCTTTAGGGAGTTACCTACATAACATTCCTGTGAAGTTTGAATCAAATTAACCCAAGGGTTAAGGAGGAGTTCGTGTTTGAAGCAAATTTACGATGTTTTTCTATTTTTTGCTATGGCGGCCATTTTGCTCATCAGAGCAGAATCTGTTCAGCTATTTTGGTAGATGGTCACCGAAGCAACATTCCTATGAAGTTTGAATAAAATTGGCCCACGGATACAGGAGGAATTGTTGTTGAAAGATTTTTTCTATTTTTAGCTCTGGCGGCCATCTTGTTTGTCAGAGCACAACGATTTTAGCTATTTTGGTAGGGAGTCATTTGGGCAACATTCCTGTGAAGTTTGAATCAAATTGGCCCAAGGGTTGAGGAGGAGTTTGTGTTTGAAGCAAATTTACTATGTTTTTCTATTTTTAGCTATGGCGGCCATTTTGCTCATCAGAGCAATACCATTTTAGCTATTTTAGTAGAGGGTCACCTAAGCAACATTCCTATGAAGTTTGAATTAATTTGGCCCAAGGGTACAGGAGGAGTTGTTGTTTAAAGATTTTTCTATTTTTAGCTCTGGAGGCCATCTTGTTCAGCGGAGTGGAACGATTTTAGCTATTTTTGTAGGGGGTCACCTAAGCAATATTCCTATAAAGTTTTATTGAAATTGGCTCATGGGTTAAGGAGGAGTTAGCATTTAAAGCAAATTGTTGACGCCACACGACGGACGACGGACATTGACTGATCACAATAGCTCACCATGAGCACTTAGTGCTCAGGTGAGCTAAAAATGACCATTCACAATCATTTTTTCTATATAATCTATATACAGTCAAACTTCAATGGCTCGAAAACTTTGGGGACGAGAAAATCTGTTTGAGACAGGGATATGTCGAGCCAATGAGGTCTACCTTCACAAGGCCTAAGGGGATAATTTTGGGACTTCTTTTCAGTGTTCTATAATATAAATGTATGCAGTGTGTACTCATTAGAATAGCCTATTTTAGGTGATTCTAATGAGTACACACAGCAAACATTTGCAAGATAAAAGACTAAAACATCCTTAATTTTACCTCACATCTAATGTGCAGAAAATCTCATGGGACTCAAGAACAGGTTCGACTCAGCTATAATAAATGAACCATCAGTGTTCGAGCCAACAAAGTTCTACTGTATTTTCCTAGATCAACATGTCCAAAATCATGTTATCTTGAACATTGCACATTGTAAAGGGCCTAAAATCATGAGCCTTGGCAGGTGAAAAAAGGGTCTTTGCACATGCTGTCAGCAAAGGCCCAATCCAACCTGGAAACCCCCTCACAATACAGCATTCTATGTAAGTGGTAAATAAATAAATAAAATGTAGACAATCACATTTATTAGAAAGAATAAGCATGTAAAGAAGCTCAAAATGGACGGAATGTCTGGTTAAAAATTTTATCATCTATAAAATAGCTCATCACGTGAACAGGTCCGTGAAATGAAGACCCCCCTATACCCCACTTTATATAGAGAAAACTGGGGTTTACAGGGGTATACATTATTTTTCCTCCAAGACATAGGTTGTGGGTACTCGTTAGAACCGCCTCAATGAGGCGGTTCTAACGAGTACCCACAACCTATGTTTGCAGTGTTTTATAAGAGAAATATCACAGATTTTCATAAAAAAATAGCCATTTTGGAGATGTAAAAATGCTCTATATCGCACGGGTGTGTGATTGTAATGTACTTTATAAAAATGCCATATTCGCACGGGTGTGTGATTGTAATGTACTTTATAAAAATGCCATATTCGCACGGGTGTGTGATTGTAATGTAACTTTATAAAATTGCAATACCTAACTCATAATTCTAATTTTCATACATTTGAATATGATAACTTCACCATCTGGGACTGGTTGTTCAAAACTAAAGTAGTTTTTTATCTTTTTTTTTGCTGGGTTTTTCAGCGATAACTTCTTTTCTTTTCATTTTTGATCAACACATCCAGCAAGATAGTTGTGGAGGAGAAGCTCGGCTAATTTCTCGTAAAGGATTCAACCTCCAGAGTTGTATACTTTTTGGTCTAATTTTACAATTTTTGAATCAGATAAAAAACTAGTTCCGTCACTCATACTCTCGAAAAATGACTAGCCTATTTGTACCACTATCCATATGTGGATAAAACCCGTACTGCCAATGAAGTGTCAAACTGAAGGGACGGTGTACAAAGCATTAGAGTGAAGACAGTAAAAAACATGGTTTTAGTCGGCAAACAGTTAGTAAAGACATTACAGATCATACACTTTTGATCAATATTTATCAAATATGTAAAATACTACACCAGTCATTGCAAGAGTGTTTCCCTCTCGAATGTGCACATTGTAAACATGAAAGATATTGGAATGACCCACATAATTATCCTTCAGTCAAGCACTGGACAGACAACAAATCGTCAAACCACACCATCAAGGCGCGACTAAAAGAAACAGAAAATTTCGCACAAGCTTGAAATTGCAGAAATCTCCATCTGATTACAGCTCTGCTTGTATAACTTAGGGGCATGACACCTTTTTGAGAAGTTGGCGGAGCTTCTCCTCTGCAACTTTCTGGATGCGTTAACCAAAAATAAAAAATAAAGTAGTTATCACCGAAAAACGCGGCTAAAAAGATAAAAAAATTGACTTTAAGATTGTTATTTTAATTACATATCAATAATGCTTTGATCCTTTGCTGAAAAAAGGTGAATAGCTTTTGCAAATGCAAAAGCTACTCGCATTTTTTCAGCATTCAATCTTTTACTTCCTAAAACACAATACACTTTCATCACCAGTGAGCTCATTAAGATAACAATGCTTTCAACAACTGGGCTCTGCACGCAAAGATGGCTGAAGGTGAACTTTTAGTGGCAGAAATGTTACAATTTCTAGCAAGAGCAATATCTAATTGATCTATATAATAATTTTGCTAAAGAAAATATCTAACCCATTGCATGCGGGAAACCCCTAAAGGTGTACCTTGGCAAACAGTGTAGGCCCAGATCAGACGCCGCGGACTATGGCATCTGATCTGTTGCTATTACAGAATTTTCCATCCAAAACAGAATAAAAATGAAATAATAGGCCTAACACCCCTTATATGACAAATGGACTTGTCCAACATATAGCAATGGAAGAGTCCACTAGTATACAATGGGTTAAATACAGAAGCTTTGCACCCACTTCTGGTTTGGGATTGATTTGGAGTTTAACTGCCTAGTCAATACTATTTAGGTCATGTATAGATGTACAATTTACCCAACCACACCTTCTGAGCAGGTTATACCAAAGCAGCTAACCAGTACAGTGCATATTCTTTTGCCATAAACTGACAACTGCCCTTTGTGGAACTGTAGAAGGGAGAGAATGATCAGAGAAAAGATTTCATTATCCATCTCCTGCATTTATATATACTTTTTCTCACGCACCCACCAAAATTTCAGCAAATGTTCCATGCAGGTAATACAACAGAATAACAGTTTTCCCCCAGATTTTGGCCAAAAAAAAAGGGGAGCACATGCGGGTAATACACACCCGAATACGGTACCCTGACATTATTTAGCCACCACATGACAAAACCAATAAAATGTGACCTGCAAAGACTCAGATCAGTCTGAGCACCCACAATGTGACCAAGTAAGGTAAGGATTCTCAATGACCGCTCTGGATAACCCGGAAGATTTAGAGGGCTTAAGGGATCCACCAAGGCTGATCAGTATGCATGGATCTTGCTCCCCCAAGTATTTGCTGGTCATGCAAGTCTTATTGTGCTGTGGACTGGCTCATTGTGTATTTGTATTTTATTGGGTTTATTTTGAAATCTTCAGAACGAAGCTATATAATAGACCAGAATGCACTGGGTAACAGGAGGTCAACCATAATGATTCTAAGTACTGGGATAGTTAGGCCTAAGCAAATAGAGCAGACCCAGACTAGACTGCTCTGATCAGGATCTACAGTGTCATTCCTTCTGCAACTTTTGGACTCCTTGTTGGATCATGAAACAAATTTGTTAAAATTTTAGGAGAATTACAGCAAGTCCTCAAGGTGTCCCAATTTTTAAGATTTTTCCTGTAATTTCTGATTCGTTATGCAAAATTTGCAAACCAAATAAAACTCTGCAGTCCCATTTGGATATTTTCTGGATGTATATCTTAATTTAACCCTTGTAGGTCAGTTTTATTCCAAGTCAATGTATTAAGATTTTCAAGGTCAGATCACTGACATACTTCGACGAAATAAAATATTGTTAACTTTCAGCAACTTTCTCATGTGATAATCACAATTAGCAGACAACATTTTTTATTTTTTTCTCAGGGAAAGTAAGGCTTGACATTTGGTGTGAATCATCTGCCCAGTAGATGTCAAGCCTTATTTACTATGAAAAATATCTTTAAAAAGCATCAAAAGGTTGTCTGCTCTATGATTTATGTAGCACATGAAGGTTTTACAGATCTGGAACAGAAAACTGTTTTCTTTTGCCGAAGGTCACCGCAACGTCCCCAAAGGAATGATCCCTACACAAGCTACAAGTACCAAGCCAATGCTGGTACTTTCTACTTGTAAACTTTTCTCCCATCATTTACTTGGCTGTTTTAGTATTTGGTTTCAGGATCTTGCTGTAGTCTTAGGTAATCCAACAACAAATGGTGGTACTTTGTCTGAAAAAGAGGAAACTTTATATGTATATATTCTAAGTATTTGGACACCTCAACTCATTATCGTACTTGTTCTAAAATTTTATCAAGTGCAATCTACTACTCAATATTGTGGCTAAAAATAGCTGGATGAGTAGCAAACAGTATAATCTGCATTCTGCAGCATCTCATCTGGGTCCACACTGTTTGCTCAGAACAGTCTGTCTGAATACATAAGGTAAATATGGCTGTAAGATTTACACAGAAACAACAATTTCCAGTCAGTACATATACAACATACATGTATATACGATCAAACTTCAATGACTCGAACTCCTTTGGGAACATGCAAATTAGTTCGAGATATGGGTAGTTCGAACTACATGTACTGAGGTTTAATCATAGAGCCAGGTCTTGAGGTATAATTTGGACCACCTGATCTGTAAATAAAGGTATGCTGTGTGTACTCATTAGAATCGCCTCACTGAGGCGATTCTAATGAGTACACACAACATACCTGTTCAAGATAAAAATCAGCAGGAAAACTCCATATGCTAACCTAAATATATGGATATCCTGAGCTTGGGGAAGAATTATCAAGAGACACCAGAACAAGTTTGAATTAGCCATGGTAAACAAATTATCAGCGTTCAAATTATCGAAGTTTCACTGTGTGTACGAGGGCTGATTGATATGTTGTGAGCCTCATATTGAAGATTTGAATTTTGTCAGACATATTGTAATCCCCATCAGTATCTATACACTTTTGCCAGCGGTGTTTAAGGGCCTGCTGTCATTGCAGCCAGTAAGGGTTGAGGGGGTAGTGTTGTTATTTCTTCTCTGTCTACATTTACATGTGTTTTCCTCTTTCTTCCCTATCCCTCGCACCCAACTCCTCTACTATCTCTTCTGTCTCTTTACTCCCTTTCTTTGGGAGACAACACAAAATGACCCACAAGGGTTGATGTGTCATTAACAACAGTTAAGGCCCTGACCTGATGTTGTATTCTGCAGCATCTGATCTGGGCCTGCGCTATTTGCCAGTGTACCCATTCTAGAGTTTACCTGACTGAGTTAAATCCCAGAAAGGGTATAAGAGAAGTATTCCAAACGTGTCTGAATCAGCCTGCACGTCTACGCCAATAGTGCAAGGACTATGTGCATGCCAATAGTCTGCTGTCTTGTTTTCAACAATCTGCATCTGCGATTAGACATTTAGCACATTGTATGCTGGTGGACTCTTCCATTGCTATATGCTGGACAAGTCCATTTGTCATATAAGGGGTGTCAGGCCTACTTTTTTCGTTCTTATTCTATTTTTGGTGGAAAATTCTGTTAGCAAATAGTGCAGACCCTGATCAGACGCGCCTCATCTGGGCCTGCACTGTTTGTTAAGGTACTCCTTTAGGGGTTTCCTGCATACAATGGGTTAGTATTCATGTTGCCAATCATTTCAAAATCTTTATAATTTTGTATGAAAGATGTACATGGTTATTTTGTCTACTCAATTGGCAATTTTTTAACAGCAATACAAAAACTGACAGTCTAACTTGCTTATTCCACTCTTTTTTCACATGCCTCTATGTTCAAAACCATTGTGGATAAACATTTTATCAGTTGTTTATGCATTTGCATTTATAATTAGAAATGTGTCCAGACGATACAGATGCCCCAGCCCAGGGGCCCGCCTCACCCCAAAAATCCATGTTGCAACAACAGCTGTCACTGGACAGCATAGCTCTACTGCAAAAGTGTTCTACCCATAGATGGGGATATTGATGATTAAATCTTTGGACAAAAAACTATCATCATCCCCAATTTGAACCCTATTAATTAAATAGTTTGGAAAATATTAGCTCTAAGAAACTTTAACATTAAAAATTTAATTTTCTCAGTGTGTGACCTTGACCTTGAGGTCATGGGCAGGGTCGGTGGTATGGCTGAATGAAACTTGGGACCTGTATCTATCATCATTCCAAATATGAAGCCAATCTATATGGTTTGGAAAATATGAGCTCTAAAACTTTAAAAGCATCATAAGACTAAGTCTGTGACCTTGACCTTGAGGGGTGGGGTATATCCACTTTTGGACCTGTAACTATCATCATACCAAATACTAGAATTTGTTTTTCTACAAAAACACAGATGTCTCCCCCATTTTTGACTGCTAACTATAACCTTGACATTGGAGGTATTGAGCTGGGTCTTGTGTGCAATACATCATCTAATGAAGATGAACATTTCTGCATAGTAACTTTAAAAATGTTCAAAGAAAAATAAAAAAGTTATTGGCCGTAAACAAAAAAGCACTTTTTTACCTTTGACCTCTAAGTATGGCCTTGACCTTTGAGGTACAACACATCGTCTCATGATGGTTACCATTTCTGCCAAGTAATTTCATAATCCATCAAAGAATAAGGAAGTTATTGACTGTCCCTTTTTTTTTACCTTTGACCTCTAGGTATGACCTTCACATTGGAGGTATGGACCCAGGTCTTGCACATGACTCATGGTCTAATGACGGTGAACATTTCTGCATGGCTACTTTATAAAGTCCATCCAGAAATAAAAAAGTTAATGACTGGACACAAAAATACAAACTTTTTTTACCTCTGACCTCTTAGTATGACCTTGATTTTGGAGGTACCGACCTAGGGCTAGCGTGCACCACATCGTCTCATGATGGTTAACATTTCTGCCAAGTAATTTCACAATCTATCCAGGAAGAAGAAAGTTATTGACTGAACACTAAAAAAAGGCCTCTTTTTGTCCTTTGACCTCTTGTCCTTTGACCTTTTGTCCTTGACATTTGAGATACCAACTTGGGTCATGCACACATTACATCGTCTCATGGTGGTTAACATTTCTGCCAAGTAATTTCAAAATCCTTCTAAAAATAAGGAAGTTATTGACAGAACTCAAAAAAAGGCCCCCGTTTTACCTTTAACCTCTATGTATGACCTTGACCTTTCAGGTACCAAACTGGGTCATGCGTGCAACACATCATCTCATCGAGGTTAACATTTCTGCCTAGCAATTTCAAAATCCATCTAAAAACTAGAAATGGTGTTTGTAAAACACAATGCCCCCAACCTTTTCTTGTCCCTAGATGGCAAAATATTCAACAAATATTGTTAAAGACTCAAAAACATACAACAAGAATTCCGCCGAAGGCTATGTTGCGCCTGTGGGGGCGCAAAGTCACCAAACCATGAAATCTAGGTCAAGGTCAAAAATGGATGCCTGCATAAAAATTTCACTCCTAGTTGCAAGCATGTACCAAGTATCATCAATGAAACTCTTAAAAACCGACTCTTACATCAGGGTGAAAGTTAGGGTTGTCACACTATTTTACAAAGGCAGTGAACCATAAAATGTAGATCAAGGTCAGAAATGGATACTTGCATTGAAGTTTCGATTCCTAAATGATTGATGAAAATATACATGTGTGTGTGCGTGTGTGTGTGTGTGTGTGTGTGTGTGTGTTGGGATTGCATGAATGTGTGTATATATATGCATGCATGTGTATATGCATGCATGAGTACATGCATGTTTGCATGTGGGAGTGCATGGATGCAGGCATGCATGTGCATGCAGGCATGTGTGTGCATGGATGCATGCATGTGTGTGCATGGATGGATGCATGCATGTGTGTTCATACATGAGTGCATGCATGCATGTATGTACATGCATGCAACTGTGAATACATGCATTTGTGTATGCATGTATAAGTGCATGTGTGCTTGCATGTTTGCATGCATACATAAAACCATGCATGTGTGTATGCATGCATGCATGTGTGACTTCATGCCATGGATGAGAAAAAAAATACGCGTTAGCTTATTTTCCATCAGGAATGCATATATGAAATTTAAAAACAATAGCATATACGGTTCTAAAGTTATGCTATGCATCACTTTTAGCACACATTATAATGGGCACAAATTACCAAAATGACAAAGGGCCATAACTCACAAAGTATTTTTCGGAATTTTGTCAAAGTTAAGCAGGTCATCTACTCATCAACACCAATCTACGTGTATTCATCAACATTCAAGGCTCTAGCTATAATAGTTTTTGAGATATTTTGCTGACAAGATTTTATTCAAAAAACTTCAAAGGGCAATAACTCTTCCAAGAGGCATAATCCGGATGAGAAAAAAAAAATGTATGTCAGCTAATTTTCCATCAGGAATGCATATATGAAATTTCAAAACCATAGCATACACGGTTCTAAAGTTATGCTATGCATCACTTTTAGCATATATTACAATGGGCACAACTTACCAAAATGACAAAGGACCATAACTCACAAAGGGTTTTTCGGAATTTTGTCAAAAGTTAATCAGTCCATCTACTCATCACCATCAATATGTTCACCAACTTTCAAGGCTCTAGCTCCAATAGTTTTTGAGATATCTTGCCGACAAGATTTTATTAAAAAAATATCAAAGGGCAATAATTCTTGAAAGGAGCATAATCCGGACAAGAAAAAAAATACGTGTCAGCTTATTTTCCATTAGGAATGCATATAGGAAATTCATCAAAACCATAGCATACACAGTTCTACAGTTATGCTATGCATCACTTTTAGCATTCATTACAATGTGCACAAATTACCAAAATGACAAAGGGCCATAACTCACAAAGTATTTTTCGGAATTTTGTCAAAAGTTAATCAGTTCATATACTCATCACCACCAATATACTCAACAACTTTCAAGGCTCTAGCTCCAATAGTTTTTTAGATATCTTGCTGACAAGATTTTATTAAAAAATTTCAAAAGGCAATAACTCTTGAAAGGGGCATAATCTTGATGAGAAAAAAAATACGCGTCAATTAATTTTCCATCAGGAATGCATATATGAAATTTCAAAACTATAGCATACACGGTTCTAAAGTTATGCTATGCATCACTTTTAGCATACATTACAATGTGCACAAATTACCAAAATGACAAAGGGCCATAACTCAAAAAGTATTTTTCAGAATTTTGTCATAAGTTAATCAGTTCATCTACTCATCACCACCAATCTATTCACCAACTTTCAAGGCTCTAGCTCCAATACCTTTTGAGATATCTTGCTGACAAGATTTTATTAAAAAAATTTCAAAGGGCAATAACTCTTGAAAGGGGCATAATCCGGACAAGAAAAAAAATACGCGCCAGCTAATTTTCCACGAGGAATCCATATATGAAATTTCAAAACCCTAGCATACACGGTTCTAAAGTTATGCTATGCATCACTTTTAGCATACATTACAATGGGCACAAATTACCAAAATGACAAAGGGCCATAACTCAAAAAGCATTTTTCAGAATTTTGTCAAAAGTTAATCATTTCATCTACTCATCCCCACCAATATATTCACCAACTTTCAAGGCTCTAGCTCCAATACTTTTTGAGATATCTTGCTGACAAGATTTTATTAAAACAATTTCAAAGGGCAATAACTCTTGAAAGGGGCATAATCCGGACGAGAAAAAAAATACGCGTCAGCTTATTTTCCATGAGGAATCCATATATGAAATTTCAAAACCCTAGCATACACGGTTCTAAAGTTATGCTATGCATCACTTTTAGCATACATTACCGAAATGACAAAGGGCCATAACTCACAAAGTATTTTTCGGAATTTTGTCAAAAGTTAATCAGTTCATCTTCTCATCACCACCAATATATTCACCAACTTTCAAGGCTCTAGCTCCAATAGTTTTTGAGATATCTTGCTACAAGATTTTATTTAAAAAAATTCAAAGGGCAATAACTCTTGAAGGGGGCATAATCCGGACGAGAAAAAAAATATGCATCTGCTAATTTTCCATGAGGAATCCATATATGAAATATTAAAACCCCAGCATACACGGTTCTTTAGTTATGCTATGCATCAAAAGCGTAACAGATGGACGAACGAACCAGAACCAATATGCCCCTCCAACTTTTTCAAAGTTTGGGGCATAATAAGAAAGTTATTGACCAAACACAAAAAAAGGCCCCTTTTTACCTCTGACCTCTACGTATGACCTTGACATTTTAAGTACCAAACTGAATCAGGCATGCAACACATCGTCTCATGATAGTTAACATGTTTTCCAAGTAACTTCAAATTCTATCTTAATATAAGCAAGTTATTGACAAAACCCGAAAAAAGGCCCCTTTTTTACCTTTGACCTCTAAGTATGACCTTGACCTTTGAGGTACCAACCTGGGTCATGCATGCAACACATCATTTTATATTGGTTAACATTTCTGCCAAGTGATTTCAAACCCCATCTCAAAATAAGAAAGTTATTGACCAAATACGAAAAAAAGGCCCCTTTTTTGGCCCTTTGACTTCTAAGTACGACCTTGACCTTTGAGGTACTAATTTTCCTCATGCGCACCACACATCGTCTCATGGTTGTTAATAATTATGCCAAGTAATTTTAAAATCCATCTCAAAATAAGAAAGTTATTGACCAAATACGAAAAAAAGGCCCCTTTTTTGACCTTTGACCTCTAAGTATGACCTTGACCTTTGAGGTAGTGACCTGCCTCATGCGCACCACACATCGTCTCATGGTTGTTAATAATTATGTCAAGTAATTTTAAAATCCATCTCAAAATAAGAAAGTTATTGACCAAATACGAAAAAAAGGCCCCTTTTTTGACCTTTGACCTCTAAGTATGACCTTGACCTTTGAGGTACTGACCTGCCTCATGCGTACCTCACATCGTCTCATGGTTGTTAATAATTATGCCAAGTAATTTTAAATCAATCTCAAAATAAGAAAGTTATTGACCAAATACGAAAAAAAAAAGGCCCCTTTTTTTACCTTTGTCTTCTAAGTATGACCTTGACCTTTGAGGTACCGACCTGCCTCATGCGCACCACACATCGTCTTATGGTTGTTAATATTTCTGCCAAGTAATTTTAAAATCCATCGGAAAATAAGAAAGTTATTGACCGGACATGATTTGCCCATACATATATACATACTGACAAACTTCCAAGGGAGATAATTCAAAAAGTATAAATGCAAGAGTTATAGTTCTTGCGCACTGCACGTCGTCTTATGCTGATTAATATTTATACGAAGTTTCGTGAAGATAGCTCTAACGGTTTTCAAGTTATGGAGCGGACACGAATGTGTGACAGACGGACAGACAGACAGACAGACAGACGCCCGGGGGAAAAACAATATGTCTCTCCGAAAAAAAAATTTTCGGGGGAGACATAATGAAGCAAATCCATATGGTTTGGTGAGTATGAGCTCTTAATCAACTTAAATTACAAAAAATCTTTGTCTGTGACCTTGACCTTTGGGGCACATGCATGGTTGGGGGTATTGGACCAGTATCAATCATCATACCAAATATAAACTTAATTCATCGTAGGATTTGGAAAATATAAACTCTTAAAATATCTAATTAAAAATTTCTAAGTCTGTGACCTTGACCTTGAGCCCATGGGCATGGGTGGGGGTATCTCTGAATAAAATGGACAGGTATCTAACATCATACCAAATATAAACATAATCCATCGTACAATTTGGAAAACTTCAACTCTTAAAATATCTAATTAAAATTTTCTAAGTCTGTGACCTTGACCTTGAAGCCATAGGCATGAGTGGGGGTATTGCCAAATAAACATTTGGACCTGTATCCATCATCATAGCAAATATAAGCCAAATCCATATGGTTTGGAAAGTTTGAGCTCTTTAAAATCTTTAACATTGTCTAAGTCTGTGACCTTGACCTTGAGGTCATAGGCATGGGTGGGGGTATTGCTGAATAAAACATTGTACCTATATCTATCATCATACCAAATATGAACCAAAGCCATCATAAAAGTTCAGGTTCTACCAGGTACAAATACCTTAACTGGAGTCTTTAACATTGAAAATTTCTAAGTCCATGACCTTGACCTTAAGGCCATAGGCATGGGTGGGGGTATTGCTGAAGAAAACTTTGGACCTACATCTGTAATCATACCAAATATGAACCAATTCCATAAAATGGTTTGGAAAAATGAGTTCTAAAATGTTCAGGGTCTACCTGTTACAAAAACCTTAACCTGAGTCTTTAACATTGAAAATTTCTAAGTCTTTGACCTTGATCTTGAGGTCACAGGCATGGGTGGGGGTATCACTTAATAAAACTTTGGACCTATATCTATCATCAAACCAAATATGAAAAAGTTCCATCGTATGGTTTGGAAAATATGAGTTCTAAAAGTTCAGGCTCTACTTATAACAAGGAGGTTACAGGATCACGTACGTAAGTACGTACATACACACACACGTACAGTCGGACGTAACATGTACGCATGTACGGAAAACCAAAAACCTATATGCCCCCGTGGGGGGATAAAAATAGTAAGCTCCTACCTTTTGTTGAACCTGTTGTTTTCTCCGTTCCTCTGGAGCTGAACATTGTCCTAAAACAAACATATTGTATAGTACCGGTAAAAAATACACATTCAGATTAAAATACGTGTTTGTTTCTTTCTTTGTTTCTTTCTTTTATTACTTGTCAATATGTACCATAGTTAATGCCCTTGATTGTGAAAGAATATAAGAATTTCTATAAATTTCACATACACAATTAATGATACTGATTATTGACAATTTATCATATGACGTCGCGTCTGAGAGTGTAATAACGCCATGTAATATTTTCGATAATCCACTAGCAAATTAGCTAGATACGTCCCGTAACGTTACATGTACGACGTCCTTAGCGACGTCGTGTTTACTAGTGGCGGAATTTTGGCATTTTTGTAAACAAACGTGAATAAAATGCGCTTTAAATGTCATATGATAAATAGAATCTTGCATTCGTGCCCATGTATTATTGAATTTATTAAACTCGTTGAGGAAAAGGGATAAAATGCTCGGCAAAGCCTCGCATTTTATCCCTTTTCCTCAACTCGTTTAATAAATTCAATAATACATGAACACTCATGTAAGATCCTCTATATCTTGTCTGAGATTTCTTTCTTTCATTCCTTCTTTCTAATCAGTCAGGTATCATATTGCTGTCAATGCAACTTTGACCAATTTTCTCAAACGTATATTACTCCCTAGATATGCTGGCCTCGGTAGCTCAGTTGGATGTGCATCTGACCGGTGATCATGATGCGGGTTCGATACCTGCCTGGGTCGGCACATCCTTTCATGGAGATTGATCATGTAATATTTTCATGGTCATTCTCTCCCTTCCAATGTTTCAAGAAGGGCAGTTGTCAGTTTCTGGCAAAAAGAACGTGCACTGTACAGGTTAACCGCTTTCGTATAAGCCTGCCCAGGAAAAGAGTCAATAGGTAAACTGACCGGCTCAAAAATGACCTAAAATAGTGTTGATTGGGCTGTAAAACTCCAATACAAACAAAACAAAAACTCCCTAGATATACATATACATGTATCTTACTTACAACAAGAACTTTTGGTTGAAGTTCAACTTCAAGAAGATGTAACAAATATTATGGAAGAAAGGTTTGTTGAAGTGCATATCATATCATAAAATCTTTTGTTTGTTTGATTGGAAGTTTAATGTCCATGTCAACACTGTAAAGGTCATTTTGGAGATGTTGCTTCCAATTTTGTGGGACTTTTACCCGACATTGAGATGAAATGACATCTCAAGCCCTGCTGCCCAATGAAACAAATATAGTTTATAAGCATGGACGGTACGACTCGCACAGAATTGCCTGGACAGGCTTAGATCCCATAAGCGTTTTACCAGTACTCTTGTGCGGGTCGGTTTCAGCTTTGCGTGGAAGCATCATGCAGCCCATCTATTTCTTCAAGCCCCAATGGGCTGGGGGCTAAATGATAAAATCTATATCTGGCTAAGTACTACATGTATAAGCTTCTTCAAAATTCTTTAAAACATAAAACCCTGTTGCACTTTAAAATTAATTCAGTATATACCTGTACTGTCTGGCCTGCTGAAGATATTTTCTTGCTTGTGCAATTTCTTGGCCAAGTCTGTGTAGATCATCACCCTCAAAGCCTGGCAAATGTGGGTACTGAAAAAGAAGTTGAACTGAGTACACTTAAAAGATTTTGATAAATGGAGTTAACATTTTGTGATTTCTTCCTGTTTGTTTAACTGGGCATGATGAAAGTGTGTCTACATGTACTAAAGAAGGAAATACAGTAGGATTTTAATGAATATTTGTGTGATGTAGGGCTAGTTCAAACCACTGAGGGTTAATGACAGCACCAGAATGGGGGCACAAGATGGATATCTTTTCAATTTTCTTCAAGGTATGCTGTTTGTACTCATTAGAATTGCCTCGATGAGGCAAGTCTAATGAGTACACACAACAAACATTTTCAAAGATAAATATTGCTAACGGTGAATGTGGCAACTGGACACATGTGATAACAAGGTTTTCATCATCCACTCAGTGCTCAGGTAATGTGATTGCAGTCTTCTTGTTTCAGACCTCTATATAACACTGGCCATTATAACACAATTTTAAACAAAACACAAATCCAACTAGAATCGCGCAGTCGATGGCAAGCCATCGCATATCCCCACGCTTCCCTGCGGGCCCCACCCCCTGGGCCATCCCCTAGGGGTGTTTGACCCGAGGGGTAAAATTTTGATTGTGATGTATTCAACTCATCATGCCGTTCCATTTAATATGCTACACAACCATGTTCTGAAAACTTTGATTTTTTATCCCCAAGGTGCCCCACCCCTGGCCCCACTCCCAGGGGTAGGATCAAAATTCCGAAAGTGTTATGCACTCCCAAGACCAAAGTTTTATCAGTTCCCAAAGTTTCAAGTTTCTATCTATAACCGTCTAGGAGGAGTTCTCGGTAACAGTAATGTATGGGGGTAAAGGGGTCAAAATCAGTTTTTGACCTCTGGTGACCTCAAAATGGACCCCAGGGGTCCAATTTTGGTTGTAATGTTTTCTACTCATCATGCCTTTCGCTTTGATATATTACACGGCCATGTTCTGGAAATTTTTATTTTTGACCCCCAAGGTGCCCCACCCCCTGGACCCACCCGTAGGGGTGTGATCAAAATTCCGAAAGTGTCATGCACTCACCAGACCAAAGATCTATCAGTTCCCAAAGTTTCAAGTTTCTATCTATAACCGTCTAGGAGGAGTTATCCGGTAAAGGGGTCAAAATCAGTTTTTGACCTCTGGTGACCTCAAAATTGACCCCAGGGGTCAAATTTTGGTTGTAATGTTTTCTACTCATCATGCCGTTCGCTTTGATATATTACACGACCATGTTCTGGAAATTTAGATTTTTGAGCCCTGCGGGCCCCACCCCCTGGGCCCACCCGTAGGGGTGTGATCAAAATTCCCAAAGTGTCATGCACTCCCCAGACCAAAGATCTATCAGTTCCCAAAGTTTCAAGTTTCTATCTATAACCGTCTAGGAGGAGTTATCCGGTAAAGGGGTCGAATCATTTTTTGACCTCTGGTGACCTCAAAATTGACCCCAGGGTCAAATTTTGGTTGTAATGTTTTCTACTCATCATGCCGTTCGCTTTGATATATTACACGACCATGTTCTGGAAATTTTTATTTTTGACCCCTGCGGGCCCCACCCCCTGGGCCCACCCGTAGGGGTGTGATCAAAATTCCGAAAGTGTCATGCACTCCCCAGACCAAAGATCTATCAGTTCCCAAAGTTTCAATTTCTATCAATAACCGTCTAGGAGGAGTTATCCGGTAAGACGGGTCGGACGGACGTACGGACGACGAAGACCATTACAATATCCCCACTTTTTCTTCAAAAAGCGTGGGGATAAAAATGTATAGATTGTACAGAAAAATGCCCATAAATGTTCATTTTTTCTATATATATATCTATACATTTTGTCTGTACAGAGGACTCTCATTATAATGACAGAATATTGCCGATACAGCCAATTCCCAAAAGGAGTAGAATAATAGGCAATAAAGGGCCTTTACTCTATATCACTCCAAGAAAAAAATGTTATTGTGGATATTTGTTAGAACAGCCTCCCCAAGCATTTTGAAGAAATATCCACAACATTTGTGACTTGGAGTATCAAATAATGACAATGTTCTTGAATATCTTCATTAATCATCTCATCCTGTTTGTTCGAAATTGTCGTTATAGAGTTTTCTGTTATATCGAATGTCGGCATAAAGAGGATTGACTGTATAACACAAATATTTAACTAACACAGTTTCTGCTTTGGACCACAAAAAAGGTCTAGTATACAGTGTTTTCTTAACCCTTATGATGCCACGAAAAACTGTATCAGAAAATGTCGTCTGCTAATGTTGTCTGCTGCATATTCTTGTAAACATTTCAAACAGAATTTTGCAATAGGCAAACAGTGTGGACCCTGATCAGACTGCTCCTACAGTCTGATCTGGGTACACACTGTTGGCAAAAAAATGACTTTTCAAGTTACCAGCTGACAAATTTTCGTGAGCATCACATTACCTCAGCATCATTGAACCCCTCTGTAAGAAGTTTATGGGCAAACAGCTGAGCATCAAAATCACTGTGACATCTGTGATATCTGCCCCCAGTCTCCACGGCCAATAACTTCAAGAAATTGTTTGCTGTGCTGAAAAACAGAGAAACTCAATGTAGAAGCTTTGGACTGGATAATGTCAAAAATTGGCGACAATGTATTCTTTGATAAACTGTCAGTCTCAATAGCTCAGTGGTTAGTACGTTCGACTTATGATCCAGAGGTTGTGGGTTCAAATCCAGCCACCAGAGCCGAGTTTGGGCAAGACACTTTATGACAATGCCTCGCTCGACCCAGGTGTAAATGGGGAGCAGTGGTGTCAAAGTCACTGCCTCTCTCTCGTGCACGTGATAACCAGAATGAGTGTTCGAGAGCGATTCAATAAGCTTGGAGCTTTCATCACAATTGAACTAATATAAATTAGTATAAACTAAGAAATCTGATGTCATCACGTAATGTCTGTTTTCATAAGCTGGCATTTAGTTTTACACAGCTCACAGAATTTGCCACTTTGAGCAAATACAACATATTTTTCACAAAGAAGTGTATTAAAGCATTAGAATGGGGTTTATTTTTTATAGTGAAAATTGCCATTTGGGCAGATAAGACCATTGGTTTTACCGCTGCAAATTTTGTTTAACAGCTCTGCTGATTGATGCCTTTCCATGAAAAAAATTTCTGACTGTAAAAACTGAGGATTAACCTTCCGAAATAGCAATTTTCAATACAGGTCCCATAAGACACAGATGGCTCAATATAATTTCACTATGAATATGTGAAGTGGTTATTATTAACCCATTATAAGTGGGAAACCCCTAAAAGGGTAGCCTGGCAAACAGCGCAGGCCCAGATCAGACACCATAGAATGTGGCAGCTGATCAGGGTCTGCACTGTTTGCTAACAGGATTTTCTATTAAAAATGGAACAAAAATGAAAAAATAGGCCTGAAACCCCTTCAATGACAAATGGACTTGTCCAACATATAGCAATGGACGAGTCCACCAGTATTCAATGGGTTAAGTTTTACGTAATGTCATTATGAAACTGCTTGTGACATCCTCCATATGAGCCCAATCATGAGAAAACCTGACTTTGGGGTTTGCGACCACGTAAAACACAAACTAACCTACACAGTTACAGAGACTAGCAAACATCTAGAAATTTCAGAAATAGAAGCTCTATCCAAGCAGCAAACACAAAGGTGCAGATCACACTGCAAGTACGCGCAGTCTGATCTGCACTTTTGTTGTTTGAAAATGGCAAAAACAGGGTATCTCATGACAAAAACAGGTTTTCTTACAGCAAAACAGGTTTTCTTTTTTTTTTTTTTTTTCTTTGTTTGAGGTTCTACCTCATTTTGGAGATGTTGCTTCCAATTTTGTGGGACTTCGATACCTGACATTGAAATGAAAAGATGTCTCAAGCCCTATCAGCCAATCAAACCAAGAGGGTTTATATACAGGAACGGTTCGACTCACAACACTTTGCCTCATCTAAGTGGCTTACCAGTATCCATGTCTAGTCGGTTTCAGCTCTGTGTGGGAGCATCATGCAGCCCAATCTATTTCTGCAAATCCCGAAGGGCAAGGGCCAAAGTTTTATTTTGACATAGTTAATAAGATAAATATAATTATCATATGACCTTACTTATCACTACAGTTGAAGGATATTGTGTTGATGGGTATCAATCTTTCACTGTTCTCAGCCACTTCTTTAAGGACCAAGGCTGTGCTAGTGTCTGGTTTACCATCACTCAGTAGGTATACTGCATCTATATCATAGTCTTCAAATGCAAGCTGTGGATGGAAAATCATTTTAGTTTTTTATTACTTTCAGGCTTTCTTCTTTAACCCATTGCATGTGGGAAACCCCTAAAAGAGTAATTTGGCAAACAGTGCAGGCCCAGATCAGAAGCCACAGAATGCAGCGTCTGATCAGGGCCTCCACTATTTGCTAACAGAATTTTCATTCAAAAAAGAGTAAATACGAAAAAATAGAACTGATACCCCTTATATGACAAATGGACTTATCCAACATTTAGCAATCTCAACTTCGGCTATCTCAATAGTATCACTTATGTCGAAGTCATTTTTCACTCCCCAATATTTTCACTATATTTTTATATATTTTAACTCCAAGTATTTCGAAATCTGATATCTCGAAAAATCAGATTTCTCGAAGTGATTTTTTATGCCTGGTACCTAATTTCTTTTACAATCATGATTGCTTATGTCGAAGTTCGGATCGGCGAATTGAATTATCCGCCATTACTGTGCAAATTGAAACCATGGCGACTGTTGTTGTCAGTTCAGCCATGTGATTGGTGTCGTGTGAAAAATATACAAACTGAACTGTTATTAATCATTTATTAATCAACAAACTTTCCCATTCAGCAAGGAATCGGCCTCAATAGAAAGTATGTGTTCATAAAAATTTAACCCTTATCCTGATTAACATAACCCCTACCTTTGCAACAGTGTAGATCCAGATCAGAAGCCATCTGATCAGGATCTACACTGTTTGTCATGCAGTTTGTGAGCTGAACAAGTGCATTATATAGAGTAATTTGATTGGTTCTTAGTCAGAGATGGGTATATTAATTCATTTAGTAGTAGATGGGCTAAAACTTTTTATGAAAACTGATGACATAGTCAAGATAGATGTTATCAGAAAAACTCTTTCTGTACATTTTTACAGGCAAGCTAATAAAACAACAGGGCCATGATGGCCCTGGATCGCTCCACAGGGTAACAAGTGGGCCTCTGGGAGAGCCATTATTGGCCCCAGGCTATAATTTGAATAATCTTGGTAGTGGTCTAAAAGGTGAAGCTTCATACCAAATATCAAAGACCGGAGCCTTCTGGTTTCAGACAAGAAGATTTTTAATGGTTTTCCTTATATAAGTCTATATAAACAAAAATCAAAAATGAGTTCCTTTAAGAGCAATGAAAACATTCATAAGAAAGAAGATGGGTCATACTACGTAGTTTCGGCTAATAAAGCCTCATCAGTGACCCTGTAATGATCCGGCAAAGAAAGCCAGAGGAAACATACTGCAATTTTGCGAATTTCGAATAGGCAGTCGATTCATAGACTGATATAAATCGAAATGGGGTCCAAATAATTAAAACCCTGTCTAGAATATGAGTCTAAACCAATAATTTATTTCCGATTTCTCAGAATATTCACGCTGATCTCAAAGGACCAAAAGTAAAATATAAACTGCTCTATGGTTGATGTACGGGGAGATGTTTTACGGCCGCCACACGGCACAACACCAGCTGCAGTGAAGGCAAACAAAAATCAAAAATGAGTTCCTTTAAGAGCAATGAAAACATTCATAAGAAAGAAGATGGGTCCCCAGGGCTGGCCAT
Source organism: Lucinisca nassula (assembly GCA_963580285.1). Classification (NCBI taxonomy): domain Eukaryota; kingdom Metazoa; phylum Mollusca; class Bivalvia; order Lucinida; family Lucinidae; genus Lucinisca; species Lucinisca nassula. The sequence continues at coordinate 80,860,111 of OY757011.1, forward strand.
TTTTGGCTCCAGGGCTATAATTGAACAAGATGGGTCCCCAGGGCCGGCCATTTTTGGCTCCAGGGCTATAATTGAACAATCTTGGTAGAAATCCACAAGACAAAGCTTCATATCAAATATCAAAGACCTTGGCCTTCTGCTTTCAGCCAATAAGATTTTCGAAGGTTTTCATTGCCTTGACTACTATTTCCTAGGCCTATAATTTGAACAATTTTGATAGAGGTCCACTAGATGAAGCTTCACACCAAATACCAAAGACCTGGGCCTTGCAAACCGAAGGGCCCCAGGGCAGGGGCATTTTTGGTCCAAGGGCTATGATCTGAACAATCTTGGTAGAGGTTACACACCAAATATCAAAGACCTGGGCCTTGCGGTTTCGGAGAAGATTTTTTTGATAGAGGTCCACTAGATGAAGCTTCACACAAAATATCAAAGAACTGGGCCTTGCGGTTTCAGAGAAGATTTTTAAAGATTTTCCCTATATAAGTCTATGTAAAAACAAAGGGGGGGGGGGGGGCATTTTTGGCCCCATGGCTATAATTTGAACAATCCTGGTAGAGGTCCACTATCTGAAGCTTCATACCAAATATCAAAGACCTGGGCCTTGTGGTTTCAGAGAAGAAGATTTTTAAAAAATTTCTGTATATAAGCCTATGAAAAACCAAAGAGCCCGGGGGCGGGGGTATTTTTGGCCCTAGGGCTATAATTTGAACAATCTTGATAGAGGTCCACTAGATGAAGCTTCACACCAAATATCAAAGACCTGGGCCTAGCGGTTTCAGAGAACAAGATTTTTAAAGGTTTTCCCTATATAAGTCTATGTAAAACCAAAGGCCTGCTGGGCTGGGGCATTTTTTGCCCCAGGTCTATGATTTGAACGATCTTGGAAGAGGTCCACTGGATGAAACTTCATACCAAATATCAAAGACCTGGGCCATGTGGTTTCAGAGAAGAAGGTTTTTAAAATTTTCAGTAAAAAAAATCTATTTTTAGCTTCTGTGACCTAGATGTGCAACAGACAGGAACCATTTGAACAACTTTGAAAGGGGACCACCTAAGGATCATTCCTGTGAAGTTTGGTCAAAATCCGATCAGTGGTTGAGGAGATGTCGTTTGAAGAAAAAGTTTACGCAAGCACGGATGCATGCACGCACGACGGACAAAAAGTGATACCAAAAGCTCACCTCGTAACTACGTGACAGGTGAGCTTAAAATACTCCATGTGATTCAGGACAATTCCAAACATCTAAAATAATATGTATGAACACCAATTTAGCAAAAGATAGTTATTGGTTAACAGTCAAGAACTTTTAACCCATAACATGCCAATCACAATTATTGTCGTCTGCTTTGCTGTCTGCTGGTTACCTTAATTTAAAAGTAATTTTTTTGCAAACAGAGTGAACCCAGATCAGACTGCTCCTGATCTGGGCCCACACTGTTTGCCTGTGTGCAAAAATATTTTTAAAAAGTTTGCAAGAAGACTCTGCAGACGACATCTTCAGATGTTTTTCTATGCATCTTAAGGGCTAAAGTACAGGCCTTATCACAATCGTACCTTGAGTGCCTCCAGGGTACAGGTATTCCCACTGGCTTTCAGGGTAGATGCCCACTTCACTGCTGAATGACAATTATCCTGGGTTGCTGGCTGAATTTGATCCTTCCATTTTTCACAGTTACCAGAAAATCTGATTAGGTTGAACCTGTAAACATATGATGCATAGCATTGATTTTGTTTGTTTGATTTGAGGTTTAACGTCTCCATCAACACTGTAAAGGTCATTCTGGAGGCATTGCTTCCAATTTTGTGGGACCTTTAACCGACACTGAGATGAAATGACATCTCAAGCCCTGCCGCCCAATGAAACCAATAGGGTTTATAAGCATGGAGGGTCTGACACTTGCATCGCTTTGCCTGGACAGGCTTAGAGCGGTTTACCGGTACTTGTGTGCAGGTCGGTTTCAGCTCTGGGTGGCAGACCATGCAGCCCATCTATTTCTTCAAGCCCTGATGGGCGGGGGCCGGATGCATATCACTGAAGCCAGAGTCCCATATGGCCTAGCTAATTGTTGACTTCCGATATCTATATGAAATCAGAGTAGATGCTGATCTTTGTTGATTTATTTTGGTTTTACGGCCCTATCAAGAATATTTCACATATTTTGTTGGCAAAAGCAAGAGTGCCCATAGAACAACCACCTGATCTTCGGTTGCAGAACAGAGCATCTCACATGTGACCAGACTCGAATCCACAGCAGTGTAAGACCTAATGATAAAGAGACAGTACTCTTACCCACTGGACCACCGGCTGAGACAGGTTGATGAATATGTAAGCATAGAAACAGATATGGTGGGTATTTGATGCTGATTAAAGATTCTTTACAAAAACGTATGAGACAGGTTGATGAATATGTAAGCATAGAAACAGATATGGTGGGTATTTGATGCTGATTAAAGATTCTTCACAAAAACGTATGAGACAGGTTGATGAATATGTAAGCATAGAAACAGATATGGTGGGTATTTGATGCTGATTAAAGATTCTTTACAAAAACGTATGAGACAGGTTGATGAATATGTAAGCATAGAAACAGATATGGTGGGTATTTGATGCTGATTAAAGATTCTTTACAAAAACGTATGAGACAGGTTGATGAATATGTAAGCATAGAAACAGATATGGTGGGTATTTGATGCTGATTAAAGATTCTTTACAAAAACGTATGAGACAGGTTGATGAATATGTAAGCATAGAAACAGATATGGTGGGTATTTGATGCTGATTAAAGATTCTTTACAAAAACGTATGTTGTGGGTATTCATTTGAGCTGCCTCAGTGATGCCGTTCAAATGAATACCCACAACAAAGGTTTATATGGAGAAATAAGGAAAATTATCCTTCAGTTATCACCAAACAGCCAGCTTATCTGTTGCTGTGAGTAAATTCTTCATTCAGAACACATACATACAAGGTAAACATAAAGGTATGTGACAGAATAGAGACAAAGTGATTTTCAGAAATCAATCAAACTGCTCAGATACCGAGAATCTGAGCTTCCTCTTAACTAAAAGAATTGTTTGTTTGATTTGAGGTCAACACTATAGAGGTCATTTTCGAGACGCTGCTTCCAACTTTGTGGGACTTTTACCCGACATTGAGATGAAATGACATCTCAAGCCCTGTCGCCCAGTGAAACCAATAGAGTTTATAAGCATGGACGGTTCAACTCAGACCGCTTTGGACCATCCATGCTTATAAACTCTATTGGTTTCATTGGGCGACAGGGCTTGAGATATCTCAACTAACAGAATATACAGAAAAACAAGCATTTATAGTTCCTTTTTTTCCATATAATCGTTGCATTTTCCTTGTTAGTTTTCATTTTATCACATCTAAAACTATATAGAGGATCTTACACGAGTGGTCATTTCATATGAAATTTATGAATCAAGCCTTGGGAGAGTTTCATAAATTTCATATGAAATGTTTGTTTGATTTGTTTGTTTGATTTGAGGTTTTATGTCCTCGTCGACCCTGTAATGGTCATTTTGGAGACGTTGCTTCCAATCTTGTGGGACTTTGACCCAATGTTGAGATGAAATATCATCACAAGCCCTGTCGCCCAATGAAACCAATAGGGTTTAAAAGCATGGATGATCCATCTATGTAATGACCACGAATAAAAGTATGAAATGACCACAAGTAAGAGTCTGTTTATCATATGGCCACTTTAAATTGGATTTTATCACCTTTAATTTTGACAATTTTTTCCACAAAAAAATGTAGGGTTGACATTGACGTGGTCATGACGTTACATAATCCTGCCAGTCTTATTACACGTGTGGCCATATGATTTTTATTACATGACGTTATCCACTGCTTATCAATGACGGCATATGATACATATATTTAATTAACCCTTATCCTGTTGATCACAGCAACCCCTACCTTTGCAAACAGTGTAGCTTCAGATCAGATGGCTTCTGATCAGGATCTACACTGCTTGTCACGTAGTTTGTGACTTGAACAAATACATAATCCAAGTAATCTTATTGGTGAATAGTCAGAGATTAATTTATTCAGCAGGATAAGGGTTTAGAACAGTGCACTAAATATTTCTGGCACTTTCATTCATAAATCAACAGCTTGCATAAACCAATTATTGACCATAAAACCTATGCAAAGTCGACCCAATCGTCCATAGTATAGGCACAACCTTTCATTCACAACTTGTACAGGTCGATGAATGTTTACTGAACATTACGTCACACGGGCCGGTCCATCTGATACCGTTATCTAGGGATGACAATGTCATCAGTGAATGCAAACTTCTTAAATAAAAGCTGAAACTCATTCCCATGCGCAACAATAGAACACATTGTTTGAATTATAAAAGATAGAAAATAAAAATATGACAAAAATTGACGAGAAGAACCAAAAACTTAAAAACAAATACCTTACGTAATAATTTGATGGTAGGCATGGTTTTGAATGTAGGTTTACTGTACGCGAAAGTGCTCTTGAATAACAAATAGCCGAGTGGTTATATTTAGAGGTCAGAATCATTGAAGTCCTCGGTGTGATGAGGGCGAGCTATAGAAGAGACACTCCCACAGTGTAATACATTTTAAACATTTTTTTCTTTTTTATTGGACGGGTTTTTAAAAAAAAACCGTCCTTTAAAATAGCGATGTCCGGGCGGGCGGGCGGGTGGGCGGGCGTCCTGCGGGCGGGCGGGCGGGCGTCGTCCCAGGTTTACCTTTTGGTTAACCTTTTTTCAAAGTGATATTTTTCATCTATTCTGTAGCAGATTGTTTTAATATCAGGACTGATGCATAAGTGGAGGTACCGCTTTCATGTATTATCCATAAATGGCGCAAAAGACTAAAATTTTGGCGGAAATTGTCATTTTTCAAACTTGTGTTTTTCAGGTTTACCTTTTGGTTAACCTTTTTTTCAAATGCCAGTGTAGTGGATAGAGTGCTGGACTACAAATCCTATTGTTGGCTATGAATCTGAGGGGCGTGAGTTCAAACCCCGGTGGAGACATTTTTTTTTTTTTTTTTTTTTTTTTCTTTTTTCATTCGTTTTTTTCTTTATTTTTCTTTTCTTCTCCATAAACACATATGAACAATTATTATCTTCCTCCCCTAATAGTTGCTAGTAATAATACATACATGCATGCACAGGCATGGAATTTTCTTTTTTTTTTTTTTTTCGTTCTTTTTTTAGCTCACCTGAGCACGAAGTGCTCAAGGTGAGTTGATGTCCGTCGTCCGTCAACAATTTCTTTAAACGACATCTCCTCCTGGGATAATGGCCCGATTTCAAAATTATTTTACAGAAATGTTCATTAGGTGACCCTTTATCAAAATTGCTAAAATAAGTGGCCACTAGAGCTAAAAATAGAGCTAAAAATAGAAAAAAACTTTATTTTGTTTTCTTCGTAAAACACATAAACAAATCAACCTCGCTGCCTCCACAAAAAGTTGTTACTGGGTTAGGATATTGCATTTGTTCTGTACATACATGCATACATAGTTTTACATACATACAGAAATGTTCATTAGGTGACCCTTTTTCAAAATCGCTAAAATCAGTGTCCACCAGAGATAAAAATAGAAAAAAAAAACTTTATTTTTTTTTCTTCTTAAAACACATAAACAAATCATACCCCTCCACAAAAAGTTGTTACTGGGTTATGATATTGCATTTGTTCTGTACATACATGCATACTTAGTTTTACATACATACCCTTCCCACCCTACCCTAGCATACCCTACCCCACAACCCCACCCCACCCCACCCCACCCCCATCCCAAAACAACCCCAATCCACCCCCAACCCCACCCCATCCCACCACTCCCCACCTTACCCGACCTCATCCCATCCCACCCACCCAAGCCCACCCCACCCCACCCCACAACCCCACCACACCCCATCCCACCCCACACCCCACCCCACCACAAATTCCACCCTGTCCCACCCGACTCCTAACCCATCCCACCCCACACCATCACACCCCACCCTACCCCACCCATGCCACCACCATCCTAACCGTACTGAAAAAAAAACCGTCCATAATGCCATTAGACATTTTTCTTGTTATATATTTCCTTTGTTGTTGATTTTTTAATATTAGTATGTAATTCATAATTTTCAAATTTCAGCGATTCACATTAACTTGAATTTCATAATTTCAGAATTTCATATTTCGAAATTGCATTGCAAAAACAGTTTTGATTCTTCGGCAGTGTCGGCAGATTTATCACCCTCAGAAGCACATCAGGAAAACACGCTTATATTATTTTGACCCCCTTGAACCCCACTTTTATATAGTAAAACTGGGGTTTGCAGGGTAAACCTTATTTTTCTTATTTCTGCTCTAAAATATAGATTGTGCATACTCGTAAGAACCGCCTCAATGAGGCGGTTCTAACGAGTACACACAATCTATATTTTGAGCAGAAATAAGAAAAAGATCACATTTTTTCATCTTAAAATTTCATTTTACGGCGATCAAGGTTACAATGGTTAGGCGTGTTTTCGTACTGAGTCTCTGTGCCTTCTCTCTAACGTCACTGTCGGAGCCCATGTATTTAATGATAATCCCATTTCAGCCTCAACAGCGATGTCAGTTTTACAATAGTCTTTTCAGGCCCGCCCGTTTGGGCTTGAAGAAATAGATGGGCTGCACGATGCTTCCACGTCGAGCTGAAACCGACCGCACACGAGTACTGGTAAACCACTTAGAGGATCTAAGCCTGCCCAGGCAAAGCGGTGCGAGTCGGCCCGTCCATGCTTATAAACCCTATTGGTTTCATTGGGCGACAGGGCTTGAGATGTCATTCCATCTCAATGTCGGTAAAAGTTCCACAAAATTGGAAGAAATGTCTCCAAAATGACCAATACAGTGTTGACGGGGACGTTAAACCTCAAATCAAACAAAACAATAGTCTTGTTCAGCCTTTTCGACATGTGTTAAGCACGCAGGCCATTCTTTTTCAACAATGCTTCCAATGTCTTCTTCGATCAGAGCCTTTATTTATACATCTATATATCTGTCATGTGAAGCTGAAAATTTCCTTGGCCAATATACAAATTTCCCATATCATCATTTTGACATTCAGATCAGGATGGTATGGTGAAAGCCGCAGAACTGTGTGCCCGTGTCTCTTCAAAGCTGGTCATCTCGATAAGGAGGAGCTGGTTTATTTCGTTTGCAAAGTTCCAGAAGCTCAGGCTTGAACATTTCTTGCCACAGGCTGCATAAAACTGTATATTAAAGGAAACAAAAAGAACGAAAAATAAAAATGTTATTCAAAATTTGAGATTCGAACCTACGACCTTTGGGTAACTAGGTCGGTAAAGTTTATGCATCTAAGCAATACCACCACATCGTATTCCTGCAACGTGTCATATCAGAATAATATGCAAAGATTTTGTGAATTAAGCGAGGAAAAAGTTGGTATTCCCCACATAACGGTTTCCGATGGAATGGTCCGTATGACGTAGTGTTCAGTAAACAGTCATCGGTCTATACATGTATACGGTTACTATAAACACTGTACCTTGCCCCTTGTCTGTAGAGCTGTTCCCAGATAAGGGAAGCCAGCTCTTTTTTCAACTCTTCCATATAAGGATCCATAGATCCTGAGGTGTCTATGAGGAACACACACTTCTTGTGTACTATTGTGCCAAAAACTCTACGACTGCCTGGAATTAGAAAGATGGAAAAAAAGGAATTTTATGTTGTGAAATTATAAGTTCAAAATCATGTGAAAGAGATAGATAATTTAGTGACTTGTTGCCTAAAGCTTTATCTAGGCCCGTACTACATGATTGCTAACTCTGGTATTTCTTCCAGGAATAAATTTATGACTGAATGCTCGTCTTTTTGACAAAGAATTTAACAGTCATGGTTTATTTCATATGAAAATACAAGGAGCCTCTGGCTTGTTGAAAAAATTTCATAAAAAATATTATTTTTTTATTATTCCAATTTTTTATTCCAATTTTCTCTGTAGGCGATTATTATTAAGCGTCTTTGACATCACTTAATGATCATGTGACATATGTTAGTTATCTGTAGTTTTTTTGTCTGTAAATGTAAATGCACTTTGAATGTCAATATTTTATGATAAATACCCTTTTAACATGGGTTACTTGGCTTCAAAATAAGATACAAAGTTGTATTTCAGCGTGACATAAAACTGAAATTTAATGTACTCTTATAACATTGCCAACTTTATACTGATATTCGTTGTAATGACAAAACTCATTATGAGCGAGTTCAGTCATCGACCGGACTTTGGTAGCAGAAATCAAACTGCACAAGTTCCTTCACAAGTGTGATCAAACAACCTCTGATAGATCTTTGGTAAACAAACATGGCAGCCCCCATGACACAACTGGTATTTTTAGGATGAAGAGGAAGATCACCATTTTGAACAGAAATAGCGGCGCAGATTCTGTCTCTCATATTGTGCACATTTTACATATTCTTACAAATAAACATGCTTTAACAACACTAAAAATATCTATTTTCCCCTGGGCCAACAGATTTTCTTACTTTTTATTATCTTGTACACTGTTTACCAGAGAAACCAACCCTTCAGTCTGGTTGGACCAGAGTGTTGTCATGACTTTCCTGCCATGGAACCAGAGGTCGTTCGATCAAAGTTTGGTTAACCAGAGGCCAACTATGGTTAGCCACAGTTGGTGATCGACCTGCCTCAATAACAACAATCTCAATGGAGTGAAACCTTAGCTCACTGATCAGGGTAGGCATCCCTCAGGTTGATAATGCCTATATCAAATCCATACTAATGATACATTCTTGCAATCTAATACTCATAGATATTTGTTAGAACTGCCTCAGTGAGGCAATTCTAACAAATGTCTACAACATTTGCTTTCTGGAGTAATTAAGAGGAATGGGAACACCAGACAGATTTTCCCGCCATTTTTCAAAGGGAGACAACTTTAGGACTTCCTGTTCGCTTTTCTCTAAGCCCTGTCCCACTGAAAAAAAAGAGTCTACTCTCAAAGGAAAGAATTTGCTCCTCAGGAGCAAATTCTTTCTCTTAATTGACCCCTATTGACATGGGAGACAAAAATATTTTTGAGAGTTACCTCCCCTGAAGGTGTTCCCATTCTCCTTAAGGGAAAATGGCCCTTTATAACCTATAATACACCTTAGGGCTGTTCCAGTAAAATCTATATGGTGGGGGAGGAAGGCACTTAGATTTTCACATAGCCTACGCTTTAAAACAATTTTTTTTCAATACAGCCTACGGATATTTGTATTTTTTTCTAGATATAACCAACGGACATTTGTATTTTTTTCTAGATATAACCAACGGGGTAAAACTATTTCAGGTAGAGACAACCCACAGGTAATTAAATATATATTTAGATATATTCATCAGAAAAGATCTTGCGACTAAAAATCTTTCCCTCTTTATAAACTGAAATCCTGGATCATGTGTAAAAACCATTGTCACAGTTGGTGTCTTTATATTGATTATTGAATGCCCCAAAAATGAATAAATTTTATCATGAAAGTTGTTTTTTGTTTACTTAAAAAAAAGAGAAAAGACAAGAAAGCAGTCTGGAGGACAGCCAAATCCCCCGCCGCATTTAGTATCAAGGCTCAACCCTGTGACCTTCGCCTGTGACCTTGACCTTGATTTGGCATGGTTAGCTCACTGAGGGGGATAATTGACCTAAAGTTTAATGAAAATCCTTTTAGGGGTAAAGGAGATATGGAAGGGACAAAAAATTCAAAGTTTTAAACTCGTGACCTTCAAATGTGACCTTGACCTAGAGTCGGAATGGTTCATTTATAGGTTCTGCATATCAGCTCACTGAGGGGGATAATTGACCAAAGTTTAATGAAAATCTATTAAAGGGTTCAGGAGATATGGAACGGACAAGAAAAACTTACGGACAGACGGACAGACTGACAGACAGATGGATGGAAGGACATGGATTCTGCACATCAGCTCACTGTGAAGACTATTTGACCAAAGTTTAATGAAAATCCTTCCAAGGGTAAAGGAGACATGGAAGAGACAAAAAATTCCAAGTTTCAAACTCGTGACCTTCAACCATGACCCTTGACCTTGAGTTGGCATGCTTCATTTATTGGTTCTGCACACCAGCTCGCTGAGAGGTATAATTTACCAAAGTTTAATGAAAATCTATTAAAGGGTTCAGGGATACTGAGCGGACAAGAAAAAGTTACGGACAGACGAACGGACAGACAAACTGACAGATGGACAAACGGACATGGGTTCTGCACATCAGCTCACTGTGAAGAATATTTGACCAAAGTTTAATGAAAATCCTTCCAAGGGTAAAGGAGATATGGAACGGACAAAAAATTCCAAGTTTCAAACTCGTGACCTTCAACCATGACCTTGACCTTGAGTGGGCATGGTTCATTTATGGGTTCTGCACACCAGTTAATTGAGACGAATAACTGACCAAAGTTTAATGAAAATCTATCAAAGGGTTCAGGAGATATGGAGCGGACAAGAAAGTGTTACAGACAGACGGACTGACGGACAGACGAAGGCCATTCCTATAATCCCAGCTCTGCTCCGCTTCGCGGCGGGGGATTAAAAATTCAGACAAGGCTAAAAAAATGTGTTTCAGGTAACCTGACTATTCCTAATTTTTTGCCCTCAATCCTATTTTAAATGGTTGACGATGATTCTTTTGGACTTTTCCATTAAAAATATTGTTTTCTTATCCTCCCCATTGGATAAATTTCAGGAAAAGCCAAAAAAAATATCTTAACTTCCGACGGTATTCCAGGTTAACTGACTTAAGTTGTGGGTACTCGTTAGAACTGCCTCAATCTATACCCACAACCTATGTTCCGAGTATAAATAAGACAAATATCAAAGTTTTCAATGGAAAAGTAGCCATTTTGGAGAAATCAAAGAATGCACTATGACACACGGGTGTGATTTTTTTTATGAAATAATATAATAAAATAAAATAACTTTTATCGTCTATCTATCATTTTTGCACCCCCTTCCCCAACTTTACTTTTTTTTCAAATCAGTGTATCAACCACCCCATAGCCAGCTCACCCCAAAGAGCTGGCTATGGGGTGGTTGATACTCAAAATGTGTTTGAGTTCTTGCGATCGCAAGGTTACTTTGTCAGGGGAGATATCTAAAATATCTTGGCACCCAGAGTTGTGGTTCTTGTCCAAGACACGTCGTCTTAACCTCTTGTATTTCTGTACCAAGTCCCATCAATATATCTCAAAGGGTAATGGAGTTATGGCAACCACAAGGTTACATTGTCAGGGTAGATAACACATTGCCAGGGGAGATAGCTAAAATACCATGGCACCCAGCGTTTTGTTTCTTGCTCACGACACTCTTTCTTGACCCCAAGTACACTTGTACCAACTACCATCAAAATATGTCAAAGGGTATAGGAGTTATTGATCGCAATGTTATTTTGTAAGGGGAGATAACTATAATACCATGACATCCAGAGTTATGGTTATTGCTCATGACAACCCTTCTTGACCTTATGTACAACGGTATCAAGTCAATCAATATATCTTCAAATATATAGGAGATATTGTGATCACAAGTTTATATTGTCAGGGGAAATAACTAAAATACCAGGACACTCAGAGTTTTGGTTCTTGCTCACGGCATGCTTTTTGAACCTCATGTTCTATTGTAACAAGTACCGACAATCTATCTCATAGGGTATTGTAGTTTTGGCTATCACAATTTGGTGTCTGCGGACGGACGGATGGACGGATGGACGTCAGGCTGATCGCTATAACCCCAAACCTATTTGGTCAGGGGGATAAAAAATAAAAAGCACCGTCAGCGGTCAGACCCTAATCAGACGTCACATGATCATTGTACAGCATCTGGTCTGGGTCCGTGCCGTCGCATATGCCGTCTACAAACCTGTAGACCCTATTCAGACGCCGTATAATAATTGTATGACGTCTGATTCACTGTTTGCACCTTTGTGTTCTGTCTATTGTCATACAGACGGACGGGTGGATGACGCCACGCTGATCGCTATATCTTCCGAGCCTGTTCAGACTAGGATTAAAAAACACCACCGTCGGCGATAAGACCCTGATCAGACGCCGCATTGTCATTGCGCAGCGTCTTGCCTGGGTCTGCGCCATCTCAGATGTCGTTTCAAACCTGTAGACCCTCATCAGACGCCGTTTAATAATTGTACGATGTCTGATCCGGATCTGCATTGTTTGCATCTGTCTGTTGCGTCTACGGACGGATATTTGAACGGACGCCACTCATAATGTTGTGTCTACGGATGGGCGGATGTACGGACGCCAGGCTCTGAACCTGTTCAGACTAGGGATAAAAAACACCACCGTGGGCTATAAGACCCTGATCAGACGCCGCATTATCCTTGCGCAGCGTCTTGTCCGGGTCTCTGCCATCTCAGATGCCATCTGCAAACCTGCAGACCCTCAACAGAAGCCGTTTAATAATAGTATGGCGTCTGATCTGGATCCGCATTGTTTGCATCTGTCTGTTGTGTCTACGGACGGACGGACATTTGGACGGGCGCAAGACTCATCGCTATATCCTTCAAACCTATTCGGTCGCGGAAAATAAAATAAAATGAACCGTCGGCGGTTGGAGCTGGATCAGACGTCGCAGTGATTGTGGAGTGTCTGATCCTGGTGTCGTAGCATTATAAGGTCCTAAAACCTGTAGACCCTGATAAGGTGCCGCTAAATAATTGCGTTTGTCTGTCTGTTCAAGTGTCAGCGTTGAGGCCCTGATCAGACGTTGCATATTTTTTTTAAGAAATTAATTTTTATTAAAGGGACTGAAACAATTGACCAATGAAAGGCTGTCTACCCATCTGTGGGTTTTATTGCCCGTCCGATGACCACCTGGGTACACTTTTGGGTACTGTTACGTAATTTATTACAGCTCAAAGCTAGGCACGCTCTGGGTGGCATCCGCTGTATAAACATTCCTTGGGTATCATAATCCCCAATTAACTAATTATCTCGGGCCATAAATCCCTTGAAGCTTACTGATTAAACAGCGTGCTAATATTGTGTTTACATAAATCATGCAAATCATGCGCTACCAACACAAGTATTTTTTTTTTGGAACGGGGATTATTGCGTCATTCAGTAACTAAGCCCAGTAATTTTCCATTATGTCAGGCAAGGTCATCGACCGGGGGCGAAGCGTCCCGTTATCGGATATTGATTTGTGTCCTACTCAAACGACCTTTGACCTGTAAACAGCAGTAAAATTGCCGAGCCTTTCTTTTTTTCACAATTTCAGCGTTGCTTTTTGTTTAAAATCTCTGCGGAACTTCAAACTGAATGATTCAGATGTCTGGGCCCTGTTGTTATTCGACAACCTACAACAATTATTTATTTTCTTTCAACATAGCCTACGGGATTTTTTAAAAAATTGGTAGTACAACCTACCGTAAATTTTAAAAATTCTGTTGTACAGCCTACGGCCTATTTTGTTTTTCTAAAACCATAGCCTACGGCCACTAAATAAAAAAGTTGCCGTCCGCCCCACCCTAATAGATTATACTGGAATAGCCCTTATTGGGATTCTTTATAACAGCACATTCTTTTTAATGGCAATCAAAAAAGGGAACAAACACTGTTGTCATAACGAGGGCCACTGTAAAAATTTTAGGAACATACCATTAAGAAGCCATTGAAGTCTCTTCAAGTATCTCTTTAACACTTTCCCCAGCTGTACTTCATATGTTGATAGTTCATGAGCTGTCAAATGAAGGTGCTTTATCTGACCCTTTATGTTGACCTTAGGGAATATATCACAATATCTGAAAAGAAAAAAAAAAAAAAAAATTTTACCCCTTAGCCTAAAAATCACAGCAAACGTCACCTGCTTTACCACCTACTGAGGTATTTCAAAAGTCATTACTGCAAACAGAGTGGGCACAGATTATAAGAATCTTATATGGGTGTGAGGTGTGGATGGAAAAATCCATCCCGAGGGTCACTGTCCGGAATCAGGAGGCTTGCCTCGTGATGCCAGACAGTGATCCGGAGGGACGGATTTCTTTATCCACCCCTCACACTCATACTCATGTAAGATTCTTTTTCTTGCATGCATTCCATTTCTTAGCGCAGATTTTTAATGCTGCAGTCAGTTGGGTTATCGACGTCCGCCATATAGTGATAACACTACAGGAATGTTTAGTCACGTCATGTTTTTTGTTTGTTTGATTTGAGGTTTAACGTCCCCGTCAACACTGTAAAGGTCATTTTGGAGACGTTGCTTCCAATTTTGTGGGACTTTTACCCGACATTGAGATGAAATGACATCTCAAGCCCTGTCACCCAATGAAACCAATAGGGTTTATTAGCATGGACGGTCCGCCTCGCAAGTCACGTCATGTAACATGCTGTGACGTCAACCTTAATGATGGCGCATATGAGGTGGTATTTAACCAGTGCATTTATCAAACACGCGAGAATATTCGGATTTGGGTAAGAACGCCAGGTAAGTTTTGGGTAAGAACACAGAATTTCTATCCCAAGCTTAAACTATGGATTTCCTTATGTGGTGTGCAAGAACAGACTGATCCTTGGGGATGCAGCAGCTGAAACAAGTAGACAACATTTTCAGGTGCAGTTTTTGAGTTGATTGTCAACTGACCAAAAGTTACTAAGCAAAGAAGCTTTTTGTTGCTGATGTCCATGTGACTATCGCTGACTTGTAGGAAATCAAGGTAATGGTTATTCATAGACAAGAGGTCCATGATGGACCTAATTCGCTCACCTGAGTCAAGTTGTATTATCTTTTGATGATGTTTTTATTTTTGTCTATGTGCTATTTGTTCAATGTAGCAGAACCATTTAAGAACTTAGTTGGAGATTTTGTAAAATTTTTCTTAAATTCAGTCACTGTGTTCAAAGGATGTGGATTCTCGGCATCCAAAACGCCTCAAGTGTGGAGAAGCTTGGGACTGAACCCATGAAACTTGGTTTATTAGGCAAGTAGTTTAACCATTTCACCATAGAAGCTTCTAACACTAATTTTCTGATAACATGAAATTGTGTTAGTTTGCACTGGAGTTTTTGTATTTGAATATAAATGACGTTAAGTTTTATTTTGGAAATAATGACATTAGATTTTTGAGCATAAACACTTCAGTTTGTTTTGAGTCCTACTGATATTATGCAAGCAGTGACAGAGCTATGTATAATAGTCTTATCTTCAACTGCCTGTTGATATTTTGACAGGTCTAAAACCTTGTTGTTTTTATATAAATGTACAATTTCAAAGAGAGATTAAGATGTTTCTGTTTAACCCTTCAGAATTATCTTCTGCTTTGTGTTGGCTGGTTACTTTAAAGTCATTATTGCAAACAGTGTGGATCCAGATCAGACTGGTCCTCTTATGCCCTTTTTGTTTAAATTGAGATTTAACGTCCCAGTCAACACTATTTAGGTCATTTTAAAGATGTTGTATCCAATTTTGTTGGAATTTTACCCTACACTGAGAAGACATCTCAAGCCCTGCCACCAAAAGAAAGCAATATAGTTCATGTGCATAGATGATCCAAATTGCACCACCTTGCCCGGGCAGGCTAGACCTAAAATAATAATATCCAACAGCCATTGCATTCAGCAAGGGAAACCATTTTAGCAGCTTTGGTAAAAGGTCACCCAAGAAACATTTCAGTGAAATTATTTCGAAATTTAGCCACTGGCCTAGGAAAAGCTGTCATCTAAAGGTCTTTTCTATTTTTAACTCTGGTGGCCATTTTGTTCGTTGGAATAAAACCATTTTCGCAAGTTTGGATGAGGGTCACCCTAGGAACATTTCTGCAAAAGTATGGCAGCCATTTTGTTCAGCAAAGCAGAACTGTTTTAGTAATTTTGGTAGAGGGTCAGCCAAGGACTGCCTCTGTGAAATTATTTCGAAATCAGGACATTGGCCTAGGAGGAGATGTTGTTTATAGGTTTTCTATTTTTAGCTCTGGTGGCCATTTTGTTCAGCGGAGTAGAACCATTTTAGCAATTTTGGTAGAGGGTCACCTGAGGAACATTTCTGTAAAATGATTTTGAAATCGGGCCATTGGCTTAGGAGCAGATATCGTTTTAAGGTTCTTCTTATTTTATATCTGGTGGCCATTTTGTTCAGCAGAGCAAAAACATTTTAGCAATTTTGGTAGAGGGTCACCCAAGGAACATTTCTGTGAAATTATTTTGAAATTAAGACATTGGCCTAGGAGGAGATGTCGTTTAAAAGTTTTTCTATTTTTAGCTCTGGCGGCCATTTTGTTCAGCCATGCAGAACCATTTTAGCAATTTTGGTAGAGGGTCACCCTAGGAACATTTCTGTGAAATGATTTTGAAATCCGGCCATTGGCTTAGGAAGAGATATCGTTTTAAGGTTTTTCTTTTTTTTAGATGAGGCAGCCATTTTGTTCAGCAGAGCGGAACCATTTTAGCAATTTTGGTAGAGGGTCACCCAAGGAACATTTCTGTGAAATTATTTTGAAATCAGGACATTGGCCTAGGAGGAGATGTCGTTTAAAGGTTTTCCTATTTTTAGCTCTGGTGGCCATTTTGTTCAGCGGAGCAGAACCATTTTAGCAATTTTGGTAGAGAGTCACCAGAGGAACATTTCTGTGAAATGATTTTTAAATCCGGCCATTTGTCTAGGAGGAGATGTCGTTTTAAGGTTTTTCTATTTTTTAGATGTGGCGGCCATTTTGTTCAGCAGAGCGGAACCATTTTAGCAATTTTGGTAGAGGGTCACCCAAGGAACATTTCTGTGAAATTATTTTGAAATCGGGACATTGGCCTAGGAGGAGATGTCGTTTAAATATTTTTCTATTTTTAGCTCTGGCAGCCATTTTTGTTCAGCAGAGCCAAACCATTTTAGCAATTTTGGTAGAGGGTCACCAGAGGAACATTTCTGTGAAATGATTTTTAAATCCGGCCATTTGCCTGGGAGGAGATGTCGTTTTAAGGTTTTTCTATTTTTAGATGTGGAGGCCATTTTGTTCAGCAGAGCAGAACCATTTTGGTACAGGGTCACCCAAGGAACATTTCTGTGAAATTATTTTGAAATCGGGCCATTGGCCTAGGAGGAGATGTGATTTAAAGGTTTTTCTATTTTTAGCTCTG
Source organism: Lucinisca nassula (assembly GCA_963580285.1). Lineage (NCBI taxonomy): Eukaryota > Metazoa > Mollusca > Bivalvia > Lucinida > Lucinidae > Lucinisca > Lucinisca nassula. The sequence goes on from OY757011.1 coordinate 80,877,289, forward strand.
GCGGCCATTTTGTTCAGCCATGCAGAACCATTTTAGCAATTTTGGTAGAAGGTCACCCGAGGAACATTTCTGTGAAATGATTTTGAAATCAGGCCATTGGCTTAGGAGGAGATATATTTTTAAGGTTTTTCTATTTTTGGATGTGGTGGCCATTTTGTTCAGCAGAGCGAAACCATTTTAGCAATTTTCGTAGAGGGTCACCTAAGGAACATTTCTGTGAAATTATTTTGAAATCGGGACATTGGCCTAGGAGGAGATGTCGTTTAAAGGTTTTTCTATTTTTAGCTCTGGTGGCCATTTTGTTCAGCGGAGCGGAACCATTTTAGCAATTTTGGTAGAGGGTCACCAGAGGAACATTTCTGTGAAATGATTTTGAAATCCGGCCATTTGCCTAGGAGAAGATGTGGTTTTAAGGTTTTTCTATTTTTAGATGTGGCGGCCATTTTGTTCAGCAGAGCGGAACCATTTTAGCAATTTTGGTAGAGCGTCACCCAAGGAACATTTCTGTGAAATTATTTTGAAATCGGGACATTGGCCTAGGAGGAGATGTCGTTTAAAGGTTTTTCTATTTTTAGCTCTGGCAGCCATTTTGTTCAGCGGAGCAAAACCATTTTAGCAATTTTGGTAGAGGGTCACCCGAGGAACATTTCTGTGAAATTATTTTGAAATCGGGACATTGGCCTAGGAGGAGATGTCGTTTAAAGGTTTTACTATTTTTAGCTCTGGTGGCCATTTTGTTCAGCGGAGCGGAACCATTTTAGCAATTTTTGTAGAGGGTCACCAGAGGAACATTTCTGTGAAATGATTTTGAAATCCGGCCATTTGCCTAGGAGAAGATGTGGTTTTAAGGTTTTTCTATTTTTAGATGTGGCGGCCATTTTGTTCAGCAGAGCGGAACCATTTTAGCAATTTTGGTAGAGCGTCACCCAAGGAACATTTCTGTGAAATTATTTTGAAATCGGGACATTGGCCTAGGAGGAGATGTCGTTTAAAGGTTTTTCTATTTTTAGCTCTGGCAGCCATTTTGTTCATTGGAGCAGAACCATTTTAGCAATTTTGGTAGAGGGTCACCCGAGGAACATTTCTGTGAAATGATTTTTAAATCCGGCCATTTGCCTGGGAGGAGATGTCGTTTTAAGGTTTTTCTATTTTTAGATGTGGAGGCCATTTTGTTCAGCAGAGCAGAACCATTTTGGTACAGGGTCACCCAAGGAACATTTCTGTGAAATTATTTTGAAATCGGGCCATTGGCCTAGGAGATGTGATTTAAAGGTTTTTCTATTTTTAGCTCTGGCGGCCATTTTGTTCAGCCATGCAGAACCATTTTAGCAATTTTGGTAGAAGGTCACCCGAGGAACATTTCTGTGAAATGATTTTGAAATCAGGCCATTGGCTTAGGAGGAGATATATTTTTAAGGTTTTTCTATTTTTGGATGTGGTGGCCATTTTGTTCAGCAGAGCGAAACCATTTTAGCAATTTTCGTAGAGGGTCACCTAAGGAACATTTCTGTGAAATTATTTTGAAATCGGGACATTGGCCTAGGAGGAGATGTCGTTTAAAGGTTTTTCTATTTTTAGCTCTGGTGGCCATTTTGTTCAGTGGAGCGGAACCATTTTAGCAATTTTGGTAGAGGGTCACCAGAGGAACATTTCTGTGAAATGATTTTGAAATCCGGCCATTTGCCTAGGAGAAGATGTGGTTTTAAGGTTTTTCTATTTTTAGATGTGGCGGCCATTTTGTTCAGCAGAGCGGAACCATTTTAGCAATTTTGGTAGAGCGTCACCCAAAGAACATTTCTGTGAAATTATTTTGAAATCGGGACATTGGCCTAGGAGGAGATGTCGTTTAAAGGTTTTTCTATTTTTAGCTCTGGCAGCCATTTTGTTCAGCGGAGCAGAACCATTTTAGCAATTTTGGTAGAGGGTCACCCGAGGAACATTTCTGTGAAATGATTTTGAAATCCAGCCATTTGCCTAGGAGGAGATGTCGTTTTAAGTTTTTTTCTATTTTTAGATGTGGCGGCCATTTTGATCAGCAGAGGGGAACCATTTTAGCAATTTTGGTAGAGGGTCACACAAGGAACATTTCTGTGAAATTATTTTGAAATCGGGACATTGGCCTAGGAGGAGATGTCGTTTAAATATTTTTCTATTTTTAGCTCTGGCAGCCATTTTTGTTCAGCGGAGGAGAACCATTTTAGCAATTTTGGCAGAGGGTCACCCGAGGAACATTTCTGTGAAATGATTTTGAAATCCGGCCATTTACCTAGGAGGAGATGTCATTTAAAGAAATTGTTGACGGACAGACGGACGGACGGACGACGGACGACGGACAAAAAGCGATCCCAATAGCTCACCTTGAGCACTTCGTGCTCAGGTGAGCTAAAAATAACTGCTATATTCTTATCACTGCAAGGTCAGAGTGTTGCTAAAGAGGGTTATCCATAGACTCTGGACTAGAATTATGTGTTGGGTTTGGCAAACAATGTAGACCCAGATCAGATGCCACAGAATGTGGCATCTGATCTGGGTCTACACTGTTTGCTTTCAGCACAAGAATTTGAGTTCTAAACAAAACAGTCTACATGTATGTACCCTCGCAGGCCATACTCGAGAGACAATCGACCCACCAGTGCTGTCAGTGCTTTGTTTCTTGGCATCTTAACCCATTGTATATACTTGCGGACTCTTCCATTGCTATACGTTAGACAAGTCCATTTGTCATATCAGGGATGTCAGGCCTATTTTATTGTTATAATTCTATTTTTGATGAAAAATTCTGTTAGCAAATAGTGCAGGCCCTGATCAGACACCGCCTTCTGGCGGCTTCTGATCTGGGCCTGCACCGTTTGCCAAGGTACCCCTTTAAGGGTTTCCCTGCATTGGTTAAGGGTTAAGTTTTAGGAATACACCACTGAGCAGTAACAGTCATTTTTGGCAGTTCAATTTCATAAGCTGTCAAATGAAGATGTTTTACTTGATCTTTATGTTCTACTATTCACCATGAGCGATATATCAGACTATCCGAGAAATAGGAGCAAAATTCTAAAGCATGTTCCAGGAGCACTGTAGCCATTTTAATACATTTTCTAGCTTTGTCTCGTCTGTCACACATTCATTCAGGTGAAGGTGCTTGTTCTTTTTTAATTTTGGTTTTCCAGCCATTTCAATATTATTTCTCGTATCAAGTCAATTGGCAGAAACTGGTGTACCCAGAGAAAAAGGCATCACATACTATCTGACCCATTATTTTTAACCCTGTCCTGCTGAACTGCAATATCCTCTACCTTTACCAGCAGTGAAACAAATACAGATTCAGATGGCTTCTGAGAAGCCATCTGATCAGTATCTAAACTTAACATTCTAGGGCCAGTTGTTTGAAACTAACAATGTTGTTAGTTAACATATTGTTAAAATTTTGATCATTTGATATGGCAAATATGCTAATGTTTTTGCTGAAAAAATAAGAGCTGCTCTCATTTTTTCAGCAAAAGTAACATTATATTAGTGGCCACCTCCATTAAACAAGCAACCTGTCTTAAGCAAGCAAGCATTTGGTTTCCAAAAAAGATGAATGCTTTCAATTTCACCTGTATTAAGCAAGCACCTGTCTTAAGCAAGCACATTCTGGTTATCCCTTAGGTGCTTGCTTAATACAGGCTGGACTGTACTTGCTAGAATAGATCATTTAGATCACTAATGAGCTCGTTAAGCTAGCAATACTTTGAAAAACTGGCCCCAGATTATGAATTTGTAGCAATAAAGTACATCAAGTAATCTGATTGGTGAAAAGTCAGAAATGGGTGAGGTTAAATTAATTTAATCAACAGGACAAGGTTTAATTTTGGGAACATGACACAATATCAGTACAATATACATATATACCTGTATATCAATACCAAATACATGCACAACAACTTTTCTCACCTTGCTCGAGGCCTGATAAAATTGGGACAAGGTTATAAACAGCCAACAAAAATAAGCCCACCATATGATTCATGTTCTTCAAACATGTGCCCCCTCTGCCCACAGGAAGTTCAGATCAGCCTGCACATCCATGCAGTCTGATCAGTCTTTGCTACACACTTTATGAGTGTCTGTTAAGGGGAATGGGAACTCCTGGCAGATTTTTCAGCCATTTTCCAAAGGGATATATTTTTTGGGACTTCCTGTTTGCTTTTCTATTAGCCCGTCCCACTGAAAAAGGGGTCTACTCTTAAGGGAAAAGAAGCAAATTCTTTCCTCTTAAGGGAACAGGAGCAAATTCTTTCCTTTGAGAGTTGAAACCTATTGACATGTGAGACAAAAACACTTTTGCAGGAGTTGCCTCCCCTGAAGGTGTTCCAATTCCCCTTAATCCGTAGTTGTTTGTTTGATTTCAGGTTTAACGTCCCACTCAACTCTATATATGACATTTTGGAGATATTGCTTCCAGTTTTGTTGGACTTTTACCCAACATTGAGATGAAATGACACCTCAAGTCCTGCCGCCTAATGAAACCAATAGGGTTTGGTTTATAGACATGGATGGTCCGACTCACGCCACTTTGCCTGGGCAGATGTAGACCTTCTAAGCGGGCGGTTTACCAGTACTCAGGTGTGGTCGGTTTCAGCTCTGCCTGGAAGCACCATGCAGCCCAATCTATTTCCCCAAGCAAATACCCAGCAGACAATTCACATGTAAAATCAGGCCTTATTTTTCTCTTTGTTTGTTTGTTTTGTTTTATTTGATGTTTAACATCCCCGTCAACACTATATATGACATTTTGGAGATGTTGCTTCCAATTTTGTGGGACTTTTACCCAACACTGAGAAAAAATGACACCTCAAGCCCTACCGCCTATTGAAACCAATAGGGTTTATATGCATGGACAGTCCGGCTCGCGCCACTTTGCCTGGGCAGATGTAGACCTTCTAAGCAGGTGATTTACCAGTACTCAGGTGTGGTCAGATTCAGCTCTGCCTGGAAGCACCATGCAGCCCAATCTATTTCTCCAAGCCCCGATGTAGCAAATCCCCAGCAGACAATTAACATGTTAAATCAGGCCTTATTTTTCTCTAAAACATATGAAAATTTTTTTTTTGAAAATCCTGTCTACTAACGTGTTTAGCACTTGAAGGTTAAACCCAGGTTTACTTATCCCTTATCTTGCTGAACACAAAAACTCCTGTCTTTACAAACAGTGTAGATCCAGATCAGATGGCTTCTTCAGAAGCCATCTGATCAGGATCAACACAGTTTGTCTTGCAGTTTGTGAACTGACCAAATATAACAATTATTAAGTAATTTAATTGGTTGATAGTCAGAAATGGGTGTAGCTAAATTAATTCATTTAAGCAGGATAAGGGTTTAGTTTCAAAGGAAGATTTTATCTTTAATCTTTAGTACGACATAAGCATGTCATTTTTATGTAGTTTTTTCAGCAGATCACATTGTTATTTAATATTAAAGCAGTTTCTTAAGCGGATGACATATTTTCTTTATATTTCTCACCATTTTTGCATTATTTGCTGGCTCCCAGCTTACACATTATCAATATTGGAAAAACAGGTAACCAAATCAAGGACCTTGGTCAGGGGGTCTGGTTACCTGTTTTCCCAATAATGATAACCTTCAGACTAGGAACCAGCAGATAATGCAAACCAGAGGACCAGTGGTCCTGTAAACGCTCACCTGACATCAACCCAGGGCTACCATTTGAACAAACTATGATAGGTCCGAGTAAATAAGTCCAATTTTTTTTAAAAATCCGTCCAATAATGGTCCAAGTACCCAATTCTACTTGCCAAGTTTCAATGTCATTGGCCTTATGGTTCCAGAGAAGAAGAATTTGAAAGGTTTTTACTTTGTATGGGCATGGACGCCATCTTGGTCATGTGACCTTGACCGTATTAGCAGTTTTCATTAGTTCATCGCATAAAGGCTCCGTATCAAATTTTATTTCAGTTGGCCCAGTAGTTTCTGACATATGGAACCTGAGTGATCTTGGTCCCAGACCTTTCTTACCCATAAATCTTCATGTATTCAGTTACTTTACATGATCTACCAATTTTTGTGACACTGTCTTCAATGGTTTTATAAAAATCCATTATTTTCACTTTTTCCCATGCAAAAGCCTAAGTCGGCAAATTTGACATTGGCGTAAAATAGGTCACGGTCAATCCAGGATAACCATTTGAACAAATTATGATAGGCCTGAGTGCTATGTGCCAAGTTTCAAGGTCATTGGCCGTACGGTTCCGAAGAAGAATGTTAAAGGGTTTTTACCATATATGGGCATGGCCACCATCTTGGTCATGTGACCTGAACCATATCAGCAAATTTTCATTTGTTCATCACATAAAGGATCAATATCAAATTTCACTTGAATTGGTCCAGCAGTTTCTGAGAAAAAAATGTTTGAAATATGGTCCCAGATCACTGAATGACCTTGACCATTCTTACCTATACATCTTCATGTATTCAGTAACTTTACCTGATCTACAAATTTTGGTGAGACTTTCTTCAATGGTTTCCAAAAAATCCATTATTTTCACTTTTTCCCATGCAAAAGCCTAAGTTGACAAATTTGATATTGCCATAACATAGGTCAAGGTCAACCCAGTGTCACCATTTGTACAAACTATGATGGGCCCGAGTACCATATGCTATACGCCAAGTTTCAAGGCCATTGGCGAAGAAGATTTTTAGAGAAGTACTGGAGAAAAAGATTTATGAAGGCTTTTTACTATATATCTGCATGGCAGCCATCTTGGTCAGGTGATCTAGACCATATTGGCAACTTTTCATTTGTTCAACACACGAAGGCTCCATATTGAATTCCACTTCAATTGGCTCAGTAGTTTCTGAGAAAAAAAAATGTTTTTTTTTTTAAATATGGAACCTGAGTGACCTTGGTCTAAGGTCAATGAATGACCTTGACCTTTCTTACCTATAGATCTTCATGCATTCAGTTACTTTACCTGATCTACAATTTTGGTGACACTGTCTTCAATGGTTTTCTAAAAATCCATTATTTTCACTTTTTTCCCATGCAAAAGTCTTAGTCGGCAAATTTGACATTGCTGTAAAATAGGTCAATGTCAACCCAGGGTCACCATTTGTACAAACTATGATGGGCCTGAGTACCATATGCTACTTGCCAAGTTTCAAGGCCATTGGCCTTACGGTTCTAGAGAAGAAGAATTTTGAAATCTTTTAACCATATCTGGGCGTGGTCACCATTTTGGTCACGTGATCTAGATGGTATTGGCAATTTTTCATTTGTTCAACTCACAAAGGCTCCATATTGAATTTCACTTCAATTGGCTCGGTAGTTTCTGAGAAAAAAATGTTTGAAATATAGAACCTGAATGACCTTGGTCTATGGTCAATGAATGACCTTGACCTTTCTAACCCATAGCTCATGTTTTCAGTTATTTTACCTGATCTACAAATTCTGGTGACACTATCTTCAATGGTTTCCTAAAGATCCATTATTTTAACTTTTCTCCATGCAAAAGCCTAAGTCGGCAAACTTGACTTTGCTGTAGAATAGGTCAAGATCAACCCACAATCACCATTTGTACAAGCTCTGATGGGCCTGAGTACCATATGCTACATGCCGAATTTCAAGGCCACTGGCCTTACAGTTCTGGAGAAGATTTTTGAAGGCTTTTTACCATATATGGGCATGGTGGCCATCTTGGTCATGTGATCCAGACCCCGCAAAGAAACTTTAATTGCTGGTCAATAGGTCAAGGTCAGCCCAGGGTCACCATTTGTACAAACTATGATGGGCCTGAGTACCATATGCTACATGCCAAGTTTCAAGGCCATTGGCCTTACAGTTCTAGAGAAGAAGAATTTTGAAGGCTTTTTATCATATATAGGCGTGGCCGCCATCTTGGTCATGTGACCTAGACCATATTGGCAACTTTTCATTTGTTCAACTCACAAAGGCTCCATATCGAATTTCCCTTCAATTGGTTTGGTAGTTTCTGAGAAAAAAATGTTTGAAATCTGGAACCTGAATGACCTTGGTCTAAGGTCAATGAATGACCTTGACCTTTCTAACCAATAGATCTTCATGTATTCAATTACTTTACCTGATCTACAAATTTTGGTGACACTGTCTTCAATGGTTTCCTAAAAATCCATTATTTTCACTTTTCTCCATGCAAAAGCCTAAGTCGGCATATTTGACATTGCTGTAAAATAGGTCAAGGTCAACCCAGGGTCACCATTTGTACAAGCCATGATGGGCCCGAGTACCATATGCTACATGCCAAGTTTCAAGGCCATTGGCCTTACAGTTCTAGAGAAGAAGAATTTTGAAGGCTTTTTATCATATATAGGCGTGGCCGCCATCTTGGTCATGTGACCTAGACCATATGAGCAACTTTTCATTTGTTCAACTCACAAAGGCTCCATATCGAATTTCACTTCAATTGGTTTGGTAGTTTCTGAGAAAAAAATGTTTGAAATCTGGAACCTGAATGACCTTGGTCTAAGGTCAATGAATGACCTTGACCTTTCTAACCCATAGATCTTCATGTATTCAATTACTTTACCTGATCTACAAATTTTGGTGACACTGTCTTCAATGGTTTCCTAAAAATCCATTATTTTCACTTTTCTCCATGCAAAAGCCTAAGTCGGCATATTTGACATTGCTGTAAAATAGGTCAAGGTCAACCCAGGGTCACCATTTGTACAAGCCATGATGGGCCCAAGTACCATATGCTACATGCCAAGTTTCAAGGCCATTGGCCTTATGGTTCTGGAGAAGAAGATTTTTGAAGGCTTTTTACCATATATGGGCATGGCGGCCATCTTGGTCATGTGATCCAGACCCCGCGAACAAACTTTCGTTCCCCCATCCCACTGAGGCTCCATATGAAATTTGGCTTTGATTGGCCCTGCAGTATAGGAGAAGAAGATCTTTGAAAATGGTGGACGGACGGACGGACGGACGGACGGACGGACGGACGGACGGACGACGGACCATGGCTATACTATAAGCTCACCTATGAGCCTAAAGGCTCAGGTGAGCTAAAAAGGTTCTTGACATTTTATTCAAATTGTCTCCTGAGGAGATAATTTGAATGTCACATCAAGCCTTGCTTTCAAGAAACAATAATTTCAAAATTTGGTCTGCTCATAAAGCTCAAAGGTTAATAAAATTATAATTCTTACTTAGCAGAAGCCATTTTGTCTTCAGCATGTTTACAGTCTGGCCCCGATATCAGCGTGTTCAAATTCAGCTTCAGTTTTGACAAACTGTACAGCTTCAACCACTGAAAATAACCAAGAAACGTGAGTCTCTAATGTGTATTTGAAAGTGTTGTTAATCGATATCAGCATTTCACAGTACATGTTGCAAAAACAAAACTTCAGGCAATATGCAGTTGCTTTGGTGGGGAAATGAAAATTGGATGGAAGCAAAGGATGTGTTACAGAACAAATGTCATTTACTGAAAGGTATTTAAGATAATCAATGTCTCCCTGAGGAGCAAATTCTGTCATTTAATCCTTCTATAATTCGAAAGCAGATTTGGAGAAAAAAAAATGTGTGAATTGTCTGCCTTTATTTTCTCTGAAAAATAAGAAGAAAATAAAATACTTCGAAAATGCCTGTTAGTCATGCTTAGCACTAGAAGTGTTAATGCAGCCCCGTTTTGTGAAAATATTCAAATCTCAACACCAATTTGTTTATAAATACACCCAAACCGCTTTATAACACTACTGATGGGGTCCAAAGCAGAAACTGTGTTAGTTAAACAACTGTGTTATACTCAAACAAAAATGTGCAGATTATATAGAAAAATGACCATTTATGGTCATTTTTCTATATAATCTACACATTTTTGGGATATAATGACCCTTTAGATCATTTTTCAATATTATCTACATATTTTTGGGATCCATCTTGAAACCATGTTATATCTAAAACCATGTTATAACAAACCATGTTATAACGAGGTTGTGGTGTATTGTAAACCAAGGCAAGTGCTTTCAGGTGTGTTCATCAAGCCTTGAAGTTTATTATAATTTTCTGCGTAATTTCCACCTACATCTTTTGAAGTGATCTGTTCCTCCATATCTGGGAGTGTTGGGGTAGGAACAGACTTTCGCACTGGTTTAGGTGACGGGTATTTCCTAAATACAGATCCTGTGCCATCTCCCGGTCTCGGTTTACCAGAATCCAAAAAGAAGCTTGATTTCAGTACTTTCTTGTTCTTTACCCGATCCAAGGGGTCTTTTGCTGAAGTTGGTCTTCTGCTTGATCCTGCAGAAATGACAGATTTGACAAATTCAATGGTAAAGCCAAAACAAAATTCTTATCATAAGTCGGAATCAAAATGCAATGAGTTGCAAAAATATGTTGTCCTGTCTTGATAGTACAACCATTTTAATTTATAATTACAGTCAAGAAAAATTATCAAAATTAATTTTATCAATAATTTAACTTTAGTTGTCGATTTTGACACAGTGTGGTTGAAAAAGTTTAATTGTGTATGGATTAAAATTGAATTGAACGCAGCTTAAAGCCTCTAAATACGAATGTGGAATTTTTGCCAAAAATGCAGAAAATACCTATAATGGGTGCCGAATTGAATTGAACACAGCTTAAAGCCTCTAAATAGGTGGAATTTTTGCCAAAAATGCAGAAAATAACTATAATAGGTGCCTACATTTCTTGTTTAAATTTACAAAAACTGTTGAACTTTTCATTTAAATAATGTTACATTTTTACAAGCAATACATTAAACTATTGCTTTTGAAAATAAAATAATACCAATATATCAAAATTAATGTTATATGCAGCAATGAGACTGCATCTTGCAAAAATTTTGAGGCTCAGCCACAACAGCATTTTTCTGATAAATAGTATCTCTAACAGTGTAGTAACTAGTCCGTGCATATTGGATCTGTGTCATATGCAACAAGGTAAAGCTAGAAAAACTATTCTTTTTTTCCAAGAGGGGATGGGGAGCTACTCTTAACAAAAATTCTTTTCTTTAAGAGGAATGGATACACCTTCAGGGGAAGCAACTCCTGCAAAAGTATTTTTGGGGTCTACTCTTAAAGGAAAGAATTTGCTCCTGAGGAGCAAATTCTTTCCTTAATTAGTAGACCCCATTTTCAGTGTGACAGGGCTTATAGAAAAGCGAACAGGAAGTCCCAAAAGTTGTCTCCCTTTGAAAAATGGAAGAAAAATGTGCCAGGTGTTCCCATTCCCCTTAAGAGCAGGTCTTTTGATATGGGCAGGGAAGAAGCTAGAAGTAAAAGTGGAAGAATAAGTCTTCCTACCTGTTTTTATATTAACTTTCACTTGAGGGAGACGTAAAAATGTAAATAAAATAAAGGAAAACTTAAAATTCGATCATTGAGAGAGAAATCATTTCTCCCCCTAATTTCATGGCCAGGTTTATCCTGATGGAAGGAAAATGCTACAGTTATGTGAGTTGTCATAATTGCAAATAATTTTCAACATCCAAATGTGTAACAGCCATATAAAATCATGTACTACTATATTTCCAAAATAGTTTTAGCCTTGACCAACTTGTGCTGCAGGCATTAGTTTGTATTTTACAGCCATATCATATATACCTCATGAATGTTATGTTGCCGGGCTTGGGTTTGAAGTCAATATCCCTCCCATTGCTGTCACATATGATACCAACTGTGCTGTGATATGAACCACAGCTGGAATACTATTATTAATTTTCAGACAACACAAGGAGAACACGAATGTAAATCTACTGCAGAAAATAAAATTTGGAATTTCTTTTGAATTATCTGGCTCAGGCTTGACAGTTCATGTGAATCATTCACCTATAAAGGTTAACCCTTGTCCTCCTGAGCCTGGGTATGTCTTATCTATAAAACAATGTAGATCCAGATCAGATGGCTTCCGAAGAAGCCAGAAGCCATCTGATCAGGATCTACATTGTTTGTCATTCAGATTGTGAATTTGTTGCAATAGTTTGCATCAAGTTATCTGATTGGTTGATAATCGGTAGTGAGTGTGGCAGATTAATATATTCAGCAGGACAACGGTTAACTTACTCATTGGTAGCATAGGAGGTTCAGTAGATCTGACTTTAGCACTTGCTGGCCTCTCTCTAAGGTAAGGTGATGATGACCTTTGACGTCCAGTATCCAGATCTTCTGCTTCATACTGGAGAAAATATATTACAAAAATCCATTAGGAAAATACATCAATGTCACATTCAACTGCTTTCCACTTTAACCCTTTTTGTACCAAATGGAATCTTCCTCCTTATATATAGCAGGAGTTCATTTCAGATTTTAGGGGTGTCAGGTTGTGTTTTCATCAAAATTTATTTGGAAAATGACTGAACTTTTAGCAAACAGAGGAGGCCCTGATCAGATGCCACATTCTGTGGCATCTGATCTGGGCCTGCACTGTTTGCCAGGGTACCCGTTTTGGGGTTTCCGGTACCAAATAGGTTAAAAATCAAGAAAAATTGTGAAACCATAATGATCCTTAGTATTGGGACAGACAGGCCTAAGTAAACAGTGCAGACAGGTCCTGAAGAAGCAGTCTGATCAAGGTGTACCCTGTTTGCTATTCCATGTGCACTTCTTTGACTTGCTGGTTGTGAAACAGATTTGCTAAAATTTTAGGAGAATTACAGCAAGGTGTCCAAATTTTAAGGTAGTTTTCTTACTTGTGCTGAAAAAAAAGGATTGTGAATGCTCGTTACAATCGTTCAAACACATATCTTAAACAGCCTAAAAATTGAGACACCTTGAGGACTTGCTATAATTCTTCTAAACTTTAACGAATTTGTTTCATGATCTGGCAAGCCCTCCAAAAGGTGCAGACAAAATGGAAAACAGTGTAGACCCTGATCAGACTTCAGGAGCAGTCTGAACTGGGTCTGCACTGTTTGCTTAGGCCTATCCATCCCAATTCTTACGATCATTATGGTACTAACAATGTACACTTTAGAGCAGAAATAACTGGATACAGTCGAACTTCAATAGCTCGAACACCTTTGGGACCTCGAAAATCTGTTTGAGACAGGGGTAGTTCGAGCCACTGAGGTTACTGCCAGGAGGCATAACGAGATACTTTTAGACATCTTTTCGGTGTTCTATAATGAAAATGCATGCTGTGTGTACTCATTAGAATCGCCTCATCGAGGCGATTCTAATAAGTACACACAGCATACATTTGCAAGATAAAAGACTAAAATCTCCTTAATAATCCCCCACTATTTCTTATGTAGAGGATTTCGCTGGGGGCTCAAGAATGGGTTCGACACATCCATGGTGAACGAGCCATCGGTGTTCGAGCCATCGAAGTTCTACTGTAATTACAATGTTTAAGGGGAGACAATTTTCAGAAAAATAGTAAAAGGGAGAATTTTACCTTTTATCTGAGTTTATCATAAGGCATTGTGTCTGAGAATGTAATAATGCCTTGCATTAATTCAGTAATCTACTGGTGGATTAAAAATGCAAAATAGTTAGATACACCCCGTAATGTTAGACATACAACTTCATTAACTAGACAAAAGTGCCCAGTGGGGCACGTATACCCCCGGCCAGTGCCATCACCTCAGCTGAAACAAGTAGTCATACTGGTTGTTGCTACCAAATTTTAAGTCTCTATGTACAGTAGTTATTGAGAAATTTTTGACACAAAATAATAAAAATATACACTATTAAACAGCAAGAACTACAAAGGGAAATAACTCTAAAAGGCCTGACCCCTTGGCCCTTATTTTCTTTCCCACAATACAACTAGTCATACTGATCATGTTTGCAAAATTTCAAGTTTCTATGTACAGTAGTTATTGAGAAATCTTTGACACATAATAAAAATATACACTATTAAACAGCAAGAACTACAAAGGGAAATAACTCTAAAAGGCCTGACCCCTTGGCCCTTATTTTCTTTCCCACAATACAAGTAGTCATACTGATCATGTGTGCAAAATTTCAAGTTTCTATGTGAAGCAGTTCCTGAGATATCTTTGACACAAAATAATTGTTTACGGACACACAGACAGACAGACAGACGGAAAAGACAAAAACTATATACCCCCATTGCATACTTTGTATGCCGGGGGTATAACTACGTCACATTTACTAATGGTAGAAAATTAACATTTTCTGTTAAAAAATTGTGAATAAAATGCGTTTTAAATGTCATATGATAAATAGAATCTTGCATTCATGCTCATATATAATAAAATGCGTTTTAAATGTCATATGATAAATAGAATCTTGCATTCATGCTCATATATTATTAAATTTATTAAACTCATTAAGAAAAAAGAAATAAAATGCTCGACAAAGCCACATATTTTATCCCTTTTCCACAGCTCATTTAATAAATTCAATAATACATGAACACTCATGTTCAATCCTCTATTTATTACTCTTAACTGTTAAAACACTAAACAAAACTGAAGCAGATGACATTCTATATGTATTTTTCATTATATAAGAGTAGAGATTCTCTTGACATTTTATGAGAAGCAGACAATTTAAAAGGCTGCTTTGCTGCTTTAAAGATTAATTGATGCCTCTCTTTAGCATGACTGGAATACTAGAAAAATTAAGAAGGGAGTCCCTCAAAATATACTATGGTTATACTCTTGTACAGAGGTTCAAAGAGTGTTGCCAGTATTCCAGTAGATGACCATATTCATCAATTAGGCACTACAGAAACTGTCACTCATTGGCATTTCAGACCTCTACTGCAGGACACTTACAAAGGATGATTCTTCCCTCAGACCATTAGAGATTGGAATACCCTTCCAGATTTGATAAGTTCCTTTGCTGAAGGTGCAGAGGATAATGTAGCTAAGTTATTTCTTTTGTCAGAGATTGGGCATAACTTCCCATATCACAGGTCTTGCTGAATGAATGTCATTACACATATCAACAGTGACAATTCTGATTCTGAACATTATGATTTCTGCAGAACAAACAGTAGCAGACCTTTCTTTGCCTCCTGTATATTGGCATATATATTTTGCTACAGATACCGTAAAATCTCTAATAGACGCCCGGGCGTTTATTAGAATAATTACCTTTCATGAAGAAGGGGGTGGGCGTTTATTAGAGGCTATAGAAACCTGCAAGTCACATATGACGGTCCAAAACGATCAGATTCTTTCATGATGGCCGCCATCTTGTTTCTCAAAAATGACTGGTGAAACAACGGCCTCCGGTCGTTTCGCCCATGAGTCGTTTCGCCCGTGGGTCGTTTCGCCCTTACAACCGTGCCGGTGATACAATAGACTCGTCGGGTAACAGTCCCGCAAAATTGGAAGCAACGTCTCCAAAATGACCTTTACAGTGTCTGATATAGGTCTACACTGTTTGTCAATGTTCAAAGAAACGGGACGCTAGGCTTAATGAATATTGGTTGAATTCTTCAAATGGGTAATATTTATCAGCAGCTGTAAATCTTATATGCAGTGTTTTTGTTTGTTTGATTTGAGGTTTAACGTCCCCGTCAACACTGTAAAGGTCATTTTGGAGACGTTGCTTCCAATTTTGTGGGACTTTTACCCGACATTGAGATGAAATGACATCTCAAGCCCTGTCGCCCAATGAAACCAATAGGGTTTATTAGCATGGATGGTCCACCTCGCGCCACGGTTCCTGGACAGGCTTAGATCCTCTAAGCTGTTTACCAGTACAAGTGTGCGGGCCGGATTCAGCTCTGCGTGGAAGCATCATGCAGCCCATATATTTCTTCAAGCCCCTATGGGCGGGGGCGATTATATGCAATGTTATCGGATTTAATTTTCTGTGCAGTTGAGGCTCATTATTTATTGATCAGCCCTAATCAACCACCTGTTGATAGACGCTCACTCTAAAATTTCCGCGGGAAAAATCCTGCGGTGCCGCCTTTGATGTGAGGTAAACATGCATCAAACACATGATGGCTGTCAGCAAGATCGTGTCGGTCAAATGTGTTATTAAAGGTCACCACGTTTACAGGGTTTCTTATTCTTGTGGGACAAATTTGGATTGTTTCTTAGAGCCTGACAATCAGCAAAGTGACAGTGCAATCATAGTGAAGAACGGTGATACTACTGTCGGACATATTCCAGAAGGTTTATGTCAGCCTTTGACACTTTTGTACAAGGACGGCAATATCGTTCAGATCACAGCCGAAATTACCAGAGGCCCACGCTCCGCTGCAGAAGGGACTTTTGTTCAAGGTGGAGGACTGGAAATTCCCTGTGTTTATCATTTATTTGGACCACGAGAGAAAAAAAGACTTGTGCGTTCGGCGATCAAGCAGGAAATTCGGAAACTTTCAACATAAGGCAAGATCGTTTTTTGTTGATTTTTTTCCAGTGGGCGTTTATTAGAGGCTGGTATTTTTCTGAGAATTGCCGCAAAAATCGCCATTTTTAACATCAAAATCGGGGGGTGGGCGTTTATTAGAGCATGGGCTTCTAATAGAGATTTTACGGTAATATATAATTAGTACACCACAATATCTTTATAGCACTGTTCATTATAACAAAGTTTAAAATGTAATACAGTTTAAGGGGAACTGATACACCTTCAGGGGAGGCAACTCCTGCAAAAGTAGTTTTGTCTCCCTTGTCAATAGAGGTCAACTATTAAAGGAAAGAATTTGCTCCTGAGGAGAAAATTCTTTCCTGTTTAAGAGTAGACCCCTTTTTCAGCCGCACGAAGTTTATAGAAAAGTGAACAGGAAGTCCTGAAAGTTGTCTCCTTTTGAAATATAGCAGAAAAATCAGCCCAGTGTATCCATTACCCTTAACCCATTTTGTACCAGAAACCCCAAAAGTAGTTGGTAAACAGTGCAGGCCCAGATCAGACGCCGCAGAATGCGGCGTCTGATCAAGGCCTCCACTGTTTGCGAAAAGTTAAGCCATTTTCCAAATAAAATTTGAAGAAAACACAACCTGACTCCCCTAAATTTAGGAATGGACTCCTGGTATATATAATGAGGAAGATTCCATTTGGTACAAAAAGGGTTAAAGATGGACCCCAAAATATATAGATTATATAGAAAAATGACCATTTATGGTCATTTTTCTAAGTAAATTATGTTTTTTTTGTTTTTTTTTCTTAATTTTCTTTGGATATAACATGGTTGTTTAATTAACAAGGTTTCTGCTGAAAACTGAAAAATTGTTATAAAGAGATGTGGTATTTGTAGTGTATACAATAAAATGTTAGTAAACTGGCACAGACACTGAAAACAAGTCAAAATACCAATTTTACAACAATTTTACACTTCTATACCTTGATGGCTAACTGCCTTGAGGGCCGGGACTGTATGGCCCTCCTGGGCTCTGTGGCAGGAAGGGCTCTCACATCTTCTGTCGAATGATGCTATAGAAAAATACACAGCAAACTTTCTACATGCAGGATTAACTAGTGCAAGCATATGTCACCCATATTGTTATACATGCAGAATGAATAAAAGCTGTCATCAGACAGCATAGCTGGCCTGGAAAGGTATCTAAGTATGTGACCTCGAGGTCATGGGTAGGAGTGAGAGCATTGCTGAATAAAACTTCGAAATCATATCTGTTATCACACTTAATATAAAGCAAATCAATTCTGTGGTTTTGAAAATATGAGCAGCTTAAGTTTTTAAAGGAAAAATTTATCATAAACTACCATATGCCCTTAAGGTCATGGGCGGAATAGTGGGTGGTGTTACTGCTAGATATACAGTAAAATTCCTTTATTAAGACCACCTTTGGGACTGTTCAAAAGTGGTCTTAAGACCACTTTTGAACAGTCCCAAAGGTGGTCTCATATTAGGAGAGACTGGATGTAGAAAAGTACAAAGATTGTATAACTGAAACCTTCTCAATAATCTTTTAAAAGTAGATTCAGTCTTAATTTTAGGCTGTCTTAATAGTGGAATTTTGCTGTATATCTATCATACTCTCCAAGATTTTATATGAATACTTTGAAAAATATGAGCTGATAACCACTGAAACTCAAAACTTCAAAGTTCTTAATTTGTGACTTCGACCTTAAGGTGGGGAACAGCTAAATAAAACTGGACTGATATCTAATTGTCATACCAAATATAAATCAACTCCAACGTAAAGTTTAGAAACTTTGAATTGTTAAAAACTAAGATGAAGAACTTAAATACAAAACTGCCCAATTCATTATCTGTTTATTTTGGTTTTACAGCTTTCAAGATTATTTCACTTATTTTGAGCAGATCATTAATCAGAAGAGAGTAAAAACTGGAGTAACTCAATAGCTGAGAAAAACCACCTTAGTGTCCAATGTGACCCGAGTGAGGCTCGAATCCACAAAGGTGGAAGACCTAAATTATGAGTCAGCACTCTTAACCCATTGTATACCAGTGTACTCTTCCATTGCTATATGTTGGACAAGTCCATTTGTAGTATAAGGGGTGGTAGGCTTCTTTTTTTCAGTTTTTATTCTATTTTAGACAGAAAATTCTGTTAGCAATTAGTGCAGGCCCTGATCAGACAGCATGTTCTGCGGTGTCTGATCTGGCCCCCATTTTTGCCGAAGTAACCCTTTAGGGATTTCCCACCTGCAATTGGTTAACCACTAGGCCATGGTGGCCCGAAATCTTATGACCTTGACCTTAAGAACATGGGTCTGAGTGGATTACTGCTGATTAATTGACTGATTGTGTTGGATTTTAACAACACCTTTTGGGAATGAGAACACCTGACAGACTTTTCCGCCATTTTTCACAGGGAGAAAACTTTCGGGACTTCCTGTTCGCTTTTCTATAAGCCCTGTCCCACTGAAAAAGGGGTCTTCTCTTGAAGGAAAGACACAAAATTCAAAGTTTTAAACTCTTGACCTTCAAATGTGACCTTGTCCTTGAGTTGGCATGGTTTATTTATGGGCTCTGCACATCAGCTCACTGAGGGGGATAATTGACCAAAGTTTAATGAGAATCCTTGCAGGGGAAAAGGAGATATGGAACAGAAACAAAATTCGAAGTTTCAAACCCTTAAGCTTCAAATGTGACCTTGACCTTAAGTCAACATGGTTCATATATGGGTTCTGCACATCAGCTCACTGAAAAGAATATTTGAGCAAAGTTTAATGAGAATCCCTCCAAGGGTAAAGGAGATATTAAATGGACGCAAAAATTTCAAATTCGTAACCTTCAACTGTGACCTTGAGTCAACATGGTTCATTATGGGTTCTGCACATCAGCTCACTGAGACAAATAATTGGCCAAAGTTTAATGAAAATCTATCAAAGGGTTCAGGAGATATGGAGCAGACAAGAAAGTGTTACAGACAGATGGATGGACAGATGGACAGACAGATGGACAAACAGACAGACAAAGGCCATTCCTATGATCCCCGCTCCGCTTCGCGGCAGGGGATTAAAAATGGGTGTGGCTAAGGTTTAAACATGTTTCCAATCCTCTTAAATTTAGAATTTTCCCTGAGAGAGAGAGAGAGAGAGAGAGAGAGAGAGAGAGAGAGAGACAGAGAGAGAGAGAGAGAGAGAGAGAGAGAGAGAGAGAGAGAGAGAGAGAGAGAGAGAGAGAGAGAGAGCAAAGTCACATATACCTTAAATTGCAAATATATGTCATAATTGTGTGGTAAGAGAATCCAGAAGGCATTAACAGGTTAATCTCCATCTATCAATTAAAATGTTAAAAATGCAGCTATATTCTACTTCAGATTTTTACCCAGGTATATATCAAAAGATAATAGTTTCATAGAAATAAAATGTCTTCTCTGTAAAAAAAACTTTCACTTACAAATCTTTGCCTGTACTTTTTCTTCACATTATCAATGAGCATCTGACATTTTCTGGAGAAGTTAAGGCACTTGTCAACCTCTGTAGTGAGAATCTGGATATCATCACTTTCAATGATTCCTGAAAACGGTAAAAGAGCCAATGGACATATTTTCAGATCTCCGTAGTGGCTACTTTTCTGATGAAATTGCTTGATTTTTCTTTTATTTATACTGCAAACATAGGTTGTAGGTGCTTGTTAGAACAGCATCTGAGGCAGTTCTTACAAGTACCCACAATCTATGTCTTGGAGCAGAAATAAGAAAAATAATGTATACCTCTATAAACCCGTTTTCTCTAAATGGCATGGGGTTTAGTGGGGGGAGGGGTAGTTCATTTCACCACTTGTTCACATTATGGGAAATTCTAACACAGCATGCCCTGTAAAGGCAATGAGAAGGAACTGAGATTTATTCTGCAGAAGAGCGCGATGTGAAAAGCTGATGTTTTATGACATCGCACAAAGATGCTATGACAACATGAAACAAGAGGGCCCAATGGCCCTATATCGCTCACCTGTGTGAGCCAATTTGGACCCCAGGGGCATGATTGGCAGGATTTATTTAGGTGACCACTTGCAATTGCTACATGCAAATTTCTAAGCTCTGGGCCCTGTGGTTTCAGAGAAGAAAATTTTTGGAGCTTTTTTCCATTAAGAGTCTATAGGAGCTAAGGGGCCCAGGGCGTGGCGCATTTGGACCCCAGGGGCATGATTGGCAGGAATTATGTAGGTGACCACATGCAATTGCAACATGCTTAATATCTAAGCTCTAGGCCCTGTGGTTTCAGAGAAGAAGATTTTTGGAGCTTTTTTCCATTAAGAGTCTATAGGAGCTAAGGGGCCCAGGGCGTGGCCCGTTTGGACCCCAGGGGCATGATTGGCAGGAATTATATAGGTGACCACATGCCATTGCTACATGCCAAATATCTAAGCTCTGGGCCCTGTGGTTTCAGAGAAGAAGATTTTTGAAGCTTTTTTTTCATTTTGAGTCTATGGGAGCTAAGGGGCCCCGGGGCATGGTCCATTTGGACCCCAGGGGCATGATTGGCAGGATTTATGTAGGTGACCACTTGCCATTGCTACATGCTAAATATCTCAGCTCTCTGCCTTGTGGTTTCTGAGAAGAAGCTTTTTGAAGCTTTTTTCCATTATGAGCCTATAGGAGCTAAGAGGCCCCGGGGCGTGGCCTGTTTGGACCCCAGGAGCATGATTGGCAGGAATTATGTAGGTGACCACTTGCCGTTGCTACATGCTAAATATCTAAGCTCTTGGCCCTGTGGTTTCAGAGAAGAAGATTTTTGAAGCTTTTTTCCATTATGAGTCTATGGGAGCGAAGGGGCCCCGGGGTGTGGCCCATTTGGACCCCAGGGGCATGATTGGCAGGAATTATTTAGGTGACCACTTGCCTTTGCTACATGCTAAATATCTAAGCTCTGGGCCCTGTGGTTTCAGAGAAGAAGATTTTTGAAACTTTTTTTCCATTATGAGTCTATGGGAGCGAAGGGGCCCCGGGGCATGGCCCATTTGGACCCCAGGGGCATGATTGGCAGGATTTATGTAGGTGACCACTTGCCGTTGCTACATGCTAAATATCTAAGCTCTCTGCCTTGTGCTTTCTGAGAAGAAGCTTTTTGAAGCTTTTTTCCATTATGAGCCTATGGAGCTAAGGGGCCCTGGGGCGTGGCCCGTTTGGACCCCAGGGGCATGATTGGCAGGAATTATGTAGGTGACCACTGGCCGTTGCTACATGCTAAATACCTAAGCTCTGGGCCCTGTGGTTTCAGAGAAGAAGATTTTTGAAGGGTTTTTTTCCATTATGAGTCTATGGGAGCAAAGGGGCCCTGGGGCGGGGCCAATGTGGACCCCAGGGGCATGATTGGCAGGAATTATGTAGGTGACCACTGGCCGTTGCTACTTGCTAAATATCTTAGCTCTGGGCCCTAAGGTTTCCGAGAAGAAGATTTTTGAAGCTTTTTTTCCATTATGAGTCTATGGGAGCTAAGGGGCCCCGGGGTGTGGCCAATTTTGACCCCAGGGGCATGATTGGCAGGAATTATGTAGGTGACCACTTGCTGTTGCTACATGCCAAATATCACAGCTCTGGGTCCTGTGGTTTCAGAGAAGAAGATTTTTGAAGCTTTTTCCATTATGAGTCTATAGGAGCTAAAGGGCCCAGGGGCGTGGCCCGTTTGGAACCCAGGGGCATGATCGGCAGGAATTATGTAGGTGACCACTTGCCCTTGCTATATGCTAAATATCTAAGCTCTGGGTCCTGTGGTTTCCGAGAAGAAGATTTTTGAAGCTTTTTGTTCCATTGTGAGTCTATAGGAGCGAAGGGGCCCTGGGGCGTGGCCAATGTGGACCCCAGGGGCATGATTGGCAGGAATTATGTAGGTGACCACTGGCCGTTGCTACATGCTAAATATCTTAGCTCTGGGCCCTGTGGTTTCAGAGAAGAAGATATTTTAATTTTTTCCCATTGTAAGTCTAGGGGAGCTGTATGTTGCCATAGCAACCAGAATTCCAATCTGATCAGCCCAAAAACCTTATGCAGCCTTTCCCCCTACCTGGTGATGCTTCTCATGAAATTTGATCAAGATTGACCGTGGGGTATTAGAGATATACTTATTTGAAATTGTTTACGGACGGACGCACGACGGACGACGGACAAAAAGTGACCACAAAAGCTCACCTTGTCACTACGTGACAGGTGAGCTAAAAAAACATTACAAAAGGACATAAATGTGTGTAATGGAGTCAATAATGTTCTAAAAATGGCAAAAAGTTGGAAGAATTTGAAGGAAACATCAAAATTGTTGATTTTCAGTGTGTTAAAATCTAAATAGATCAGCTCCAATGTGTAATTTGTTGAGTGATAAATCACACTAACCCATGGGCTTAATAGGAATATCTTTTCAATTTTCATTAAAGTAAATGTATGTTGTCAAGACTAAGGCTGGCTAATCGGAGCCGAAAAGATAATCGATTATCAGTCATGTAATTGCGATCAATAATCGATTAGTAATCGCTGTGTTTTTTGTCATAATTTTACCTGTCTGAGCATGTCTCTTACCATATGTTGTACTTTACTATATGTATATTTGAACAGACAGGCCTGAGCAAACAGTGTAGACCCACATGAGACGCCGCATAATGCGGCGTCTCATCAGGGTCTGCACTGTTTGCCAATCATCAAGCTATTTTAGGCATAACTTTGGTTAGTAAATTGTACCTGTCAAGTAATCGATTACAAGCAAATCAGAAATGATTATCATTTTTCCGGAATTTATTGATCGATTAATCGATTATACGATTAATTGTGTCAGCCTTAGTCAAGACCAAATACCTGTTTCTCTGATCCAATGAAATCTTCCTCCACTGCAATGTGCCAGGTTACGTAGGCACTCAGCTGTTCTTGTGATGTTGGCATAGCGACCAGGGATAGCACCGTTAGCATCATAATCATCCACATTAAATAGAATGGTGTGTAGTTTCAAGTTCCGACCGGTACAGCTCTGTTCCATGAAAGCTTGGCAGGAGTCAATGTCTTGGTCTGGTACCCCACTTGTGAACAAGTAAACACCTTCAGCAGCTAAAGAGATGGAAAAAATTAAGGACCATGATTTATCTAAAAATTGGGTAGGGCTGAGTATTATGATACTATTACTACTGCTAAAATCACTGTTGAAATACCAGGGGCCAGTTGTTCAACACTAACGACGTCGTTAGTTAATGTATCGTTAAAACTTTGATCATTAAATATGGCAAATATGCTGAAATTTTTGCTGAAAAAATGTGAGCAGCTTTTGCAGATGCAAAAGCTGCTCACATTTTTTCAGCAAAAATACAAAAATTTACGATATTGTACTTGTTAGAAGAGTTAACAATATGACCACTAACGAGCTCGTTAAGCTAACGATGCTTTGAACAACTGGCCCCAGTACTATTGCCACTTTATTATAATGATAGCACTATTATCAAGGTCACTACTGCCATGCACAGATAGTTTGATGTACAGTTTATTACATCCCTAAAACTGGGACACCCAGACTACAGAAACTACACTTAAATCTAAACTGGACTTACTTATTTTATGACTGACTTCCTCCTCATTTTCCACAGTTTTTCTGAGAGCAGCCATGAAGTTTCTACTGCCTCCACATTGAAGATCCAGGATCCATCTGCACAGAAATATTTAATCATTATGAAAACATGCCTATACAAATAATTTGTAAATGTTACCGCCAAAAAAGGAAAATTTTAAGATTAGAAATTGTGATATTTTTCTTACTTCTGCTCAAAATATAGATTATGTTCGAGTTATTTAAGTTTCACTTCATTCCCTTTTAAATTTTCTCAGGTATCAGACAACACAATTTTGCCATAAAAACATTGCTGTTATTCAGTAATTTTATGACCATGTGTAAATAAAACAGGATTACAGGCATGTAACTTCATGATGTTGTCTGAGATAAGTCTATGTTTTCTTTTGAATTTCTTCCACAATAATTTGTTTGTTTGGGTTGAGGTTTTACATCCCCATCAACAATATTTAAGTCATTTTGGTTTAACTGTACTCAAATAATCGGTCAGTTTCAGCTCTGCATGGAAGCACCATGCAGCCCAATCTTTTTTTTCAAAGTCTCAATGGGCGGAGCCCTTTTCTGTGATAAAATTTTCATTTTATGATAAACAGAATCTTACATTAGTTGTCATTAGTTGCCATTTCATATGAATTTATGAAACACACCAGAGGCTTGTTTCATATATTTCAAATGAAATGACCACGAGTGTAAGATCCTCTATGTTCAAGATCAAGTAAAAACAAAAAATGGGTAAGATTTTATCACTGCATACTTCCAAGCATCCTGTAGGTTGGCCTTGGTTGGTTTACACATTGTTGGTCTCCAAGACACAGCAACACTGCCAAATCTAGAAAGAGAAAATAAAGAGATAGATTCCAGCACAAAACACAAGGAAGGCTTCAAGATGATCTAGATTTTGTTTGTTTGGAGTTTAACCCTTTTTGTACCAAATGGTATCATCCTCCTTATCTGTAGCAGGAGTCCATCTCAAAATTAAGGAGTGTCATGTGTTTTCTTCAAAATTTATTTGGAAAATGACTGTACCTTTTGCAAACAGTGTAGGCCCTGATCAGATGCCGTGTTCTGCGCATCTGATCTTGGCCTGCACTGTTTGCCAGTGTACCCGTTTTCGGGTTTCTGGTACTAAATGGTTAACAGCCCAGTCTACATTATTTAGGTCATATTCAGTCAGTCACTTAACTCCACCACACTTTTCCTGGGTAGGCATATACAGAAGCACTTACCCAATGAAGTACACATTTTTTCCATCAAAACCTGAAACTGCCCTAACCGACAGAATGACCATAGAAAATATTTCATGATCCATTTCCATGAAAGAATGTTACCAACCCGGCATGTATTTAAATTGCAACCTCCTGATCAACTGTCAAATGCGCATCTGACTGAGCTACTAAGGCTGGCTACTTTCTCCAGAAAATGACAACTGCCTTACTTGAATTAGAAGAAGGGAGATAATTTAGATAATGCTAAAGAACTCCAAATAGAAAAAAAAAATCATTAGTAAGCATATTGAGAACAATGACTATATTCTTGTCTGGAAAGAATGTATTAGTTTCTTTAACTCGTAAGATGCTAATCACAACAAATGCTGTCTACTTTTTCGTCTGCTGGTAACTTTAAAGTCATTTTTGCAAACAGTGTGGACCCAGATCAGACTGCTCCATAAGGAGCAGTCTGATTGGAAACAGTGTGGACCCAGATCAGACTGCTCCTAAAGGAGCAGTCTGATCGGGGGTCCACACTGTCCTAAATCCAAAAATAAATTAAAATAGTGCACAAGAATAAACCGCAGACAACATAAACAGGTGACATTTTCAGATGTGTCTTCTCCTGGCATCTTACAAGTTAACTGCAACCCCCAGTTTTTACATTTGAAAGGGATTGAAAAGTCAAGAAAAGCCATTCCCTGTTTGCCAACAATTCATATCAGAATTTGTTCAACGGTACTTACGCAATAATATTAAAGTAGTCTTTATTCATCATCTGTTGCTCAAGCAAGAGCCTCAGGGAATGCTGGATATGGACCAGGTAATTCACATTGGAAATTGACAGGTCAAGCAAGATCACCACACTAGAAAACAAAAATTAAAACAAATTAATTGACACAAAACCAAACACATAGAAACAAATCACAATATCGTGAAGTAAAAACAAACCTCTTTATAACATGGGCCCCATCAAGCGATTTTGGTACTTATGGCCTATGCGAGCAGCGAAGGTTCAGGTGAGCCTGCGCATTTGCGCAGTCTCGCCAGAACCTTCGCTGCTCGCTCATACAAGCAGTGAATCAACAGGAACCTTCAGACAGAAAGCCATATCCCTGGCCCCTCTGAATGGCTGGGCATGAGCAGTTAAAATTTGTCATGACGGAATGCTCGAAGACACAAATTCGCTTGGCGGGGCTCACATAATTTTAGATATATAACACTGTTTAACCATTATCCTGCTGAACAAATAAATTTAGCCACACCCATTGCTGACTATCCACCAATCAAATTACTTGATATAATGTATTTGTTCAAGTCACAAACTGCATGACAAACAGTATAGATCCTGATAAGATGGCTTCTTCAGAAGCCATAAGAAGCCATCTCATCTGGATCTACAATATCTGCAGAGGTAGGGATTCTCATGTTCAGCAGGATAAGGGTTAAAGATGGATCCCCCCACAAAAAAAGTTTTAATTTGAAAAATGACCATATCCTGGGATTTGAAGACTGATAAAGCTTATTTGAATCACTCTCAAACACTCATTCCAGATGTTACCAAGCATGCACGAGAGAGGCAGCGACTTTTAGACCACTGCTAACCATTCCCACCTGGGTTGAGTGGGGCAGAAGCATTACGTGTCTTGCCCAAGGACACACCTCGCCTCCAGTGGCCGGACTGGAAGCCACAACCTCTCGATCATAAGCTGAACGCACTAACCACTGAGCTATCAAGGACATTACACATATTATCAGAATACAAATCTTTTTGACCAAAGCTACAAAACACGAGTTTAAGGTTCAGTAGCTTCACAACATGTGTTTTGAAGTGAATAACTGCTTTTGATGTTTAATTGAGCTAGTTTATCAGAAGGTCATTATCAAATAGGCAATCAGCAAATGCTCAAGTGAGCCAGCATATATGTGCAGTCTCACCAGAACCTTTATGCTTTGTTATGTATAAGAATTTTTTTCCTGATTCTCACATTATACTCACTGGGTTACCTATCTAATATTTTATTTACTAACTTTGTATAGGAAAGTTCTAAATTAATGAGTCATAGATTAATTTTAAATGGTAAACATTTTGTTTAAAAGAAAGGGGATTTAAGATTAACCTGGAAAATTCCAGATCATATTAATTTTAGCATATGACCAAATTTCTTTCCACATGGGTGACATTATTTAAAGGGATAGAATTTTTCTTCAGAACAATTTTGGGCTATGTTAAGAAAATTTTGTTCTAAATTCTATGTTGGATTACTTGTGGATTATTATTCATTTAGGACTTAAAGTACATACCATTTCAAGGATATTTAATAACAGAGCTAAATATTTGTTTCTTTCTTCCTTCATTACAGTAACAACAATAGGTAAAAAGTTTGTAAATAAATCTTATTCATTTTGCTAAAAGGCTTGATTGCTTTTTCTTTCTGCTACCCTTGGCTCATTACAGCTTGCAGACATGACAGTAGGGCATCAGAGTGGCCAGCGTAGGTAGATTTAAAAACAAAATTCTCGTGCGTCGATTCGATGGGACTACTTCCGATTTTGATGCTCCCATTCGACTAACTATTTTCACATCAAATTACGTGATTGTCGTTTAATTATTAGCTTTGACAAAGATAAAAGCAATATATATACATATTGCAGTATTCAATATAAAGACTAAAACAAGAATTAGCATTTTTGTGTGGGCAGACCAAGGGTTTGAAAATGGCGAATTTTCAACCATGTCGGTACCATCGGGAAAACCAAAAATAAACTATTATAATATTCCTCGCGATTATTCTCACCTATATCATCGATTCCGGCATATATTAATCTGTTCACCTTGAAATTTGTGCCAAAATCGGCGAGGGAGCATTTTTTTGTGCCATTTTTTTCTACCCACTTCCGGTCGAAACGTGTGTACAAAACCATTTTTTCTTTCCAAAATGGCAGGTTTGGCTAAAAGATTTAAGTGAAACTCACAGAATTCTCCTGTATTCGATAACATCGAATGAAAAGTGAGTTGAATACAAGTCTTGTGGTATCATACTCATCTTCTTCACTGAACAGTCCACCTTTCAACCATGTTTGTTTATAATTTATATCAACAATATAATGTCAATACACTGAATGTACAGTATATTTACACAAGCATGACACAGCTGTGTAGACAGTTTGGTGTGACGAAATCATATTAAATTACGTCATATTAAATGACGTCAGTAAATCTGATCGACTAAATCAAAGTCCGCATACTACTGATTTTTTTTCAACTGACAGATTGGTCTCTCTCTCTCCGTCGTCATTTCTTTCGGTTCATGGTGCATTCCTTACGCGTATCTGTAAACTTTCATTTTGACTCTCTCTCTCTCTCTCTCTCTCTCTCTCTCTCTCTCTCTCTCTCTCTCTCTCTCTCTCTCTCTCTCCTCATCCTAGCACAAAAAAGTGGGCCAACGTCGGGCCCGGACAGACACGACGTATCGCTGTCGGTCCGACGTAGGTCCGACATGCTCTGCTGGCTGGGTCTCTTTCTCTCTCTCTCTCTCTCTCTCTCTCTCTCTGTCTCCCAAGTATGGTTAGATTACCAAAATAATTCAACGCATCAGACTGCACAGCACATTAAACAATGCCCCCCCCCCCTCCCCGTAATCCTGAAGCATGCGAGAAAAGAATGACTTGATAAGATATCGAAACGCGCATGCGTAACCTTCGTAACCCAACCCAGAATTGGCCCTCAGTTGAACACGGTTTTTGTTAATGTAACACGCTCGAGACAACTCTCACTCAGTCCGTAACACAGACTGATATGTCCTTGACAAATGTGCGAAAAATTATCTAAATCTGGAGGGGAGCATTTTTTTGTGCCATTTTTTCCCGACATGTGTATCGAAGTAACGGGACGTCAATAAATTGAGGGGTCATGGTTTCGCGGCGTCTGCTTAGTCGGTTTAAGCATTCAAGTTATCTACCCTTTTCTGTAGACCTCAGAAAAGATGATTCTCTTTAAATGTATCTCGTTTTTTCCCAATCTACATCTCGTAACAACGTGTAATGGCCTATAAATTACCGGAAGTTCTTGTGATTTTCTTCCTTATTTTTTCTGACAAAATATAGTCCCAACCGGCGGAAGCAGATTGCGAATAGAATCATAGCAACGGCCTTAGATGCCGCCCTACTGTGATGTTCTGATTTTGAGGGAGCTGCATGCAAGATCTCATGCATCTAGCTCAATTAGCTGCCTGCAGAGGCTAAACTGAACCTTGTCTGGCCATAAGTGATATGTGCTCTTTTCACATGAGCTGACTCAATAACACTTACTTTTTCTCAACCACAGTTCCAAATATTCTCCTACTGCCAGTAGCCAACCAGTCAATCCTGCTCTCATAGATGCTTACAGTCGCTGCCAGATGTTTCTGGTACTCAAACAACTGGGTCATGTCAACGTGAACATTCTTTACAGAACCATCGTGCCACTTGAACTGAACCATGGCTTTCTGAAAACAGTAGCAGAATGTTGATAAGCAAAAACTTCTGTAGCTGCCAGTATGGTAATTATTGAAAGGAGTCATGTCGTTTGAAGACATTTAAGATGGATATTGGAACAAAATGATTTTAGCAAATATGAATCTCCATGTCACCCTATGCCTCCCATCAAGTTTCAGCTCAATTCGACCTTTGGGTCGGGAGATGTTGTTTGAAGAAGATGGCCGTCATGGGGGCTATCTTGGATATCGCAACAGAATGATTTTAGGAAATCTGAATCTCCATGTCACACTGATGCCTCCCATCAAGTTTCAGCTCATTTTGACCTTTGGTTCGGGAGGAGATGTTTGAAGAATTTCAAGATGGCCACCATGGCGGCCATCTTGGAAATCCGAACGGAACCATTTTAGCAAATGTCACCAGGATTCCCCCTACCAGGTATAAGCTTAATCTGACTTCCGGTTCGGGAGATGTTGAAAATATAAAAAGTTAACGACAGAAGGATGGACGGACGACAGACAACGAACAACAGGCCATGGCATAAGCTTCTTTGCTCCAGGTCAGCTAAAAACAGCTGTAATCATGCAGCATAATTTAGTCTGTCTGTCTTTTAACTTGAAGTATTGCCAAATGAAAACTTCTGAATAATATCTATCATTAAACCAAATACGCATAAACCAAATCCAAAAATAATCAGTTAAAGTTTTTAATGGAGAACATTAACCTCAATTTCTGAAGTTGTCCAACCACTAACTTTTCCACTTTTTCATAAAGCTGAGTTTTAAAGTTTAAATCTTTATCAACTAAAGAAAATGATAATCATGGCAAAATTTCATCAATCAAGTTAGCAGCAAAAGCTGGGGGGGGGGTTTGGTTTTACGACCCTTTCAAGATTATTTCACTCATATGGAGCCGATCGTTAATCAGAGGTGGGCAAAAACAGGAGTACCCGGAGAAAAACCACCTGACCTTCCGTTGCAGAACTTGGCGTCCCACATGTGACCCGAGCGAGGCTCGAACCACAGCAGTGAGAGACCTAATGATCAAGAGTCAGCGCTCTTAACCACTAGGCCACGGAGGCCCGTCACAACAAAAGCTGATTCTCGCTTGAGACTTGAGTGCACCACCTCTTAATAACACTGACTGTTAATTATAACACAGTTTTGGAAAAAATATGGTTTAAAGATGGATCCCAAAAAGTATAGATTATAAAGAAAAATGGCCATAACTGGTCATTTTTCTATATAATCTATACATACCTGTTATTTTTCTATGTAATCTATACATTTTTGTTTGGCTATAATACAGTTGTTTAACTGACATGGTTTCTGCTTTGGACCCCAAAATTGCAGTACAAAGATGTATTGGTGTAATATGATATCATTTTTCTCGCTTACCTCATGAACCTGTGATTGGACAGCTCTCTTGATCACTGGTATAAATTCCTCCTTATAAGAGTAGGCATTAGGAGCTAACACCTGATACAGGTCTAGATGCTTGGCTGTAAAATAAATCAAAGCACTCACATCACCATTACGCAAACATGTCTATACAAATACATTGCCACCTTTATCGCCGAAAAAATGAAAATTTTATAATGAAAAATTGTGATGTTTTCTTATTTCTGCTCCAAATATAGATTGTGGGCACTCGTTAGAACCGCCTCATCAAGGCGGTTCTAACGAGTACCCACAAACTATATTTTAGAGCAGAAATAAGAAAAATCAGGTATACCCCCGGAAACCCCAGTTTTACTATATAAAAGTGGGGTTCAAGGGGGTCAAAATTATATAGGCGTGTTCTCGTGATGAGATGGATTGTCTCCAAGATTTGCCTAACAAAATGGTGCTGAGTTGGGTCTTAAGACTCTTTGCCGAGTCTATTTTTGACTCTTTAAATCATGTTGTTTATGTAAACACTGCAGACCATGACCAAATGCCACATTCTGATCCAGGTTTAGAGTTTGAAAATGGCCCAGTACCGAAGTCCAGTCCAAGTTTTACAGATAACCCTTCGTGTGGCTATAAATAACCATTACTGTAAAAATCCTAATAATTTGGACACTTTGAGGACTTGCTGTAATTCTCCTAAAATTTTTACAAGTTTGTTTCATGATCCAGCAAGGAGTCCAGAATATGCAGAGGGAATGGCAAATAGTGTAGACCCTGATCAGACTGCTCCTTAAGGAGCAGTCTGATCAGGGTCTACACTATCTGCTCAGGCCTATCTGTCCCAATACTTAGGATAATTACGGTACTTGGATTTTGCATATATTGGCCACAGTCAAATGGAAAGTCCCAAGAAAACTTCTTGTTCATGTAGTAACTTTGGGAATGTGCTCATCAAATAATTTGGAGATGATAATTTACCTTTTAAACCGTGGTGTTTAATCCATTCAGTAGAAGATTTAGGCTGGAACTTTGGCTCTTCAATACCGAGAGGGTTATCATGGCCGGGTGGACGGGGCAGAAATCTTGACTGTGGCAGTTTTGACACTTCTGATGAGATCTAGAAAAGCAACAAAACAAGTGAAAACTGATAGATCGAGGACTATACAGCTTTTGAGAAAATACATGTTTACAGTATAATTCTGCTATTATAGAAACCACTCCGTATTAAGACCACTAAGCAATTAAGAACCCCATTTGTCAGCCCTAATTAAGGCTTCCATCAAATTTTTACATCTGTTAATAAGATCTTTTGTTTTTTTGGTTTCAGGTTTTAATGTCCCTGTCAACACTATTTAGGTGATTTTGGAGACATTGCTTCCCATTTTGTGCCACATTGTGATGAAATGACATCTCAAGCTCTACCACCAAAGGAAACTGCTAGGGTTGAAGGGACAGTCCATCTTTTACCACTTTGCCTGGGCAGGCTTAAACCTTCAAAGCTGTTTATGAGTACTTATAGGTTCGGCCAATGTCAGCTCTGCATGGAAGCACTAGGCAGCCCAATCTATTGCTTCAAGCCTTGATGGGCAGGGGGTGTTAATAAGATCACCTCTGACACTAATAAGACCACTTGATATAGAAATTTTACAGTATCAGAGATGAGCTATACATCCACGTACAGTGAATTTTGCTTGTTTGTATTGGAGTTTAACGGCCCAGTCAACACAGTTTAGGTCATTTTTGAGCCAGTCAGTTTAACAATCCACACTTTACCTGGGCAGGCTTATATGTAAGCAGTTAACTAGTACAGTGCTCATTCTTTTGCAAGAAACTGACAACTGCCCTTCTTGAATCAGGGGAAGGAAGAGGATGACTGTAGAAAAGATTTCATGATCAATCTCCACGAAATAATGTGGCCGACCCCGGCAGGTATCGAACCCGGGTCCTCCTGATGAATCCGGGACGTTTCGCCCCCAAACCATTTCCTCCCCTAGTCGTTTCGCCCCCAAGATGTTTCCCCCCTAGTCGTTTCGCCCACCTAGTCGTTTCGTCCCCCTAGTCGTTTCGCCCCCCAAGTCGGTTCGCCCACTTCTCAATGTAATAGACTAATAGACTATTTTTTTCACTTTTATTAGCATTGTTAATACATGAACTGAATTGAACAAGAATATGACTTATATAAGTAGTATATAAGTATTGCATGGCTCTCTGGGCGCTCACAACAAGTTGTACTTGATGGCCAAGCGTCTGATCCAGTCCCTGTTTTATCTGGAGTCCCCCAAGGTTCGGTCCTTGGACCGGTCCTTTTCTTGGTTTTCATTAATGATCTCCCCGATAATATCAGGTCAGATCTGTCCGTTTGTTTGCTGATGATTGTGTCCTGTATAGGAACATATATTCTCCTTCTGACTGTCTTATTTTACAAGATGACCTGGATCAACTTGCACAGTGGGAGGCCGATTGGCAAATGAAGTTCAATGTGGCCAAATGTCACTCACGACACCCTCCGGACAAGCAAATTAAGTTTGACTATACTCTTCACCAGCAAGTTTTGGAGCATGTTCAATCCGCCAAATATCTTGGTATCACCATCACAGACGATCTTGATTGGGGTCAACATATCTCAGAGATTACATCTAAAGCAACTAGGACTTTGGGATTCCTTAGACGGAACTTGGCTTTTGCACCTAGGCAGACAAAGGATGTTGCATATAAAACATTGGTTCGCCCTCAACTCGAATATGCATCACCCATTTGGCACCCCTATGTTAAAACTCAGACTCAGCAGGTGGAGAAGGTGCAGAGGACAGCTGCTCGATGGACCTGTAGGCGATGGCGAAATAGAAGTAGCGTCGGTGACATGCTTAATGAGCTAGAGTGGCCGTCCCTGGAGGCCCGTCGTGAGCAGTCCTCTTTAACCTTCTTCTACAAGATACAGTCTGATTCAGTGTCTATTGATAAAGATAGGTACTTGACCCCTGTAACACTGTCGACCCAAACAAGGGCATCAAAAGTAAATGTGACAAACCAAATAAACAATGTGATTAACGGCAGTGAACAAAACAGGTAATAATTGTCATAATTCCTAATTATCATTCCCATTCAAAGAACATGTTCTTCATCTCTCTCTTTCTTTCTCTCGGTCTCATATATCAATATTTTATATAAAAAAAAAATAGGGAAAAAATGGGGGCGAAACGACTAGGGTTTGGGGGCGAAACGACTAGGGTTAGGGGCGAAACGACTAGGGTCCCAAAAAGGAGGCGAAACGACCAGGGGGGAAACGACAAGGGGGGAAACGTCTTGGGGGCGAAACGTCTTGTTACCCTCCTGATCACCAATCAGATGCGCATCCATCTGAGCTACCGAGGCCGGCACATGTACACTGAATCTTCTATAACTCAACCATGGATGAATCATTTACCATGGCTAATTCAAACACATTCTGAAGTACATGGAGAATTCTTCTAACAGCTCCAGATTTCCATACATTTAGGATAATTTATTGAGACTTTCTGATTTTATCATATAAACACATGTTGTGTGTACTCATTAGAATCGCCTCATTGAGGCGATTCTAATGAGTACACACAGCATTCCTTTTTAAAGCATTAAGGTGATTCTAATGAGAGCACACATCATTCTTTTATTTTTCAGCATGTTTTGTGTACTCATTAGAACTGCCTCAGTGAGGTGATTCTAATGAGTACACACAGCATTCCTTTATTTTATAGAGGCTCAAAAATATGCTTAAGTTATCCCCATTATGTCTGGGGCTATGATTAACCCTGAGGTCAAACTATGCCTATCTTGATCAAATTTGCATGGTCCCAAAGGTTTTCCAGCTATAAAAAAATTTGACTCTCAGAAAACTCACAACAGCATGAGCTTATTGGAAGGTAGCATGTGAAAAGGTAAATTTTGGCATGTGCAACCAGTAAAGATTGAACCAATCCTGCACATCCCATCCACACAGGAAAGTGAACAGGAAAGTGAATGTGAAGAGGAAGTGAATGTGAACAGGAAAGTGAACAGTAAGTCCCATACACAAACTGACAAGAATCTTGAATGTGTGGATATAGACTATCCAAGCAGTAAAGTCTTAAGATCGGATCAGAACTGTGAATGAGCAGGCTGATCTGCACCTCTGATGTTCCTCAGTGGAAAAAACACAGGTTTTTTCATGAAGTGGCTCAAACATAACAGTATCGTTTTACTGTTTTTCATCTGAAATGTTGCTACATATAGTGGAATTCTGCTCTTAATACCAGCTAAAATCAAGACTATTTCTTTTTTAAAGGGAATGAATACACCTTCAGGGGAGGCAACTCCTCCACAAGTATTTTTGTCTCCCATGTCAATAGTGGTCAACTCTGAGAACCAAATTTTTTCCTTTAAAAGTTGACCCCTTTTTCTATGGGACAGAGCTTATAGAACAGCAAACAGGAAGTTCCGAAACTTGTCTCCCTTTGAAAAATGGCAGAAACATCCGCCAGGTGTTCCCATTCCCCTTAAATATATATTTAAAATGGTTTTAGTACTTCTTTCTTTGTTTTCTATACCCAGTGTCCTCTAATAGGAGACCACCTATGGGACTTTTCGAAAGTGGTTGTTAAGACCACATTTGAACAGTCCCAAAGGTGGTCTTAATAAAGGAATCTTTCTGTATATGAGAAGCTACTTTACCTCATTCATAATGCTGATAAGAGCACTTCCCATCATGCCTTGCCTCATGTCCTTGATCTTGTTGATGACATCTTGGGCTTTCTGGATCTCCTTCAACAAAACACTAATATCTGTGCCAGTATAGATCTGTTCCTGTTGAAAGAAAATAAAATGTGATCACAACAAATTAAAAAAAAAAGACTTTGCCTTTCATATTTAACTTCATGATCCCTGACAAGTACCCATAAAA
Organism: Lucinisca nassula; assembly: GCA_963580285.1. Lineage (NCBI taxonomy): Eukaryota > Metazoa > Mollusca > Bivalvia > Lucinida > Lucinidae > Lucinisca > Lucinisca nassula. The sequence goes on from OY757011.1 coordinate 80,913,174, forward strand.
TATGCTTTTAACATTCCTTTTCAAGATCAATTAAGAAAAATAACCCAAAATAATTATTCTAAACATACCAGGCTTGACCAACATTCATCAATTCTTAACTGAGACAGAGTGAAGACAAGCCATTATTTGTCCCAAACTGATATTTTAGGAGGCCTGTGACCTTGAAAATAAGGTTAAGGTGACATAAATCTAATAAAATCTTTGATAGGTTGCATTGATATATTGTACCATGCTTGACCCAGTTTCATCATTGATTCATTCGATATAGGGTGCAGACAAGCCAAAACCTACTGTTTTTGGGAGCCTGTGCCCTTGAATATAAGGTCAATGTCACCAAAATCTTATCAGATCTTTGGTAGATTCCAATGATATATTTTACCAAGTTTGATCAAACTTCATCAATGCAGACTTGCCTACCCCTTGAGACAGAAAATAGTAAGATCCCATAAAAAAAATCGTAAGATTCAAATTTTATACATAAGGGTGTTAAGGTATCCCATGCGAGGTCAAAATAAGCCCATTGCCTCACGTCTTTTTTTTTTTTTTTACTGCAATGAATCAGCCGATTCAGCATTTCTTTTCTTTTTTTTCCCATATTTATTTTCCTAAGGCATCCATCTTACCACACATACGGAAACCAATTTGTTAAATAAACTGTGATTGGATTACTTCCCTATCATTAGCCAATGAAATTTAATTTCATTTTGCAACGAGAGAAAGCCAGGAACGAGTGAGTGAGTAAGTTTTAGTTTTACGTCCCACCAACAGCTAAGGTCATACGGAGACGGGACCTCGGTTTAAAGACTCATCCGAAAGTCTGGAGAAGCCCGGGATCGATCCTGCGATCCCTGGTTTACAAGGCGAGTAGCGTAACCACTGCACCACGGAGGCTTCTAAGCCAGGAACGACAACTATTGTCTTGTTCCGGTATAAATGTGCGCTTCCCTGAACAGAACCAAAATAATCACGCCGATTTACCTATTTTTTTACAAACAACGAAAATCGTATGGAATTCGACTGGGGTCGTAAGGTTGTAATTTGGAAATGAAAATAGTAAGCCTTACGACCAAATCGTAAGGGTAGGCATGTCTGTCAATGCGTTCTTGAGATAGTGTACAGACAAACCAAAATCTGTCCGAATCTTTGGTAGGTTGCAATGACATATTGTACCAAGTTTGAAAAATTTCATCAATGCATTCTTGAGATAGGGTGCAGACAAGCCAAAATTGACAGTTTGGTTGAGGGGGGGGGGGGGGGTCAAAAATAAGATCAAAGTCACCAAAACCTAAATCAAATCTTTGGTAGGTTGCAATAACATATTGTATAAAGTTTTACCCAATTTCATCAATTCATTCACAAGATAGGCTGCATAAAAGCCAAAATTGACAGTCTGGGGTGGGGATTTGGAATTTAATGGCCCAGTTAACACTTTTAGGTCATATTGATTCAATCAGTTTATTGAACCACACTTCTCCTAGGCAGGCTTATACATAAGTGCACATTCCAGTGTGTATCGAACCTTTGACCAGTTTACCAGTCAAATAGGCATCTGGCTGAGTCACCAAGCACCCCCAACCCACACACACACACAACGACCCACCCACATAGATGCAATCAATTAGGACTGACCAGAGAACAAGAATGTACAGACTGAACTGTGTCTTAGCTAGTCACACAGATCTTTGTGTAGGTTTCATTGTGCATAAACTCATTTTATAAATGTTTCTTTCATTTACCTCACATGTAGCAGTGTAACAATGGTATCTTCCATTTGAGGCTTCAGCTATGTTTCTCAGTGTAAGCTGAAATACAAAAAGACATGTTACGGACTATTCAAACCTCAAAAGTTCAAATCAGCATTTCATCCAGTCTGCTGCATTTGCTGATTTACCTGTTAAACCAAAATTAACATAAGCTGAGATACATTTAGTAAGGCATAAAATTCAATGATATAGCAAGGCATACAGAAAATTATAAAATTATGCATTACATGTACATTATGTAAATGTACCTATGAAACTATCAACTGCTTAACATTTTTCTAATCTAAAAGAATAAACTATCATTTAACCCTTGACCTGCTGAATATTTATTTATGCCACACCCACTACTGATTATCAACCAATCAGATTACTTGATGCAAATTATTGCAACAAGTTCATAAACAGAAGCCATCTGATCTGGATCTACATTGTTTGAAAGGTAAGACATATCCGGGCTCAGCAGGACAAGGGTTAAAGTGAATGCAAAATGTAGTCTAATGGTACCCTTTAGGAGCAAATGCTTTTTTCTTGAGAGAACATGCATACTGATTATGGAGATAAAACACTTCCAAAAGCATTGTCCCAACAACCCATAAATTCACCTTGATGAAAGCTTTAGATAACATGTTTCCCTGTGCTGGTCCCATTTCATTTTTCCCCTGCGAAGCTTGCGCCCTCTCCCCTCAAGAAAGGACAACCTACCCAGGGGCAGCTTGCCTGAAGGGGGTGTTCTGGAAAAGTTGGGAAAACTGTCCAGGTGGGACAAGATTAAACTGTTACATTGAAAGTTATTTTCAGTATTTTTAAGGTAGTAACTTATACAGTATCAATTTCCTCAATTCTTTTAGTCAGCAATTTCTATTGCCTCATAAAATACTGTCTATAGAAACAATATGCAATGTTATCACAAAAGACAATATTTCTAAACAAAATATTCCTTCCATGCTAAAAACAAAATGTGAGAATGTTTGAGATTTGTCTACTGGTAATTGACAAGTCATGCATTTCTAAAACCTGAGACGTTTTGTCAAAATTTAAAGCCTTCATGCTACAAGCTAGAAACAAGTACTTCAGTGAAGATGCCTAACCCTTCTCTTGCTGAATATTCATTTAAGCCACACCCATTTCTCTCTATCAACCAATCAAATTACTTGATGTAATTTTTTGCTACAAATTCATAAACTGAATGCCAAACAGTGTAGATCCTGATCAGATGGCTTCTTCAGAAGCCATCTGATCTGGATCTACACTGTTTGCAAAGATAGGGGTTGTCGTGAACAGCAAGATAAGGGTTAATATGCAATGAAAATTCAAAGCGTTGACAGCACTTGAAGGTTAAATATCTCTGAAAGTAGGCTGAGAAAATTGTTCTGAATGTGCACTGAGACGTCATGTATTTCATCTGACCCTTCATTTCCTGTTCTTCAAGCATATAGCGAAGATCCTGATAAGATAGTACTATCTGCAGAATCTGATCTCGGGTTACACTGTTTGCCTAACCAAGCACAAAAGTCCAGTCTAGGTTTTACAGATCACCCTCTTTACACACCGGTCTGACATCACAGTGACAATAGCAGCACAGATATAAAGAACTATTATCTAGGTTTTATACAGATGCTATTTGCACATTTTAACCCTTTTTGTACCAAATGGTATCTTCCTCTTTATATTTGGCAGGAGTCCATTACAAAATTTAGGCGTGCCAGGTTGTGTTTTCTCCAAAATTTATTTGGAAAATGGCTGAACTTTTTGCAAACAGTGTAGGCCCTGATCAGAAGCCGCATTCTGTGGCATATGATCTGGGCCTGCACTGTTTGCCAACCACCCATTGTGGGGTTTCTGGTACGAAATGGGTTAACCTTATTAGTCAATGATAGTCACGTGAACATACAAAATATGCCTCAGCTTCATTAGCAACTTTGGGTAGTTGATAAACAATCACCCAAAAATCTCTAGAATAATACATATTTTTATATAGGATATGGTTTGAAGTTATTTAAACAAATACCAGAAGGAGTACAATAAAATTTGCAATCAAGAGAAAGAACTAGAACTTTTACATAATTTGGGCTTATGAGTGGTAAACATGGACAAGTCTATAAATCATGCTGTTTTGGGAGAACTTTTTGGGGGGAATTGGAAAAAAATATTAAGTTATGACATATGCTTTGTTTGTAAGCCTTTATAACCAAAACAGGATATTTTATTTTTCTAAATTAAGAGAGCTTATATTATTGCCCCAGATAAGGACCTATATTACATGCATAACAAAGAAATGACATGATTTCTCAATCAATTAAAATGGCCTAGGAAGATTTATTTTCACAAAGGAAATATTTCCCTGTGGTTTAATTCACATTGACGTGTTGTTCTTGACGTCACGGCAACATCTTTCCAGAAGATGTAAACAACATTCAGAATGTATGATGTAAAGACTCAGTGGCAGCTTTGAAAAAAAGATTGCATGGACACAACCACTGAATTAGGCGTAAGTCTGGTTAGTGTACTCTCACATTTTTAATTGTTTTATCACTATAATAATTTTAGTGCTTCTATTTTCATTAAGTATATTGGATAGCATTTTCAAGATGGGGCCTACACAGTTTTTGTTTCAGTCAGCCTATGTGCCACTGTGCCCACAACCATTTGCATGGACTTTCTGTTAAGAGTGAACTGTACTAAGAATTAGATGCAAAATGATCGATCAGCTCTATCAAAATGTATGTAATATACAGTTTATTGACTCAGCCCATTTTAAATAAGGGTTGAAAATCCGATACTCGTGTGCAAATGCACACTTTTCATCACTTTTTGGGGGACTTTTAAAAAGTAAAAATAGTTGGGCATTTTGAAGACAAGAGGACCATGATGGTCCTATATCGCTCACCTGAGCTAAGAGCTAAGAGTTTAGCACATGTCCCAGTGTCCTGTTTGAGACAAGAAACAGAGAGATTTTTAAAGGGATCCCCATATATAAGCCTTTGTAAAACCAGTAGGCCCCGGCGCAGGGGCATTTTTGGCTCCAGGGCTATAATTTGAACAACCTTGGAAGATGTCCACTAGATGAAGCTTCATACCAAATATCAAAGACCTGAGCCTTCTGGTTTCAGACAAGAAGATTTTTAAAGGTTTTTTCCTATATAAGCCTATGTAAAACCAGTGGGCCCCCATGTGGGGCCATTTTTTGGAACCTCAGGGCTATAATTTGAGCAATCTTCATAGCAGTCCACTAGATGAAGCTTCATACAAAATATCAAAGACCTGGGCCTTCTGGTTTCAGACAAGAAGATTTTCAAAGGATTTCCCAATATAAGCCTATGTAAAACCAGTGGGCCCCAGCGCGGGGGCATTTTTGGCCCCAGGGCTATAATTTGAACAATCTTGGTAGAGGTCAACTAGATGAAGCTTCATACTAAATATCAAAGACCTGGGCCTTCTGGTTTCAGACAAGAAGATTTTTAAAGGTTTTCCCTATCATAATAAAATAGAAGTGGAGGCAATGATCAGGAATCGATACAATTAACCCACAGCTCCCATAAGAGACACCGAATGGAAAGAAACACAAACATGAAGCAACAGACCCCAACGGAAACATCAACAGCAGAAAGCCAAAAGGACGGTTACTTTCCCACAAAATGGCCAATAGGCTATCCAAAATAAAATAATAAGCGACACAAACACCCAAAGACAAACCATAACAAAAATAAACCGCAACAGAAGAGCCGCCTTGGAACGGTCAGCGGAAACGAATTCCCCTGGGTGGGGGGGGGGGGCTTATTGATTTTAAGTGGCCACAATCCTCGCCCTTACTTCCGTCCTGATTAAGACAAATATTTTGTTCAGTCCACAGACAAGAAGATTTTTAAAGGTTTTCCCTATATAAGCCAGCCTATGTACAACCAGTGGGCCCCCGTGTGGGGTCATTTTTGGCCCCAGGGCTATAATTTGAACAATCTTCGTAGCAGTTCACTAGATGAAGCTTCATACCCAATATCAAACACCTGGGCCTTGCGGTTTCAGACAAGAAGATTTTCAAAGGATTTCCCTATATAAGCCTATGTAAAACCAGTGGGCCCCGGCGCGGGTACATTTTTGGCCCCAGGGCTATAATTTGAACAATCTTGGTAGAGGTCCACTAGATGAAGCTTCATACCAAATATCAAAGACCTGGGCCTTCTGGTTTCAGACAAGAAGATTTTTAAAGCTTTTTTTCTTATTTTCCCCTTTTGTTGCCATGGCAACCAGAGTTCTGCATGGAATGGAATTCTTTGAACAACTTTGAGAGAAGACCACTCACAGATCATTTCTGCCAAGTTTGGTCAAAATTTGTTCAGTGGTTTAGGAGGAGATGTCGTTTAAAGGAATTGTGGACGGACGGACGGACGGACAGACGACGACGGACGGTGACCGATCACAATAGCTCAACTGGAGCCTTCGGCTCAGGTGAGCTAAAAAGTTAGAGTTGAGTTGCAAGGCTGTTCAAAAAGTGAAAAATATAGGATTTTTCATGAAAATACAGGCTTTTATAGGTTCTATGAACAAAATAAAGGTTTTATAGGTTTGGCACAAAATTATAGGTTATTATATGTTTTATAGGTTTTGCTGGAAGGCCTGTCATTTTTTTCCATGACAGAAGCAAGTGAGAAGGTACCACATGGTGTTTTACACAATTCTTTGTAGACTTTCATGCACTTGCAAGTCATTTATTCCATCAATATGTCTCTAATGGCTGCTACATGACTCTACCATGCTTAAATGGGCATAAGTTTAATTTGTAGGTCCAATGTGGTCTTCGTACCTTTATAGTGGTCCAAAGTAGATAAAAGTGGTATCAAAATAAACATGGGCATCTTATCTCCACAATGAGACCTATTATCCTTTTCTAAACCATGTACTTTTTGCACCAGGGCAACTCAAATACCACTAGGGTCAGTCACATTTTGATCTACCTGGATCGCGATATATTTTAGCAGTTTTTGACTTCGTTCACTGTGCCACAGATACGGAGAGTGAAAACCCGGCTTCGGTTATGAGGAGTAATCATTTGAATGTCATAAAATTGCTTTCTTACCAACATACATTGCAAACTCATATCATTAAACTGTGATTTCCAGACTTCAGTACAACGACAGCCATTTTCACGCACTTGGTGACTTGTTTACATAAAGCGCCTCAATGACATGGAATGACGTGCTAAAATTAAAGCGACCTCTGATAATGGCGTGAAAATTAAGGGACGTAACTACGTAAAACGATGTTTTTTGTTCTTCATTCTATTCTAGAGAAGACTGTAAAATCTTCTGAATGCGCGAGATAAGAGCATCCAAATTATTTCCGTCACTTATTATAGTAAATTGTTATTAGCTTCCGATGAATACAGATTTTTTTACCTCAGCAGGATTGTCAGGATCGACTGGTTTTTGGTCGATTCTAAGAAGGACGGCGGTGTATCATTTTCAGAATGCTTACAGTAACTTACTCATTTGCATACTGCATGCTAAAACTATATTCAGCCAAGAAATTCCACAAACGTTCATTTTTCTGTTTAATATTTTGTATTTTATTATTTTTCAAACATTAACTTAGGAGTTATTCTTTAGTTGCATCTTACATCTTTATTTTAATAAATAACCAATGGTAAATCACGAGGAAGACAACAACAAAAAAGAGGCTCCATTGGGAGTATTTGGATACTGTTTGGAGTGTGTAAAAATATTACTACATGCGATTTATTCCGTTAATGCTTTCTAATGGACCTATGTCTATAAAGTGATAAAAATGTGGCCTCAAATGCAAAAATATCCAATTTAGCCCAGCCTGAAAGAATGACAGAATAACAGCTTGCTGGAAGACTGGTCTCATCTCTGAATAGGGATGAAACCTCATTATTTAGGAAAATGATAAATTCATGGCAAATCTAAACAAGAGGGCCCAGAGGGCCCTGAATCGCTCACCTGAGAATTAGTGTCTCCAGTATATTCTAGGCCCGAGGGCTATAATTTGAACAAACTTGGAAATGGTCCACTAGAAGAAGCTTCATACCAAATATCAAAGACCTGGACCTTCTGGTTTCAGACAAGAAGATTTTTAAAGGTTTTCCCTATATAAGCCTATGAAAAACCAAAGGGTCCCGGGGTGGGGGCATTTTTGGCCCCAGGGCTATAATTTGAACAATCTTGAAAGAGGTCCACTAGATGAAGCTTCACACCAAATACCAAAGATCTGGGCCTTGCGGTTTCAGAGAAGAAGTTTTTTAAAGATTTTCCCTGTATAAGCCTATGTAAAACCAAAGGTCCCCGGGGCGGGGGCATTTTTGGCCCCAAGGCTATAATTTGAACAATCTTAGTAAAGGTCCACCAGGTAAAGCTTCACACCAAATATTAAAGACCTGGGCCTTGTGGTTTCAGAGAAGAAGATTTTTTTTAATGATTTTCCCTATATAAGCCTATGTAAAACCATAGGCCCCAGGGCGGAGGCATTTTGGCCCCAAGGGCTATAATTTGAACAATCTTGTTAGAGGTCCACTAGATGAAGCTTCACACCAAATATCAAAGATCTGGTCCTTGCGGTTTCAGAGAAGAAGATTTTTAAAGATTTTCCCTTTATAAGCCAATGTAAAATCATAGGCCCCCGGGGCGGGGGCATTTTTGGCCCCAAGGCTATAGTTTAAACAATCTTAGTAAAGGTCCGCCAGATAAAGCTTCACACAAAATATTAAAGACGTGGGCCTTGTGGTTTCAGAGAAGAAGATTTTTTAATGATTTTCTCTACCGGTATATAAGCCTATGGATAACCATAGGCCCCTGGGGCGGGGGCATTTTGGCCCCACGTGCTATAATTTGAACAATCTTGGTAGAGGTCCACTAGATGAAGCTTCACACCAAATATCAAAGATCTGGGCCTTGCGGTTTCAGAGAAGAAGATTTTTTAATGATTTTCCCTATATAAGCCTATGGATAACCATAGGCCCCTGGGGCGGGGGCATTTTGGCCCCACGTGCTATAATTTGAACAATCTTGGTAGAGGTCCACTAGATAAAGCTTCACACCAAATATCAAAGATCTGGGCCTTGCGGTTTCAGAGAAGAAGATGTTTTAAGATTTTCCCTGTACAAGCCAATGTAAAACCAAAGGCCCCCGTGGCGGGGGCATTTTTGGCTCCAAGGCTATAATTTGAACAATCTTAGTAGAGGTCCACCAGGTAAAGCTTCACACCAAATATTAAAGACGTGGGCCTTGTGGTTTCAGAGAAGAAGATTTTTGGCTTGCAGCGACGGCTGCAAGCCATTTAGATTGGAAATGTGGTTCCGGTTTTAGACTTCTCTTTCTATGTTATTTTGGATCCTCAGGTGTTTTTTTTAATGCAAAAATCAGAGATACAGTCAGCTTTTTCCGGTGTTCTGGTTCCCTCACCCTATAGCTCAATAGGTTTCGCATATTTTAATAGAATACAGGGTACCAGTTTAGTAAGAGATGGTCTAGTGACATAGCTCTCGTTTCTGTGCGAAAGTTTAACTAAACACCGAAGCGAATTTATCCACTGGGCCACGGACTACACAGCACTACCGTCAATACAGTTTACCTGACCACATTCATAAATCATCTATGTAGCAGTCTACAATTCACTCGAAGGTCAAAACTCGATAGGTTTTTATGCCCCGCCTATTCGGAGAATAGCGGAAGGGCATAAAGTTTAACCCCTGTCCGTCTGTTCGTTCGTCCGTCCGTCCGTCCCGACATCTTGTCCGGGCCATAACTCCTAAACCGTATGGAATATATTCATGAAACTTCACAGGTGCATTCATCACACTGAGACGATGTGTCATGAACGAGGAAGACAACTCTTGCAATTATGTTTTTTTTGCTTATCTGCCCATGACTTAGTACCGTATAGTAAACCGTGTCCGGGCCATAACTCCTAAACCGTATGGAATATATTCATGAAACTTCACGGGTGCATTCATCACGCTTAGACGATGTGTCATGAACAAGGAAGACAAATATTGCATCTTTGGTATTTGGATTATCTGCCCTTGCCTTAGTATCATGTCTGGGCCTTAAGTCCTAAACCGTATGGAATGTATTCATGAAACTTCACAGGTGCATTCATCAAACTGAGACGATGTGACATGAACAAGGAAGACAACTCTTGAATGTTTGGTTTTTGGATTATCTGCCCTTGACTAAGTACCATATAGTAAACCGTGTCCGGGCCATAACTCCTAAACCGTATGGAATATATTCATGAAACTTCACGGGTGCATTCATCACACTGAGACGATGTGTCATGAACAAGGAAGACAACTCTTGCATTTTTGGTTTACGGATTATCTGCCCTTGACTTAGTACCATATAGTACACCGTGTCCGGGCCATAACTCCTAAACCGTATGGAATATATTCATGAAACTTCACAGGTGCATTCATCACACTGAGACGATGTGTCATGAACAAGAAAGACAACTCTTGCACTTTTCGGTTTTTGGATTATCTGCCCTTGACTTAGTACCATATAGTAAACCGTGTCCGGGCCATAACTCCTAAACCGTATGGAATATATTCATTAAACTTCACAGGTGCATTAATCACACTGAGACGATGTGCCATGAACAAGGAAGACAACTCTTGCATTTTTGGTTTTTGGACTATCTGCCCTTGACTTAGTACCATATAGTACACCGTGTCCGGGCCATAACTCCTAAACCGTATGGAATATATTCATGAAACTTCACAGGTGCATTCATCACACTGAGACGATGTGTCATGAACAAGGAAGACAACTCTTGCATTTTTGGTTTTTGGATTATCTGCCCTTCATGCATATATTTTATGATTGATTTGAAGTATATTTGTAATATTTTTTTATGAATGGCATTTGGCGGGGGCATCCGGATCCTACGGACACTTTTTCTAGTGTTGAAGTTTTATAGGGTAGATTCCTGACGTCAGAAGTGTTAACTAGAGTAGGTCAACTGAACTTCTGCGTCTTTTTTTATCGTGTCCGATCAATATCTTTCTTATTCCTGGATTGATTTTAGAATAACTTGACAGTATTGTTTATCATCATGAGAGGATGTGTTGTGCTCAAAACCCAGGTTGGTTTCTAAAACCGAGTTATCATGTTAAAAATGATTCTTTGAGCTACGTTCTTTCATTTCATTGTTCTTAATAGTTTTTTAACAGCAACATTTTCTTACTCCTCTGATAGCACTGCCGGGACGCTAGTCAGTTCCACTGACAGCTCTAGTTATATTGAAGGTACTGCCACCAATAAATGGACAAAGTTTACGGCGTACTGGCCACATGACATGAATGTATACTCAGTATGTATGGAAGACCGCCTCCGTGGTCCAGTGATTAAGGTCGCTGACTTGTAATCACTGGAGGGTCCTGGGTTCGAGCCCCGCTACCGGCCATGATCGTTTATGTGAGAACATTTGGTAGTTTGTGTCGGATGATCGGAGTCTAGTACTGGTACTTTCCAGGAACGATGGATAGGAAACTACTCGCCTGTATATGACTGAAAGATTGTTGAACGGGCGTAAAACCTAGCAAAACAAACAGTATGTATGATGTTACCACATTATTGTCTCTCATAAATCTGTTAGGGACATTTATTTTGTTTTGTTTGTCCATTTCTACTTGCCAAATTGCATATCGTCCGTGCTCCATAAGTCCATTATTCCTCCTGTCTGTCTGTTAACAATGTCTTCTTCAAACTACTATTCAGATACTACTGAGCAAATTTCAATAAAACAGGGTCATCACAATGATCCCTTACTATCATAGTTGGTCAAAAGTGAGAATGTGATCATTGGATCATTGGGGCACATGTCAATGCCTCAGTTACCTTAACATTGAAATATTTCTTCCAATAAATGTTAGGGTAGTGCCAGATAGAAAATTGACACCTCATGGGTTTGTCCATTCCAATGTGTAGATAAACCATATATTGCCTTTGAGTACACTGCATCAAAAGTCTATGTCCCATTAACAAGAACAGTGCAACTTGCTTCCTCACCAATACTTTCATCTACATCAAGTCGTACATCCATGTGGCGGCACTATGGCTACATTTACACCAGGAACAGTACCCTTAAAACCAGGCAAGCCTTTCCTTTTAAAAGGAACCTTTATTTAATGATTTTCCCTATATAAGCCTATGTAAAACCAAAGGCCCCCGGGGCGGGGGCATTTTGGCCCCCAGGGCTATAAGTTGAATAATCTTGAAAGAGGTTCACTAGATGAAGCTTCACACCAAATATCAAAGATCTGGGGCTTGCGGTTTCAGAGAAAAAGATTTTTAAAGATTTTCCCAGTATAAGCCTATGTAAAACCAAAGGCCCCCAGGGCGGGGCATTTTTGGCCCCAAGGCTATAATTTGAACAATCTTAGTAGAGGTCCACCAGGTAAAGCTTCGCACCAAATATTAAAGACCTGGGCCTTGTGGTTTCAGAGAAGAAGATTTTTTAATGATTTTCCCTATATATGCCTATGTTAAACCATAGGCCCCAGGGGCGGGGCATTTTGGCCCCCAGGGCTATAATTTGAACAATCTTGAAAGATGTCCACTAGATGAAGCTTCAGACCAAATATCAAAGATCTGGGCCTTGCGGTTTCAGAGAAGAAGATTTTTAAAGATTTTCCCAGTATAAGCCTATGTAAAACCATAGGCCCCCAGGGCGGGGGCATTTTTGGCTCCAAGGCTATAATTTGAACAATCTTAGTAGAGGTCCACCAGGTAAAGCTTCACACCAAATATTAAAGACGTGGGCCTTGTGGTTTCAGAGAAGAAGATTTTTTAATGATTTTCCCTATATAAGCCTATGTAAAACCAAAGGCCCCCGGGGCGGGGGCATTTTGGCCCTTAGGGCTATAATTTGAACAATCTTGGTAGAGGTCCACTAGATGAAGCTTCATACCAAATATGGAAGACCTGGGCCTTGCGGTTTCAGAGAAGAAGATTTTTAAAGTTTTCGTTTAAAAAATCTATTTTTAGCTCCTGTGACCTAGATGTGCAATGGACCGGAACCGTTTGAACAACTTTGAAAGGGGACCACCTAAGGATCATTCCTGTGAAGTTTGGTCAAATTCCGATCAGTGGTTTAGGAGGAGATGTCATTTGAAGAAAAAGTTTACGAACACACGCACACACGCACGCACTGACGACGGACGAAAAGTGATCACAAAAGCTCACCTTGTCACTACGTGACAGGTGAGCTAAAAATGTGGTCTCACTCCTATATAGAGAAGAAAATCTGGTCTCACCTCAAATAACATACTAAAAGTCTGGGCTGAAGGAATGTGGTCTCATCTCTTTATAGGGATGAGGCCACATTATTAAGGAAAATGATAAATTCATGGCAAATCTAAAAAATGTGGTTTCACTCCTATATAGAGAAGAAAATCTGGTCTCACCTCAAATATCATACTAAAAGTCTGGGCTGAAGGAATGTGGTCTCATCTCTATATAGGGATGAGACCACATTATTAAGGAAAATGATAAATTCATGGCAAATCTAAAAAATGTGGTCTCACTCCTATATAGAGAAGAAAATGTGGTCTCACCTCAAATAACATACTAAACATCTGGGCTGAAGGAATGTGGTCTCATCTTTATATAGAGATGAGACCAAATTATTTAGGAAAATGATAAATTCATGGCAAATCTAAAAAATGGGGTCTCACTCCCTATATAGAACAGAAAATGTGGTCTCACCCTAAATAACATACAAAAAGCCTGGGCTGGGATGAGACCACAACATTTAGGATGGAGAAGAAAAAAGCCTGTGCTGCTGGTCTTAATAATTTGGTCACCCATTAAAAAAACTTAAGTTGATCCCTATTATTATTAGGCACGCTACATACACGGAATGAATCTAATTTTGATAAGGGTCCAATTATTCTGTATGTTAATTAGGATATAACTGCGCATCCCTCTAAAATGAATCCAGAAATCCCATTGGTGGAAGCTAAAAATCTTGTTGTGCTTTAGAATGCTTACAGCACCCTTCAAAAATTTATGAATGAATGGTCACGTTGTCTCTTTGATCCAAGTTAGTGGACGCTTGCATGTTCGTAACGCCCAGAGAGCTAAATTTTGCATTAGATTGTAAAATGTAGACATTTTAAAGAATTTACCGTCATCATCAGATGAACAGTATCTCTAGTTAAGTATTTGGTTAAAGATAAATTGGAAATCACAATGAAATATAGTTGCCAAGTCATGCAATTTAGAGAAAAACAGTTGCTACCCCCTTGCACTAGAAAGCAAAATGGCGGAGCAGAAGCGGAAAAATTTCCATACCCTACCTCAGTTCATCCGATCCTAGCCCACCATCCTTCTGCCTAGGCTATCATTTTTCTTTGTGATATTAGAGATGAGATATTGAAGTTTGTTTTAAGACCTTATTTTGGGTGATTCACCTTCTTATAAGGCAGGGGACCACATTGGACCTACAAATTAAACTTTTACCCTTAAATGAATATGAACAGAAACAGATATCTACAAAATTATCATTCTGATAATTCTAAAAATTTTGAATATCTGGCTTACCAGTGTCTTATGTTTCAAGAAAATATAAAATGAACATATAAATGAATGATCTGAAAGAGTTCTTTAACCCTTAAGAGGCCGAGAAAAACTACATCTGAAAATGTCGTCTGCTTATGTCGTCTGCTGAATCTTTTTGCAAACTTTTTAAAAATATTTTTTGCATACATGAAAACAGTGTGGACCCAGATCAGACTGCACCTAGAGGGTCCACACCGTTTGCAAAAAATGAGTTTTAAAGTAACCGGCAGATGACAAAACAGGAGACAATTGTCGTGATTGGCGTTTTATGGGTTAAGGGAAGGATACTTCATAAATGGAGGGAGCTCTTTAATCAATATCTCCTTTGCAGATAGGGGCCTACTCATAAAGGAGCAAATTCTTTCCTTTAAGTGTAGATCCCTTTTTGGAAGGGACCAGTTTTCAGGAAAACAAACAGAAATTTTTAAAAGTTGTCTCCCTTATAAATCTTGCAGACAAAATGCAAAGTGTATCTCTTTTCATTAAATAACAGAGCTCAGTCTAAATGCACTGCTACTGAGAATTGTAAGTTTATTGATGAATACTACATTTTATGCCATGTAACCCTTTTTGTACCAAATGGAATCTTCCTCCTTATATTTAGCAGGAGTTCATTTCAAAATTGCGGCGTCTGATCTGGGCCTGCACTGTTTGCCAGGGAACCCGTTTTGGGGTTTCTGGTACTAAATGGGTTAAAGGACTCTACCAATTCAAATTGCTGATAATTTACTGGTGTGAATCCGGGGATGTGCAAGAAATTATTCTCATGTTCTCTGCAAGTGTAACATGTGATATTAAGAGTTGATATTTTGTTTGTATTGGAGTTCAATGGCCCCGTCAACACTATTTTAGATCATTTTTGAGCCGGTCAGTTCACCTATCCACACTTTTCATGGCAGGCTTATATGTAAACGGTTAACCAGTACAGTGCACATTCTTTAGCCAAAAACTAACAACTGCCCTTCTTGAATCAGTGGAAGGGAGAGAATGACCGTAGAAAAGATTTCATGATCAATCTCCATGAAAGAATGTTGCTGATCCCGGCAGGTATTGAACCCGCGTCCTCCTGATCACCACTCAGACGCGCATCTGAATGAGCTACCGAGACCACCGAGAGTTGATATAACACCATTTTTAGCTAGCCTACAAAAGAGAAATGAAAACAATAGCTAAAGAGAGTCTAAATGCTTTCTTCTGGAAGCAAATAATTCCAGATCAGTAAATTTCATAGTCATCTAGTCATTCGGTTTACCAAGTGCTCTTGTGCTAAAAATTAATGGTGTTTGTTGCATTGTTTGCTTTGGAGTCTAACAGCCCATTCAACACTATTATGGTCACTCTGTTTCTGGGTAGGGCTTAGATCAGCTGACCAGTTCCAACTGCTCAAAGACACCCGTCTTGTATCAGCAAATGGGAATGACCATAGAAAATATCTGATGATCAATCATCAGAAAAGTTACATGTATTTGCCCATCTGGGATTCAAATTTGAGAGCCTAAGATTTGCACAATGGGACCCAGTCTATGGTTGTTGATAAGTGAATAGAAATAAAAATGCTCCATCTAATTCACAAGATATAGAGGATCTTACATGAGTGTTCATGTATTATTGAATTTATTAAACGAGTTGAGGAAAAGGGATAAAATGTGAGGCTATGATGAGTATTTTATCCCTTTTTCCTCAAGGAGTTTAATAAATTCAATAATACATGAGCACGAATGCAAGATTCTATTTATCATATGACATTTAAAACTCATTTTATTCATGATTATTTACAAAAATGTCAATATTCCGCCATTAGTAAACGCGACGTCATTAAGGATGTCATACATGTAACGTTACGGGATGTATCTAGCTAATTTGCATTACATGGCGTTATTACACTCTCAGACGCGACGTCATATGATAAAAGATGTCAATATAAAAGCAAATTAAAATTTACTTGCATAATTGTATCTTATTTTGTCATGGTTCATAAAATGTATAGATTAACCCTTCTATTGCTGAATATTCAGCTTAGCCACACCTATTTCTGACTTTGAACCAATCAGACTAGTTGATGTTATTTATTCCTAGAAATTCATAAATTGAATGTCAAATGGTGTAGATCCTGATCAGATGGCTTCTTCAGAAGCCATCTGATCTGGATCTACACTGTTTGCGAAGAAAAGGGTTGTCGTGAACAGCAGGATAAGAGTTAAATAGGAAAATGACCTATATAATCTTTTCATTTTTGTTTGGGTATCACATGGCTGTTTAATGAACACCTCCAGTACTACATTTCCTTTTTAATTAAGCCATAGTCAGAATCAAGAATAATAATCTTACATTAGTGAGGTGATTGCTACAGTCATACGCCACTGTGTGTAATGGAATATATCGTCCAACACCCATCTGATAGATAAAGTCACACAGAATCTCAGAAGCTTGATCAGGTCTGCAAATATATATTTCATAATACAATGTGAGAAATTGTAACAATTCTGCAAATTGTAATCTAAACAATGCTTTTCCACTATGTTACAGGTTGACCTTATGACCCAATAGCTTAGTTAGTAGAGTGTTCGCACAGTAAATGAGAGGCCCTGCGAAAAGTCCATGAAATAAACACACCCATAAGCCCCACTTTATATAGATCAAACTGGGGTTTAGGCGGTATACATTATTTTCTTATTTCTGCTCCAACACAAAGGTTGTGGGTACTCGTTAGAATCGCCGTGAGGCAGTTCTAATTAGCACCCACAACATATGTTTGCTGTATAAATAACAAAAATATCACCGATTTTCATCCGAAAAGTAGCCATTTTGGAAAAGTAGCCATTTTTGAAAAAAATCTGCTATGTTGCACAGGTGTGTTATCATAATGAATAATATTACCATGTGTACTTACACACTTCCAAGTACCAGCACTATGGAGTCTATATCTTTCAGTTTGTAGATGTGTTTCATGGCCCTGAGAAGATTACAGCCACCCTGAGGCTTCAGTCTCATCACCCATTCCTTAGCCTCCTCAATTCTGCAATTAAATACAGTGAAATTCCGCTATTAAGACCACCCAGAATTAAGACTAATTCTGCTTTTTCTTTCTCTGTTTTCAGCATACAGTGTCCCCTGGCCAGAGACTACCTTTGGGACTGTTCAAAAATGCTCTTAAAGACCACTTTTGAACAGTCCCAAAGGCGGTCTTAATATAGGAACTTTACTGTATAGGGATCAAACATGGTTTTCCATGCAATGACACTTGCAGGGTCCCATCGGAAGATAATAAAGTCTTCTGATGGATTCTACAAATGATAAAGCATGATATTTATTATTATTATTGGGAAAAAAAAAAAAAACAGAAAAAAAATTTGTACAAAAACGGAACTGTTCAAGTAGACTTTTCTGCATTTCTTCTATAACACAAAATGCAAGTGATTTCATTCTTTCCCACTTGTTCCAATTACATAAGAAAGATTATTATGTACGAGTGACAGGTTTTTTGACCTTGTAACATGAAATATGATATAAAACGAACACTGACTTTATATTAAATATGTTCTAGAAAGAATTATCCTTTGGAAGCAAGGAATACTGGAAAATATGAAGTGTACATATTTTCTGGGCCAGACTAGCTAGTTCTGGCCATTTAGGCCTCATCAGTGATGCTTGTTCTGGTGAACAGACAATCCCTACCTTTGCAAAAAGTGTATATACATCAAGAAAACACGCCTATATAATTCTGACCCCTTGAACCCCACTTTTATATAGTAAAACTGGGGTTTACAGGGGTGAACCTTATTTCTGCTCTAAAATATAGATTGATGAGGCGGTTCTAACATGTACCCACAATCTATATTCTGAGCAGCAAAGGGAAAAATATCACAATTTTTCATCTTAAAAGTTTCTTTTTTTCCAATGTATTTTTTAAGGTGTGTTTTCGAAATGAATCTCGATCAGATGGATCTTATCAGGGTCTTCACTGTTTTTTTAATTTAGTTTATGAGTTGAACAAATACATTATATCAAGCAATTTGATTGGTTGATAGTCGGCAATGGGTGTGGCTTAATTAATACATTCAGCAGGACAAGGGTAAATTTCATGACTAAAAACCTGGCTTGGGCTGTTAAAATGTTTACTAGCCATTATATCATGCATCATTTGAGTGTTTGAGTTTTATGTCTCACCAACAGCTGAGGTCATACGGAGACGGGACCTCAGTTTAAAGACTCATCCGAAAGTTTGGAGAAGCCCAGGATCGATCGTGCGACCCCTGGTTTACAAGGTGAGTAGTATAACCACTACACCATGGAGGCTTCTCATGCATCATTTAAACCGATTAGAAACAATGTACCATTTTAACCCTAAATATTCGGACACCTCAACTCCTTACCATACTTGTTCTAAAATTAAAACAAGTAAAATTTAGTACCCAATGATGTATCTAAAAATGGCTGGAAAATGGAAAACAGTGTAGACTTTGATGAGATGACACATTTAGTGGCATCTCATCTGGGCTTACACTGTTTTCTCAGGCCTATCTGCCTAAATGCATAAAGTAAATATACCACACCCTCATTATAACATGGTTCAATATAACATGGTTTGGATATAACACAGTTTCAAGGTAGATCTCAAAATGTGTAGATTTTATAGAAAAATGGTCATATAATCTATACATCAAAAAATGGTCATTTTTCTATATAATCTATACACTTTTGTTTGGATATAAAACTAACACGGTTTCTGCTTTGGACCCCAACAATAGTTTTGCCAGCCTCAGTAGCTCAGTCTGATGCGTGCCTGACTAGTGATCAGGAGGACTCGGGTTTGATACCTGCCAGGGTCGGCAACATTCTTTCGTGGGGATTGATCATGAAATCTGTTCTACGGTCATTCTCTCCCTTCCACTGATTCAAGAAGGGCATTTGTCAGTTGTCCTGCCCAGGATGTGTGGATAGGTAAAGTGACCGGCTCAAAAATGACTGGTCAATTAAACTCAAATACAACAAAAACAATAGTGTTATAAAGAGGTTGTGGTGTAACAGCCACTTCACTTACATTCTGCAGTTGGTATCTCTTACAACAGGCCAGAGTGGGTCAATATCAGTACCAAATGACATAAGATAGATTCCTTTCTTGCAGGACACTTGTTCATCAACCAGGTGCTGCAGTAAAACAGTCAAAATTATTCAAAACAACAAATTGTATGTATATTCTGCATTTGATCTCTCTTACAATATGCAAGAGTGTATTACGATAACACATCTGTGCAACATAGTGCATTTTTTCACTTCTCCAAAATGGCTACTTTTCAGTGATATTTTTCATATTTATATTGCAAACATAGGTTGTGGGTACTTGTTAGAACCACCTCATTCAGGCGAGGTGGTTCTTACAAGTACACCCAACCTGTGTCTATGAGCAGAAATAAGAAAAACAAGGCAACGCAAGCGTAGCATCCCCTCGCAACTGCATACCATTCATTAACATGAAAATCCAATCTGAATATGTTAGACCATTGTGACCTTGACCTTTGACCCCTGACCTTGAAATTCAATAGGGTTCATCCTCTGTACATGGTGAACATTTGTGGAAGGTTTGATGCTTCTACGATGAATACTGTGTCGTCTATCCTGCTCACAAGGTTTTAAAGGTCAAGTCCATTATGACCTTGACCTTTGACTCCTGACCTTGAAATTCAATAGGGTTCATCCTCTGTACATGGTGAACATTTGTGGAAGGTTTGATGCTTCTACGATGAATCCTGCTCACAAGGTTTTCAAGGTCAAGTCCATTGTGACCTTGACCTTTGACCCCTGACCTCGAAATTCAATAGGGTTCATCCACTGTACATGGTGAACATTTGTGGAAGGTTTGATGCTTCTACGATGAATACTGTGTCTTCTATCCTGCTCACAAGGTTTTCAAGGTCAAGTCCATTGTGACCTTGACCTTTGACCCCTGACCTTGAAATTCAATAGGGTTCATCCTCTGTACATGGTGAACATTTGTGGAAGGTTTGATGCTTCTACGATGAATACTGTGTCTTCTATCCTGCTCACAAGGTTCCGGACAGACACACACACAGACACACACACTAACACACGGACGCACGGCACCGATGCTATATCCCCATTCGCAACGTTGTTGCGAGGGGATAACAAGGCAATGCAAGTGTAGCATCCCCTCGCAACTGCATACCATTCATCAACATCTAAATCCAATCTGACTATGTTAGCCATATTAGACCATTTGTGAAAGGTTTGATGCTTCTACGATCATAACTGTGTCTTCTATGCTGTTCACAAGGTTTTTAAGGTCAAGTCGATTGTGACCTTGACCTCTGACCCTGAAAGTCAATAGGGTTCATCATCTCTCCATGGGGAACATTTGTGGAAGGTTTGAAGCTTCTACGATGATAACTGTGTCTTCTATCTTGTTCATAAGGTTTTTAAGGTCAATACCATTGTGACTTTGATCTCTGATCATTGTCTCTCCATGGGGAACATTTGTGGAAGGTTTGAAGCTTCTACGATGATAACTGTGTCTTCTTTCCTGTTCACTAGGTTTTTGAGGTCAAGTTCATTGTGACCTTGACCTCTGACCCTTGACCTTGAAAATCAATAGGGTTCAACGTCTTTCCATTGGAAACATTTGTGGAAGGTTTGAAGCTTCTACGATGAAAACTTTGTCTTCTATTGTGTTCACAAGGTTTCAGATGGACACACACACACTAACACACACACAAACATACACACGGATGCACGGCAACGATGCTATATCCCCGTCACAATGTTGTAGCGAGGGGATAATAATGTATATCCCTTTAAATCCCAGTTTTTCTCTATGTAAAGTGGGGTTTAGGGGGTGTTCATTTCATAGCCTAGTTAACATGACAGGATCAATATCTGTACCAAATTCCTTTCTTGCTGGACATGTTAGCTTAAAGTAAGGGTAAACTGATGGAGATACATGTATATGCTCTTTTTCTATGTCTACATTTGTTTTGTTTGTTTGTTTGTTTGAATTAAGGTTTAATATCCCTGTCAACATTATTTAGGTCATTTTGGAGGTGTTGCTTCCAATCTTGCAGGACTTTTACCCGACATCGAGATGAAATGACATCCCAAGCCCTGCCGCCCAATGAAACAAGAAGGCATATACGCATTGGACGATCTGACTCACACTACTTTGCCTTGGCAGGCTTAGTCTTTCTAAGCAAATTACCAGTACTCATGTGTGGTCAGTTTCAGCTCTGCGCGGAAGCACCATCCAGCCCGATCTATTTCTCCAAGCCCCGATGAGCGGGGATGGATGTATCTACATGTAAACCACAGAATTATATGGGAGATATTTGTAAAGTGTAATATAATGCACATATTCAAAAAGTCTTCATATGTGTGCAATTCAATCAAATCTTCAAGAAATTTTTGGGTCAACGGTTTGTCAAACAACCTAAAGTTACTAATTACAGAAGCTTTACATGGCTGATGTCCCCATGACATTCACTGATTTGTGCGAAATCCAGGCAACCATTATTTATAGCCATGCCATTCTTGCCCCTGCGACATCAGAGAGTTGTGTAGAATGTTATCCATAAAACCTGGCCCTGAGATTATAAGACTTTTTTTTTTAATGCTAGACTCAACTGACCATGAAATTTGTAATGCTCATAACTATTAAAATACAACAAAATATTGCAATTTTCCTGCTCAGATCAGCACAGACTGTCATTTATCCTGCTCATAAATTTAAAATGCCAACATTTGTTGGCATTTTAAAATTTATGAGCAGGATAAATTTCATGCTCAAGTGAGTTGAGCATGAAAATTTTTTTATAACCTCTGGCCTAGACTGGATACATGTGTTGGGGTTCAGACAAACAATGTAGTCCCAGATCAGAAGCTGACAAATTCAGAATCTGATCAGGATCTACAGTTTGCTCCAAGAACACAAATTGAACAGTTAAACCAAAGTCGGAGTCCATGGTCCAAACTTTTCCCAGCCTACCCTCAGAGACAATTGACCCACCAGTGCTGTCAGTGCTCTGATTACAATAAGGAAGCTTTAATATATCACAAAATAAACAAGACATTATATGACAGTTTTAGGATGGCTGTCCTTTTGGCTTTCCGCTGTTGGTGTTTCCATTGGGGTCTGGTTGTTTCATGTTTGTGCTCTTTCCCTTTGGTGTCTCTGATGGGAAGTGTGGGTTAATTGTATCAATTCCTGATAACTTTTCTATGGGTACCTTATCTTGCTATCTCAAACTCCAAGAGACTGTAATTTTCAGCTCAAGATAACAGTTGTTTCAGATAAACAGTATCATATACAGCAAAACCAAATCAAAATTATTCCTAATTCTGTTTAACTTAACAGTAGTTTGAGACATCAGATATGAGATAACAGAAGTCAACTATATTTATTTTAAGGTTTTACATTCAACCAATAGCTAGGTCATATGGATACAGAATCTTGGTCCAATCTAATAGGGTTGACCATAGCTCGAGATAAACTGCTTTTTTCATCCAAAACATACTGATACAGTCGACGCTCGTTATCTCGAACCTCATGGGACCGGACAAAAAAGTTCAAGTTATCTGTAGTACGAGATAACCAAAGTGTGACGTCACATGCATGTCGGAGCCCATTATTTGCCGTGATATTCTTGGTATTCTTAGTTATTCTAGAGTAATAGCACTTATTATGCACAGCCTAATTCCTTTATGAAAGTAATGGAGCTTGTCGAAATATATCGATTATAAAAGATATCTCACATGTTTTGTTGTCTTTTAAATTCCTGCAAATTCGGGTATCAAAATAAGCTAAAAATAGATATGTACTTATTGGGACGGTTCCCCGCTTGTGAATGCAATGCTGAGCAGTACGTGCTATGCGTCATACGGTAGTCCCTCGTATTGATTTAAAAAGTTTAGGTCCTGCCGAGAAAGCTGGTCATGAGCTATCTTTTCAGGATCTACACTGTTTGTATGTGCATCGGGACAAGGGGCAACACTCAATTTTGACACTAATGATGAGTACTTAAAACAACCCGTCATACCTAATTGTCAGAGCCGCCTTTTATCATGGACATCTTGGAAATCATTGAAACGAGAAGGTGTTAAGATCAAAGGTTGAGCACCGCGTGTCAGTCTGTATTACACGCACGTGATTTTTGTAATAGCGTTAAAGGTATTGTTTGTGCTAATTTTAACGCACCTGGACAATTTGGAAAATTAAAAACATTGTGAGTATTGATGAACTGTTTTGTAAAGGTCTATTATTATTTTCTTTAACTAAAAGACCGGCGACATCGTTTTTTTTTTTTTCCTTCTTTACCTCATGAATTTCGGTTTGAGATACGCAGTAGTAAAAACAGTGAAAAATATATTTAGGGACTGAAAATGATGGGCAAGATAGCCGAAGTGTCGACTTAAAAGTAGTTCGACACATGCGAAATTGAAATACAATAAATATATAGCGGAAATATTCAGGACTTAGAAATCGGTTGGACTTAAGTGATAGGGTCTAGATAGGCGAGGTCGAGATAACGAGAGTCAACTGTATTTTTCTACTGCACAAAAAGGTATGTTGTGGGTACTCATTAGAAGTGCCCCAGTGAGGCACTTCTAATGAGTACCCACAACATATGTTTTCATGCAGAAATAAGAAAATAATAATACATAAATAAAAATAATATCTGGGGCTATGGTTGACACAAATGTTGGAGGCTGGATGAACAAGAAATAAATGGATAAAAACTCCCGATAGCTAAACAGTGCAACGCTACCAGCAGGTGCAACAACAGGTAAATATTTCAGACTCACAATAAGTGATTCTTGGAAGGCAGTCAATCGCCCAAACCCAGTATTGGCATCTGAAGCATCTACACAGATCACACATCTCTCCCCTTTTATGTTACCAAATACCTACAAAAATCACACAAAAAATTCTTTAACCCATTGCATGCGGGAAACCCCTAAAGGGTTACCTCGGCAAACAGTGCAGGCCCAGATCAGATGCCGCAGAACACGGCATCTAATCAGGGCCTGCACTATTTGCTAACAGGATTTTCCGTCAAAAATAGAATAAAATTGAAAAAATAGGCCTGACACCCCCTTATATGACAAATGGACTTGTCCAACATATAGCAATTGGAGAGTTCACTAGCATACAATGGGTTAAAACATTTACCATGCAAAATTTGATCATTTATTGGGTCAAAATAATGATACAGTTATCCATCCGGGGCCAGTTGTTCAAAACTAATGACGTCATTAGTTAACGTATCTTTAAAACTTTGATCATTTATTATGGTAAATATGCTAACATTTTTGCTGAAAAAAATGTGAGCAGCTTTTGCATTCGCAAAAGCTGCTCACATTTTCAGCAAAATCTAAATATTAAACTTGCTAGAACAGTTAACAATATGACCACTAACGAGCTCGTTAAGCTAACGATGCTTTGAACAACTGTTCCCAGTATATTAGTCATCACATCACACGTTAAACTACATCTTTCTAGATATGTAGAAAATCTGGGTTTGCAGGAGCATATTTCAGCCTCAAAATGTAGATTGGGGATACTTGTTTATACCCAAAATCTAATTTAACAGCACTTCCTCTCCCATGATATACTAAAATGTATTGTTCATATTACCAGTAAACATCAAGTAAAAGATACCACTGTTGGTTGGAATATCATCAGTGGCAGAACAAGAACCCTCACATATCCAACCATCCCTTCAATTGAGACAGTGTTCGGAGAGGCATTCCGCCTAGAATGTTTGAGGACATGATAGCCTCCCCTTCCTCATTGGTCTCCCAGGCACTTTTTGGCACACGAATACAATGTGTTTGTGGATATGCTGGTGACTGTATAGGATAACACATTAAAAACATACTCACCCTTTTGCTACCACTAAGAAGCCATTTAATTCTCTTTGTGTATGTCTCTATAGCCCTGTAACACAAAAATATAATTTTCTATATAATTTATAAATATTTGATCCATCTTTAAATTTTGATATAACAAAAACCATTCTATAATGAATAGTGTTATAAAGAGTTTAGTTGTGGTTAAATACAAGTGACCCTTCTTACAGCATGGTTCATTCAAAAAACACTTTGGGTATACCAGCCTGGGGATCATTTCAAAACTAATGTGCAACCTCTTCACTTGGGTTTACTCTCTGGCTCTTTGCATAAAGCTTCAAGCCCAATTTATATGTTTGTGGATAATGCTTTGTATCATATAATTTCACACAAATTATAATGAAACAGGCATCCATGAAGGAGTCTTTATGTAAATTGTTAATTTGAAACAGATCAATGTGAAAATTTAACTCCAAAAATGATACAAAACATGGACTATCTCTATACTGAAAACATTAGCAAAAATTTAAAATGTGGGTATAAACTACAGGTGTATGAAAATGTATGTGTACTATAGCTGTGCAGGAAATGTATTTAATCAATAATTGCTTACTATGAACATACTTTTCTTTTCTTTCTCTTTTCCCATGAAACAGTTTTTCTTTCAAAACTGTAAATGGACCAAACCATGAGAAAAGGGCCTTCAGCATACTGTAAATGGACCTGCTAAAGGCCCTTTTCTCATGGTTTGGTCCATTTACAGTTTTTGAAGAAAAATGCTAAAGGCCCTTTTAATGCTAAAAGCCCTTTTCTCATGGTTTGGTCCATTTACAATTTTGAAAGAAAAACTGCTGCAATCTCCATTTCATGTTTTTTAAATGCACATGTGGGGCCAACTACACAACGTAACAGGCTAAACACAATTTCTTGCATGAACCTTCCTTAAAGTCTCTCCTCTACAAGTCTGTGAGCAGCAAATGCTCTGGTGAGACTGCATGCATGTGCTTGCTCCAATGTACCATAATGATCCTAAGTATTGGGACAGACGGATCTAGGCAAACAGGGCAGACCCAGATCAGACTGTTTCGTAAGGATCCATCTGATCAGGTCTACACTACTTACCATTCTGTCTCCATTTTTTGGACACCTTGCTGGATTGTGAAACAAACTGATGAGTTAGGAGGCCTTCATGCGGACTGAACAAATTATTTGTCTAAATCGCGGCGGAAGTAAGGGTGAGGATTGTGGCCACATAAAATCGATTTAAGCCCCCCAGTGGAAATCTTTCCACTGACCGTTCCAAGGCGGTTCTTCTGTGGCGATTTATTTATGTTGTTGTTTGTTACTTACTGTGTGTATCACTTGTGTCTTTTAATTTTGGATGGCCATATGGCCATTTTGTGGGAAAGTAACTGTCCTTATGGCCTTCCTTTGTTTAGGTGTCCATTATGGTCTGGTCGCTTAATGTTTGTATTTCTTTCCCTTTGGTGTCTTTGATGGGTGGAGTAAGTTAATTGTATAGATTCCTGATCTTTGTTTGACTTCTACTTTGTTAAAATTTTAGAATTACAGCAAGTCCTCAAGCCCTGTCCCACTGAAAAAGGGGTCTACTCTTAAAGGAAAGAATTTGCTCCTGAGGAGCAAATTCTTTCCTTTAAGAGTTGACCCCAATTGACATGGGAGACAAAAAATTTTTTTGAAGGTGTTACCTCCCCTGAAGGCGTATCCATTCCCCTTAAGAAGAAACTAAAATGTCAATACTTTGGCAAGTTTTAGAAAGAAAGTAAAACTTCAATACTTACAAATTTAACTTGTATTCAAACTCATTTACATCATAGGCATCAAACTGGATGTGTTGTTTGGGTTTGCCTGTCTGCAAATCTGCTTCAAGCCTGTAAGTTAAAAAGAAAAAGAAAACTAAGACAATAAGGATACTATATGCTGAAGAAAGAATCAAGGTAGAAAGGAAGATAATGATCAGAAATTGCTACCATTACCTGAAATCATCTGTCCGAGACACCAGCCGCAAAAGCAATGGCATTTTAATTTGAATAAATCACATATAAAATGACCACTGACGTAAGATCCTCTATTTATAATCCACATACATTACAACCTCTTTATAACACTATCAATGGAGTCAAAATCAGAAACCGTGTTAGTTAAACAACCTTGTTGTATCCCCCCAAAAATGTATAGATTATATAGAAAATTGACCATTTATGGTCATTTTTCTATGTAATCTATACATTTTTGAAACCATATTATATTCAAAACCATGTTATAATGAACAGTGTCATAATGAGGTTGTGGTGTATTATCAAAACATTTTAGTGAGTCTTGAAGGACATTTACTTTATCACAGATTTCATAGAAGCCAGTGCAAAATAAAACCTACAACAAAACCACTGTGTGGCCAGCAGCCTACGCATCCATGTAGCCTGATCAAAATAGAAGTGAAAGCAATGATCAGGAATCAATAAAATTAACCCACACCTCCCATCAGAGACAACAAAGGGAAAGAAACATGAACATGAAATAACTAGACCCTGAATAGAAACATAACTAGCAGAAAGCCAAAAGGACAGTTACTTTCCCACAAAATGACCAGTTGGCTATCCAAAACAAAAATATATAAGTGATACACACATTCAAAAATAAACTATAACAAAAATAAACCGCAACAGAAGAACCACATTGGAAAGGTCAGTGAAATGTTTTTCACTGGTGGACTTAAAATGACTTTATTTGACCAAATCCTCGCCCTTACTTCTGTCATGGTTTAGACAAGCCTTTAGACCAGCCTTTGTTGATTGCATAAACCATCTTCAGACTCTGGCCTATCTAAAGAGAGACAAGTGAAGACTCTGGTTAGAATGAATGGATGCAAGGGCATAGCAACAGATAAAGTTGGTATTTTATGATAAATGAAGGATAGCTTTTGTCAGTTCTCCATAAAAACCTATGTTGTGGGTATTCATTAGAACCGCCTCTATGAGGCGGTTCTAATAAATACCCACAACATAGGTTTATATGCAGAAATAAGGAAAACTATCCTTCATTTATCACAAAATATGCACTTTATCTGTTGCTATGCAAGGGCTAACCTTAATCTATGCCAGCTGCACAGATCTTTTTGCAGATTTTGTTGTGTGCTGGTTCATGAAATAAAAAGTCTGATTACACCTGTGGACACAAAACCGTTCAAACTCCTATGAAATAACTTCCAATAAATCTCTTCGCATCAAGTTAGTTTGACAAGCAAATGTCATTCATCAAACAATTCTAAAACAAGATCAAGCAATTGATTGGTCTTATTATGGCAAACACTTTCTGATTGACATTTGAGATGTATTTTGATTGGACAATGCAGGAGTCAGCAATGAAATGTACACCACCTTGTGTTTTGAATTTATTTCTGTCTGGGAGTTGACTGATAGAATGTTATGATATATTGGATGATGTTTCAAGTCATAATGAAATGAAGCCCATCAAAGTTTGAACGCTTTTGTGTCCACGGGTGTATTTCATAAAAGAGATTATTTTTACCTTCCAACTTTGCCTCTGTCTACCAGATCTTTCAGTTCCAGTTTCATATATTCTAGACTGTGTAGCTTAAGCCATTCTTCTGAACTCTGATGCTCAGCATTGACAGCTGCTTCCACATCCTCTAGACGCTGAAACATACATGTTTATTCATATAACCCTCTACATACGGACATTGATTCAATCCTTTTGATGCCGAGAAAACTACATCTGAAAATGTTGTCTGCTTATGTCGTCTGCTGAATCTTTTTGCAAACTGTTTGAAAATATTTTTGCATACAGGCAAACAGTGTGAACCCAGATCAGACTGCTCCTAGAGGAGCACAAATTTGCACAAATAGCTTTGAAAGTAACAGGCAGATGACAATTGTCATTTTATGGGTTAACAACAAAACTAGTTACATCAACAATTTCAATGGAACAAATCCTAAGATAAGGATGTGAAGGGCTGATTAAAAAATACTGAGTTTGACATTCTATTCTAAAAACAAATGTTGTGGCTATTTGTTAGAATTGCCTCAGTGAGGCAATAAAACATTTGTTTCTTGGAGAAACTGGGTGGAAAAGGCCCTTTATTACCTATTATACTACACCTTTGTGAGGTTCTTTATGGTGTCAAATTTCCTTTGAGGGCAAAGTCTTGGGAAATAAATACTGTCATTAAAATGAAGGTCCCCTATAACCAGGAAGTAGCTCATAGCTACAAATATGGAGAAGAAATGACGGTAAATTTGGGATACTTTTTCTTATTTCTCCATTAAAATTATGTAGTAGGTACTTGTTAGAATTGCCTCAATGAGGCAATTCTAACAAATACCAATAACATACCCGTATGCTAAGTTTATCTATAATAAATGGGCCCCGTCAAGCGATTTTGGTACTTATCGCCTATGCAAGCAGCGAAGGTTCAGGCGAGCCTGCGCATCCGCGCAGTCTCGCCAGAACCTTCGCTGCTAGCTCATACAAGCAGTGAATCAAGAGGAACCTTCATACAGAAAGCCATATCCCTGGCCCCTCTGAATGGCTGGGCATGCACAGTTAAAATTTGTCATGACGGAATGCTCGAAGACACAAATTCGCTTGGCGGAGCTCAAATAATAAGAAACATTATCCCTTAATCATCTGTATTACTGAAAGTATAATTAGGGGTTCGAAGAAATAGATGGACTGCATGATGCTTCCATGAAGAGCTGAAACCGACCGCACACAAGTACTGGTAAACCGCTTAGAGGATCTAAGCATGCCCAGGCAAAGCTGTGTGAGTCGGACCGTCCATGCTTATAAATCCTATTGGTTTCAAAGGGCGACAGGGCCTGAGATGTCATTTCATCTCAGTGTCGGGTAAAAGTCCCACAAAATTGGAAGCAACGTCTCCAAAATGACCTATACAATGTTGAAGGGGATGTTAAACCTCAAATCAAACAAACAAACAAAGTATAAATGTGTGGTTAATTAGAAATATTGTGAATCAGTGATGCTGTTTTTCTTGTATTTTGCAACAAATGGTATGCAAATGTTGAACAGAGTTTTGATATGTATGTTAATTTTGTTGTACTTTCATAAGAAGTCAACTTTGAATATGTCTTACACTCAAATGCCAGATGCTAGATCTTCTATGACACAACTCTTACACTGATTATCATTTTTTATGTGATCTTCTAAGGCTGACATATAGAGGATATTTGATTTTTTCAGTGTAAGATCGAATTTTATTTCACCGGATGAACACCAAAACCAGTATTTTCATGAGTGGCATAGCCACAAGTGAAAATACCAGTTTTGGTGTTCATGAGTGAAATAAAATTTGATCTTACACTAGAAAAATCAAATTTTCTGTTTCTTACATGCTTCAAAACGGCAATATTTAGCTTCGCATTTTATCCCTTTATCTCAACTCGTTTAATAAATTCAACAATACATGACCACTTATGTAAGATCCTAAAAATATAACATACCAAGAGATCTTGTGTCTGATTTACATGCGTAACAGTAAGGGCATTGGGTGGCTTAGCATTGTCAATATCAATATCTTTCCACTCTTCTTCAACTCTTTCACTGTAAATCAAATCCGGAATAAATTAAAAACTACACCAAAACCTCTTTATTACACTATTAATGGGGTCCAAAGCAGAAACTGTGTTAGTTAAACAACTGTGTTATATCCAAACAAAAATGTATGGATTATATAGAAAATGGTCATTTTTCTATGATAATCTATACATTTTTGAGATCCATCTTGAAACTGTGTATTGTCCATAACCGTGTTATAATGAACCGTGTTATAGTGAGGTTGTGGTGTATATCAATTACCGGTACAAACAAATTCCTCGTGAATTTATTAACACAAATACAGTTCAAACTTGTTTTTAAAAATGTTCCCAAGATAGCTGGGAGCACTTTGCCCTCTTGCAAGAGTCTGATGCAAAGTTTGTATATAATACTAAAAAAATATAAATATGTACCCGAATCATCTGAACTATTCAGACTTAAAATCAGACTAAAATGCCCATGGAGGCAATTTCTAAGACAAAAAGTATCATTTTAGCTTAAATAAAATAAAAAGATGTCATATTTTCCTCTGAAAATGGCCTTTTCATAGAGCCATACATCACATGAACAAGTCCTTGAAATGAACACC
The DNA here is from genome assembly GCA_963580285.1 of Lucinisca nassula. NCBI lineage: Eukaryota > Metazoa > Mollusca > Bivalvia > Lucinida > Lucinidae > Lucinisca > Lucinisca nassula. Next base: position 80,944,550 of record OY757011.1, read on the forward strand.
CCCTAAACCCCACTTTATATGGAGAAGACTGGGGGTTTATGGGAGTATACATTATTTTGTCTTATTTCTGCTCAAAGACATAGGTTGTGAGTACTAGTTAGAACTGCCTCATTGAGGCGGTTCTAACAAGCACCCACAATCTATATTTGCAGTATTAATAAGAAAATCATCACAAATTTTCATCAGAACAGCAGCCATTGTGGAGATGTGAAACAATGCACTATGTTGCACAGGTGTCTTATCGTAATGATAGTTAGTAAATCAACTGATAGTATTACAGTAGTATTAGAAAGTTGGCAGTATCTTCCAACAAAAATCATAATGATTACCCTCATCAAAGATCCACCCCCGCCCATAGGGGCTTGAAGAAATATATGGGCTGCACGATGCTTCCACGCAGAGCTGAATCCGGCCCGCACACTAGTACTGGTAAACCGCTTAGAGGATCTAAGCCTGTCCAGGAACCGCGGTGTGAGGCAGACCGTCCATGCTAATAAACCCTATTGGTTTCATTGGGCGACAGGGCTTGAGATGTCATTTCATCTCAATGTCGGGTAAAAGTCCCACAAAATTGGAAGCAACGTCTCCAAAATGACCTTTACAGTGTTGACGGGGATGTTAAACCTCAAATCAAACAAACAAACTCATCAAAGACTTTTTTTAATGGAAAATTGACAAAAAATATCATTCAATCATCAAATACCCACCTTGTATGTTTCTATGACAATACATGTATATCTATAGCCAAAGGTAAGGTTGGTACATGTATTTTGTGATGAGTGATGGATAGTTTTTGTCAACTCTCCATGAAGACCTACGTTGTGGGTATTCATTAGAACCGCCTCAGTGAGGTGGTTCTAATGAATACCCATAACATAGGTTTATATGCAGAAATAAGGAAAACTATCCTTCAATTATCACAAAATACCTACCATATCTTTTTCTATAACAATATATCCATATTTGACAGATGATCGGAAAGATATCCCTAAATTATTCCCATCATGTCTCGTGACCTGAGGCTATGAGTAACCCCCTGGGGCTTTAATACCCCTGTCCCAAACAAAATATCATGGTCCCAAGGGTGTTTGAGCCATTGAAGTTGGTCTATACTATTTACTTTAAAAGTCCTAAAAATTCAGACACTTTAAGAACTCGCTATACCATAATTCTCCTAAACTTCTAACAAATTTGTTTCACAATCCAGCAAGGAGTCAAAAAGGTACAGACGGAATGGCAGTGTAGGCCCTGATCAGACTGCTCCTAGGAGCAGTCTGATCAGGGTCTGAACTGTTTGCCTAAGTCTACAGGATCACTATGGAAATCTGATTGTATCTTGTGCTATGAAAAAAGAAAAAAACATCTTACTCAAGTAGGTCAGAAACATCCGATTCATCACTGCTGTCTGTGTCAATATCCTGATTCTCCTCTGTGTCTTGTTTTTCTCTCTCGCTGTCATTCTTTTCAGAGTTATCAGCCCTTACTCTAGAAAGTTTAGGAGACTCTCTTCCTCTCGCGAACCTGGGTGATATTTCACTGGAATACATACAACATTTTATATTTACATTTCCAATATAAAGCCTAATGTATACCTGTAGAAAACAATGTAGTTCATATTTCCATGAATGCATCTAGTAACATGATTTTCAATGGCGTTAAGTGACGTCAGTCTAAAACATGGTTCTATACGATCTGATTTGGTGCTGGCGAAGTCAACCCTGTTCCGCTCTTTGTAGAAAAACAGCATGCAAATGTTTTTCAGCTTTAAAAGTTTACCTTATAAGCATTTTTTTGCCCAGTAGTGAGGAGCAAAGAATGTAAATACCAGGATAAGAAATAAACTTAATTTTTTCGCTGCTTATGAAAGTATGAACAACAGCAGGCGACCCACTGTGTTCATACTTTAATGAACAGCAGAAAATAAAATTCATTTCTTAAATAACTTGTGAAAACTAATGGTCAACACCTCTGACAAGGATTGTCAAAGAAGGATCAAAAACACAACTGCACTCTCAGCACTGCCCACATCAGAAATATTAGATAATAAGGGAGAAATCTCCACAGCTGACAGTCCAGGGATTGCAGGAAAGACAAAATGATAGCAGAATTGCTCAGCCTGAGGTGAATGGAGTTACAAGTTTTCAGGCTACCTGCCTTAATATATCTTCTTAGGACTTGTTCTTATAATGCAACCGAGTGTCAGCCAAGGGAGCTCTGGTACCATTGCATATGCTTTTGGTGTGGCACAGGCAGGGAGTGAACATGTCAACTCCCAATCCAATTCCAAAGTGAATGCTCTACCTTTGAGATGTCTGGGCCTTTATCTGGAATGTACACTGTATGGTTAATTGTTTGATATGTTTGGTTGTTCATTTATATTGTCAAACAATGCATTACTTACTTTCTCCATCCTATTCACTACTGTGAACAGTCATGCACCTCACCGTTTGGATGCAGATCAAATGGTAGAGTCTGAGCAGGATAGCTATGTGTCCGGTGCATTTGCATGCCATCTGCATGCCTCTGATGCTAAAAATTTGCATGCCTCTGATGCTAGAAGATCTGTGTCAAGTGCATCTGTATGCCTCTGATGCTAGAAATATGCATGCCTCTGATGCTAGAAATATGCATGCCTCTGATGCTAGAAATTTGCATGTTTCTGATGCTAGAAGCTCAGTGTCAAGTTCATCTGTATGCCTGTGATGCTAGAAACCTGCAGGCCTGTGATGCTAGAAGATACTAGAAGCTCTGTGTCAAGTGCATATGCATCCCTCTGATACTAGAAATCTGCATGCCTCTGATGCTAGAAATCTGCATGCCCCTGATGCTCGAAGCTCTATGTCAAGTGCATCTGCATGCCTCTGATGCTAGAAATCTGCATCCCTCTGATGCTAGAAATAACATGTTTGATATCTGGCAAGTGAAATTATATAATGTTGGTGTCCGACAAGCACAAGCTCCATGTATTATTGGCAACAATGAATGCCATTAAAATGTGGGACGTAAAGTGGAGGCCCATAGGGTAGATGACAGCAGCGACAATTATACAATGGGCAGGTTTGTAATTACATTATTCCTGTCCAGCCAAAGTACATGTATATGTCTCTATCCAAACTCCAAACAATGGAGCCTGGTAGCTCAGTGGTTAGTCCACTTGCCTATGATGCTAGAGGTTGTGCATTATATATTGTCATATGAGCCAGGGCACAGCATTTCCTACAATTTACATGTGCACCCAGAGAAGAATCAGATCAGCCTGTGCATCAATATTGTCTGACCAGAGACTTCTCTTGCAGCATGCCCGTAGCTATCCTTAGGCGCACAGCAAAGAGTCTGATCAGACTGTGCCAATGTGCAGACTGATCTGAGTCTTTGCTGGGCGCACATGTCTTATTGTAGGTTTTGTCGTGCGCTGGCTCATATATTTACCAGCCCTGACAGCTCAATGGTGGAGCATCTGCTTTGGGATTGGATTGGGAGTTCACATGTTCACTCCCTGACTGCGCCACACCAAAGGCATATAAAATGGTACTAGGAGCTCCCTTGGCTGAAACTCGCATTGTCAGGGGAAGCACTAAGAAGATATATGTAAATGAAAGCAGGTAGCCTGGAAACCTGTAACTCCATTCAACTGAGGCTGAGCAATTCTGGGGCACAACATTTCCTACAATTTACATGTGTGCCCAGCAAAGGCTCAGATCAGCCTGTGTATCCGTGCAGTGTGATCAGTCTTCATTGTGAGCTCTAAAGATAGCTAAGGGCCCAAAGCTCCTTCATGCAGCAAGAGAAGTCTCTGGTCAGACTATATGGATGTGCAGGCTGATCTGATTCTTCACTGGGTGAATGCATAAATTGTAGGTAATGTTATGCCCTTGCTCAAATGTTCTTTATCTTTAGGTGCTGGGTTTGATCTTCGCTTGTGGGCACAAGTTTTTGGTGTCCAAAGCTCCAAACATACTCCATTGGCATCACTGGAGGGATGCACTTCATAAAAGTGTCCCCTCTTTCCCCTGGCTAATCGCAGCTGAAAAGATAATAGATTATCAGTCACGTCATTGCGATCGATAATCGATTAGTAATCGCTACGGTTTTTGCCATAATTTTACCTGTGTGGCTTTCTGTCTGAGCATGACTCTTACCATATTACCACACATATATTTGAACATACAGGCCTAAGCAATCAGTGTAGACCCAGATGAGACGCCGCATAATGCGGCGTCTCATCAGGATCTGCACTGTTTGCCACTCATCCAGCTATTTTAGGCATAACTTTTGAGTAGTAAATTGAACCTATCAAGTAATCGATTAAAAGCAAATCAGAAATGATAATCATTTTTGTGGAATTTATCGATCGATTAATCGACTATACATTTAATCGTGTCAGCCCTAACTGGAGGCCTCTTGTACAAGCCTTGCACAAGTTAAAGACTTATAACTCTGTTCACTATCATAACTTTGTTCATCCTCTTCTTTGAATAATATGAAACTAATGAAAGGGAATCATTCTTAACCCTTGTCCTGCTGAATATTCATATATGCCACACCCACTACCGATTATCAACCAATCAGATTTCTTGATGCAAATTATTGCAACAAATTCACAATCTGAATGGCAAATAGTGTAGATCCTGATCAGATGGCTTCGTCAGAAGCCATCTGATCTGGATCTACATTGTTTCAAAGATAAGGCATATCCGGGATTAGCAGGACAAGGGTTAAACTACGTCACATTAAATTTAATAGTAAACTAGAAATGGTATGTGTAAAACACAATGCCCCCAACCATATGCTTGCCCCTAAATGCCAAATTTTCAAAGGGCCATAAAGCAACACCATCAAAATTACCAGAAATTACATAAAAGGAGCATAACTCCAACAAAATTTCATTAAATTGGTTGAAAATTTAATCAGCTGATTTGCTGCTTAGTCCCAATCAGTATGCCAAATATCAAGGCTCTAGCTCAATTACTGTTTGAGATATCTTGCTAACAAGATCTATATGTTATCTAATTAAAAGGGAAATAACACAAGAAGTGGAGATAATTCAGATAAGACAAAAAAAATACAGTTCAACTTTTCTTTCATGAGGAATCCATACATGAAATTTCAAGATACTAGCATACACAGTCTTTAAGTAATGCCATGCACAAGAAAGCAACACAATTAAACGGCCAGAAATTGCAAAGGGCCAGAACTCCCACAAAATGTCATTAAATTGGTTTAAAATTTAATCATGTGATCTCCTGCTCAGTCTCAATCAGTACACAAAATATCAAGGCTCTAGCTCAAATACTTTTTGAGCTATCTTGCTAACGAGATTTCTAAGTTTTTAGTTAAAGGGGAAATAACTCAAAAAGGGGAGATAATTCAGATGAGAAAAAAAAATACGGGTCAACTATTTTTTCATGAGGAATCCACATATGAAATTTCAAAACACAAGCATACATGGGTCTAAAGTTTACTATGCACCTGTAAGCGACAGGATTAAATGGCCAAAAATTGCAAAGGGCAATAACTCCAACATTTTTTTTTTTTGTTTTTGAAAATTTAATCAGGTGCTCTCCTTCTCAGTCCAAATTAGTACACCTAATGTCAAGGCTCTAGCTCATATACCTTTTCAGATATCTTGCTAACGAGATTCCCATGTTATCTAATTAAAAGGGCAATAACTCAAAAAGGGGAGATAATTCAGATAAGAAAAAAAAATACGGGTCAACTATTTTTTCATGAGTAATCCATACATGTATATGAAATTTCAAAACACTAGCATACATGGTTCTTAAGTTATGTGATGCACTTGTAAGCAACCGGATTAAATGGTCAGAAATTGCAAAAGGCAATAACTCCAACAAAATTGCATTTTTTTTTTTTTTATTTAATCAGGTGATCTCCTTCTCAGTCCAAATCAGTACACCAAATTTCAAGCTTCTAGCTCAAATACTTTTTCAGATATCTTGCTAACGAGATTCCTATGTTATCTAATTAAAAGGGAAATAACTCAAAAAGGGGAGATAATTCAGATAAGAAAAAGAATATGGGTCAACTGTTTTTTCATTCATATATGAAATTTCAAAACACTGGCATACATGGTTCTTAAGTTATGCAATGCACAAGAAAGCGTGACGAATGGACTAATGAACGGACAAGCCAGAAGCAATATGCCCCTCAACTTTTGGGAGTCCCAAAAATATTGGAATATCCTCGTTTGGTGCAGCTGATCAACCTACTGATGACTTCAATGTCAGGTTTGAGCTACCACCATTTTGAGACAGATATTCCAGCTCACATTACATTAACCCTTGTCTTGCTGTTCACGACAATCCCTATCTTTGCAAACAGTGTAGATCCAGATTAGATGGCTTCTGAAGCCTGATCAGGATCTACACTGTTTGACATTCAGTTTATGAATTTGTAGGAATAAATTACATCAGGTTATCTGATTGGTTCAAAGTCAGAAATGTGTGTGGCCAAACTGAGTATTCAGCAAGAGAAGGGTTAACAAGTCTTTGCAATATACCATAATAATGATTTATGATTTTATGGCTGTGAAAATGACTGTGAATTGTGTTGACATGGACTTTAAACCTCAGTTCAAACAAACAAAATATTTTATACAGTGGTGTATGAACTAAAGTTCACAAAAAAATGTCACTTAAAGATGCATAACGAAACAAATATTTAAGCTTATAAATATATAACAAAGCATTACGTTGACACGATGTTGCATACTTGTTGTGTGCCTACTGGGTAGTACCCACAGTCTGTTTGATAGTATGCATAATGAAAACATGCCTATCCAATTATATTGGAAAATTCTACTACAAAAAACAAAAGGCCTATGGGCCACAATGCTCACCAGAGCTCAGGGGGCCACTGCCCACTGGCAGCAATGTATTTTAATTAACCATGGAAGCCCTGTGCCCAAGGATGCTACAGATAAAATTTGGATCCAATCAGCCAAGTGGCTTCAGATTCTGATGTCGCTTGAATGTGTTGTTGCCTGACAACAGAATGACAATTGACAATTTCCCATCTGTGGCAACAAATAGGCCAAAAGGAACATTATTAAAGGAACATTTCTATGAAAGTGTGGCAAAATATCTTGAAAGACAATACCGGTAATGTCATTTTCAATTTTCCCCATTATACATGTAAGTCAATGGAAACTCTTAACTTGGCATAGCAAACAAACCAAAGAGCTAAATTTCATAAACTAGAGCTCAGGTGGACAATGCCCAATGGCAGACATGTATTATAACATGATATGATTTTAATATACCAATTATTAAGTCTCCCAAACAAACCCCATATCCAAATGAGCACCCATGTGGACTGTATCTGAAATATTAGGTGTTTTATAAAGTAAAGAGGGTGGGCATGGACCAATGGAGCCCTGGTTGGTGTGAATAAATGTGTCTTATCAAAAGAAACAGAGACATATATGGTTTAGCAGTGGGGATATGTATGGTTCCTGAGATGCAAGGCCTTTTAAGCAATGGAGAGATTCGGGCATGGCAGATCCCAGAAAAGCCCAAGATTGTTGTCAATGAATATGTCTTATCATAAGGACCAAGAGTATATATGGTTAAACGGTGGGGATCTGAATGGTTTCTGAGATATGAGGCCCTTTTATGAAGTGGCAGGATGAGAAATGGCCCCTGCTGACCCCCCAAGACGGGGATGGCTGAATGTGTCTATTAACAATGAACAAGAATATATGTGATTATAGGATGGGGAATTGCATGGTTTCTGAGATATATGGCCTATTATGAAGTGGAGTCTTATCATAAGGAACAAGAATATATATGGTTAAGGGGTGGGGATCTGAACAGTTTCTGAGATATATGGATTTTAATGAAGTAAAGGGGTGAGGCATGGCCCGTGGCACCCCGGGGGGACCACCATGCTGGTGTCACTGATTGCGTCTTATCACAAGGAACAAGAATATATATGGTTTAGGGTTGGGGCTCTGAACAGTTTCTCAGATATATGGTCTTTTGTGAAGTCAAGGGGTGGAGCATGGCCAGGGTGTGCCCTGGGTGACCCCTAGGTTTGTGTCAATGAATCAGTCTTATCATAAGGAACAAGAATATATATGGTTTAGGGGTGGGGATCTGTAAGGTTTCTGGAATATTTGGCCTTTTATGAAGTCGAGGGGGTTGGGCAGGGTCCCATCACATCCCGGGACCCCCAAGTTGGTGTCACTGAATGCAACTTATCATAAGGAATGAGACTATATATGGTTTATGGGTGGGGATCTCAATGGTTTCTGAGATAAATGGCATTTAATGAAGTGGAGAGGGTGGAGCATGTCCCCGGCACATCCCGGGGGCACAGGTTTGTGTCACTTAATGTGTCTTATCATAAGGAATAAAAATATATATGGTTTAGGGGTGGGGATCTGAATGGTTTCTGAGATAAATGGCCTTTTATGAAGTGGAGGGGTCGTGGTATGTCCCCGGCATATCCCGGGGGTCCTCCAGGTTGGTTTCACTTAATGCATCTTATCATAAGGAAGAAGAATATATATTGTTTAGGGGTGGGGATCTGTATGGTTTCTGAGATATATGGATTTTAATGAAGTAAAGGGGTGGGGCATGGCCCAAACTAACGGTGGGGATCTGAATGGTATCTGAGATATGAGGCACTTTTATGAAGTGGCAGGGAGAGAAATGGCCCCTGCGGACCCCCAAAGACTGGGGTGACTGAATGTGTCTAATAACAATGAAAAAGAATGTATGTGATTATAGAATGGTTTCTGAGACATATGGCCTATTGTGAATATGAGTCTTATCATAAGGAAAAAAAATATATATGGTTAAGGGGTAGGGATCTGAAAGGTTTCTGAGATACATGGATTTTAATAACGTAAAGGGGTGGGGCATGGCACCCTGGGGGACCCGCATGCTTGTGTCACTGATTGCGTCTTATCATAAGGAACAAGAATATATATGGTTTAGGGGTGGGGCTCTGAACAGTTTCTCAGATATATGGTCTTTTGTGAAGTCAAGGGGTGGAGCAACCCCTAGGTTATCATAAGGAACAAGAATGCATATGGTTTAGGGGTGGGTATCTGTAAGGTTTCTGAAATATTTGGCCTTTTACGAAGTGGAGGGGGTTGGGCATGGTCCTGGCACACCCCAGGGGACTCCAAAGTTGGTGTCACTGAATGCAACTTATCATAAGGAATAAGAATATATATGGTTTAGGGGTGGGGATCTCAATGGTTTCTGAGATAAATGGTATTTTATGAAGTGGAGGGGGTAGGGCATGTCCCTGGCACATCCCGGGGTACCCACAGGTTGGTGTCACTTAATGCGTATTATCATAAGGAACAAGAATATATATGGTTTAGGGGTGAGGATCTGAATGGTTTCTGAGATAAATGGCCTTTTATGAAGTGGAGGGGTCGGGGCATATCCCCGGCATATTCCGGGGGACCCCCAGGTTGGTGTCACTTAATGCATCTTATCATAAGGAAGAAGAATATATATTGTTTAGGGGTGGGGATCTGTATGGTTTCTGAGATATATGGATTTTAATGAAGTAAAGGGGTGGGGCATGGCCAATGGCAGCCCGGTTGGACTCGTATGCTGGTGTCACTGATTGCGTCTTATCATAAGGAACAAGAATATATATGGTTTAGGGGTGGGGATCTGTAAGGTTTCTGAGATAAGGCATTTTATGAAGCGGATGGGGCGGGGCATACGGCTAAGAAAAGTTTTACTCAAGGAACATTTCTATGTAAGTTTTGTCAAAATATCTGCAATGACTTGGCAGTAAATGCCATTTTTCAGTTTTCCCCATTATAAGTCAATGGAAACTCTAAGTTGCCATAGCAACAAAACAAAAAGGCCAAATTTCATACAAAACATGTAAAGGCAAATATGGTGAATATTTTCATAAAGTCTCAGACTCCTAAAGCATATGATTTCTGAGAAGATGATTTTTTAAGTATTTTTTTTTTTTTGCATTTTGGTTTCCATGGCAACCACTGAGTCCATCTTATCATAAGGAACAAGAATATATATGGTTTAGGGATGGGGATCTCAATGGTTTCTGAGATAAATGGCATTTTATGAAGTGGAGGGGGTGGGGCATGTCCCCGGCACATCCCTGGGGACCCACAGGTTGGTGTCACTTAATGCATCTCAGCATAAGGAACAAGAATATATTTACTTTAGGGGTGGGGATTTGAATGGTTTCTGAGATAAATGGCATTTTATGAAATAGAGGGGATAGGGCATGTCCCCAGCACACCCCCGGGGATCCCCAGGTTGGTGTCACTTAATGCATCTTATCATAAGGAACAAGAATATACATGGTTTAGGGGTTGGGATCTGTAAGGTTTCTGAGATATAAGGCATTTTATGAAGTGGAGGGGGCGGGGCATGGCCCCGGCACAACCTAGGGGACCCCCAGGTTGATATAAAAGCATATGGCTGAGAGAAGTTTACTCAAGGAACATGTTTATGTAAGTTTTGTCAAAATATCTGCAATGACTTGGCAGTAAATGCCATTTTTCAGTTTTCCCCATTATAAGTCAATGGAAACTCTAAGTTGCCATAGCAACAAAACTAAAAGGCCAAATTTCATAAAAAACACAAAACCTGTACAGGCAAATATGATGAATATTTTCATAAGTCTCAGCCTCCTAAAGCATATGGTTTCTGAGGAGATGATTTTTTAAGTAATTTTTGGTCTAATTTTTGCATTTTGGTTTCTATGGCAACCAATAAAAATGAGCAGAAGGCCTAAAATCATATGCCAGATAGTAGATTGCCTATGGAACATTTCTATGAAAGTTTTGTCAAAATATCTGCAGAGGCTTGGCTGTAAATGCCATTTTTCTATTTTCCCCATTATAAGTCTATGGAAATTCTAAGTTGCCATAGCAACCAAACTAATGAGCTGATTTTCATAAAAAAACACAAACTTTCAATCCCCCCAGCCCAAGGATGCTACAGATAAAATTTGGGCCTAATCGGCCCAGTGGCTTCAGAGAAGAAGATGTTTAAAAGTGATGACGCAGACGACGGACAACTGCCTATCCTATAAGCTCCCCCGGAGCCTTCGGCTCTGGTGAGCTAAAAATGAGCAGAAGGCCTAAAATCATACGGCAGATAGTAGATTGCCTATGGAACATTTCTATGAAAGTTTTGTCAAAATATCTGCAGAGGCTTGACAGTAAATGCCATTTTTCTATTTTCCCCATTATAAGTCTATGGAAACTCTAAGTTGCCATAGCAACCAAACTAATGAGCCGATTTTCATTAAAAACACAAACTTTCAATCCCCCTGCCCAAGGATGCTACAGATGAAATTTGGGCTGAATCGGCCCAGTGGCTTCAGAGGAGATGACGTTTGAAAATGTTGACGAAGACGACGCAGGACAACTGCCTATCCAATAAGCTCCCCCAGAGTCTGGTGAGCTAAAAAATATATCAAACTGAAAAAAGAGGCTGTCGAAAGGTTGCCATGACAAACTCAATGAAAAAGTTTATTTACACAGATATAGCTGGCAACAAGTCCTAGTCAAACCTTCATGTGTCACATGAACAAATAACAAGGAAAACTGTAATGTTCTTGTGCGGTACCAGCTGGAAACTAAGGATAAATTTTTATCCTTAGGCTAACGTGACAGGGCGAAATGAAAAATATCTCTACTCCATCCTACCATATTCTTACATGGAGTGCTTTGGCGCAGTGATAGCGCATCGGATTTGTGATCGAGAGGTTGCGGGTTCGATCCTCACGCTGACCAAAGTCTTGTGTCCTTGAGCAAGTCACTTCATCCACACTGCTTAAAACAAGAGGGCCCAGAGGGCCCTGGTTCGCTCACCTGTGTGTCACTGTCTCGAGTACATTCTATTTTTAGCTCTTGTGGCCATCTTGTTCATCAGCAGAGTGATTTTAGCTTATTTGGTAGGGAGTAACCTAGGAAACATTCCTGGGAACTTTGAATCAAATTGGCCTTAGGGTTTAGGGGGAGTTTCTGTTTGAATCAAATTTACAATATTTTTCTATTTTTACCTCCAGTGGCCATTTTGTTCATCCGAGCGGGATTGTTTTAGCTTTTTTGGTAGAGAATAATCTAAGCAACATTGTCGCAAGGAACCTACATGCTAAATATGAAGACTTTATCTCAAATGCTTTAAAAGTTATGACAAAGTTGATTAAAGATCAAGGTCATGGGTCAAAAGTTTTGAATGGCTGAGAAAACCTTGTCACAAGGAACATGCATGCCAAATATGAAGGCTCTATCTCATATGGTTCAAAAGGTATGATAAAGTAGGTCACAGGTCAATGTCACAGGTCAAATTTTTACGAGTGGGAAGCCCTTGTCAGAAGGAACCTACATGCCAAATATGAAGGCTCTATCTCAAACGGTTCAAAAGTTATGACAAAATAACCTACTTATCTACTTTTTGATTTGACATGACCCATATTCAAACTTAACTGAGATAGTGTCCAGATGATCATTCTGAGCAAGTTTTATGATGATTTGACTGAAACTGTGGCCTCTCAGAGTGTTCAAAACGTTTTTCTATGATTTGACCTGCTGACCTACTTTTTGACCCGACATTTCCCATATTCAAACTTGACACAGATATTGTCAAGATGATCTTTCTGAGCAAGATTGATGATGATCGGACCAAAACTTGGGCCTCTAGTGTGTTCACAATGTTTTTCAACAATCTGACCTACTGACCTACATATTGACCAGACATAATCCATATTCGAAATTAACCGAGATATTGTCAAATGATCATTTTGAGCAAGTTTGATGATGATCGGACCAAAACTGTAGCCGCCAGCGTGTTCAGAGGGTTTTTCTATGATTTGACCTACTGACCTACTTTTTGACCCAACCTGACCCATATTTTAACTTTACTGAGATATTGTCAAGATGATCATTCTGGGCAAGTTTGATGATGATCGGACCAAAACTGTGGCCTCTAGTGTGTTCACAAGCTTTTTCTACGATTTGACCTACTGACCTACTTTTTGACCCGAAATGACCCGTATTCAAACTTGACCCAGATATTGTTAAGACTATCATTCTGAGCAAGTTTGATGATCGGACCAAAACTGTGGTCTCTAGTGTGTTCACAAGGTTTTTCTCTGATTTGACCTACTGACCTACTTTCTGACCCATATTCAAACTTTCCCGAGAAATTGTCAAGATAATCATTTTGAGCAAGTTTCATGATGATCAGACAAAAACTGTGGCCTCTAGTGTATTCACAAGGTTTTTCTATGATTTGACCTACTGACCTACTTTGTTACCCGACATAACCCATATTCGAACTTGACCGAGATATTGTCAAAATGATCATTCTGGGCAAGTCTGATGATGATCGGACCAAAACTGTGGCCTCTAGTGTGTTCACAAGGTTTTTCTATGATTTGACCTACTTTTTGACCCGAGATGACCCGTATTCAAACGTGACCGAGATATTGTCAAGATGATCATTCTGGGCAGGTTTGATAATGATTGGACCAAAACTGTGGCCTCTAGTGTATTCACAAGGTTTTTCTATGATTTGACCTACTGACCTACTTTTTGACCCGGCATGACTCATATTCGAATGTGACCAAGATATTATTAAGATGATCATTCTGAGCAAGTTTGATGATGATTGGACATAAATTGTGGCCTCTAGTGTGTTCAGAAGGTTTTTCTATGATTTGACCTTCTGACCTACTTTTTGACCCGACAACACCCATATTCGAACTTGACTGAGATATTGTCAAGATGATCATTCTGGGCAAGTTTGATGATGATCGGACCAAAACTGTGGCCTCTCGTGTCTTCACAAGGTTTTTTTTCTGATTTGACCTACTGACCTACTTTTTGACCCGACATGACCCATATTCAAACTTGACCAAGATTTTGTGGTGGTACAAATTTTGTGCAAGTTTAGTTAAAATCAAATCATAAATGAAACATCTATCATGCAGACAAGACCAAAATAGGCAATTTTTGCCCTTTAAGGGGCCGTAACTCCGTAACACATAATGGGATATGGCTGGTTCAAAAAAGGAACCCAGATCTCATGGTGGTACAAGTTGTGTGCAAGTCTGGTTAAAATCAAATCAAAAATGAAGATGCTATTGTGCAGACAAGACCAAAATAGGCAATTTTGCCCTTTCAGGGGCCATAACTCCGTAACACATGATGGGATATGGCTGGTTCAAGAAAGGAACCTAGATCTCGTGGTGGTACAAGTTGTGTGCAAGTCTGGTTAAAATCAAATCATAAATGAAGATGCTATCGTGCGGACAAGAAATTGTTTACGCACGCACGCACGGACGGACGCACTGACGACGGACGACGGACAAAATGTGATCACAAAAGCTCACCTTGTCACTACGTGACAGGTGAGCTAAAAAAAAGTACTGGTTACCACCCAGGAAGTCCTGCTCATAATGCTCAGATGTGAGCGAGTAGCAGTAATATGAGAAAAAAAAACATAGGGTTGTTTGGGATGCTTTATTGTAACAATAGGGTGGTTTGCTTAGTGGTTTGGTGTACTGTGCTCTACCCAGTAATCCCAAACCTAACAGATATAACTTCCACAAACCCCAGCATTCCTTAGTAGATGCTAACCAACCCTACGGAAGTGGTTTAGGGTATTTTTATGGTGTTTTGGGGCAGTTTGGTGTCGTTTGGGGTGATTCTATGGACCCCAAAATGACCCATGAGTGAAATGCTCCTGATTCTGCAAATAATGCCACTGGAGTGTGTTCGGACACCGAAATTTAATCTGTTGCCAGGGATCCAACACTATCTCTAGCATCAGAGGATAGTGCACTAACCACTGAGCTATCATACTCCTGTCTCAAAGAGAGGGAACACTTCCAGTATAGCGGTCCCCAGGAAATGTCTGTAGAATAAGAATCAAGGCGCGCGTAGCACCCGTTGCTATGCTAGGTGCCCTCCTTATATAGAGAGTCGCGCGATAGCTCGACGATCTCGTTAAATACGCAACCAAATGAAAAAATAACCCCAAATTCGCGTTTTTCATGAAATTTCATGGTAATACTTTTGGTATTTTAATACCGAAAGGTATTAATTGATTTAGCAGTTAAACTTCAAAAGGATGCCTGATTTCTTTTTGATTTAACAGCTGATAGGATCATGTGACAAGAGTGACGTAACCGGAAGCACGCGCACAGTTTCCAATGTAAATAAAGAGCTGTCAAAAGCATTTTATACGATAATAAAAGCACCGCAGACACTGCATAATACCCCGCCACTGCTAAGCAATGTAACTTATTTGAAAATATATCAAGGCTAAATAACTAGAAAAGGGATAGCAGAGTATGATCCGCAAGTGTAATGTCTTAATCCATATATTTCAAATAATAAATGAACTATAGGCCAAAATCCCTTTTTTTTATATATTTCAAGGGCAGATAACTCAATTGCTGGGAAAGCCAGAGTCATGTTCCTTTGCCACAGTATGTAACATTTAATCTACTACATATCTATGAAGTTTCAGCAAGATATTGTAAATAATAAAGGAACTACAGTCTAAAATGCATTTTAAATACTTCAAGGGCAGATAACTCAAGAACTGGTATAGCCAGAGTAGCGGTCCTTGGCCACGATATGAACCATTAAGTCCTCTATATATCTGTGAAGTTTCATCGAGATATTCCATATAGTAAGGGAACTAGAGGCCAACAACCATTTTTCAGATATTTCAAAAGCAGATAACTCAATAGCTGGGAAAGCCAGAGTCATGTTCCTTTGCCACAGTATATAACAATTCATCTACTACATATCTATGAAGTTTCAGCAAGATATTGTAAATGATAAACGAACTACAGTCTAAAATGCATTTTTTAAATACGTCAAGGGCAGATAACTCAAGAACTGGAACAACCAGAGTAGCAGTCCTTGGCCACAATATGAACCGTTTAGTCCTCTATATATCTGTGAAGTTTCATCCAGATATTCCATATAGTAAGGGAATTAGAGGCCAAAAACCATTTTTCAGATACTGAAAAGGGCAATAACTCTGCTAGAAATTAACGGATTTTGCCCATTAACAATCCCAAACCACTCATCCCCGATACAAATATCTATGCAAAATTTGAACAAAATCCGTGAAAAAATACTCAAGTTATCGATCGGAAAAGAAGTGCGGACGGACGAACAGACATACGGACGGACGGACACCGGAGGGTATAACATAATACCCCGCCACTATCGTGTGGCGGGGTATAAAAAGCACAAATCGGCTGAATAAATTCCTGTCAGGCTGCGAGATTTGTTCAAGCTAACTGAAAATATTAAAAAATCTAATACATTGGCTAGGTTTGGTACTAGAATTGAGTGGAGTTTTATGTAAATTTTGTGAGAAAGGTCATTTTGGCCTGAGAAAGGACTTGTCCTTCGGTACTGACCAGTGTTGCTGGCGTTGTTCTAACAAAGCATGCGGTAAGAAGGTGTCAATTAGGGAGGGATCCTGGTTTTCAAAGAGTTATCTATCCCTTGAAACAATCGTGTTCCTTACCTACTTTTGGGTTTACAGAGCAGATCAGGAATTTGTTAAACACGAGTTGGATATTTCTCATACAACCATTGTGGATTGGTACAATTTTTCAAGAGAGGTTTGTTTATCCATTTTGGAAAGTTACAGTCGACAGATAGGAGGCCCTGGCAAAGTAGTGGATATAGATGAGTCTAATATTGGGAAAAGGAAATACCATAAGGGAAGACAAGTAGATGGTGTGTGGGTCTTTGGGGGAATACAAAGAGACACAAAAGAATGTTTCTTTAACTGTGTAGCTGACCGAACTGCCAACACCCTTGTATCTATTATAACTGAAAATATTTTGCCAGGAACAATGGTTATTTCTGACTGCTGGAAAGCATACAGCTCCCTGAACAGCGAAGGTTTCACCCATCTGACAGTTAATCATTCAGTTAACTTTGTTGACCCTGAAACTGGTGCCCATACAAACATTATTGAAAGTACCTGGCGTGCCTTAAAGAAGTCTCTACCCAAACATGGAACCACAAAATGCCTGTATGACACTTACTTTGCCCAATATTGTGTGAGGAAGCAGTTTCTAGTCGACAAAGAAGACCCATTTCTAGAGTTTCTGCAGCTTATCAAGAAAGTGTATCAACCCAGTTTTGAGCCAACAAACAAGCAAATCCAGACTTACTGTTACAGGAAATGAAAAGTGGAGAAAACTGCAGTACAACCAGCAAAATCAGCGAGAATACCACTCTCCAACATATATTTCAATGCACCAACTTCCAGTGCTGATGTCTTCAACATATAGAGGTAAGGTTTCGGCTTATATTTACATGTTTAAGGGCTTTCCTCTGTTTTAAGTTCAGAAATGTATCGTGATTCAGAGCTACTTCTTCCTTTGTTTTTCTCCGCCCTATCAACCGTAGTAGGACATTGTTGTATAACATTATCAGCCATAAACAACTTCGGCAAGTTGAAATATTGCTATCGGTAATCTCGCAACTTCGACTTCTGGTACTGGTACTGGTATTAGTAGAACCATTGAGTCCTGTTACTCGTCTTCTACATCTCTTCTTATCTACCACATTTAATGTATGCTTCCGGTGTTATCATGTTGTAGTCCATTTTGTAGTTTATGGTCGGCAATACAAGCTGACTTTGAATGTCCATTAATAAATGTTGTCTGTAGTGAATTTCTGGTCTCCCATGTGCCTATCATATAGGGTCTTGAATCTCAGTACAGTTTTAGATAACTCAATGTCTTCCGGTAGGTTATTCCATCCATTAATTGCTCTCATACTAAAAGAATTCAATCTGAAGGTCTTTAAAGCTCTGGGTTTCTTTAATTTCTTGGAGTGACCCCTAGTGTGGTTTTCTGAGAATTCAAATAAACCATCCAAAGAAATATCATCAATATTTTGAATTATTTTAACGACTTGAATCATGTCCATCCTATTCCGTCTGTACAATAATGTTGTGAGATGCAACTGTTTCAGTCTTTCTTCATAACTCAGGTGTGATAATTCAGGCAACAGTCTGGTAATTCTCCTCTGTACATTTTCAATGGCATTAATGTCTTTTTAGCTCACCGTCACGTAGTGAAGAGGTGAGCTTTTGGGATCACTTTTTGTCCGTTGTCCGTCGTGCGTGCGTCCGTAAACAATTTCTTTAAACGACATCTCCTCCTAAACCACTGATCGGATTTTGACCAAACTTCACAGGAATGATCCTTAGGTGGTCCCCTTTCAAAGTTGTTCGAATGGTTCTGGTTTGTTGCACATCTAGGTCACAGGAGCCAAAAATAGAATTTTTTCACCAAAAACTTAAAAAATCTTCTTCTCTGAAACCACAAGGCCTAGGGCTTTGATATTTGGTATGAAGCTTCATCTAGTGGACCCCTACCAAGATTGTTCAAATTATAGTGCTGGGGCCAAAAATGCCCCCGCCCCGGGGCCCTTTGGTTTTACATAGGCGTATATTGGGAAAATCTTTAAAAATCTTCTTCTCTGAAACCACAAGGCCCAGGACTTTGATATTTGGTATGAAGCTTCATCTAGTGAACCCCTACCAAGATTGTTCAAATAATAGTGCTGGGACAAAAAATGCCCCCGCCACAGGGCCCTTTGGTTTTACATTGGCTTATATAGGGAAAATCTTTAAAAATCTTCTTCTCTGAACCCATAAGGCCCAGGTCTTTGATATTTGGTATGAAGCTTCATCTAGTGGACCCTACCAAGATTGTTCAAATTATAGTGCTGGGGCCAAAAATGCCCCCGCCGGGGGGCCCTTTGGTTTTTACATAGGCTTATATAGGGAAAATCTTTAAAAATCTTCTTCTCTGAAACCACAAGGCCCAGGACTTTGATATTTGGTATGAAGCTTCATCTAGTGGACCCCTACCAAGATTGTTCAAATTATAGTGCTGGGGCCAAAAATGCCCCCGTCCCGGGGCCCTTTGGTTTTACATAGGCCTATATAGGGAAAATCTTTAAAAATCTTCTTCTCTGAAACCGCAAGGCCCAGGACTTTGATATTTAGAACGAAGCTTCATCTAATGGACCTCTACCAAGATTGTTCAAATTATAGCCCTTGGGCCAAAAATGCCCCCTCCCCGGGGCCCTTTGGTTTTACATAGACTTATATAGGGAAAATCTTTAAAAATCTTCTTCTCTGAAACCACAAGGCCTAGGTCTTTTATATTTGGTATGAAGCTTCATCTAAAGGGCCCCTAACAAGATTATTCAAATTATAGTGCTGAGGCCAAGAATGTCCCCGCCCCGGGGCCCTTTGGTTTTACATAGGCTTATATAGGGAAAATCTTTAAAAATCTTCTTCTCTGAAACCGCAAGGCCCAGGACTTTTATATATGGTATGAAGCTTCATCTAGTGGACCCCTACCAAGATTATTCAAATTATAGTGCTGGGGCAAAAAATGCCCCCGCCCCGGGGCCCTTTGGCTTTACATAGGCATATATAGGGAAAATCTTTAAAAATCTTCTTCTCTGAAACCGCAAGGCCCAGGACTTTGATATTTGATATGAAGCTTCATCTAGTGGACCCCTACCAAGATTGTTCAAATAATAGCCCTTGGGCCAAAAATGCCCCGCTCCGGGGCCCTTTGGTTTTACGTAGACTTATATAGGGAAAATCTTTAAAAATCTTCTACTCTGAAACCACAAGGCCTAGGTCTTTTATGTGTGTGTGTGTGTGTGTGTGAATTCGGGTTTAACGTCGCTTTCAACAATTTTTCAGTCATATCACGACGGTGTCTGGTTGCGACAGGGAGCTCAATGCTCACGTTTATAGTGCTGCCTCACTGAAGTATCATGTCCCAGACACATTACATGATACCACACCCAGTCACATTATCCTGACACTGGATCGACCAGTCCTAGCTCTACCCCGTAAATCTGAGTGCCAAGCGAGGAGCAGCTAGTACCATTTTTAACGACTTTGGTATGTTGCGGCCCGGGATCGAACCCGAGACCTCCCGTTCCCCGAGCGGACACTCTACCAACTGAGCTATCGGGGCCGGTCTAGGTCTTTTATATTTGGTATGAAGCTTCTTCTAAAGGACCCCTACCAAGATGATTCAAATTATAGTGCTTGGGCCAAAAGTGGCCCCACCCCGGGGCCCTTTGGTTTTACATAGGCTTATATATAGGGATAATCTTTAAAAATCTTCTTCTCTGAAACCACAAGGCCCAGGACTTTGATATTTGGTATGAAGCCGCAACTAGTGGACCTCTATCAAGATTATTCAAAATATAGCCCTTATACCAAAAATGTCCCCGCTCCGGGCCCTTTGGTTTTACATAGACATATATAGGGAAATCTTTAAAAATCTTCTCTGAAACTGCAAGGCCAAGGCCTTTGATATTTAGTGTGGAGCTTTATCTAGTGGACCTCGGTACCAAGATTGTTCAAATTATAGCCCTGGGGCCACAAATGCCCCCACCCCGGGGCCCTTTTGTTTTACATTGATTTATATAGCCCCGGGGCCATTTGGTTTTGCATAGGCTTATGTAGGGCATACATGTATCTTTTAAAAAAAATCTTCTTCTCTGAAACCGCAAGGCCCAGGTCTTTGATATTTGATGTGTAGCTTCATCTAGTGGACCTTTGCCAAGATTGTTCAAATTATAGCCTTTGTTGATGTTTGGTATGAAGCTTCACCTTTAAGACCTCCCTCAACATTATGCACATTAAAGCCCTAAGGCCAATAATGGCCCTCTCTGGTGCCCACTTGTTACACTATGGATCAGGTGAGCGATCCAGTGCCATCATGGCCCTCTTGTTTCATTGTAGGATACCAAATAGTGTTCCCATAATCCAGAATAGGTCTGACAAGTGTCTTATGCAATATAAGTAGTGTCTGGATTTCCAGATATGAGAAAGCACGCTTAATCAGTCCTACCAATCTATTTGCTCTGTTTACTGTTATACTTATATGTTTATCAAATTTCATATTGTCTTGAATATAAATACCAAGATCCTTCTCACTATCAACAGATTGTAGATTTTTGGAATTTCCTTCTTTGTCTGTTATTTCATAGTCTACTCTGGGATTTTCTTTACCAATGTGCATCACTTTACATTTGTTTATATTGAAAAACATCAACCATTTTATAGTCCACTGACATAACTTATCTAGGTCTTCTTGTATCACTTCTAAGTCCTCCAGATTCTGAATATTTTTGTATAATTTGGCATCATCAGCAAAAAGCTTACAAAATGACTTGACTTGAGATGGAAGGTCATTGACATACAATATGAAAAGCAGGGGTCCCAGGACTGATCCCTGAGGTACCCCACTGGTAACTTCTGTCCATTCTGAAGAATGTCCTTTATCACAACCCTTTGAAGCCTGTCAGTTAAGAAGTTCTGTATCCATTTTAATATGTTTCCACTGATACCAAGACTTTCAATCTTCAAAAGAAGCCTCTTATGAGGTACACAGTCAAAAGCTTTGCGGAAGTCTAAAAATACAGCATCAACTGGTATGTCTGAATCAATGAACTTGGACCAGTCATCAAATACCTTTATAAGCTGTAATATACACCCTCTCCTTTGCCTGAATCCAAACTGAGAGTCAGAAAACACCGCATTGTTGTTGCAGTGATCATATGTATACAGTTGATTTTATCACACTTTCCAGCATTCTACACAATATACTGGTGATACTTATGGGTCTATAGTTACATGATTTTGTTTTCTCCCCACTTTTAAATATGCTTGTTACATTAGCCAATTTCCAGTCTTTTGGCAGTTCCCCTGCACTTAACGACTTGTTAAATATAATGTATATTGGATACGAGATACTTTCAACTGTCTCTTTCAGGAAACGAGGGTGGAAATTGTCTGGACCCATGGATTTTGAAATATTTAGCTGATTAAGTAACTCTTTAACCTTGCTTTCTGTAATAATTATGTCACATATAGAATTATCTATATTTGTTGAAAAGTATGGGAACTCATCATCCTCATCTTTAGTAAAAACTGAGCTGAAGAAATTGTTTAGCTAATTAGCTTTTTCTCTGTCACCGTCTATCCAGTTTCCATCATCATCTTTCAGGTCACTTATTCCTGGCCTCGTTTTCATTTTGTTTCTTATATATTTCCAAAATGATTTTGGATTTTCTTTTACTTCTATCGAAATACCTTTCTCATATCGCTTCTTAGCAAATCTAACACTACGGGTTACTCTGTTTCTAATCGTACAGTATGCAAGGTAGTCCTCTCTATTTCTTGAAAAACTGTATTTCTTCCACATTTTGTACTTATTTTCAACTAGTTTTAAACAATAACTGTCCATCCAAGGGGGGTTAGGCTTCTTTTTGGGTACTGAGTGCTTAGGAATGGTCTCTTCAATAATATTATTGACTGTTCTGGAAAAATAGTCCCAGCTGTGTTCAAGATCCATATCCAACATGCAGCTCCAATTTACTTCAGATAGCTTTTGGTTTGCACTGACATAATCTCCCCTATAAAAATTTCTCTTTATGATGTCATTAATGGTGTATTCTTTTAGAAAGACCAATTCCACTTCAATACTCAAATGGTCACTATTTCCAAGTCGTGTTGTTATTTCAATATCCTGGATTATATCTAAGTCATTTACCAAGCACAAGTCTAATATATTACCAGGATTATCATGTATCCATCTTGTAGGGCTAGAAATTGCTTGCTCAAAGAAATTATCTCTTATGCATTCTAGAAACTTGTATGAGAGATGATTTTCACTCCTTATAGTTGTCCATAGTTCCCAATTTATCTCAGGCATGTTAAAATCCCCCATTATTATAATATTTGAAAACTTTTTTATATTTGCCTTATTCAATAAGTCTAACAACTGATCATTATTTTCTGCACTAGAATGGGGACTTCTATAAACACCACCTACTAATATTGTGTCTGTATTACTTAGCCTGATATTTACCCAAGCACTTTCATTAAAGGCATGCTCACTTAACTCGACATTCAAGGCAGAAGAAAGTTTATCCGAAACGTAAATTGCCACACCTCTACTGTTTTCTTTGGCCACAGAACGATATAATGTGTAACTGTCAATATGAAGTTCTTCAAGTGTAATGTCGGTCGATTTTCCAGTTTTGGGATATATTTCAGTAATTATCAAAATGTCTGGGGAAATCAGTTGAATACGCACTTTCAGCTCATCCAGTTTATTTAACAAATTATCAGCATTAGTATAATATAATGACAAATTTCCCCCTTTCCCTAGGAAACGAATATTCTCTTCTTCATATACAGAATTATCTCTGCTTTCCGTTGCATCAGTTCGAAAGGTACTGTCACTATCTGTGTTACGACTTGAATCCAAGCCTGCATTACTATTGGCACTAGAAATACTGTGACTGTCAGAATTAGAATAACTGTCATTTTCAGTGTTCTGACTAGATTGACTAACAGAGTTAGAATAACTATCATTTTCTGTGTTCTGAATAGATTGGGCGTTTTGGTAATTTTGAGGAAGCTTTTCGATACATGACGGATTGCTGTCGACAACAGATTGTTGCTCCATATAATATTGATCAACATAACTGTCACTATCAGAAGTACTGTTACTGTCAGATTTAGAAAAACTGTCATTTTCAATGTTCTGACTGGATTGGGCATTTGGGTACTTTTGGCTAAGCCTTGTGATTGCAGATGGATCACTGTCTATATCAGATTGTTGTTCAGCAGAATACTGATTAAAATAACTGTCATTATATTGTTGTTCAGCATAATACTGATTTAAGTAGCTGTCACTATCAGAGTATAAATTACTATAAACATTTTGTTGTTCAGAACAATATTGACTAGAATAATTGTCAAGACTAGTATCTTGACTAGTATATAATTCTTCAACCAAAGGAATCTGACTAGAACAATTGTCTTGTTTAACACTCAATACTAATGAATTCAAAGGAATGTGACTAGAATTACTAACCAATGTAACATCTGAAACTGTAGAAATATGAACATCTAACTTATTTACAATATATACAGTCTTGCTTTCATGGTTGGAATGTCTACTGTTCAGGAAAGGGCCGACCACGCGATGATGGACCCTCATTTCCTGCTAAACAGCCAGCATTGCTATCTGTAAATGTCCTAGGCCCGATTTCTCTCGAGCCATAACCCCAATTCCTATGGCTAGCTCCTTGCTCATTAAAATGTGTACCCTCCTCAGCACCAGTAGACACAATCCTTCCCCTACTGATTTTAAGATTCTTTTGTTTTAAAACAAACTTTTTATACCGAAGTTCTTCCCTAAGCCTAAATGCTTCCTCTCTCTGTTTCTGAGTCAAGTCTGGTGTGATAAAAATCTTATTCTTAGCCTGATCATTACTAGTTTTTAAAACTGAGTTTCCCTGTAATATCTGGCGCTTGTATTCGAAGTTTTGCACACCAAATCTTAAGGGCCTAGGCTTTGAATCTTCACCTTCCCCTCGTTTCCCTAGTCTTATGGGGTTTTCGACCTGTATAGACCTATCAGCCAGTTTCATGTCATCATCAATTATTGATTTTAAATGTTCCTGTTGGCCCCCGCCCATAGGGGCTTGAAGAAATATATGAGCTGCATGATGCTTCCACGCAGAGCTGAATCCGGCCCGCACACTAGTACTGGTAAACAGCTTAGAGGATCTAAGCCTGTCCAGGAACCGCGGTGCGAGGCGGACCGTCCATGCTAATAAACCCTATTGGTTTCATTGGGCGACAGGGCTTGAGATGTCATTTCATCTCAATGTCGGGTAAAAGTCCTACAAAATTGGAAGCAACGTCTCCAAAATGACCTTTAAAGTGTTGACGGGGACGTTAAACCTCAAATCAAACAAACAAAAAAATGTTCCTGATCATCCTGCTTTCTGTTTACTGGATCTTCACTGGCACTTTCAGGAAGATTGAAACAAACCAACTGCATTTTACGTGATTCAATGTCCCTTATTTCCCTAACTTCTTGTCTAACTATGTCCTCAATGTTATCAACTGGAGTGGGCGTTTTTTCAAGGGTTTTAATACGGGTTTCGAGTCTATCATATTTCCGGCGGTAGTGGGAGTCTCTCGTAAAACAAAATGGCGGCCATGTTCTGGATTGTTTACGGTGCGCATAGCAATGTCGGACATGCCCAAAGGAAAGAAGGAACTTCCGGGGACTGCTAAACTGGAAACTATCCAAGAGATAGCAGAATATTCAAGAAATTTTGAGTTCTTTCAATCCTTTTTTTTTAGAAAGATAAAAGTCTCACCCAGGACTTTCTTCATCGATCCCACCCAAAAAGGAAGGTTTGGGTCTACGTTTCCCTGACCCAAATATGTCCATATTCAGGTATATTTATTAAAATTCATGAGGAGAAAAATAAGTAAGAGGTTGTTGATTCTGTTGCTATCATGGCCGAACTGTGGATTGAAACACGGTCTCTGATTGGGCCAACACTAATGTCCGGGAAATGTCCGGGAATTCGCCGGGAAATGTCCGGGAAAATGGGGGTAATGGTGCGTTATCCCTAATATTTCCACTTTGGATGGTCCGAAATTAATGAAATTAGTATCAAATAAAATTTTTAGCTCCATCCTAAAAGATAAAAAAAAAATAATTTGATTTTTTAACGTTTTAGGGGTCGATTTTTCAAGTTAATTTGTCCGGGAAATTCTCGGATTTTTTCCCGGATTTGGGGGTAGTGGTGAGTTAATCCTAATATCTCGACTTTGGGTGGTCAGAAATAATTAAAATTAGTATCAAATGTAAATTTTAGCTCCGTTCTAAAAGATTATTAAAAAATAATTTTCATTTTTAATATTTTAGGGGTCCATTTCTGAAGTTAATTTGTCCGGGAAATTCCCGATTGTGTCCTGGATCTTGCGGTAGTTGTGCATTTTCATAAGATCTCGGTTTTTGGAGATCACTAATCGATAACAATTGATATATATTAAAATTATAAGTTCAATTCTAAAAGAATATAAAAAATCGTTTTATACACCTCATTGAGGCAGTTCTAATGAATACCCACAACCCGGATCGTGTTCCGTATGTTTGGGGATTATGGCTCGTTTCCCTTAAAATATTGTTAAACTATAAAAATGAAAATTATTTATTTATTTGTCTATTTATCTATTTATTTATTTATATATTAGTTTATATATTTATTTATTTACAACCTAACAGCTGAGTACAAAAGAATGACAAAGCCAATCTCCTTTTAGAACACTGGACCCATCAGCAATTAGTTAATCAGGGCAATCAGCAATTAGTAAATATGGCAGGATTCGCCACGAATCACTCTTTATAGCGCTACTGAATCTTTATGATGGAAAACAAAAGAATGATGAGGGAAAACAATTGAGGCAAGCTGTCTTGATAAGCTATTTGTTAGAGCCCATTCTGATTGCTGTTCAACTCACTTGGAGGAAATGGAGTTCTTCGACGTTGCAGATGGTAAATTCTCTTGTTGTCAGCAAAGTTACTTATCTCTGAGACTTTAAATCTCTTCTGATAATTGAGTAGCTAGTTCAACATCGCGGTTATATGTTAAATTCCTTTCTGGGCACCACTTTCCCTTATTTAGGCTGTCGTCATCTGGTCTTATGACTTCTAATGACCTGTTTCAGTGGGAGACCTGTTTCGGAGATCCAGTCAGAATCTTGATAAGTCAGACGACATTCATATACCAGGACCTCTGGTTATGTGAAATTAGTCCTTAGCTAAGCTTGGTAGCTCATTGGTTAGTGCACTTGCCTCTGGTGCTTCTGCAAAATGCCTGAGTATTGATAACATGATTTGCTGTGATAATCGTAAGTGCAAAATTTGGTTTCATAGAATATGTTTAGGTCTGAATTCATCATCAAATCAATGGCAGTGACCGTCTTGTGAGCAGCAACATGTGTGACATCATAGAATGCTGTGTAATGAAAACCCATGTAAATCCAACTTTATAAAGAGAAAAGTAGGATTTACACGGGGTGTGCAGTCTTTCTTTCGTTTTCACAAGTCGATATATTAAGGAAAAAGAACCAATACCCCTTATTCCCCCAACATCCTGGTCATAAACCAGGTTGTGGGTACTCATTAGAACTGCCTCAGTGAGGCGTATGAAAAGATTTTTTATATATTATTTTATCATTGAACTTAAACTTTAAACATATATCAATTTTTATCCATAAGCGATCACCAGAAACCGAGATATTATAAAAATGCACAAATACCGATTGATCCAGGACACAATCGGGAATTTCCCGGACAAATTAACTTCAAAAAATGGACCCCTAAAATATTGAAATTGAAATTTTTTTTAATAGTCTTTTGGAACGGAGCAAAACAATTTATTTCATACTAATTTTAATAATTTCTGACCACCCAAAGTCGAGATATTATGGTTAACGCACCACTACCCCCAAATCCGGGAAAAATCCGAGAATTTCCCGGACAAATTAACTTAAAAAATGGACCCCTAAAACGTTATAAAATCAAATTATTTTTTTTTATCTTTTAAAATGGAGCTAAAAATTTCATTTGATACTAATTTCATTAATTTCTGACCACCCAAAGTGGAAATATTAGGGATAACGCACCACTACCCCCAATTTCCCGGACATTTCCCGGCGAATTCCCGGACATTTCCCGGACATTAGTGTCCACCCTCTGATTGGTTAAAATGTCAACGCGCACCTGGTCGAGGTATATACGGAGATGGTTTATGGAATCAGTAACCATGCCAGTCATCATGCAATACGCATGCGCCGACGGGAGTGCTGGCTCCAGGTTTTGCATTTCCGGCTTGATTTCCTACTTTCGATTTACTGACGGCCTTTATTGACACCGAGTAATTTGTTCACATGAGAATATTTGGGTAATAATTAATTGTCAGAATCCTCACACACTAGAATAAGATTGTGTCATATGTTAATTCTTGCATATGGTATAATTGGGGCCATAATTTGTATTCATACAGCCTCTGTCAATCTGTCAATTGAATTGTCCGCTGGAGAGAAAATTGTCAATAAATTCGTCATGGGCCTAGTACGGCAAATGTAACTGGGAAGCACCTTGGTGACTGGTTTTTGTTTGATTTGAGGTTTAACGTCCCAGTCAACACTGTAAAGGTCATTTTTGAGACGTTGCTTCCAATTTTGTGGGACTTTTACCCGACATTGAGATGAAATGACATCTCAAGCCGTGTCACCCTATGAAACCAATAGGGTTTATCAGCATGGCAGTCCGCCTCGCACTGCGGTTCCTGGACAGGCTTAGATCCTCTAAGCGGTTTACCAGTACTAGTGTGCGGGCCGGATTCAGCTCTGCCTGGAAGCATCATGCAGCCCATATATGTCTTCAAGCCCCTATGGGCGGGTGGTGCCGTGGTGACTGGGAAGTATGGCAAGCCATTTTACTATTTATTATGGAATGTAGATATCTAATTTATTATATAAGATATATATTATATTAGATATCTTATTTCTTATATATCTTATATAGCATATAAGATATCTTATATAATATATGAGATATCTTTATATATAAGATATCTGATATGTTAAATAAGATATCGTATATGCTTTATTAGATATCTTATTTATTGTATTAGATATCTTATATCGGATATGAGATATCTAATGTAGGTTATTAGATATCTTATTTACCAAAATATATAAGATAGCTTATATATTAAATAAGATATCTAAAACAGCATATGAGATATCTTGTATAGCATATCATATATCATATATATTATATAAGATATCTTATTTATTATATAAGATATCTTTTTTATTATACAAGATCTATTATTTTAAGATGGAAATAAGATATCTTATATGATATATATATATTATATAAGATATCTAATATGTTATATAAGTTATCTTATTTGGAATATTAGATATCTTATTTAGCATATCAGATATCTTATATATTTCAGGGAATAAGACATCATATCCTATATCAGATATCTTATTTGATATATTAGATATCTTATGCAACTTATAAGATATCTTATATAATATATAAGATATCTTATTTACCTAAATATATAAGATATCTTATTTGACAAATAAGATATCTAATATATTTTACCAAAAAACATAATGAAGTCTACCCCAAACTGCCAAAAGCATATCTGGAAATGACTACCCCCATTTATGCCTAACATTCCATAACCCATTTTGTGCCAGAACCCCTTGCAAATAGTGCAGGCCCAGATCAGATCAGGGTCTACACTATTTGCAAAACGTTCAACTATTTTCAGATTACACAACCTGTCATACCTAATTTTCAAAATGGACTCCTGCCATATATAAGGAGGAAGATTCCATTTGGTAAAAAAAAAGGGATAAAAGGGACAAAGAAATATTGAACTAATTATGCGAAAAGTAGAGGCAGAAACCATGCTGAATATATGCACAGTCTGGTGAGAGGCTTTGTTGTTGTTGTTTTTTTGTCAAAATACATGCAGGGAGCAGCGCTTGGCATAACTCAGAGTTTGAAGTTCAATTAAGACTTCTACTATCTGAAGAATTTTTGTAAGGGAGGATTATTAAATTATACAAACAAAAGCAAGCTGGATTTATTATCTATATTTCCCTCTCTCTCTCTCTCTCTCTCTCTATATATATATATATATATATATATAAAAAACACACTTCAAAAAAGCATTTATAATCAATTTTTTCCAGTCCTCTGTCTGTGTAGCAGTCTAATGTGCATATAGATACAAGAGGGAGCGACTATTATTTGTTATTTCTTTCGAATTTACATAAGATATCTTATATGTTGATTAAGATATCTTATTTATCAAATGTATATAAGATATCATTTGTTAAATAAGATATCTTATATGCTATATAAGATATCTTATATGTTCCATAAGATATCTGATATACCAATTAAGATATCTTATATACCAATATAAATAAGATATCTTATATAATATATAAGATATCTGATATGTTATATAAGATATCTTATATGCTATATTAGATATCTTATTTAGTATATTAGATATCTTATATAGCATGTAAGATATCTTATATGTTTAGTAAATAAGACAATCAGATATCTTATTTAACATAAAAGATATATTCTATGTTATATACGATATCTTAATTAAGATATAAGATAACTTATATATCATATCAGATATCTGAATTGCTGAATTAAATAACTTATATCATATAGGATATAAGATATCTACTTTAGGATATTAGGTATCTTATATCCTATATGAGATATCTTATATAATAAATAAGATATCTATATGCCATAATAAATAGTAAAATGGCTTGCCATAGGGAAGCAACGTTGCATTCATAAGCTGTTTGCGACAAACAAAGTATCCTTCAACAAATAATTACCTGCCTTCATTTATGAGGTGCCGTTTTACTATTTAATTGAATTTCAAGATTTAGTTTATTTGCTTGTATTGGAGTTTAATGGCCCAGGCATCACTATTTAGGTCATTTTTGAATCGGTCAGTTAACTTATCCACACTTTTCCTGGGCAAGCTTATACCTAAGCGGTTAACCAATACAGTGCACATTCTTTCACAGAAACTGACAACTGCCCTTCTTGAATCAGCAGAAGGGAGAAAATGACCATAGAAAAGATAGGAAGGAATGTTGCCGACTCCAACAGGAATCGAACTCGTGTCCTCCTGATCACCAGTCAGACCTTCATCTGACTGACCTACCGAAATATCTTTAAGTCAAATTATATTATAGATAACTATAATTAACATTTTTTATACCTGTAATTATCGATATTTTTGATATCATAACAGGTAACTAATGATATGTAAAATATATTTCTTGATATCTATAAATTTATTTTATGATATCAATTATTCCATTGCATATATAGATATTCAAAAAATCCAATAATAGATATCATTTCAAAGGCTGAATTAAAGATATCACAACTTTCAGTAATTGATACCAGAAAATATATTTTGGATATCAATAAATGTAATTATCGATATCCTAAAATGTTCTTCAATATTTGATATCTATATATCGAATAAAAGATATCTATAACTGAATTATAGATATGTCTTAACATATTTTAGATATCATAAAATATATAATAGATATCTTAATATTATTTTTAGATATGAATATCAGAAAATATATTATGGATATCAATAAATGATATTTATGATATCCTAAAATGTTCTTCTATATTTGCTATCTATATATAGAATAATAGATATCTATAATTTGAATTATAGATATCCTTTAACATATTTTAAATATCATAAAATAAATAATAGACATCTAATATTATTTATAGATAGTAAAAAATAATTATTGATATCCTATATTTAATTACAGATATCTATAAATCAAATTATAAATATCAATAAACCAAATTACAGATATGTACAATTAACATTATTGATATCTATTATTATCTGTATTTTTGATATAATAAAATGAAATCAAGGATACGTTATATATATTTCTTGATATTAATAGATTTGTTTTATGATATCAATTATTTCTTTGCATATATAAATATCTAAATTCAAATTATAGAAATCATTTAAAAGGCTGAATAATGGATGTCACAATTTTCATTAATGGATAACATAAAATACATTATTTACATCAATAATTGAAAATATTGATATCCTCAAATGCTCTTCAATCTTTGATATCTATATATCAAGTAAAAGATAACTACAATTGGAATTATTGATAACCCTTTACATATTATAGATATCATGAAATAAATAATAAATATCCAATATCAATAATGTTAATTATAAATGTCTATAATTTGATTTATAGATATCTATAATTTGATTTATAAATATCTACAAATTGATATATAGTTGTCTGTAATAAAAATATAGAATATCAACAAATATTATTATATATCTATAAATAATATTAGATATGTATTATTTATTTCATTTTATCCATAATGTGTTAAGGGATATCTATAATTCAAGTTATAGATATCTTTTATTCAATACATAGATATCAAATATGGATGAACATATCAGGATATGAATAATTACATGTACTGATATCCATAATATATTTTCTGATATCCATTATTCAAATCTGTGATATCTATTATCCAGCCTTTAAATGGTATCTATAATTGGATTTTAGATATCGTTATATGTAAAGGAATAATGGATATCATTAAACAAATTTATAGACATCAAGAAATATATATTACATATCATTGATTACATTTTATGATACCAAAATATTGATAATAATGTTAATTATAGATATCTATAATTTGATTTATAGATATCTATAATTTGATATATAGATACCTAGAGTAAAATTATAGATATCTCCCAATTGTATTAAATAGTAATTCGGCACCCCATGTTCATTTATCTTCCTAGGACTACCCCTGATAATGCAAGAGTCCTGTTATTTTTCATATATATTGTGTGTGCCATGTATGTTTTGCAATGTATGGTACCACTGATATTGTAAAGTAGAAGTAAAACAAAGATCAGGAATCAATACAATTAACTTACTCCACCCATCAAAGACACCAAAGGGAAAGAAACACAAACATGAAGCGACCAGACAAAATTGGAAACCTAAACAAAGGAAGGCAATAAGGACAGTTACTTTCACACAAAATGGCCAAATGGCCATCAAAAAAATAAAAAGACACAAGTGATACACACAGTAAGTAACAAACAACAACATAAATAAACCGCCACAGAAGAACCGCCTTGGAA
Source organism: Lucinisca nassula (assembly GCA_963580285.1). Lineage (NCBI taxonomy): Eukaryota > Metazoa > Mollusca > Bivalvia > Lucinida > Lucinidae > Lucinisca > Lucinisca nassula. The sequence continues at coordinate 80,977,260 of OY757011.1, forward strand.
CGGTCAGTGGAAAGAATTCCACTGGGGGGCTTAAACCGATTTTACCGATTTCCACTGACCGTGACTCACATCAACATGACTCACACAGCTAATACCTCCATTCCTACAGCTTTAACAATGAATCTCACAGCTATCACAATGGCTCATATAACTGTCATCATGATTCACGCATCTCTAAGCGTGATTCCTATAGCTATCACCTTGACGAAAGCAGCTGTCACCATGGAACATACATCTTTCTCCGTGATTCATACAACCATCTGTATGTCTCATACAGCTATAAGCATGACTCATACAGCTGTCGTCATGGGTCATTGAGCATTCACCGTGACACCTACAGCTGTCTCCAAGGTCCATACAGCTGTAAACATGACTCATACAGTTGTAACCATGGCTCATACAACTGTCTCCATGACTCATACAACTATCATCATGACTCGAATTGCTGCCAGCGTGACTGATAAAGCCGTCATCATCACTCATACAGCTATCGCCATGACGTATGCTGACAACACTATCATAGTGCTGCCAGCATAAGTCATATAGGTATTATTATGGCTCTTCCAGCTGTCTCTGTGGTTCTTACAGCAATCACCACGACTCATATTGCTGTCACCATTACTAATGCAGCGATTGTCATGGCCTATTCAGCTATCACCATGAATACAGCAAACATCTACCACCATGTATCCTGTAGCTATTGCATTGACTCATACAGCAATTTGATCACTCATACAGCTGTCACCATAACTCAAACAGCTATCAGCACGACATCTACAGCTATCACCAGGAATCATACAGCGCCCACAATGACTCGGATATCTTAATTTCAAATACAACTGCCACCAAGATATATTCCGTTAGCAACAGTCATATATCCTATAGCTCTCAGCATGAATTATGCGACTGTAACCATTGTTTATATACCTGTCACGACGACTCATAGGACTGTCACGATGTCTTTCAGCTGTCACCATAACTCAGTTAACATGGCACACACAGCAGTCACCATGATCCGTACAGCTTTAACCATGACTCATATACAGATATCAACATGTTTCATACAGCTATCGGTATATATCATGGCTCGAACAGCTGTCGCGATGACTCATACAGCTGCATGACATGATGGCTAATACATCTGTCACAAATCACGACTCATATGCAGCCATGACCATAACTACCACTACCATGATGCATACAGCTATCACCATGACTGATTTAGCTGTCACCGTGAAACATACAGGTATCACCATGCCCCATACACATGTCATGCTGACTCATACGGCTGTCACTAACACTAACACACACAACTGTCATTATGACTCATACACCTGTCATCATGACTCTAGCATATGTCACTCCCTGTCACTTTGACTCGTTTACCCCTGCTATGACTCACACAACGGTCACACTGACCAATGCAGCTGTCACGATGACTCGTACTTCTGTAACCATGACTCAACATGTTGTCATGAGTTGCAGACAGCATGGCTCCTACAGCTGTGACGACGCCTCAAATAGTTGTCAGCAAAACCTTGAAGCTAATGACTACTACTGCTGTCACCATGAATTATACAACACCGTAAATCAAACAGCAGTCATCTTAGCTCATACGGCTGTCACGATGATGCATTCAGCTGGCACCATGGATTATAAGTTGACACAATGACTCATAAAGCTTTCACAATTACTTATGATATAGCTATAACCGTGACTAATACAGCTATCACATCGACTAATACAGCTGTAACGAAGACTCATATCATTACTTATACAGCTATCATGATGGCTCATACAGCTGACTCATACAGCTGTCACCATGACCTACATAGCTATAACCATACATCTGTCACCATGACGCCTATATCTATCAGCACGACTACTGTAGCTTTTACTAAGGCTCTTATTGCTACTGTCATGACTTGTACAGCTGTAAACATGACTCCTATAACTAAGGCTCTTATTGCTACTGTCATGACCTATACAGCTGTCATCATGACCAATATAGCTGTTAATATCACTTTTACACCTGTCATCATGACTCAAACAGCTATCATCATGACGCCTACAGCTGCCACCATGACTACTACAACTGTCATCATGACTGCAACAGCTGTCAGTATGACTCATACATGTATGACGATGACTAATAAAGCTATCACTAGGATTCATATAGGTTTTATTTTAAATATACTCAGAGGGAATAAAAAGTAAACAGTTTTTGATTTGGAGTACCGGATCTTATATTGCTGTCTGTCATAAAATATGCCTATGTCTGTTTTTCCCAAACGTCTAAGTTTGTAGAAGTCCAATTCTTTTCCTGTTGCAGTCATCCATGATGGAGTTATTGCCCTTAATTGATAATCAATATTTCCAGCTGTTAACACCACTCATACAGCTGTCACCATGACTCACTAATCTATCATCATGACTACTGCTGTTGTCAGTATAACTACTACAGCTATCGATATGACTAATGCATCTTTAAAAATGGCTTATACGACCGTCAGCAGGGCTTATACAGCTATCGCCAATGCTTACAGCTTTCACAGAGACTCTTACAACTGTCACTAAAATTCATGCAGCTCTAATCGTGATCCCGACAGCTATCACCATGACGAATATAGCTGTCACCACAGCTCGTACAGCTTTCTCCGTGACTCATACAGCCATCATTCTGTGCTCATACAGCTTAAAGCATCGCACATATTGCTGTCGACAGGGTTCATACTGCAAACACTATGTCTAATACAGCTGTAACAATGAACCAGATGACTACGTCTAAAGCTGTCTTCATGCCTCATACAGCTATCAGGATGACTCGAACAGCTGTCACAATCACTCATTCAGTGACCACCATGAGCCATATAGCTATCACCATCACCAATACAGCAAGCTCCAGCCCATCGGGACTTGGAGAATTAAATTAAGATGCAACGTGTTTCCACGCATAGCTGAAACCGACCGCACACGAGTACTAGTATACAGCTTAGGTCTAAGCCTGTTCAGGCAAAGTGGTGCGAGTAGGACCGTTCATGCATATAAACCTTTTGGTTTCATATGGCGGCAGGGCATGCGATTTCATTTCATCTCACTGTCGGGTAAAGGCCCACAAAATTGAAAGCAACGTTTCGAAAATGACCTAAATAGTGTTGACGGGAATGTTAAACCTCTATTCAAACAAACAAACAAAAAACTAATACAGCTATCTCAATCACTCATACAGCTATCACCATGAGGGTTGTAGCTATTACCATAACTCATACAGCTATTAAGATGGCTCATACAGCTGTCTCTAGGACACACACAGCTATCACCACGACATCTTTAACTATCACAATGAATCATATAGCTACCACCATGATTCATACAGATATCTTAATTCACATACAACTGTCACCACGACCAATAGCGCTTTCATCAGCCATATCTCCAGTACTGTCATTATGAACCATTGCTCATACAGCTGTCCATATCAATATGACTCACACAGCTTTCCTCACGACTCCTACAGCTGCCACCATGACTTCTTCAGATGTCATCATGTCTCATACAGCGGTCGCCATGACACATACAGCTGTTACCATGACTCATACAGCTATCAGCACGACTTCTACACGAATCATACGGCGCCCAAAATGACTCGGATATCTTAATTTCGTATATAGCTGCCATCAAAACTTATTCCGTTTTCAACAATCATATCTCCTGTAGCTATTAGCATAAATTATGCAGCTGTAACCATTGTTCATGTAGCTATCAACATCGCTTATAAGCCTGTCAACATGACTCACACGGCTTTCTTTTCGACTTCTACAGCTGTCACTGTGACTACTTCAGGTGTCACCATGACTCTTACAATGGTATCCATGACACATATGGCTGTCACCATGACTCATACAGCTATCACCATTGCTCGCATCCCTCTCACCAAGACTAATATAGCTTTTATAGTGTCTAATACAGCGATCACTATAACTAATACAGCTGCCACGATGAGTCATATAATGACTAATACAGCCATCACGATGACTCATACAGCTGTCAAAATGACTCATACAGTTGCCACCACGACACATACAGCTATTACCGTTACTCATACAGCTTTTACCATGACTCTGATATCTATCAGCACGCCTTTTTAATCTTTCACTAAGACACATATATATACCGCTATTAAACATTCAGATGTCACCTTGACTTTTAAAGCTTTTGCCATGACCAATACAGCTGTCACCATTACCAATTGAGCTGTTAACATCAATCATTCCATGACTCACACATCTGTCCTCATGGCAAATGCTGCCTTCAGTATGACAACTACAGCTGTCAATATAATTAATACATCTTTCAAAATGGCTCATACGGCTGTCAGCATGGCTTACACAGCTATCACCATGACAACAGATTTCACCGTGACGCTTACAACTGTAACCATAATTCATACAGCTCTAACCGTTATCACTACAGCTATCACCATTATGAATACAACTGTCATCTTGGTTCATGCAGCTATCTCCGTTACTCATACAGCCATCACTCCGTGCTCATACAGCTATAAGCATCGCTTATATTTCGCCAGGGGCCATAAAGCTTACACTATGCCTGATGCATTGAATAACATGATTGAATAACATGAGTATGCATAAAGCTGTCTTCACGCCTCATACAGCTATCAGCATGAATCAAATAGCTGTCACAATGACTCATTTTGTGACCACCATGACCAATATAGCTATCACCATAACTAATACAGCAAGCCCCGTAAACCTCTATTCAGATCAACAAAGGAAAGACTAATACAGCTATCGCAGTCACGCATACATCTATCGCCATGATTCTTGTAGCTATTACCATAACTCATACAGCTATTAAGATGACTCATACAGCTGTAACCGTGACTCACGCAGCTATCACCACGACTTCTCCAACCATCACCATGATTCATACAGTTACCAGCATGACTCATAACGATATCTTAATTTCAAATACAGCTATCACCAAGACCCATAACTCTTTCATCAGCCATTTTATCTCATGCACTGTCACTATGATTCGTGCAGCTGTAACCATTGGTCATACTGCTGTCCATATCAACATGACGCACACAGCTGCTGTCCTCACGACTCATACAACTGTCACCATGACTACTTCAGGTGTCATCATGTCTCACACAGCGGTCGCCATGACACATACAGCTGTCATCATGACGCATACAGCTATCAGCATGACTCGCATAGCTCTCACCATTGCTCACACAACTGTCCCCATGACTAATACAGCTAGCCCCATGACTTACAATGCTATCACCATGACTCATTCAGCTGTCACCACCATTAAAGCCTCCGCGGGTGTAGCGGTTAAGCTACTCGTCTTAGAAACCAGGTATATTGAGTTCGATTTGGGCAGATTATATTTTCTTAGTGCAGATTATATTTCCTTTTCCTTTGGGATCATACGCCTTGCAAACTATATTGCTGTTTCTGAAGGTACTCAATAAAACCGAGTCTCCGATTTTCGTTCTTTTATTTGTTATTTGTTTCCAAAGGCAACCCTTACCTCACTGCAGCTGGTGTTAAGTGCCGTGTGGTGGCCGTAGAAAGTCTCCCCGTCCTTCATCATAGAGCAGATTATATTTTCTTTTCCTCTGGGGTTATTGAGTTTGAAAATCGAATATCGCTTAAGCCGGTGGTAGGAGGCGTATGCAGCCTTGCAAACTATATTGCTGTGTATGAAGAGACTCAATAAAACCGAGTCTCCGATTTTCGTTCTTGTATTTGCTCTTTATTTCCAAAGGCAACCTTTCAGCTTTTTATTCTCCAGACTTTCGGATAAATCTTTAAACCGAGGTCCCGTTTCTATATGATCTTAGCTGTTGGTGGGACGAAACACGCCCCAGCACGCACGCACGCACACACACAGAGCTGTCACCATGACTTAAATTGCTGCCACCGTGACGACTACAGCTATCACTACGACTGGTACATGCACGTATCACTACCACAGGGACACATTCATTTATTGTCATCGCTCTGGTAGCTATTACCAGGACTTAAACAGCTTCCACCATGACTCCTGTAGCTATTCCCATTACTCATTATGGTATTAATATGACTAATACAGCCATCACCACAACTCACACAGCTAGCACATTGACTCCTAAAGTTATCACCATGGCTCATACAGCTGCCACTATGATTCATACAGCTGTCCCTATGACGTATAAAGCTGTCACAAGACCAATACAGTTGTCACAATGACTATCACAAGAATCACATAGCCCAGATAACCCTGTACACTATGATTTTCTGTTCCGTGTTGTAGTCCTTGCTTCCAAAGGATTATGATATATGACTTCACCACAGCTTGTATTTAGGGAATGTGTGGCGGTCGTCAAACGTCTCCCTGCCCTTGATCATAGTGTGGGTTATATTTTCAAGTCATTTTGGATCATTGATTCCACTGCGAAAATTTGAGAATAGTTGAGGGTCACTGGCTAGGCCTAATTGTGGAAACTAGCTAGTCTGTCCCAGAAAAAAACTTGTACACTACGGGTTTCGGTTCCGTATTGTAGCCCTTGCTGCCAAAGGATTGCCCATTATATAGAACATCGTACAGTTATAACCATGTATCAAATGGCTATCAAGATGTCACCCCAGCTGCCTTCATAACTCATACAGCTATCACCATGATTCATTTAGCTGTCATCATGACTCATTCAGCTATCCCCACGAATCATATTGCTATCACGGTTACGCCTGTATTACCTTTGTACATACAGCTATCACCATGACTCATACAACTGTCAACATGACTCATGCAGTTACCACAAATGCTCATGCAGCTGTCAAGATTAATCATCAAACTCTCACTATAACTCAAAAAGCCATCACCATGACTCATACAGCTTTCACCATGAATCATATTTTAGTCTTAATCTTATAATTACTCTTATAGCTATCACCATTTGTTAAACAGCTATCACCACGATTCGTACTGCTGTAATTGTGTGTCATACAGCTGTCCCCATGATTCATATACTGTAGCTACCATCATGAATCATATAACTACTCTTATAGCTGCCATCTTGGCTTATACAGATACCAGCATAGCCCATGCAACTGTCAACAAGGCCATGAATCTGTAAACATGACTTATTCAAGACGGTTCTTCTGTCGTGGTTTATTTTCGTTATGGTTTGTCTTTGGGTGTTTGTGTCGCTTATATCATTTTATTTTGGATAGCCTATTGGCCATTTTGTGTGAAAATAACTGTCCTTTTGCCTTGCCGCTATTGATGCTTCCATTAGGGTCTGTTGTTTCATGTTTGCGTTTCTTTCCCTTTGGTGTCTCTGATGGGAGTTGTGGGTTAATTGTATCGATTCCTGATCATTGCCTCCACTTCTACATTATTATGACCAGCTAGTGTACTACATGTATCTAACAATCTTCAAGCCGAATATGCATGTTGGTGAGGTATAGATAAACACATAGTAGTTTTTCATCACTTTTAGAATATAAAAATATGCAAGTATATAGGTATGAATTTAGCTCTATTGTGATGAATGTTACAAATTTTAAAATTTCTGTAAAATGTATAGATCTGTCCATGTTCATTATGGCCCCAACTTCAAAGAAGTTGGAAGGGCATATTGCTTCTGCTTCGTTCGTCCGTCTGTCCGTCCGTCCGTTACGCTTTTTATGCATAACATAACCTAAGAACCTATATGCTAGGGTTTTGAAATTTCATATATGGATACCTCATGGAAAATAAGGTGACGCGTATTATTTTCTCATCCCTATCAAGAGTAATTGCCCTTTGAATTTTTCTATTTGATAAATGCTTGTCAGCAGAATATCTCAAAACCTAGAAGAGTTAGAGGCCTTGAAAATTTGTGAATAATTTGGTGGTGATGACTAGATGACTTCATTAACTTTTGACTAAATTCCGAAAAATACTTCATGAGTTATGGCCCTTTGTTACTTTGGGTATTTGTACATTGTATGCTTTGTGATGCATAGCGTAACTTAAGAACCATGTAAGCTAGGGCTTTGAAATGTAATATATGGATTCCTCATGGAAAGTTAGGAGACGTGATTTTTTTTTCATTCGGATTATGCCCCTTTCAAGAGTTATTGCCTTGATTTTTATTTTGATAAAATTTTGTCAGCAAAATATCTCAAAATCCATTGAAATTGAAGCTAGAGCCTTGAAAGTTGGTGAATAGATTTGTGGTAATGAGTTATGACCCGTTGTCACTTTGGACATTTGTACATTGTACCTCTGTATTTTTTGTGATGCATAGCATAACTTAAGAACCGTGTATGCTAGGGTTTTGAAATTTCATATATGATCTTCTCATGGAAAATTAGCAGACACGTGTTTTTTTCTCCTTATCCGGATTATGCCCTTTTCAAGTGTTATTGCCCTTTGTTTTTTTTGTTGTTGTTTTTTTTTTATAAAATCTTGTCAGCAAAATATCTCAAGCTAGAGCCTTGAAAGTTGGTAAATAGATTGGTTGTGATGAGTAGATGACCTGATGAACTTTTGACTAAATTCCGAAAAAATAATTCATGAGTTATGGCCTTTTGTCACTTTGGGTATTTGTACATTGTATGTTTTGTGATGCATAGCATAGCGTAAGAAACGTGTGCCAGTGGAGTCGATAGAGTGCTGGACTACGAATCAGATGGTCGATTATGAATCAGAGGGTCGTGAGTTCAAACGCCGGTGGAGGAATGGAAATGTGTTCTTTTTTTTTCTTCTTTTCTTTTTTTCTTCATAAACACACATAAACAGTTATCATCTCCCTCGCACAACCAAGCTGTTAGGGGTGGGGATATTGCATTTATACATGCATACCTGTGTGTGCGTGTACATGCATGCATGTATGCGTGCCTGCATGTGTGAGTGCATACATGCATGTATGTGTACATGCTTGCATGAGTGTGTGTATGCATGCTTGCAAGAGTGTATGTGTGCATGCATGTGTGCTTGCATGCATGCTTGCGTGAGTGTATGCACACTAATGTACATGCTGTATGTATGTGTGCATGCAAGAGTGCATGCATGTATTTGTGTGTGCGCATGCAAGCGTGTGTGTACATGCATATGTGTTTGTGCATACATGCATGTTTGTGTGCATGTGTGTGTGTGTATGCGTACATGTATGCATGTGTACATGTGAGCACGTTTGCATGACTCGCACCCCTCTCAAAAATGACCATAAGTATCTGTCAATCTTTTATATTTAAATTGTGATGGAATTTTTCCTTGTGTTTCAGAATCCACATCGAGGGGAAGAAGAAAAGTAAAAGACGTTAAAGGCTGGAAGCAGTGAAATGAATTATAATTAAGAAATAAATAAAATATTGTCTTGCAACGAAATTCAGTTGTTTTCTTGCTTATTTTCAGTTTTTTTGTCATGCCTGCTTTTAACATGGCACGACTTAGGGACCTATTTTCTGTCCATTTGTTTGTTCATCCACCAGCACACAAAATAGATGTGAAGGCAATGATCAGGAATCGACAAATAAACCCACAAAATTGGAAGCAACGTCTCCAAAATAATCTTTACAGTGTTGACGGGGACGTTAAACCTCAAATCAAACAAACTGCTCATAATTTCTCTGAGTCTTGGGACTTGCAAAATTTAATTTGTAACAAATTACAAATTAAATTTTGCAAGTCCCAAGACTCATCATTATTTCGAAATACTTAGGAAAACTGTGTTTTGTACAAATAATTTTGCAGTGGAACTTATAGAATGGGACATAGCGAGTTCACAGGACTCATTAGAAAAATGTAAATAGCTCACCAATATGCTTATAACCAGTGCAAGTATTGTGCACATTCGTCTTTTAGAAACTGACAACGGTCCTTAGATAAGCAGAAGAGGGCGAGATGCTATAGAACATAGTTCGTGATCAAGATCACTTGCAAGAAACATCCTCAGCCTAGAGATGATCAATCCCACGAGCTGATCATTAGTAACTTGCGCATTCAACTGAGCCACTGAGATACTTTATGGTCACAAAGCTGCTGTTGAAATAAATTATGCCTATACTGTTAAAACAAACTAACAAGTCCGGGAAATGCATACCCATTTAGACCCCACTTCATACAGATGAAAGTAGGGTTGGCAAGGGCATACATTTTTACCATATTCTTACCCACAGCATAGACGTACTATGTACTCATTATACCCCCGGTATACGAGGTATGCTATGGGGGAAAATGCTTTCGTCCTGCCGTTCGTCCGTCCGTCTTTCCGTCTGTCCGCACCAACAAATGGATAGTTAGGTGGCTATGTAAATGGACAGAATCAATGTAAGTCAATGGGATTTATTCCGTTAGACACCGAAAATACTTCTTTTCTGTGGCTAAAAGTAGCCACTTAAGCATCGATCCTGCCAAAAAGTAGCCACATAACTATCCATTTGTGAGAATGCGGTCCGTCCATCTTTCCGCCCGATGTCCGTCTATCCTTCTTGCGTCCGTTAACATTGTGGTTAAAGTTTTGCGTCAAAGTTTCTAAGAGATTATATCTTCTGAACCCTTTGATAGATATAGTGAAGTTATATATCATTGATGCATGTCCCAGTCCCACAGTGACCTTGAGGTCAAGGTCAAAGACTTAAAAAATTTGCATTTGGTTAAAGTTTTATGACAAGTAGAAGTAAAACAAAGATCAGGAATTGATACAATTAACTTACTCCATCCATAAAAGACACCAAAGGGAAAGAAATACAAACATTAAGCGACCAGACCATAATGGAAACCTAAACAAAGGAAGGCCATATGGACAGTTACTTTCCCACAAAATGGCCATATGGCCATCCAAAATTAAAAGACACAAGTGATACACACAGTATCAAAGTTTATAGATGCCTGTATGTTCTAAACTCTAACACAAATTCAGTTGATACTTGCATCAATGTCGCAAACCAGTCCAAAGATTTCGTTATGTTTGTCCCTTCCCCCACCCAAGGTGATCTCAAGGTCACAGACTTAGAAATTTTACATTTGTTTAAAGTTTAATGACAAAGTTTATAGATGCCTGTATGTTCTATACTCTAAGACAAATTCAATTTATACTTGCATCGAGTTTGCTTACCAGTCCAAAGATTTTATTGATGCATATCCTACCCTGCTGCTTCAGTAACATTGATGCCCCAACCCTTCAGTAACTTTGATGCCCTCACTCGGTGGTCCATTTAGAATTTTTATGTTTTGTTTAGCTTTTACAAGCACATATATAGATTCTTATCGCTTCTTGGCTTCTTCATTCATATTACATACAAGCTCAAAAGCTATACTAGAGGGTGGCGCTGGCCTGGGGTATACGTGACCCACTGGTCGTTTTCTCTTACTGCTTCGAAGAGTCTGTTCTAATGAACACCATTTATCTAAATTTGAACCAGAAGTAAGAAAAGTGTCACAAACTTCTATAGATGGAGAAAAACTGACAGAAAGCAGTGTAAGATGTGTGTGTTTTCATAATGGGTCCCATTGACAGAAGTACTGAATTGAAGAGCTACTACATTTTCCAATGTTTTATAATGTCATTAAAATTGTGATTAAAGCATCAAAACTAGATGGCGCAGTCGATGGTATACCATTGCAAATACCCGATTTTTCTGTGAATAACACTAAAGATATGGCAATGTCATACTTTTTGACCTTTGACCCTGGGGCCATGTTGAGGTCAAGGTCACACGAAAAGTATTCCAATATGTTCTACATTCCAAGGGCTATCCAATAATCAGTTTTCGGCAGTGCAATCCCAACAGGTTAGAAGATATGATAAAGTCCTACCTTTTGACCTTGACCCAGGGGCCATGTTGGGGTCAAGGTCACACGAAAAGTATTCCAATATGTTCTACATTCCAAGGGCTATCCAATAATCAAGTTTCGGAAGTGCAATCCCAACGGTTTAGAAGATATGATAATGTCCTGCTTTATGACCTTTGACCTTGGGCCCATGTTAACGGTCAAGGTCACAAAAATGTAGCCCACTGCCATCTACATACCATGTACTATCCACATGCAAAGTTTCAAAAGTGTAACTTCAGTGGTTGCAGAGGAGATCCATTTACAAGAAACGTGACGGACGGACTGACAGACGGACGGACAGACGCTCACTCAACTCTGGTACGAAAACAATATACCAGATTTTTCTTCGAAAAAGTGGGTATAATAACATTGATGAAATCATTCGCAAATGTAAGCAAAGAAACGTTTGATAATTAAGGCGTAACTATACCTAATTTAGTGACACAGAGGCCTTTCATATATTTAATCTTCATAAGTGTGTCTCAACCCCAAAGTTCTGAAACCGAAACGGATGATGGACAAGACCCGGCAAACACAGCACATCCCCCTCCGAGCACACACCGACCGACGTAGCTCGTGAGACAGGTCAACTGGAGACATCAGGCAAGAGATAAATGACGTTTTTGAAACATTGCCGAAATATTCACACAATAAAATGATGTCTGTAAACGTGTTAGAAACGTTAATGGAATCGAACTGAAGGCAATGATCAGGAATCAATGCAATTACGACTTACCGCTTAGAAGATCTAAACCTTTCCAGGAAAAGTGGTGCGAGACGGACCGTCTTTTAAACCCTTGCGGTTTCTTTGGGTGGTAGGCCTTTAGATGTCAGTTTATCTCAGTGTCAGGTAAAAATCCCTCAAAATAGAATTCAACCCCTAAATCTCCTAAATGGTGTTGCCTGGGACGTAAAAACCAAAGACAAACAAATCTCAGCTATTGCCACAGTTAATATGGCTATGATCTTAGTCGCACAGCTATCATCACAGGAAGAATGACTGTCAACTGAGTCATATACATATATGTCTACACGGGTGAGTTTCACAGCTATCACCACAGGTAATGAGGCTGTTCCCTGAGTTATACGGCTGTCACCATAGGTTGAATTGCCAGGTAGAATGGCTATTACAACTGATGCCGTACACAGCTTTTACCATTAATATTTTGGCTTGTATGGCTTTGAACTTATTCTCACAGATATCACCGCATGAAATATGGCTAGCAACTGAGTTTCACAGCTATCACCACAGGTGATATGACTTGAACCCTAGTTTCACTGCTATCACCACAGGTTATATGGCTAACTCTTCAGTTTTACAAATGTCACCACAGGTTATTGATCAATGGCCTCTGTCTCACACAGGTCGCAATGGGTAGTATGGTTCCTAGAGTTTCACAACTATCAACAAAGTCAATATTGCTATCACCCGAGTTTTTCAGGGATCACCACAACACGGCAGGTAAAATGGCTATCAACTGAGTTTCACAGCTATCACCACAGGTGATATGACCGGAACCCCAGTTTCACTGCTATCACCACAGGTTATATGGCTAACTCTTCAGTTTTACAATTGTCACCACAGGTTATTGATCAATGGCCTCTGTCTCACAAAAGTCGTAATGGGTAGTATGGTTCCTAGAGTTTCACAACTATCAACAAAGTCAATATTGCTATCACCCGAGTTTTTCAGGGATCACCACAACACGGCAGGTAATATGACTATCACCTCAGTTCCACAACTGTCACCTTGTATATTATAGCAATAACTTCAGTTTCACCGCTGTCACTTGAGGTATTATGAATATCACCTTAGTTTCACAACTATCACCACAAGTAATATGACTAACACCCGACTTTCTCAGCTTTCCTTCACAGCAGGTAGTATGGCTATCACCAGAATATTCATATATATCGCCAAAATTTATTTCGCTATCACCTCACTTTACAGCTGTCACCATAGGTAATAATTATAGCAATCAATTATGTTTCACCCTTCCACAACAGGCAGTATGGTTATCGGACGAATTTCAAAGCTATCGCTGCAGGTAACATGGCTATCACCTAAGTTTAACAGCTGTCACCACAGTTCATATTGTTTTCACAAGAGTTTCACAGCTATCACCATAGGTAATATGGCTATAACCTCCGTTTCATAGCTGTCATCTCAGGAAATATGGCTATCACCTGAGCTTCACAACAAGAAATATGACTATCGCCTGAATTTCACAGCTATCATCGCAGGTAATATGTTTATCGCCTGTGTTTTACAGCTGTCAACAAAGGTAATATAGCAATCGCCTCTGTTCATAGCTGTCACGAAATTTAGTATGGATATCACCTGAGTTTCGCAGCTGTCACCACAGGTAGTAAGGCTATTACACCTGAGCAGGATATATGGCTTTAACAGCTGCCACCACGGGTAATATGGCTGTCACCTCAGTTTCATATCTTTCACCTCGGGTAATATGGCTGTCACCTGTATTACACAAGAAGTAGTAGGACTATCACCTGAATTTTACACCTGTCATTAACGGTAATATACATATCACCTCGGTTTGGCAGCTGTCACCACAGGTAGTGCAGCAGTCACCTCTATCACCGCAGGCTATATATGACCGCCACCTGAATAACACTTACCACTGTATATAATATGGCTATCACCGCAGTTTCACAGATGTCACCCCAGGTAGTAAGGCTTTCAGATTTGTCTTACAGATATCACCACAGGTAATATGGCCATCACCTGAGTTTCCAGTTTCACAGCTGTCATCACGTGTGATGTGACCTTATGCGGACTCACCATAAAAGAGCCAAAGCCATGTACAATCGATTTAAGCCCCAGAGTGGAAGACTTTTGCTGACCGTTCCAAGGCAGTTCTTCTGTTGTGGTTTATTTTTGTTATATTGCGTCTTTGCATGTATGTATTGCTTATGTCTTTTATTATCTACAGCTGTGTGGCCATTTTGTGTGAAAGTAAATGTGATTTTGGTTATCCGCTTGTGGTGATTTCATTAGGGTTTAGCTATTTTATGTTCGTATTTCTTACCCATTGGTGTCTCTGTTAGGAGATTTTGGGTAATTGTATTCGTTCCTGATCATTGCCTTCACCTCTATTTTTTAAACCAAATTTCACAGCTACCACCAAAGGTGGTATGACAAACACCTCAGTTTTACAACTGTCACCACAGATTATTAAGCAATGACCTCCGTTTCACAAATGTCAGAACAGGGAGTGTGGTTATCGCAGGTAGTATGGTTATCACCTGGCCGTATCGCTATCACATCAGACTGATAGCTATCACCAAAGATAATATAGCAATCCACTGTGTTTCGCACTTGTCACAACAGGTAGAATGGTTATCACCTGAGTTTCACAGCTTTCACTACAGGTAACATGGCTGTTACCTCAGTTTGACAGTTGTAACCACAGGTTATATTGCTGTCAACTGAGTTTCACAGCTATCACCAGAGGTAATATGGATATCACCTCCATTTCACAGCTGTCACGACAGGAACTATGACTATCATCTGAGCCTCCCACTAAAAAATAAGAATCACCTGAATTTCAGAGCTATCGTTACAGGCAATACGGCTATCATCTCGGTTGACATCTGTCACAACAGGTAATTCAACCATCACCTCTGTTTCACAACTGTCACTTCAACTAGGATGGTTAACACTTGATTTACCCCGCTGTCACAACAGGTAGCAATTAATGCTATCACAGGAGTTCACAGGTTTTTGTTTGCATTGGAGTTTAATGGCCAAATCAACACTATTTTGTCATTTTTGAGCCAGTCAGGTAACCTATCCAGACTTTTCCTGGAAAGAATGACCGTAGAAAAGATTTCATGATCAATCTCCACGAAAGAATACTGCCAACCCCGGCAAGTATCGAGCCCGCGTACTTCTGATCATCAGTGAGACGCCTCACCGCCGGTAATATGGCTATAACCTCCGTTTTACAGCTACCACCACAGGTTATAAGGCTGTCACCTCAGTTTCGCATCTTACACCTCAGGTAATATGGCTATCACCTGAGTTTCACAAGAAGCAGTATGACTATCATCTGAATTGCACAGCTAGCATTACAGGTTATATGCCTGTCACCTCAGTTGGACAGCTTCCACCACAGGTAATACAGCAGTCAAGTCTGTTTCACAGCTATTCCCATAGCTTGTTTGGCTATCCCCTTAGCTTGACAGCTATTCCCAGAGGCTATATGGCCATCATCTGAGTAGCAGTTACCACTACGGTATTATGGCTATCATTTCAGTTTCACAAATGTCGCCATAGGTGGTTAGGCTTTCAAATAAGTCTCACAGATATCACCACAGGTAATATGGCTAACACGCGATTTTTCAAGTTTCACAGCTGTCATCACAGGTAATATGGCTATAACCCCAGGTAGTATGGTTATCGCCAGAGTTTCACAGCCATCGCAAAAGGTAATATCGCCATCACCTCATTTTCTTAGCTTTCATCACAACACCACAGGTTATATGGCTATCACTTTAGTTTCACAGCTGTCGACACATATTATATAGCAATAATTTCAGTTTCACCGCTGTCACTATAGGTAGTATGGCTATCATTTTAGTTTTCAGCTATCACAGCAAGTAATATGGCTATCACCTGACTTTCTCAGCTTTCCTTCACAAAAGTAAGATCGCTATCACCTCAGTTTGACAGTCGTCACCACAGGTAATACAGCAGTCAACTATGATTAATAATTGTCACAACAGTTAGTATGGTTATCACCCGAGTTTTAGAGTTGTCCCTACAGGTAACAACGATATCACCTCAGGTTATATTGCTATCATCTGAGTCCCATAGCCATAAATGTATGTAATATGGCTATCACCTCAATTTCACATTGTCACCTCAGGAAAGATGGCTTTCACTAGTGCTTCACAACACGAAATGTGAAATTGTGCTGAAATCAACATAACATATTGAAAAGCTGTTAAACTGTGGTGATGCTGAGTTACCTGTTGTGATGCCGAGTTGACACTATAGCCTGCGGTGATAATCTGTGAAACAGCGGTGATGGACATTTGGACAGCTGTGAAACGGTGCTGAATTATAAATAACCTGTGGTGGTAGCTGTAAGACAGTGGTCATAGCCACATAACCTCCGGTTACAGCTGTGAAATTGTGCTGAAATCTGATTAACCTGTGGTGATACCTGCCAAAGTTTGGTGAGAGCCAAGTATCTGTGTTACAGCTGTGAAAAAGTGCAGAAATCTTTAATCTGTGGTGACAGCTGTGAAACTGTGGTGACAGCTATGTTATCTGTTGTGAAGCTGTGAAACTGTGCTGAAATAAAAAAAAAAGCTGTAAACCTGTGGTGATGCCGAGTTATCTGTTGTGATTGCGAGTTTCCCGTTGTGACAGTTATAAAACTACACTGAAGACTAAATAACCTGTGGTGATATCTGTGAAACAGCGGTGATGGCAATTTAAGCTATGGTGACAGCTATAAAACGATGCAGAATTATAAATAACCTGTGGTGATAGCTGTGAAACTGTGTTGCTAGTCACGTAGCATGTGGTGGCAGCTGTGGAACTGCTGAATTCAAAAACACCAACCGGAAATATGTTCTATCCTTTTGAAGCAAGGAATAAACAACAGGTCCGAAAAGCATGGAATGCACAAGTTTTCTGGCCCAGAACAGCTAGTTTCGGCCAATTAGGCCTCATCAGTGGCCCTGAAATAATTTCAAAATTCCACAATAAACCAATGATCCCGAAGGACAAGAACATATAAACTACCTGTGACGAAAGGCGGGGATACATTTTACGGCCCCCACACGCTCCCTTTACGCCAGCTATAGTCACATCAAATATGTTCTATGAAATGCATAAAGTATACATGTATTCCTTGGCAAAACTAACTTGTTTCGTCCAATGACCCTCATCAGGACCCTGAAATAGTAAAAAAAAAACCGTTGCGATGGCCAGGCGACCAGTGTTGACAATTTTGACGTGTGCTAAAATCTAAATAATCTGGGGTGACAGCTGTGAAACTGTATTGAAATCTAAATAGCCCGTGGTGATTGATGGCAAACAGTGGTGATAGCCACATATTAATCTGTGGTGACTGCTGTGAAACTGTGCTGAAATCTGAATAACCTGAGGTGATACCTGCAAAAGTTTGGTGATAGCCAAGTAACTGTGTGACAGCTGTGAAAATGTACTGAAATCTGTATAATTTGTGGTGATAGCTGTGAAACTATGTTGACAGCTATGTTATCTGTTGTGAAGCTGTAAAACTGTGCTGAACTCAAAATAACACATTGAGAAAGCTGTGATACCGAGTTTCCTGTTGTGATGCTATAAAACTATACTGAAAACTAGATAACCTGTGGTGATATCTGTGAAACAGCGGTGATGGCCATTTAAGCTATGGTGACGGCTGTGAAATGAGGCAGAGTTATGAATACCTGTGGTGATAGCTATGAAAGTGGGTGTTAGTTACGTAGTTTGTGGTGACAGCTGTGAACCTGCTGAATTCAAATAGCCTACTGTAAAATATGTTCTATAAAGGAGCTATTCTTTGGAAGCAAGGCATAAACCACAGATCAGAAAAGCATGGAGTGCACAAGTTTTCTGGACCAGAGCAGCTGGTTTCGGCCAATTCAGCCTCATCTTTGACCCTGAAATATTTTAAGAATTCCACAATAAACCAATGATCCCGAAGGACAAGAGATTATAGACAACATAATGACGAAAGGCGGAGAGACATTTTACCAAAAACTCCCTTAACGCCAGCTATATTCACATCAAATATGTTTTATGAAAGGTTTATCATTTGTAAGCAAGGAATATACAAAGCGCCTAAAAGCATGGAATTTACATGTCCGTGGTGATTGATGGCAAACTGTGGTGATTGCCACTTAACCTGTGGTGACAGCTGTGAAACTGTGCTGAAATCTGAATAACCTTTGGTGATACCTGCGAAAGTTTGGTGATAACCAAGTATCTGTGTGACAGCTGTGGAAATGTACTGAAATCGGTATAATTTGTGGTGACAGCTGTCAAACTGGGGCTGAAGCTATGTTATCTGATGTGAAGCTGTAAAACTGTGTTGAAATCAAAATTACATATTGAGAAAGCTGCGAAACTGTGGTGATGCCGATTTACCTGTTGTGATGCCGAGTTGTCTGTTGTGACAGCTGTAAAACTATACTGAAAACTAAATGACGTGTGGTGATATCTGTTAAACAGCGATGATGGCCTTTTAACATATGGTGACAGCTATGAAGTGATGCTAAATTATAAATAACCTGAGATGAAAGCTGTGAAACAGTGGTGCTAGTCACGTAGCCTGTGGTGACAGCAGTGAAACTGCTGAATTCAAAATAACTTACTGGGAAATATGTTCCATAAAAGAGTTATCATTTGGAAGCAAGGAATAAACAACAGATCCGTAAAGCATGGAGTGCACAAGTTTTCTGGGCCAGAGCAACTAGTTTCGCCCTCATAAGTCTCATCAGTGGCCCTGAAATATTTTCAAAATTCCACCAATGATCCCGAAGGACAAGAAAATATAAACTACATGTTGACGAAAGGCGGGGAGACAGTTTACCGCCGCCACACACTCCATTAACGCCAGCTATAGCACAGCAAATATGTTCTATGAAAGGCTTATCATTTTGAAGCAGGGAATATACAACAGAGCCTAAAAGCATTGAATGTACAAGTCCGTGGTGATTGATGGCAAACTGTGGGGATAATCACTTAACCTGTGGTGACAGCTGTGAAACTGTGCTGAAATCTGAATAACCTGTGGTGATACCTGCCAAAGTTTGGTGATAGCCAAGTATCTGTGTGACAGCTGTGAAAATGTACTGAAATCTGTTTAATTTGTGGTGACAGCTGTGAATCTATGTTGACAGCTATGTTATCTGTTGTAAAACTGGGCTGAAATCAAAATAACACATTGAGAAAGCTGTGATACCGAGTTTCCTGTTGTGATGCTGAGTTGTCTGTTGTGACAGCTATAAAACTATACTGAAAACTAAATAACGTGTGGTGATATCTGTGAAACAGCGGTGATGGCCATTTAACACATGGCGACAGCTGTGAAATGAGGCAGAATTATGAATACCTTTGGTGATAGCTATGATAGTGGGTGTTAGTTACGTAGCTTTTGGCGACAGCTGTGAAACTGCTGAATTCAAATAGCCTACTGTGAAATATGTTCTATAAAGGAGGTACCCTTTGGAAGCAAAACATAAACAACAGATCAGAAAAGCATGGAGTGCACAAGTTTTCTGGACCAGAGCAGCTGGTTTTGGCCAATTCAGCCTCATCATTGTCCCTGAAATATTTTCAAAATTCCACACGAAACCAAAGATCCCGAAGGACAAGAAATTATATACAACATAATGACGAAAGGCGGAGAGACATTTTACGGCAGCCAAAGACTCCCTTAACGCCAGCTATATTCATATCAAATATGTTCTATGAAAGGTTTATCATTTGTAAGCAAGGAATATACAACAGAGCCTAAAAGCATGGAATGTACAAGTCCGTGGTGATTGATGGCAAACTGTGGTGATAGCCACTTAACCTGTGGTGTGGACTATGAAACTGTGCGGAAATCGGAATAACCTGTGGTGATACCTGCGAAAGTTTGGTGATAACCAAGTATCTGTGTGACAGCTGTGAAAGTATACTGAAATCTGTATAATTTGTGGTGACAGCTATGAAACTGTGGCGGAAGCTATGTTATCTGATGTAAAGCTGTAAAACTGTGTTGAAATCAAAATAGCATATTGAGAAAGCTGCGAAACTGTGGTGGTGCCGATTTACCTGTTGTGATGCCGAGTTGTCTGTTGTGACAGCTATAAAACTATACTGAAAACTAAATGACTTCTTGTGATATCTGTGAAACAGCGTTGATGGCCATTTAACCTATGGTGACAGCTATGAAGTGATGCTGAATAATAAATAACCTGTGATGATAGCTGTGGAACAGTGGTGCTAGTCACGTAGCCTGTGGTGAAAGCAGTGAAACTGCTGAATTCAAAATAACTTACTTTGAAATTGTTCCATGAAAGAGTTATCATTTGGAAGCAAGGAACAAACAACAGATCCGTAAAGCATGGAGTGCACAAGTTTTCTGGGCCAGAGCAGCTAGTTTCGGCCAAATAGGTCTCACCAGTGGCCCTGAAATATTTTCAAAATTCCACCAATGATCCCGAAGGACAAGAAAATTTAAACTACATCGTGACGAAAGGCGGGGAGACAGTTTACGGCCGCCACACTCCCCATTAACGCCAGCTATAGTCACAGCAAATATGTTCTATGAAAGGCTTATCATCTGGAAGCAGGGAATATACAACAGAGCCTAATAGCATGGAATGTACAAGTCCGTGGTGATTGATGGCAAACTGTGGGGATAGCCACTTAACCTGTGGTGACAGCTGTGAAACTGTCTTGAAATCGGAATAACCTGTGGTGATACCTGCGAAAGTTTGGTGATAACCAAGTATCTGTGTGACAGCTGTGGAAATGTACTGAAATCTGTTTAATTTGTGGGGACAGCTGTGAAACTGTGGCGGAAGCTATGTTTTCTGATGTGAAGCTGTAAAACTGTGTTGAAATCAAAATAACATATTGAGAAAGCTGCAAAACTGTGGTGATGCCGATTTACCTGTTGTGATGCCGCGTTGTCTGTTGTGACAGCTATAAATCTATACTGAAAACTAAATGACCTGTGGTGATATCTGTGAAACAGCGATGATGGCCATTTAACCTATGGTGACAGCTATGAAGCGATGCTGAATTATAAATAACCTGTGATGATAGCTGTGAAACAGTGGTGCTAGTCACGTAGCCTGTGGTGACAACAGTAAAACTGCTGAATTCAAAATAACTTACTGTCAAATATGCTCCATAAAAGAGTTATCATTTGGAAGCAAGGAATAAACAACAGAACCGTAAAGCATGGAGTGCACAAGTTTTCTGGGCCAGATCAGCTTGTCTCGGTCAAATAGGTCTCATCAGTGGCCCTGAAATATTTTCAAAATTCCACCAATGATCCCGAAGGACAAGAAAATATAAACTACATGGTGACGAAAGGCGGGGAGACAGTTTACGGCCGACACACACTCCATTAACGCCAGCTATAGTCACAGCAAATATGTTCTATGAAAGGCTTATCATTTGGAAGCAGGGAATATACAACAGAGCCTAAAAGCATGGAATGTACAAGTCCGTGGTGATTGATGGCACACTGTTGGGATAGCCACTTAACCTGTGGTGACAGCTGTGAAACTGTGCTGAATTCTGAATAACCTGTGGTGATACCTGCCCAAGTTTGGTGATAGCCAAGTATCTTTGTGACAGCTGTGAAAATGTACTGAAATCTGAATAATTTGTGGTGACAGCTGTGAAACTGTGGTGACAGCTATGTTATCTGATGTGAAGCTGTAAAACTGTGTTGACAGCTATATTATCTGTTGTGAAGCGGTAAACTGTGCTGAAATCTGTATAATGTGTGGTGATAGCTGTGAAACTATGTTGACAGCTATGTTATCTGTTGTGAAGCTGTAAAACTGTGCTGAATACAAATAACACATTGAGAAAGCTGTGATACCGAGTTTCCTGTTGTTATGCTGAGTTGTCTGTTGTGACAGCTATAAAACTATACTGAAAACTAAATAACCTGTGGTGATATCTGTGAAACAGCGGCGATGGCCATCTAACCTACGGTGACAGCTGTGAAATGAGTCAGAATTATGAATACCTGTGGTGATAGCTATGATAGTGGGTGTTAGTTACCTATCTTGTGGTGACAGCTGTGAAACTGCTGAATTCAAATAGCCCACTGTGAAATATGTTCTATAAAGCAGTTATCCTTTGGAAGCAAGGCATAAACAACAGATCAGAAAAGCATGGAGTGCACAAGTTTTCTGGACCAGAGCAGCTGGTTTCGGCCAATTCAGCCTCATCATTGGCCCTGACATATTTTAAAAATTCCATAATAAACCAATGATCCCGAAGGACAAGAAATTATAGACAACATTATGACGAAAGGCGGAGAGACATTTTACGGCAGCCAAAGACTCCCTTCACGCCAGCTATGTTCACATCAAATATGTTTTATGAAAGGTTTATCATTTGTGAGCATGGAATATACAACAGAGCCTAAAAGAATGGAATTTACAAGTCCGTGGTGATTGATGGAAAACTGTGGTGATAGCTACTTAACCTGTGGTGACAGCTTTGAAACTGTGTTGAAATCGGAATAACCTGGGTGATACCTGCGAAAGTTTGGTGATAACCAAGTATCTGTGTAACAGCTGTGGAAATGTACTGAAATCTGTATAATTTGTGGGGACAGCTGTGAAACTGTGGCAGAAGCTATGTTATCTGATGTGAAGCTGTAAAACTGTGTTGAAATCAAAATAACATATTGAGAAAGCTGCGAAACTGTGGCGATGCCGATTTACCTGTTGTGATGCCGAGTTGTCTGTTGTGACAGCTATAAAACCATACTGAAAACTAAATGACCTGTGGTGATATCTGTGAAACAGCGATGATGGCCATTTAACATATGGTGACAGCTATGAAGTGATGCTGAATTATAAATAACCTGTGATGATAGCTGTGAAACAGTGATGCTAGTCACATAGCCTATGGTGACAGCAGTGAAACTGCTGAATTCAAAATAACTTACTGTGATATATGTTCCATAAAAGAGTTATCATTTGGAAGCAAGGAATAAAGAACAGATCCGTAAAGCATGGAGTGCACAAGTTTTCTGGGCCAGAGCAGCTAGTTTCGGCCAAATAGGTCTCATCAGAGGCCCTGCAATATTTTCAAAATTCCACCAATGATCCCGAAGGACAAGAAAATATAAACTACATTGTGACGAAAGGCGGGGAGACAGTTTACGGCCGCCACACACTCCATTAACGCCAGCTATAGTCACAGCAAATATGTTCTATGAAAGGCTTATCATTTTGAAGCAGGGAATATACAACAGAGCCTAAAAGCATTGAATGTACAAGTCCGTGGTGATTGGTGGCAAACTGTGGGGATAATCACTTAACCTGTGGTGACAGCTGTGAAACTGTGCTGAAATCTGAATAACCTGTGGTGATACCTGCCAAAGTTTGGTGATAGCCAAGTATCTGTGTGACAGCTGTGAAAATGTACTGAAATCTGTTTAATTTGTGGTGACAGCTGTGAAACTATGTTGCCAGCTATGTTATCTGTTGTAAAACTGTGCTAAAATCCAAATTACACATTGAGAAAGCTGTGATACCGAGTTTCCTGTTGTGATGCTGAGTTGTCTGTTGTGACAGCTATAAAACTATACTGAAAACTAAATAACCTGTGGTGATATCTGTGAAACAGCGGTGAAGGCCATTTAACATATGGTGACAGCTGTGAAATGAGGCAGAATTATGAATACCTGTGGTGATAGCTATAATAGTGGGTGTTAGTTATGTAGCTTGTGGCGACAGCTGTGAAACTGCTGAATTCAAATAGCCTACTGTGAAATATGTTCTATAAAGTAGGTACCCTTTGGAAGCAAAACATAAACAACAAATCAGAAAAGCATGGAGTGCACAAGTTTTCTGGACCAGAGCAGCTGGTTTCGGCCAATTCAGCCTCATCATTGGCCCTGAAATATTTTCAAAATTCCACAAGAAACCAATGATCCCGAAGGACAAGAAATTATATACAACATTATGACGAAAGGCGGAGATACATTTTACGGCAGCCAAAGACTCCCTTAACGCCAGCTATATTCACATCAAATATGTTTTATGAAAGGTTTATCATTTGTGAGCATGGAATATACAACAGAGCCTAAAAGAATGGAATTTACAAGTCCGTGGTGATTGATGGAAAACTGTGGTGATAGCCACTTAACCTGTGGTGACAGCTTTGAAACTGTGTTGAAATCGGAATAACCTGGGTGATACCTGCGAAAGTTTGGTGATAACCAAGTATCTGTGTAACAGCTGTGGAAATGTACTGAAATCTGTATAATTTGTGGGGACAGCTGTGAAACTGTGGCAGAAGCTATGTTATCTGATGTGAAGCTGTAAAACTGTGTTGAAATCAAAATAACATATTGAGAAAGCTGCGAAACTGTGGCGATGCCGATTTACCTGTTGTGATGCCGAGTTGTCTGTTGTGACAGCTATAAAACCATACTGAAAACTAAATGACCTGTGGTGATATCTGTGAAACAGCGATGATGGCCATTTAACATATGGTGACAGCTATGAAGTGATGCTGAATTATAAATAACCTGTGATGATAGCTGTGAAACAGTGATGCTAGTCACATAGCCTATGGTAACAGCAGTGAAACTGCTGAATTCAAAATAACTTACTGTGATATATGTTCCATAAAAGAGTTATCATTTGGAAGCAAGGAATAAAGAACAGATCCGTAAAGCATGGAGTGCACAAGTTTTCTGGGCCAGAGCAGCTAGTTTCGGCCAAATAGGTCTCATCAGAGGCCCTGCAATATTTTCAAAATTCCACCAATGATCCCGAAGGACAAGAAAATATAAACTACATTGTGACGAAAGGCGGGGAGACAGTTTACGGCCGCCACACACTCCATTAACGCCAGCTATAGTCACAGCAAATATGTTCTATGAAAGGCTTATCATTTTGAAGCAGGGAATATACAACAGAGCCTAAAAGCATTGAATGTACAAGTCCGTGGTGATTGGTGGCAAACTGTGGGGATAATCACTTAACCTGTGGTGACAGCTGTGAAACTGTGCTGAAATCTGAATAACCTGTGGTGATACCTGCCAAAGTTTGGTGATAGCCAAGTATCTGTGTGACAGCTGTGAAAATGTACTGAAATCTGTTTAATTTGTGGTGACAGCTGTGAAACTATGTTGCCAGCTATGTTATCTGTTGTAAAACTGTGCTAAAATCCAAATTACACATTGAGAAAGCTGTGATACCGAGTTTCCTGTTGTGATGCTGAGTTGTCTGTTGTGACAGCTATAAAACTATACTGAAAACTAAATAACCTGTGGTGATATCTGTGAAACAGCGGTGAAGGCCATTTAACATATGGTGACAGCTGTGAAATGAGGCAGAATTATGAATACCTGTGGTGATAGCTATAATAGTGGGTGTTAGTTATGTAGCTTGTGGCGACAGCTGTGAAACTGCTGAATTCAAATAGCCTACTGTGAAATATGTTCTATAAAGGAGGTACCCTTTGGAAGCAAAACATAAACAACAAATCAGAAAAGCATGGAGTGCACAAGTTTTCTGGACCAGAGCAGCTGGTTTCGGCCAATTCAGCCTCATCATTGGCCCTGAAATATTTTCAAAATTCCACAAGAAACCAATGATCCCGAAGGACAAGAAATTATATACAACATTATGACGAAAGGCGGAGATACATTTTACGGCAGCCAAAGACTCCCTTAACGCCAGCTATATTCACATCAAATATGTTCTATGAAAGGTTTATCATTTTTAAGCAAGGAATATTCAACAGAGCCTAATAGCATGGAATGTACAAGTCCGTGGTGATTGATGGCAAACTGTGGGGATAGCCACTTAACCTGTGGTGACAGCTGTTAAACTGTGCTGAAATCTGAATAACCTCTGGTGATACCTGCCAAAGTTTGGTGATGGCCAAGTATCTGTGTTACAGCTGTGAAAGTATACTGAAATCTGCATAATTCGTGGTGACAGCTGTTAAACTGTGGTGGCAGCTATGTTATCTGATGAAAAGCTGTAAAACTGCGTTGACAGCTATATTATCTGTTGTGAACCTGTAAAACTGTGCTGAAATCTGTTTAATTTGTGGTGATAGCTGTGAAACTATGTTGACAGCTATGTTATCTGTTCTGAAGCTGTAAAACTGTGCTGAAATGAAAATAACACATTGAGAAAGCTGTGATACCGAGTTTCCTGTTGTGATGCTGAGTTGTCTGTTGTGACAGCTATAAAACTATACTGAAAACTAAATAACCTGTGGTGATATCTGTGAAACAGCGGTGATGGCCATTTAACATATGGTGACAGCTGTGAAATGAGGCAGAATTATGCATACCTGTGGTGAAAGCTATGATAGTGGGTGTTAGTTACGTAGCTTGTGGTGACAGCTGTGAAACTGCTGAATTCAAATAGCCTACTGTGAAATATGTTCTATACGAGTTATTCTTTGGAAGCAAGGCATAAACAACAGATCAGAAAAGCATGGAGTGCACAAGTTTTCTGGACCAGAGCAGCTGGTTTCGGCCAATTCAGCCTCATCATTGACCCTGAAATATTTTGAAAATTCCGCAATAAACCAATGATCCCGAAGGACAAGAAATTATAGACAACATTATGACGAAAGGCGGAGAGACATTTTACGGCAGCCAAAGACTCCCTTCACGCCAGCTATATTCACATCAAATAGCCGATTTACCTGTTGAAATATGTTCCATAAAAGAGTTATCCTTATGAAGCAAGGAATAAACACTAATCCGTAAAGCATGGAGTGCACAAGTTTTCTGGGTCAGAACAGCTAGTTTCGGCCAAATAGGTCTCATCAGTGGCCTTGAAATATTTTCAAAATTCCACCAATGATCCCGAAGGACAAGAAAATATAAACTACATTGTGACGAAAGGCGGGGAGACAGTTTACGACCGCCACACACTCCATTAACGCCAGCTATAGTCTCAGCAAATATGTTCTAGGAAAGGCTTATCATTTGGAAGCAGGGAATATACAACAGAGCCTAAAAGCATGGAATGTACAAGTCCGTGGTGATTGATGGCACACTGTTAGGATAGCCACTTAACCTGTGGTGACAGCTGTGAAACTGTGCTGAAATCTGAATAACCTGTGGTGATACCTGCCAAAGTTTGGTGATAGCCAAGTATCTGTGTGACAGCTGTGAAAATGTACTGAAATCTGTATAATTTGTGGTGACAGCTGTGAAACTGTGGTGACAGCTATGTTATCTGATGAGAAGCTGTTAAACTGTGTTGACAGCTATGTTATCTGTTGTGAAGCTGCAAACTGTGCTGAAATCTGTATAATGTGTGGTGATAGCTGTGAAACTATGTTGACAGCTATGTTATCTGATGTGAAGCTGTAAAACTCTGTTGAAATCAAAATAACATATTGAGAAAGCTGTGAAACTGTGGTGATGCCGATTTACCTGTTGTGATGCCGAGTTGTCTGTTGTGACAGCTATAAAACTATACTGAAAACTAAATGGCCTGGGGTGATATCTGTGAAACAGCGATGATGGCCATTTAATCTATGGTGACAGCTATTAAGTGATGCTGAATTATTAATAACCTGTGATGATAGCTGTGAAACAGTGGTGCTAGTCACATAGCCTGTGGTGACAGCAGTTTCACAGCAGTGAAACTGCTGAATTCAAAATAACTTACTGTGATATATGTTCCATAAAAGAGTTATCCTTTGGAAGCAATGAATAAACAACAGATCCGTAAAGCATGGAGTGCACAAGTTTTCATGGGCCAGAGCAGCTAGTTTCGGCCAAATAGGTCTCATCAGTGGCTTTCACTGCTGAATTCAAAATAGTATGTTCTATAAGAGTTATCCTTTGGTAGCAAGGCATAAATAATAGACCCGAAAAGCTTTGAGTACAAACGTTTACTTGGCCAGACCAGCTAGTTTTGGTCAATAAGGCCTGAAATATTTTCAAAATTCCACAATAAACCAATGATCCCGAAGGACAAGAAAATATAAACTACATTATGACGAAAGGCGGGGAGACAATTTACGGCCGCCACACACTCCCTTAACGCCAGCTATAGTCACATTCGAACTGAAAAGCATAGAGTGTACACGTTTTGGCCAAACTTTCAAGTTTCGACCAATTATCACATCAGGACTCAGAAATATTATATAAAAACTGTGATACTGGCGATGGTCACGTAACCCCTGGTGGCAGCTGTGATCTGTGCTAAATAACCTGGCGTAAGAGTTGTGAAACTCT
Source organism: Lucinisca nassula (assembly GCA_963580285.1). Taxonomy (NCBI): domain Eukaryota; kingdom Metazoa; phylum Mollusca; class Bivalvia; order Lucinida; family Lucinidae; genus Lucinisca; species Lucinisca nassula. The sequence continues at coordinate 81,006,077 of OY757011.1, forward strand.
ACAGAAATCTAAATAACCTGTGGTGATAGATGGGAAATTGTGGTTTTAGCTCTGCAGCTGGTGCGATAGCCACGTAATATGTGGTGACAGCTGAACCACATAACCTGTGGTGACAGATGTGAAACTGTGCTGAATTCTGAATAACCTGTGGTGATACCTGCGAAACTGTGGTGATAACCACATAACCTGTGGTGACAGATGTGAAACTGTGATGAAATCGGAATAACCTGTGGTGATACCTGCGAAAGTTTGGTGAGAGCCAAGTATCTGTGTAACAGCTGTGAACATATACTGAAATCTGTATAATTTATAGTGACAGCTGTGAAACTGTGGTGACAACTATGTTATTTGTTGTGAAGCTGTGAAACTGTGCTGAAATCAAAATAACATATTGTGGAAGCTGTGAAACTCTTGTGATGCCGAGTTGCCTGTTGTGACTGCGAGTTTTCTGATGGGACAGCTATAAAACTATACTGAAGACTTAATAACCTTAGGTGATATCTGTGAAACATCGGTGATGGCAATATGACCTATGGCGGCAGCTATGAAAGGATGCTGAATTATAAATAACCTGTGGTGATAGCTGTGAAACTGTGGTGCTAGTCATGTAGCCTATGGTGACGGCTGTGGAAATGTTGAATTCAAAATAACCTACTGTGAAAGATGTTCTATAAAAGAGTTATCCTTTGAAAGCAAGGAATAAACAATAAATCCGAAAAGCATGGTGCGCAAAAGGTTACTTGGCCAGAGCAGCTAGTTTCGGCCAATAAGGCCTCATCGATGACAGTTGTGAAACTGTGCTGTAATCTCCGAAATATGTGGTGATAGCTGTGAAAATGTGTTGATGACCACGTACCCTGTGATGACAGCTATGGAACTATGCTTGAAACTAAACCTGTGGTGAAAGCTGTGAAACTGCAGTGATTATTATGTTGCCTGTGGTGACAGCTGTGAAACTATGCAGAAATCTAAGTAACATGTGGCAAGTGGCACATAATACTACAGCTGTTAACTCTTCAGCCTGCCATTTCCGGAAAACTGATCTGATTGGTTAGGTTCAAACAGAAAAGTTCAAATCTGATCTTTAGTTATCATAACATTGTGGTGAGACTTTAATGTCAGAATAGAAGTAAAACAAAGATCAGGAATTGATACAATTAACTTACTCCACCCATAAAAGACACCAAAGGGAAAGAAATACAAACATTAAGCGACCAGACCATAATGGAAACCTAAACAAAGGAAGGCCATAAGGACAGTTACTTTCCCACAAATTGGCCATGTGGCCATCCAAAATTAAAAGACACAAGTGATACACACAGTAAGTAACAAACAACAACATAAATAAATCGCCACAGAAGAGCCATATTTCTGTTAACGAGCTTTAACATTTGAAACCGAGATGCAGATAGGCTATGCTTTCTTGAATTTACACAGTCTTTATTCTTGTTGATAGCTAAGGATGTCGTCAAAATTAAAGGAAAGGTTGAAATGTCTTGGCACAAAAAATACAGCAACAACAACAACAAAAAAAAAACTTATGGAGTAAAAACATTTTGAAAATTAATTAAAGCAACCGGCCTTATCTGGAACATTGTCCCTACAAGGGACATTTTCCTTTTTCCATTGAGTATTTGTTGAAAGGGATAATTGTCCTTGTTTCCCATGCACTCTTTAGAATCGCCTTCGCGATTATAATGAGTATCCAAGTATGGAGAAAATTATCCTTTAATTAATTATCCTTTAATCGTATAATCAAATACCCTCTTATCTATGTCAATGTTTACTTCAAACTGAAAAGTAGAAGTAAAACAAAGATCGGGAATTGATACAATTAACTTACTCCACCCATAAAAGACACCAAAGGGAAAGAAATACAAACATTAAGCGACCAGACCATAATGGAAACCTAAACAAAGGAAGGCCATAAGGACAGTTACTTTCCCACAAAATGGCCATATGGCCATCCAAAATTAAAGGACACAAGTGATACACACAGTAAGTAACAAACAACAACATAAATAAATCGCCACAGAAGAGCCGCCTTGGCACGGTCAGTGGAAGATTTCCACTGGGGGGGGGGGGCTTAAATCGATTTTACGTGGCCACAATCCTCGCATCAGGTAAAAACTTACCACCAGTGCATTTAATAAAATACGATTCATTCCTTGAAAAAAAACACATATATATATAAATGAAGAACTGACCATTAATTGCATAACACTAAAGCACTTTTAAATAAACTGATCATCAATACATTTCAAATACATTGTCTGATTCACTGGCTGTGATATAACTCCAGATTACTGGGTAATAAAACACTTTGTGGTTCAGCATCTGACACTTATGGCCCTTGGCAGAAACTGTTAACTGGCTGCCTTTTAAACAAGCAGATACAAATCCACGGAAACAACTGTCCGTATGTAGTTAATAGAGGGGTTTGGTGCTCCCCTCTAATAAGCTCTTCACTGTGGTGATAGCTGTGACACTGTCGTAAAAACATATAATATGTGGCGACAACAGTTGTGAAACTATAGTTATAGCCAAATAAACTTTGAGAGTTGTGAAAGCTGTGAAAGTGTGCTGAAATCTATATTATCTATGATGGGAGCTGTGAAACTGTGAGGTGATTACAGCTGTGAATCTGTGCTGAAATATAATTTACCTGTGGTGATAGCTGTGACCCTGTCGTAAAAGTCATGTAATCTATGGCGACAACAGCTGTGAAACTATTGTTATAGCGAAATAACCTTTGCGAGTGGTGACAGCTGTAAAAGTGTGCTGAAACCAATATTATTTGTGGTGGGGGCTGTGAAACTCTGCTGAAATATAAATTACCTGTGGTGAAAGCTGTAAAACTGCCGCGATAGCCACGTAACCTGTGGTGACTACCGTGAAGCTGTTCTGAAATCCAAATAACCTGTGATGATGAGGTTAAACTGTGCTGAAATCGAGATAACCTATGGTGATAGCTGTTAAACTGTGGTGATAGCCACGTAACGTGAAGTGACAGCTATGAACTGCGCTGAAATCTATTAATAACCCGTGGTAATAGCTGTGAAGCTTTGGCGATATACACATAACCTGTGCACACGTGACAGCTATGAAACTGCTGAAATCTATATAATCTGTGGTGAAAGCTGTGGAATTGTGGTGATAGCCATGTGACCGGTGGTGACAGCTGTGAAATTGTGCTGCTAAAACCTATATAATCTGTAGTCATAGCTGTTAAACGGTGATGACACCCGCATAACGTGTGATGACAGCTATGAATCTGAGCTAAAAACTCAACAACGTGTGAGGAAAGCTTTGCTCTGTGCTGATTATTACGTTACCTTTGGTGCCAGCTCTAAAACTGTGCTGAAATCTATAAAAGCTTTTGGTGTCAGCTGTGAAACTGTGCTGAAATCTTTAAATTCTGTGGTGATATTTGTGAAACTGTGATGATGGCCATGTCACCTGTGATGTCAGCTTTGGAACTGTGCATAAACCTTAATGAACCGTGGTACTGCAGGGATTTTCACATTACCAATAATGACAGCTGTCAAACTATGATGAAATCTAAATAATATGTAGTGATAGCTGTAACACTGTGGTGATACCAACGTAACCTACGCCGACAGCTATGAAACTGTGGTGATAGCCAAATAAACTTTATGGGCTGCGACATCCATGTAAATGTGCTTAATAGAAGTGAAGGCATTGACCAGGAATCGATACAATTAACTCACAGCTCCCATTAGAGACACCAAAGGGAAAGAAACACAAACAAATCTATATTTTGCGGTGATAACTGTGAAACTGTAATGACAGCTGTGAAACTGTACTAAAATCTAAATTACATGTGGTGATATCTGTAAAACTGCGGTGATAGCCACATAACCTGTAGTGGCAGCTGTGAAGCTGTGCTGAAATCCATATAACCTGTGGTCATAGCTTCGAATTTGTGGTTATAGCGACGCAACCTATGGTAAAGGTGCAAGTGTAATGAAATTTAAATAACCCAATGGTGACAGCTGCTGTAAAAAGGTGCTGAAACCTAATAAACATGTGGTGATAGTTGTTAAACTGTGGCGAAAGCCACGTATGAGACTGTGTTTAAATCTAAATAACCGTTTGATTTTAGCTGTGATATTGGCGTGATAACCATATAACGGGTGGTGAAAGAGCAAAACTGTTGTGATAGCAATAAAGCTTCGGGGATAACCGTGAAGCTGCTGTAATAGCCATGTAATCTGTCGTGAGCGCTGTGATAGTGTCGTTATTTATTACCTATGGTTATAGCCGTGAAACTGTTGTGAAAGTTATATTATATATGTGACCTGTGGTGATAGTCATGGAAACTGTGCTGATTATCAAAATAACCAGTGGTGACAGCGCTGAAACTGAAATGGTGGCGACACGTTTATAAGCTGCGATCCCTGGTTTATGAGACGAGTAGCAAAACCACTACACTATGTGGAGACAGTTATGAAGCTGTGGTAATGGATATTTAGTGTATGGTGATAGTAGTGAATGTGTTGCGAAAGTCGTATAAAATGTGGTTGCATATGAGAAACTGCAGTGATAGTAATATAACATGTAGTTACAGATTAGAAATTATGGTATTTTTAATCTGAGATTGTGCTGTAAAGCTGTGATGATAACCTTAAACAGTTTTGTAATCGAGTTAATTTCATATTCCCGATGTGACTGCCTTGAAACTGTTATAATAGCCATATCTCTTAAGGTGACCGCTGGACATAGTAGTGATAGTAAAGTAAACATGTCGTGTTATAGCCAAATATCCTGTGGTAGCAGCTGTGAAGTAATTGTTAGCCACATAACTTGTCGTGACAGATTACATATAGCTGCAAAATAGGGGCGGGGTGTGGTGGTTGGGTGAGGCGAAGGTGTTGCATCAACTGGGCGCCAACTGATATTGGCTTACAGTTAGGGATGGCTTGCTGGCCTAGCAGCAGTTAAGGATAGAAGGTAACGCTGGTATTTCTTCTATTTCTTCACTTTCATTTATTTAGCGCTGTCTCTGCCCACTCTCATTCATCTCCTCTACTTCTTCTTTCTCTTTTCTCCTTTTTATCCGGGAGACGACACAAAATGACCCACACGGGTTGGCATGTCGTTAAACCCCAACACAATCAATCAATAGCTGCGAAATTGTAGTGGCATCCACATAGTATGTGGTGATAGCTGTGAAACTGTACATAGGCATAATTAATGAAAAAAACAGCTGCAAAACATTCGATAGTCATGTAAAATAGAAGTGGAGGCAATGATCAGGAATCGACACAATCAACCCACAGCTCCCATCAGAGACACCAAAGAGAAAGATAAACACACATGAAACAACAGACCCTAACGGAAACACCAACAGCGGAAAGCCAAAAGGACAGTTACTTTCCCACAAAATGACCAATGGGCTATTCAAAATAAATAACATAAGCGACACAAACACCCAAAGACAAACCATGACAAAAATGAACCGCGACAGAAGAACCGCCTTGGAACGGTCAGCAGAAACGAATTCCACTGGGGGGCTTAAATCAATTTTACGTGGCTACAATCCTCGCCATTACTTCCGTCGCGATTAAGACAAATAATTTGTTCAGTCCGCATGAAGGCCTCCTAACTCATCAGTGCAACATCTCCGTGAACACAAATAATCAAACAAGCACAGAGATGAAACAACGCTGAGGACTCGACAGCAAGAAACCACTGAAATGCCTGAGCAAAAGAAAACCAACAGTTAGACTCGATTTCACCCTCCAGTAAAAATACTGACAGTTCCAAGGCGATTCTTCTGTTGTGGTTTATTATTGTTACAGTATCTTTTTATTTTGGACAGTCATTTTGTGGTAAAGTAATTGTCCCTTGGGCTTTCCGATTGTGGCGTTTTCATTGTGGTGAAGTTGTTTTATGATTATGTTTCTTTCTCTTTGGTGTCTTGGATGGGAGGTGTGAGATAATTGTATCGATTCCTGATGATTGCCTTCACTTCTATTTTGTGGTGACAGCTGTGAACGTCAGGTAACTTTCGCTTGGATTTATGCTGCAGTGTTAAACTAAAGATCAATTTTAATGTTTAACCGCCAGCTGTGAAACTGAGGTGATAGCGATATAACCTTTGGTGATAGCTGAGAAATTCAGGTGACAGTTGTGAAACAGAGATGTTTGCTATATAACCTGTTGGGACAGCTGTGAAAATGAGGTGATAGCCGTATGCCTTTTGGTGAAAGGCTGTAAAAGTAAGGTGTATCTATACTTCCTGTGTTGAAAGCTGTTAGACTGGGGTGAAAGCCAAAAGACCTGTTGCGACAGCTGCAAGTCTGATGTGATATCCGCACTACCTGTGATTACAAATGTGAAACTAATGTCATAGCCATATTTCCTATAGTGTTTATCCCAGGTGATAACCATATTATTTGTGGTGACAGCTGAACTGAGGAGAAACCATGTTACCTGTTATGATTGCTGTTTAACTCACGCTATATAATCTGTGGTGAACGCTGTGACATTCACACGATGGCCATAACACCTGTGGTGACCGCTGTGAAACCGAGGAGATAGCCATACTACCAGTAGGAAAAGCTCTGAAAGCCATACGATAGCCATATTAGCTATGGTGATAGCTGCGAAACTAATGTGAAAGCCATTTTACCTGTTTTGCCTGTTTTGTTTGCTGCGAAACCCACGTGATAGCCATACCACCTATGGTGACAGCTGTGAAACTAATATTACTGCTATATAATCTGTGGTGACCACTTTTTAAATCTTAGGGGATAGCCATATTACCCGTGGTGATATCTATAAAACGGATGTGATAGCTATACTACCTGTGGTTATAGCTGAGAAACTCACGTTATAGCCTTATTATCTGAGGATTATTTATTTATCGTGCTAACAGATTTGAAAGTGAAGTGATTGTCATGTCATATGTGCTGTTAGCTGTGAGACTCAAGTTATGGATAGAAGCCTCCGTGATGAAGTGGTTACGCTAGTCGCCTTGTAAACCAGGGATCGCTGGATCGATCCAGGACTTCTCCAGACTTTCGGATGTGTCTTAAATCGAGGTCTCGTCTCCGTATGACCTTAGCTGTTGGTGGGACGTATAACTCAAACACCCACTCACTCAGTTGATGGACATTCTACCTGTTGCGATAATGGAGAAACACAGGTCACTGCTATATAACATTAATGACAGCTGTGAAACTGATGTGATAGCTAAACATCCTATGGTGATAGCTGTGACACCGAAGTGATAGCATCTTAAATGCGGTGATAAAGTAAAACTCAGATTGTAGTCATATTACCAGTGTTGAAAGCCGTGAAACGATGCGATAGCCATTCTACATTTGGTGATAAATGTAATGCTGAGGTGATAGCTGTGAAACTCAAGTGATAGCCATACTACCTCTGGTGAAAAATGTGGAACACAGATGATTGCTATTCTGTCTCTGGTGATAGCTGTAAAAATGAGGTGATAGACATATTTCTGTGGTGACAGCTGTTACTCTGATGTGAAATCCAGCTGTGAAACTAATGTGATAGCTATATTCCCTGTTGTGGTAGCTGTGAAACCCAGGTGATAACCATTCTACATGTGGTGACAATTGTGAAACACAGGTGAATGCTATATTACATGTGGTGAAAGCTGTTTTCCTGTGGTGATAGCTGTGAATACGAGGTGATAGCATATCACCCGAGGTGACAACTGTCAGATTATAGCAAGATTACCTGTGGTGACGTCTGTAAAACTGAATCTATAGCCATACTACCTGTGGTAATAAGTGTGATGCTGAGGTGATAGCTGTGAAACTCAAGTAATAGCCATACTACCTCTGGTGACAATGATGAGACACAGGTGATTGCTATATTACCTATGGACGACAGATGTGAAACACAGATTATAGCCATATGTCTTGTGGTAACAGCTGTAAGTCTGATGTGATATCTATACCATCTTTGGTGACAGCTGAGAAAGTAATGTGATAGCCATATTACCTGTGAATATCAAACTATCAATTAAGAAAGCTGAGAAACTCAGCTAAAAATGATATAATCTGTGGTAGTAGCTGTAAAACTAAGGCGACATACATATAACCTGATTTGATTGCTATGATTATCATGTGATAGCCATACTACCTATATTGCCAGCTGTGAAACTGAGGTGATTGCTATATAACCTGTGATGACAGCTGTGCACCTCAGGTGGCAGCCACATTACCTGTGGTTATAGCTGTGACTACCTCTGGTGACAGCTGTAAATAAGAGGTGTTTACTGTATTACCTTTTTTACGACAGTTGTGAAATCTGACATGATAGGTTTTTAGTGTGAAAATGGGGTGACAGCAAAGTAGAAGTAAAACAAAGATCAGGAATCGATACAATTAACTTACTCCACCCATCAAAGACACCAAAGGGAAAGAAACACAACAATTAAGCGACCAGACCATAATGGAAACCTAAACAAAGGAAGGTCATAAGGACAGTTACTTTCCCACAAAATGGCCATATGGCCATCCAAAATAAAAAGACAAAAGTGATACACACAGTAAGTAACAAACAACAACATAAATAAATCGCCACAGAAGAACCGCCTTGGAACGGTCAGTGGAAAGATTTCCACTGGGGGCTTAAATCGATTTTACGTGGCCACAATCCTCGCCCTTACTTCCGTCGCGATTTAGACAAATAATTTGTTCAGTTCGCATGAAGGGCTCCTTACTCATCAGTGCAACATCTCCGTGAACACAAATAATCATAGAACCACAGAGGTGGGGCAACGGTGAGGACTCGACAGCACGAAACCACTGAAATGCTTGAGCAAAAGAAAACCAACAGTTAGACTCCGATTGGCCCGACCAGAGACAGAGCATCAGGCACCAACCAACATTACCTTGAATTAGATCTCTCTAACTCTCAATAAGCATTTACGTTGGAACCGTCATAGAATCTGAGGCCTGATCCACCGGAGTGCAATTAAAGAGGGAAGCAAAGTTGCCAACCGTGATTGGGTTAACTACCATGCATGCAGTCTGTCGTATAATATCCATGTTGTACCCAGTCTTTTTATATCGAAGAATGATTTTACGAAATTGGGTGCTAAATACTATCTTTAGCAACAGCTGTGAAAGTTTAAAAGAAAGACCAGGGAGCGCCACAGTCACAAGACACAGCCCACTCATGACAGGAAGAGGAAACATACACAAAACAAGAAAAAATACGAGTGTTTATGAAACGGAAAAATCAGCCCTCTCTTACCCACACGGGGTGATCAGACCATTAGAAAACACTAAACAACAACTCACAACAAGTTCGCAGATAAGCGATGATAGCCATACTACCCGTGGTGATAGCCATATTACCTGTGGTGATAACTATAAAATGTAGGTGAAAGACTGTGGTGACAACTGTCAAATTAAGGTGATAGCCATAATACCGTTGGAGATATTTGTGAAATTCAGGTGATAGACTGTGAAACTTAGTTGATAGCTTTATTACATATTTGGGCAACTATTACTCAAGTAATGGCCATATAAACTGTGGCGATAACTGTGAAACTAAGGGGATAGCCATACTAACTCTGGTAACAGCTGTAAAACAGAGGTGACAGCTGTACTACCGGTGGTGACAGATGTAAAGCCGAAGCGATAGGCATATTACCCATAATGATAGTTGTGGAATTCAGATGATAGTTATACTAAGCATAGTGAAACTCAGGCGAAATATGTGAAGCTGAGGTGACAGCCATATTACCTGTGATGGTAGCTGTAAAACTGAGGTTATAGCCACATTACCTTCTGTGATAACAATGAAGCCAGGTGATAACCATACTAGTTGTAGCGACAGTTGTAAAACAGATGTGATTTCTGCATTACCTCTTGTGACAGCTGTCAGCCGATGTCATAACCGTTTTACTTGTGATTATAACTGTGAAATTCAAGTCATAGTCATATTTCTTGTTGTGAAGCTCAAGTGATAGCCATATTTCCTGAGGTGACAGCTGTGAAATGGAGGTGATAGCCATATTACATACTTTTATAGCTATGGAACCCAGATGATAGCAATATAACCTGAGGGGATATCGTTGTAACCTGTAGGGATAACTCTGAAACTCGGGTGATAACCATACTAACTGTTTGACAATTATGTATCATAGTTGACTGCTACATTATCTGTGATAACGACTGTCAAACTGAGGTGATAGCAATCTAACTTTTGTGAAGGAAAGCTGAGAAAGTCAGGTGATAGCCATATTACTTGTTGTGATAGCTGTGAAACTAAAATGATAGCCATACCACCTATAGTTAAACGATTGCTATATAATATATTGTGACAGCTGTGAAACTGAGGTGATGGCGATATTACCTTTGGCGATGGCTGTTAAACTCTGGTGATTACCCTACTACTCAGGTGATGGCCATTTAGCCTGCAGTGATAGCTGTCAAGCTAAGGGGATAGCCAAACAAGCTATGGGAATAGCTGTGAAATAGCAGCTCCCCGTACAACAACTATAGTGCAGTTTATATTTTTCTTTTGGTCCTTTGAGATCAGTGTGAATATTCTGAGAAATCAGAAATAAATTATTGGTTTAGACTCATACGCTAGACAGGTTTTTAATTATTTGGACCCAATTTTGATTTATATCAGTCTTTGATTCGACTGCCTATTCGAAATTCGCAAAATTGCAGTAGGTTTCCTCTGACTTTCTTTGTCGGATCATTACAGGGTCACTGATGAGGCTTTATTAGCCGAAACTACGTAGTATGACCCATCTTTTTTCTTATGAATGTTTACATTGCTTTTAAAGGAACTCATTTTTGATTTTTATTTGATTGCTGTATTACCTGTGGCAGCTGTCAAACCGAGGTGACAGGCATATTACAGATGATAGTCATACTGCTTCTTGTGAAACTCAGGAGATAACCATATGACGTGAGGTGTAAAATGCGAAACTGAGGTGACAGCCATATTACCTGTGGTGGTAGCTGTAAAACTGAGGTTATAGCCATATTACCGGCGGTGATGCGTCTGACTGGTGATCAGAAGTACGCGGATTCAATACTTGCCGGGGTTGGTAGTATGTTTTCGTGGAGATTGATAATGAAATCGTTTCTATCATCATTCTTTCCCTTCCGCTGATTCAAGAAGGGCAGTTGTCAGTTTCTGGCGAAAGAATGTACACTGTACTGGTTAACCACTTATGTACAAGACACCCCAGGAAACGTGTGGATAGGTAAACTGACAAGCTCAAAAATTACATAGTGTTGACTGGGCCATTAAACTGCAATCAATGAAAACAAAAACCTGTGAACTCATGTCATAGCATTACTACCTGTGGTGACAGCTGGGAAAACATGGCCTTAACCGTACGAGTTTTAGTGACTGTTGTGAAACAGAGGTGATTGTTGTATTACATGCTGTGACAGCTGTCAACCAAGACGACAGCCGTATTATCTGTAATGATAGCTCTGAAATTCAGGTGATTATGTTTTGTGGAAAGCTCAGATGATAGCTATACTTCCTGTGGTGACAGCTGTGAAATGGAGGTGATATCCATATTAGCTCTGGTGATAGCTGTGAAACTCAGTTGACAGCAATTTAACCTGTGGTTACAGCTGTCAAACTGAGGCGACAGCCATGTTACCTGTAGTGATAGCTGTGAAACTCAGGTGATAACCATTCTACCTGTTGTGACAAGTGTGAAACATAGTGGATTGCTGTATTACTTGTGGTGACAGCTGTCAGTCTGAGGTGATAGCGATATGATCCTTGGTGACAGATGTTAAAGTCAGGTGATAACCATACTTCCTGCTGTGAAGGAAAGCTGAGACATTCAGATGATACCATATTACTTGTGGTGATAGCTGTGAAACTTAGGTGACAGCCATACTACCATACATGGTAAAATGATTGCTATATATTATGTTATGACAGCTGTGAAATTGATGTGATAGCCATATTACCTGTGGTGATGTGATGATAGCTAAGAAACTGAGATTATGGCGATATTACCTGCTGAAAGCTGTGAAACTCTGGTGATAAACAAACTACCTGTTCTGACATTTGTGAAACGGAGGTCATTGCCTAATAACCTTAGGTGACAGTTGTGAAACTGAGGTGTTTGCCATACCACCTTTGGTGATAGCTGTGAAACAGGGTTTAAAAATAGAGGTGAAGACAATGATCAGGAATGGATTCAATTACCCCTAATCTCCTTACAGAGACAACAATGGGAAAAAATACGAAATTGAAATAACTAAACCCTAATAGAAACACCACAAGCGGATAGCCAAAAGGACATTTACTTTCCACAAAAAATGGCCAAACAGCGATCGAAAATAAAAAGACATAAGCAATACATACATGCAAAGACGCACTGTAACAATAATAAACCACAACACAAGAACCGCCTTGGAATGGTCAGCAAAAAGTATTCCACTCGGGGGCTTAAATCGATTTTACATGGCCTCAATCCTCGTCCTTGGTTCTTTTATGGTTTAGACAAATTATTGTTAAAGTCCGCATAAAGTCACATCACATGTGTTGACAGCTGTAAAACTGGAAACTCGGGAGATAGCCATATTACCCGTGGCGAAATCTATAAGACTAATTTGAAAGCATTACCCCGGAGTCTAACTGTTGGTTTTCTTTTGCTCCGGCATTTCATTGGTTTATCGCTTTCGAGTCCTCACCGTTGTTTCATCTCTATGGTTGTTTGAGTTTTTGTGTTCACAGAGTTGTTGCACTGATGAGTTAGGAGGCCTTCATGCGGGCTGAACAAATTATTTGTGTAAATCGCGACGGAAGGGCGAGTATTTTTCCGCTGACCTTTCCAATACGATTCTTCTGTCGCGGTTTATTTTTGTTATGAATTGTTTTTGGGTGTTTGCGTCGCTCATATTATTTTATTTTGGATAGCCTATTGGCCATTTTGTGGGAAAGTATCTGTCCTTTTGGTTTTCCGCTGTTGATGTTTCCATATGGGTCTGTTGTTTCATGTTTGTGTTTCTTTCTCTTTGGTGTCTCTGATGGGAGCTGTGGGTTAATTGTATCGATTCCTGATCATTGCCTCCACTTCTGCTTTATTACCTGGGCTGACAGCTGTGAAACTGAGGTGATAGCCATATTATATATAGTGGCAACTGTTATTCAGGTGGTGGCCCTATATAGCCTGCGGTGATAGAGGTGGCTGCTGCATTACCTGTGGTGACAGCTGCTAAACCGAGGTGATATGTATATTACCTATAATGACAGGTATACAAATCAGATGATAGTCATATTACTTCTTGTGAAATACCGGTGACAGCCATATTGCCTGAGGTGAAAGATATGAAACTGAGGTGGCAGCCATATTACCTGTGGTGGTAGCTGTTAAAGCCATATTACCTGCTCAGATATAGCCTTACTACCTGTGGGGACCTGAGAAACTCGGGTGATATTCATACTCAATTTAGTAATAGCTATGAAACAGAGGCGATTGCTGTATTGTTGACAGGTGTAAAATACAGTCAAGAACCGTATTACCTGCGATGATAGCTGTGAAAATCAGGTGATAGTCATATTTCTTGCTGTGAAGCTCTGGCGATAGCCATATTTCCTGAGATGACCGCTATGAAACGGAGGTGATAGCCATATTACCTATGGTGATAGCAGTGAAACTCTGTTGAAAACAATATTAACTGTGGTGACAGCTGTGAAACTGAGGTGATAGCCATGTTACCTGCAGTGATAGCTTTGAAACTAGTCCGATAATCATACTGCCCGTTGTGACAATTGTGAAGCATAGTTGATTGCTATAATTATTACCTATGGTGACAGATGTAAACCTGAGGTGATAGCGAAATAACCTTTGGTGATATATGTGAATATTCTGGTGATAGCCATATTACATGCTGTGAAGGAAAGCTGAGAAAGTCGGGTGTTAGCCATATTGCGGTGATAGCTGTGAAACTATGGTGATAATCATAATACCTATAGTGACAGCGGTGAAACTGAAGTGATTGCTATATGTGGTGACAGCTGTGAAACTGAGGTGATAGCCATATTAACTGTGGTGTTGTGGTGATAGCTGAAAAATTCGGGTGATACCAATATTGACTTTGTTGATAGTTGTGAAACTCTTGTAACCATGTACTACTTAATGTGACTTTTGTGAGACAGAGGCCATTGATTAACAACCCGTGGTGACAGTTGTAAAACTGAAGAAATAGCCATACTACCTGTGGTGATAGCAGTGCAACTTAGATGATCGCCATATTAACTGTGGCGATATCTGTGAGAATAAGTTCAAAGCCATACAAGCCAAAATATTAATGGTAAAAGCTGTGTGCGGCATCAGTTGTGATGGTCATTCTACCTGGCAATTCAACCTGTGGTGACAGTCGTATAACTCAGGTAACAGCCTCATTACCTGTGGTGATAGCTGTGAAACTTACCCGTGTAGACATATATGACTCAGTTGACAGTCGTTCTTCCTGTGATGATAGCTGTGCTACTAAGATGACAGCCATATTAACTGTGGTGATAGCTAAGATTTGTTTGTCAATAGTTTTTACTTCCCAGGCAATACCATTTAGGATATTTGGAGGTTGCTTTCGATTTTGAGGGACTTTACCCGACACTGAGATAAACTGACATCTCAAGGCCTACCACCCAAAGAAACCGCAAGGGTTTAACCAAGAGGACCATGATGGTCCTATATCGCTCACCTGAGCTAAGAGATTAACATGTAGGCCCCAGGGCGGTGCAATTTTTGGACCCAGGTCTATAATTTGAACAACCTAAGCAGAGGTCCACTGAATGAAGCTAAACATCGAATATAAAAGGCATCGGCCTTCTGGTATTGAACAATAAGATTTTTTCTCTTTATAAGTCTATGTAAAACCAGTGGACCCAAGGGCGGGGCCATTTTTGGCCCCCATGCTATGATTGGAACGATCATGGTAGAGGTCCATTAGATGATGCTGCAAACCAAATATCAAAGACCTGGGCCTTCTGGTTTCAGACAAGAAGATTTTTAAAGGTGTTCCCTCTATTAGCCTATGTAAAACCAGTGGGCCCCGGCGCGGGAGCATTTTTGGCCACAGGGCTATAATTTGAACAATCTTGGAAGAGGTCCACTAAATGAAGCTTCATATCAAGTATCAAAAGACCTGAGCTTTCTGGTTTCAGACAATAAGATTTTTAAAGGTTTTCCTAATATAAGCTTATGTAAAACCAGTGAACACCAGCGTGGGGGCATTTTGGTCCCAGGGCTATTATTTGAACAATCTTGGTAGAGGTTCAGTACCTGGGCCTTCTGGTTTCAGACAAGAAGATTTTTATATGTTTTCCCTATATCAGCCTTTAAAAACCAGTGTGCCCCGGGACGGGGCCACTTTTGGAACCAGGGCTATAATTTGAACAATCTTGGTAGCGGTCCACTAGATGAAGCTTCATACCAAATATCAAAGACCTGGACTTTTGGGTTTCAGATAAGAAGGTTTTTAAAGGTTTTCCTTATATAAGCCTATGTAAAAACAGTGGGCCATGGCAATGAGGCATTTTTGGCCCCAGGGCTATAATTTGAACAATCTTGGTAGAGGTCCACTAGATGAAGCTTCATACCAAATATCAAAGACCTAGGCCTTCTGGTTTCAGAGAAAAGATTTTTTCTTATTTTCCTTTTTTCGTTGCCATGACATCCAGAGTTCTGCATGGAATTGAATTCTTTGAACAACTTTAAGAGAGGACCACATAAGGATCATTTCTGCCAAGTTTGGTGAGAATCTGTTCAGTGGTTTAGGAGGAGATGATGTTTAAAGAAATTGTAAACGGACGGACGGACGCCGACGCCGACGGACGGTGAATGATCTCAATAGCTCACCCTGAGCCTTTGGCTCAGGTGAACTAAAAACGGTTCGTCTCGCACCACTTTTCCTGGGAAGGCTTAGATCTTATAAGCTTTAAGCCGTAATTGTATCGATTCCTGATCATTGCCTTCAGTACGATTTTATTAACATTTCTAACACGTTTACAGACGTCATTTTATTGTGCGAATATTTTGGCAATGCATTTAACAAACGTTTCTCTGCTTACATTTCCGAATAATTTCATCAAAGTTATTTTTGATGCTTTAATCACCATGTTAATTACATTGTAAAACAATGGAAAATGTATAAGCTCTTCAATTCAGTACTTCTGTCAATGGGACCCATTATAACACACACATCTTACACTGCTTTCTGTCAGTTTTTCTTCATCTATTGAAGTTTGTGGCACTTTTCCTATTTCTGGTTCAAATTTAGATTGTTAGTGCTCATTATAGCAGACTGTTCGAAGCAATTTTAATGAGTATATACGTCTATGCTGTGGGTAAGAATAAGGTAAAAATGTATACCCTTGTCAAACCTACTTACATATGTATGAAGTGGGGTCTAAATGGGTATGTATTTCCCGGACTTGTTAATTTGTTTTAACAGTATAGGCATAATTTATTTCAACAGCAGTTTTGTGTCCATAAAGTATCCCAGTGGCTCAATTGAATGCGCAAGCTCGAGGGATTGATCATCTCTAGACTGAGGATGTTTCTTGCGAGTGAGAATGATCACGGGCTATATTCTATGGTATTTCGCCCTCTTCTGCTTGTCCATTTCTAAAAGCTGAATGCGCACTATACTTGCACTGGTTATCAGCATATTGGTGATCTATGAACATTTTTTTTCTTATGAGTCCTGTGAACTCGCTATGTCCCAGTTCTATAAGAAAGTTCCACTGCAAAATTATTTGTACAAAACACAGTGGAATTCGTTTCGCTGACCGTTCCAAGGCGGTTCTTCTGTCGCGGTTTAATTTATTATGGCTTGTCTTTGAGTGTTTGTGTCGCTTATATTATTTTATTTTGGATAGCCAATTGGCCATTCGGTGTTAATTGATGTTTCATTTAGGGTCTAGTTGTTTCATGTTTGTGTTTCGTTCCCTTTGGTGTCTCTAGATAGTGGGAGCTGCGGTTTTATTTATCGATTCCAGATCATTGCCTTCACATCTATTTTGATGGCTGGTGGGTGAACAAACAAATGGACAGAAAAATAGGTCCCTAAGTCGTGCCATGTTAAAAGCAGGCATGTAAAAAAAAAAAAAAAAAACTGATAGTAAGCAAGAAAACCACTGAATTTTGTTGGCAGACAGTATTTTGTTTAATTTTTATTTATAATTCATTTCACTTCTTCCTGCTTTTAGCGTCTGTAACTGTTCTTCTTCCCCTCCATGTTGATTCTGAAACACAAGGAAAAGTTCATCACAATTTAAATATAAAAAAGTGACAGATACTTATGGACAATTTTAGAGGGATGCGAGTCATACAAACATGCACACATGTATACATGCAGACCTGCACATATGCATGCACACTAACACACATGCATGCATGTACATACACATGCATGCACACACACACATGTATGCCATCATGCATGCACACATACATACATGAATGCATATGCGTGTGCACACACGCAAGCATGCATGCAAGCACACATGCATGCACACACACTCATGCAAGCATGCACACACATACTAATGTAGACTTGCATGCACACATACATGCATGCATGCACTCACACATGCATGCATACATGCACACACATGCATGCATGCACACACACACACTCATGCATGCATGCATGTATAAATCCAATATCCCCATCCACTAACAACTTGGCCATCAGAATGTAACTGTTGGTTTTCTTCTGCTCCAGCATTTTAGTGGTTTCTTGCTGTGAGTCCTCATCGTTGTTTCATCTCTGTGGCTGTTTGATTTTTGTGTTCACGGAGATGTTGCACTGATAAGTAAGGAGGCCTTCATGCGGACTGAACAAATTATGTCAATCGCGACGGGAGTAAGTGCGAGGATTGTTGCCACGTAAAATCGATTTAATCCCCCACCCCCACCAGTGGAATTCGTTTCCGCTGACCGTTCCAAGGCGGTTCTTCTGTCGCGGTTTATTTTTGTTATGGTTTGTCCTGGGGTGTTTGTGCCGCTTATATTATTTTATTTTGGATAGCCTATTGCCCATGTTGTGGGAAAGTAACTGTCCTTTTGGCTTTCCGCTATTGATGTTTCCATCGGGATCTGTTGTTGCATGTTTGTGTTTCTTTCCCTTCGGTGTCTCTGATGGGAGCTGTGGGTTGATTGTATCGATTCCTGATCATTGCCTCCACTTCTAATTTGGTTGTGCGAGGGAGAGAGATTGGATCGATCCCGGGCTTTCGGATGAGTCTTTAAACCGAGGTCCCGTCTCCGTATGACCTAAGCTGTTGGTGAGACGTAAAACCCAAACACTCACTCACTGTGCGAGGGAGATGAAAACTGTTAATGTGTATATATGAAGAAAAAAGAAAATAAGAACAAAAGAGAACAAATTTCCATTCCTCCACCGGCATTTGAACTCTTGAACATTTGAACCCTCTGATTCATAATCGACAATCTGATTCGTAGTCCAGAACTCTATCCACTACACTGGCACACGATTCTTAAGTTATGCCATGCATCACAAAACATACAATGTACAAATACCCAAAGTGACAAAAGGCCACAACTCATGAAGTATTTTTCGGAATTTAATCAAAAGTTCATCAGGTCATCTACTCATCACAACCAATCTATTTACCAACTTTCAAGGCTCTAGCTCTTATAGTCTTTGAGATATTTTGCTGACAAGATTTTATAAAAAAATTCAAAGGGCAATAACTCCTGAAAAGGGCATACTTCGGATAAGATCATATATGAAATTTCAAAACCCTAGCACACGCGGTTCTTAAATTATGCTTTGCATCACAAAACATACAGAGGTACAATGTACAAATACCCAAAGTGACAAAGGGTCATAACTCATAACCACAAATCTATTCACTAACTTTCAAGGTTCTAGCTCCAATGAATTTTGAGATATTTTGCTGACAAGATTTTATCCACCCCCCACAAAAAAAAATCAAGTGGCAATAACTCTCGAAAGGGGATGAGAAAAAAAATCACGTCACCTAATTGTCCATGCGGAATCCATATATAAAATTTCAAAACGCTAGCATACGCGGTTCATATGATATGTTACGCATCAAAACGGACAGACGGACGGACGACCGAAGCAGAAGCAATATGCCCCTCCAACTTCTTTAATGAACAAGGACAGATCTGTACATTTTGCAGACGTTTTAAAACTTGTAACATTCATCACAATATATACTTGCATATTCTTATAGTGATGAAAAACGAGGTGTTTATCTGTACCTCTCCAACATGCATATTTGGCTTGAAGATTGTTAGATACATGTTGTACACTAACTGGTCATAGTAATAGCTGTATAAGTCAATTTTTACAGTTTAATGGCCTTGTTGACAGTTGCATGGGTCACTCTGATATCTGTTTAAGCCTATATGGCAGCTGTAAGAGTAGTTATATGATTCATGACGGTAGCTACGGTATATGAATCATGGGGACAGCTGTATGACATATAATTACAGCAGTACGAATCATGGTGATAGCTGTATAACAAATGGTGATAGCTATAAGAGTAATTATTCTAAAATATGATTCATGGTGAAAGCTGTATGATAGCTGTGTGAGTTATAGTGAGAGCTCGATGATTTATCTTGACAGCTGCATGAGTAGTTGTGGAAGCTGTATTAGTCGTGCTGATAGCTGTATAAGTCATGGTGATTGCTGTATGGGCCAAGGTAATACAGGCGTATCCGAGATAGCTATATGATTCGTGAGGATAGCTGTATGTGTCATGATGACAGCTGTTTGACTCATGGTGACAGTTCCATGAGTCATGATGACAGCTAAGTGAATCATGATGAAAGCTGTATGTCTCATGAAACAGCTGCGGTTGACATGGTGATAGCAACGTAGTGTACAAGTCTTTCTGGACAGACTAGCTAGTTTCCGCAATAAGGCGTAGCCAGTGACCCTCAAATATTCTCAAATTTTCGCAGTGGAATCCATGATCCAAAAGGACTAGAAAATATAACTCACACTATGATGAAGGCCAGGGGGACGTTTTACGGCGGCCACACATTTCCTTAACACCAGCTGTGGTGAAGTTAAATTAGCTTATATAAGGGATAATCCTTTGGAAGCAAGGACTACAACACGGGACCGAAAATCGTAGTGTGTGTGTGATTTCGGGTTTAACGTCGCTTTCAACAATTGTTCAGTCATATCACGACGGTGTCTGGTTGCGAGAGGGAGCTCAATTCTCACTTATTATGGTGCTGCCTCACTGAAGTATCATGTCCCAGATACATTACATTATACCACACCCAGTCACATTATCCTGACACTGGGTAGACCAGTCCTAGCTCTACCCCGTAAATCTGAGTGCCAAGCGAGGAGCAGCTAGTACCATTTTAACGACTTTGGTATGTCGCGGCCCGGGATCGAACCCGTGACCTCCCGTTCCCCGGAGCGGACACTCTACCAAAAGAGCTATCGGGACCGGTTGTAGTAGTGTACAGGATTTTCTGGGCTATGTGATTCTTAGGGATAGTCATAGTGATAGTTGCATGACCTATGGGGAAAGCTATATGAGCCATGCTTATTGCTGTGTGAGTCAGGATGAAAGCTGTGTGAATCAGGATGATAGTTTATTAGCCATGGTGACAGCTTAAGGCGACATGATGATAGCTCTATGAGTCATGGTGATAGCTTTATGGACCATATTGACATATGCACGAGACATGGTGATATGAGCCAGAGTGGTCGATGAAGGAGTCATGGTGACAGATGTAGTGTAGACATAGCGATGGCAACAACCTTTGAATTATTCCAGCAGCTTTAAGAGTCATTGTTACAACTGTATGGGTCTTGTGGCAGCTTTATACGTCTTAGGGACAGCTGTATGAATCATGGCAGCTGTAGGAGTCATGGTGATAACTTTAGGAGTCAATGTGCTAGCTGTGTGAGTCGTGGTGATTGCTGTATTAGTCATAGTAATACCAGTATGAGTAATGGTAATAGCCATAAGAGTCATGGTGGAAGCTGTTTAAGTCCCCTGGTAATAGTAAAAGATCCATTGTAATAAATAAATGTGTCCCTGTATGAGTGATACGTACATGTATCAGTCGTCCGTCGTCCGTTCACATGTTCAACTAAGTATATCTTTAAAGCCAGTTGGCCAATCATGATTAAATTTCAATCAGGTTAGGGGAAAAGATGCATTATGTTTTGGGGCAGATCAGATGGAAACTCTTGTTGGCATGGCAACATATAGCTCCCATAGACTTACGATGGGATAAAACTTCTTCTCTTAAACCACTAGGCCCAGAGCTTACATATGAAGCATGTAGCAATGTCAAGTGGTCCCCTAAATAAAATGCGCCAATCATGCTCCTGGGGTATAAACTGGCCACGTCCCGGGGTCCCTAAGCCCCCATATACTTATAATGAAAACATAAGCTTAAAAATCTTCTTCTCTGAAACCGCTAGGCACAGAGCTTACATTTTAAGCTTGTAGCAATGTCAAGTGGTCCTCTACATAAATTGTGCCAATCTTACCCCTGGGGTCTAAATTGGCCACGGCCCGGGTCCCCTTAGCCCCCATAGACTTATAATGGAAAAAAAGCTTAAAACATCTTCTACTCTGAAACCACTAGGCCCAGAGCTTACATATTAAGCATGTAGCAATGTCAAGTGGTCCCCTACATAAATTGTGCCAATCATGCACCTGGGGTCTAAACTGGCCACACCGGGTCCCTCAACCCCAATAGACTTATTATGAAAAAAAAGCTTTAAAAATCTTCTTCTCTGAAACCGCTAGGCACAGAGCTTTCATATAAGCATGTAGCAATGTCAAGTGGTCCTCTAGATAAATTGTGCCAATCATGCCCCTGGGACCTAAACTGGCCACACCGTGGTGCCCTCCATAAATTGTGCCAATCATGGTCACACCCCGGTGCCCCTTAGCCCCCATAGACTTATAATGGAAAGAAAGGCTTAAAAAATCTTCTTCTCTGAAACCGCTAGTATTATTAGCTCACATGAGCCCAGGGCTCATGTAAGGTATAAGTATGCTAATGGTCCGGCGTCCGTTCACATTTTCAAATAAGTATATCTTTAAATCCACTTGGCCAATCATGATTAAATTTCATGGGAAGCATTATCCGATTGGGAGAAAAGATGCAGTATGTTTTGGGGCAATTCAGATTGAAACTGGTGTTGCCATTACAACATATAGCTCCCTTAGACTTACAATGGGAAAAACTTAAAAAATCTTCTCTGAAACCACTCGGCCCAGAGCTTACATATAAAGCATGTAGCAATGTCAAGTGGTCGCCTACATAAAATGTGCCAATCATGCCCCTGAGGTCTAAACTGATCACCAGTTAGATGCGCATCTGACTGAGCTACGGAGGCTGGAATTTCTTCTCTGAAACCAAAGGTCCAAAGCTTAAATATTTAGTATTTTGCAGCATTAACTGGTCACCTACATTAATCCTACCAAACATGCCGCTAGGGTCCAAACTGACAATGCCGTGTCCCATAAGGAAGAACTTCAAAAAACAATATGCTCAAAGACCATGAGACAAACAGCTAGCTAAAACGTTCCTCAGGTGAGTGGTTAGGCTCATTGAACTTCTTGTATAAAGTACTTTTATTGGTTGATGGTCAAAAATGGGTGTGGCATTATTTATTCAGCAGGACAAGGATAAAAGGTGGGGGGAAAGATGAATTATGTTTTGGGGCAGATCAGATCACGCTCCATTGGCATCATTTGCAGGGATGAATGTCATAAAGTGCACCGTCCTTCGGATCGGGACGTTAACTGGAGGCCCCCTGTGCAGGGAGAACCATCCCCTGTGCAGGTTAAAGATCCCTACCGTAATTACATGATTGCTGTGTAGGCTTTCATCCTGCAAAACCTGGAGTGTATGTAATATACACCTGCGGTAATGGTCAAATGTGACCGACGCAGTATCAGAAGATAGATAGATAGATGGAAACTCTTGTTGGCATGGCAACATATAGCTCCCATAGACTTACAATGGGAAAAACTTAAAAAATCTTCTTGTCTGAAACAACTAGGCTCAGAGCTTACATATGAAACATGTAGCAATGTCAAGTGGTCCCCTACATAAAAATTATGCCAATCATGCCCCTGGGTTCTAAACTGGCCACGCCCGGGGTCCCTTATCCCCCATAGACTTATAATAAAAAAAAAAGCTGAAAAAAATCTTCCTCTCTGAAACTGCTAGGCACAGAGCTTACATATTAAACATGTAGCAATGTCAAGTGGTCCTCTACATAAATTGTGCCAAGCATGCCCCTGGGGGTCTAAACTGGCCACGCCGTAGGGCCCCTTAGCCCCAATAGACTTATAATGGAAAAAAGCTTAAAATAATCTTCTCTTAAACCGTTAGGCACAGAGCTGATCTAAGCCTGTCCAGGAACCGCGGTGCGAGGCGGACCGTCCATGCTAATAAACCCTATTGGTTTCATTGGGCGACAGGGCTTGAGATGTCATTTCATCTCAATGTCGGGTAAAAGTCCCACAAAATTGGAAGCAACGTCTCCAAAATGACCTTTACAGTGTTGACGGGGACGTTAAACCTCAAATCAAACAAACAAACAAACATAAAGCATGTAGCAATTTCAAGTGGTCCTCTACATAAATTTAGCCAATCATGGCCCTGGGATCTAAACTGGCCACGCCCCGGGGCCCCTTAGCCCCCATAGACTTAAAATGGAAAAAATAAAACATCTTCTTCTCTAAAACCACTAGGCCCAGAGCTTACATATTAAGCATGTAGCAATGTCAAGTGGTCCCCTACATAAATTGTGCCAATCATGCCCCTGGGATCTAAACTGGCCACGCCGTGGGGGCCCCATAGCCCCCATAGACTTATAATGGAAAAAAGCTTAAAAACTCTTCTTCTCTGAAACCGCTAGGCACAGAGCTTACATACTAAGCATGTAGCAATGTCAAGTGGTCCCCTACATAAATTGTGCCAATCATGCCCCTGGGGCCTAAACTGTCCAGGCCCCGGGGCCCCTTAGCCCCCATAGATTTATAATGGAAAAGAAGCTTAAAAAATCTTCTTCTCTGAAACCACTAGGCCATGAGCTTACATATTAAGCATTTAGCTATGCCAAGTGGTCCCCTACATAAATTGTGCCATTCATGTCTCTGGGGTCAAAACTGGCCAATCTCCGGGCCCCTTAGCCGCCATAGACTTATGATGAAAAGAAAGCTTAAAAATTCTTCTTCTCTGAAACCACTAGGCCCAGAGCATATATATTAAGCATGTAGCAATGTCAAGTGGTCCCCTACATAAATTGTGCCAGTCATGTCCCTGGGGTCTAAACTGACCAAGCCCCGGGGTCCCTTAGCCCCCATATATTTATAATGGAAAAAAAGCTTTAAAAATCTTCTTCTCTGAAACCACTAAGCCCAGAGCTTACATATTAAGCAAGTAGCTATGTCAAGTGGTCCCCTACAAACATTGTGCCATTCATGCTTCTGGGGTCTAAACTGGCCACTCCCCGGGCCCCTTAGCCCTCATAGACTTATAATGGAAAAAAAAGCTTAAAAATTCTTCTTCTCTGAAAGCACTAGGCACAGAGCATATATATTAAGCATGTAGCAATGTCAAGTGGTCCCCTACATAAATTGTGCCAATCATGTCCCTGAGTCTAAACTGGCCACATCCCGGGGCCCCTTTCAAGGATGACTTTTCATCAAAAGCATGTACTTGATGTACTTTCACATATTAACAATATAGGTATGAGATGTTGCACTGATGAGTTAGAAAGCCTTCATGCGGACTGAACAAATTATTTGTCTAAATCGCGACGGAAGTAATCGCGAGGATTGTGGCCATGAAAAATTGATTTAAGCCCCCCCCCCCCCCTCCCCCCCAGCGGAGCGGAGTTTCTTTTTACTGACCGTTCCAAGGTGGTTCCTCTGTCGCAGTTTATTTTTGTTATGGTTTGTCTCAAGTGTTTGTGTCGCGTATATTATTTTGTTTTGGATAGCCAGTTGGCACTTTTGTGAGAAAGTAACAGTCCGTTTTGGCTTTCCACAGTTGATGTTTCCATTAGGGTCTGTTGTTTCATGTTTGTGTTTCTTTCTCTTTGGTGTCTCTGATGGGAGCTGTGGGTTGATTGCATCTATTCCTGATCATTGCCTTCACTTATATTTTGGCAGTCAGTACTAGTTTTCAATTTCCACATTACAAGTCTATTGAACTTCTAAGTTGACATAACAACCAAACTAAAGAGCCGAATTTTATAAAATATATCAAACATGATATGGCAAATTTTGTAAATATTTCCATAAAGTCTCAGTCCTATATGGTTTCTGAGAAGATGTTGTTTTTTTTTAAGTATTTTTTCTGGCATTTCGGTTTCCATGGCAGCCAAGCAACACATACAAGTGATCATTAGGCCTAAAATCAGATAGATGACAGCATAAAGGATATTTATATGAAAGTTTTGTCAAAATATCTGCAAGATTCGGCAGTAAATACCATTTTTCTATTTTCACCATTATAAGGCTATGTAACCTCTAAGATACCATAGCAACCAATATAATGAGCAGAATTTCATGACAAATAAAAAACAAAAGAAAAACACTAAACCTGTAAGGGAAAATATGGTGAATATGTCCATTGAGCATCAGCCTCATAGAGCATATAGTTTCTTGGGAGATGATTTTTTTAGTTGTTCTTTTTGGCATTTTTGTTTGGCAAAAAATAACAAGAGCTGTCACATGACAGCATAGCTCGCCTGTTTCGCGCCTTCAAGATATAAGGTAAAATTGTTGAACCATGAAATATAGGTCACACTCACCTAGATATATTCTGAGATCAATAACTGGGACGCATGGAACATAATTCCAGATATTACATTTCAGAATTAAATTGTGTCTGATTATAAGGAAAAATCATTGAACCATGAAAATAGCTCACAATGACCTACATATATTTCTACGTCAATCATCTGGTCACATGGAACTAATAATCCAGGTGAGACATTTCTCGATCAAATCGTATTCAAGATAATAGGCAAAATCACTGAACCATGAAATACAGGTCACAATTACCTAGATATAATTCAAGCTCAATTATGGGGTCACATGGAATAAATAATCCAAGCTTGACATTTTTCCATCAAATAGTATTCAAGATAATAGACAAAATCACTGAACCATGAAATATAGGTCACACTGACCTGGATATATTTTGCGGTCAATTATCGGGTCACATGGAAATAATAATCCAGGTATGACATTTCTCCATCAAAAAGTATTCAAAATAACAGGCAAAATCACTGAACCATGAAATGTAGGTCACACTGACCTAGATATATTTTACGGTCAATAATGGGGTCACATGGAACTAATAACCCAGGTTAGACATTTCTCCATCAAATAATATTAAAAGTAATAGGCAAAATCACTAGACCATGAAATGTAGGTCACCATGACATAGATATATTTTGCGGTCAATTATCGGGTCACATGGAACTAATAATCCAGGTATGACATTTCTCCATCAGATAGTATTCAAGATAATAGGCAAAATCACTGAACCATGACATATAGGTCACACTGATGTAGATATATTTTGAGGTCAATCAGCAGGTCACTTGGAACTAATAACCCAGGTATGACATTTTTACATCAAATAGTATTCGAGATAATAGGCAAAATCGCTGAACCATTAAATATATAGGTCACAGTGGCCTAGATATATTTTGAGGTCAGTCATGGAGTCACATGGAACTAATATCCCAGGTTTGAAATTTCTCCTACAAATAGTCTTCAAGGTATAAGGCAAAATCACTGGACAGTGAAATGTAGGTCATCATCTCCTTCACCCTTTTACACGTGAACCAATGTCACTTGATTGGTTGATGTATAACCAATTGTGTCTAAAACTTGTTAACATAATAGAAACGTATACAACAAATTACAAAGGTGTCCTAGATTTTGACCCCTAGCCCCGCCCCACCCCATCCCCATTTCCAGGCATGAACACAGGGGTGTGTTGTCTTGGAATCTCAGAAGACACTCCCAGGTATCCAAGTTGTAAGTATGAAAGTTTTGTGATGAGTGACTGTTGAGATATAAACATTTCAAAAACTTTAAACATAGAATTACATTGGTGTTCTAGATTTTGACCCCTAGGCCCACTCAGGGGCATAAACCCAGCGGTCTGTTCTCTTTGAACATCAGAAGACCCTCTCAGGTACTTAAGTTCCAAATATGAGTGGCTGTTGAGATTTAAGCATTTGAATAACTTTAACGCAGTGTGACGGGAAGGATCACACAAATACAAATGTTAACGCGCACGTAGACGACCGAGGTGAAAACAATAGCTCTCCATGTACTTAGTACAGGCGAGCTAAAAAGGAGCATTATGCCTAAAATCAGTTGGCACATGCTAGACTACACGAGGAACATAAGTTTTGTCAAAATATCTGCAAAAGCTTGGCAGTTAATGCAATTTTTCAATTTTCCCCAACAGAAGTCTATGGAAACTCAAAGTTGCTATAGCAACCACACTTATTTCATAAAAAACATAAACTTTAAATTCTTCAACCCAAGGATGCTACAGATACAATCTGATCTCAATCGGACCAGTGGCTTCAGAAGAGATGTTGTCTTTAAGTGTTGATGCCAGACATACTACGCAGACGACGGACAACTGCCTATCTATAAGATCTGCCATAGCCTTCGGCTCTGGTGAGCAAAAAATCTTTAGTCTGATTTTATACCTGTATTTAAAGATTTAGTATAATCATGTAATTACAAGTACATGATACATGGAACATCACTTTCTTGTCAATGATGGGTGGTGTGAGGTAATTGTATCGATTCCAGATCAATGCCTTCACTTTCATTTTATAGCATAGGTCTAAAGCTTCACCTAAAATATGTAACGGCTGAACCAATCCTATTTTGGCATATTTTCTGGTCAAGCCCCATTAACTTTAACTGGCATTTCTAATGGAATCATCTAAACAACTCCTATCAATTGGATAGCATAACATATTTGAGACTACACCAATTAATGGCACACGTCTAATTGGCAAACTGTAATCATAAGTCAACTCACTCAAAGTTTTCCTAATTTCGAGTAAAAATGTTCTTACAAAATTCCTTTGGTTTCTCAAATACTGTACTGTACCTTCCTCATGGCAGCGATCTTTAGTCTCCAGCTTCACTATATCATGCCTAAATGTAGAAATTATACAAATTAGATCAAAAAGGCATGCTGTATGAAAACAATCAAAATGTATACTGGCCCCAACACATGGGGGCTTGATGAAATATACTGGGCTTCAAGATCCTTACACGCAGAGCTGAAACAGACCGCACATGAGTACTGGTAAACTGCTTAGAGGTTCTAAGCCTGACCAGGAAAAAGTGGTGCGAGTTGGGCCCGTCATACATATAAACTATATTGGTTTCATTGGGTGGCAGGGCCTGAGATGTCATTTCATCTCAATGTCTGGTAAAAGTCCAACAAAACTAGAAGCAACATCTCCAACAATGACCTTTACAATGTTGATGGGCATGATAAACCTCAAATCAAAAAAAAAAGTACAGTATGCCATTAGAAAAATAAAAGCAATGCATTATGCCTTGCCACTTATTTTCATCAAGCAAGTGCCATAACACTTGTTTGTTTGATCTGAGGTTAAGCATCCCCGTCAACACTGTATAGGTCATTCTCGAGAAGTTGCTTCCAATTCTGTGGGACTTTTACCCAAAACTGAAATGAAATGACTTCTCAATGAAACCAATAGGGTTTATAACCTTGGATGGGTCCACTCGCCCCGCCTTGCCTGGGCAGGCTTAGATCCTCTAAGCGGTTTACAAGTACTCGTGTGTGGTCGATTTCAGCTCTGGAAGCATCATGCAGCCCATCTATTTCTTCAAGCCCCGATGGGCGGCCATAAACACTGTCAAAATGAATTCAAAGTGAAGGTGCATTAGTCTTTCCCTTAATAAAGTTGACATTAATACATGAATAAGGTGACTATTTTCAATGTTCAAAGGACCATATCTCCGAAA
Source organism: Lucinisca nassula (assembly GCA_963580285.1). Taxonomy (NCBI): domain Eukaryota; kingdom Metazoa; phylum Mollusca; class Bivalvia; order Lucinida; family Lucinidae; genus Lucinisca; species Lucinisca nassula. The sequence goes on from OY757011.1 coordinate 81,035,138, forward strand.
GGAAGTAAACCAGAATTACAATTCCTATTTTCTGTAGAACCACTCATGGTGCGTAACATTTATGCGAAGTTTACAGTAAATATCTACTGTTTACAGAGTAGATAAAAGTATATCACAATTCGCTCATGTGAAAGGGTGCTGGTAAGCCATTTCTGACCTAAAATTGACAGTTTTGGAGGGCCTGTGACCTTGAAAAAAAGGTCAAGGTCACCAAAGGCAAACCAAATCTTTGGTAGGTTACAATGACATATTGTACAAATAATGTTCTAGAAAGTCTGGCCAAATGTCAGCTATTCATTCAAGACACCGGTGCAGATAAGCCAAAATTGACAGTTTTGGGGACCTTTGACCTTAGAAATAAGGTCAAGGTCATCAAAAACTAATCAAATCTAAGGTTGGTCACAATGATATATTTTACCAAGTTTGAACAAATTTCACTTATTCATTCATGAGACAGAATCTGAATTATTGATAAATAATCATGACAGCTGCAGGAGTATTTGTGGTAGCTGTATTAGTCATGGTGACAGCTGTATCAGTCATGGTGATAGTTGTATGTGCCAAGATAATACAGGCGTACCAGTGATAGCAATATGATTTGTGGGGATGTGCTGAATGAGTCATGATGACAGCTAAATGAATCATGATGATAGCTGTATGAGTCAGAAAGTCAGCTGCGGGTGACATGGTGATAGCCATTTGATACATGGTTAATAACTGTATGATGTTTTATATAATGGGTAATCCTTTGAAAGCAACCAAGGGCTCAATACGGAACCGAAAGCCGTAGTGTACAAGTTTTTATGGGACGGACTAGTTAGTTTCCGCATTTAGGCCTAGCCAGTGACCCTCAAATATTCTAAAATTTAAGCAGTGGAATCAATGATCGAAAAGGACTAGAACATATAACCCAAACTATGCCGAAGGGCAGGGAGACTTTTGACAGCCGCCACACATTCCCTAAACACCAGCTGTGGTGAAGTTAAAATGTCATATATAAGGGATAATCTTTTGGAAGCAAGTACTACAACATGGAACAGAAAATCGTAGTGTGCAGAATTATCTGGGCTATGTGATTCTTGGGGATAGTCATAGTGATAGTTGTATGACCTATGGTGAAAGCTATATGAGCCATGCTTATAACTGTGTGAGTCAGGATGAAAGCTGTGTGAATCAGGATGATAGTTTATTAGCCATGGTGACAGCTTAAGGCGACATGGTGATAGCTCTTTGAGTCTATGATAGCTTTATGAACCAAAGTGACATCTGCAAGAGTCATGGTGATATGAGCCAGAGTTGCCGATGAAGGTGTCATGGTGACAACTATAGTGTAGACATAGCGATAGCAGCAACCTCTGAATTATGACAGCAGCTGTAAGTTTGTTTCTTTGATTTGAGGTTTAACGTCACCGTCAACACTCTAAGGGTCATTTTGGAGACGTTGCTTCCAATTTTGTGGGATTTTTACCCGACATTGAGATTAAATGACATCTCAAGCCCTGTCGCCCAATGAAACCAATAGGGTTTATTAGCATGGTCGGTCCGCCTCGCACCGCGGTTCCTGGACAGGCTTAGATCCTCTAAGCGGTTTATCAGTACTAGTGTGCGGGCCGGATTCAGCTTTGCGTGGAAGCATTATGCAGCCCATATATTTCTTCAAGCCCCTATGGCCGGGGCTTAGCAGCTGTAAGAGTCATTGTGACAATTGTATGGGTCTTGTGGCAGCTTTATACGCCATAGGGACAGCAGTATGAGTCATGGTAATATGAGCCAGAGTGGCCGATGAAGGAGTCATGGTGACAGCTATAGTGTAGTCATAGCGATAGCAGCAACCTCTGAATTATGACAGCAGCTGTAAGAGTCATTGTGACAACTGTATAGGTCTTGTGGCAGCTTTATACGTCATAGGGGCAGCTGTATGAGTCATGGTGGTATAAGCCAGACTGGCCCATGAAGAAGTCATGGTGACAGCAGTAGTATAGTCATAACGATAGCACCAACCTCTGAATTATGACAGCAGCTGAAAGAGTCATTGTGACAACTGTATTGGTCTTCTGGCAGCTTTATACGTCATATGGACAGCTGTATGAATCATAGTGGCAGCTGTATGAGTCATGGTGATAACCTCTAGTCGTCAATGCGCTAGCAGTGTGAGTCGTGGTGATTGCTGTATTAGTCGCAATAATATCAGTATGAGTAATGGTAATAGCTTTAGGAGTCATGGTGGAAGCTGTTTAAGTCCTAGTAATAGCTATAAGAGCCATGGTAATAAATGAATGTGTCCCTGTGGTAGTGATACGTACATTTATCAGTCGTAGTGATAGCTGTAGTCGTCATGGTGGAAGCAGTATACATGTAAGTCATGGTGACAACTCTGTTTGCGTGTGTGTGTGTGTGTGTGTGTGCGTGCATGCGTGCTGGGGCATGTTTCGTCCCACCAACAACTAAGATCATATAGAAAGTGGACCTCAGTTTAAAGACTGGTCTGGTCGCTTAATGTTTGTATTTCTTTCCCTTTGGTGTCTTTTATGGGTGGAGTAAGTTAATTGTATCAATTCCTGATCTTTGTTTTACTTCTATTTTACTTATCCAAAAGTCTGGAGAATAAAAAGCTAAACGGTTGCCTTTGGAAACAAAGAACACATACAAGAACGAAAATTGGAGACTCGGTTTTAATTGAGGCTCTTCAACACAGCAATATAGTTTGCAAGGCTGCATATGCCTAGCACCGGCTTAAGCGATATTCGATTTTCAAAGTAAACACAATAGGCTCAATGATTCCAAAGGAAAAGAAAATATAATCTGCCCTATGATGAAGCACAGGGAGACTTTTTACGGCCGCCACACGGCACTTAACAACAGCTGCAGTGAGGTAAAGGTTGCCTTTGGAAACAAAGAACACATTAAGAACGAAAATCGGAGACTCGGTTTTATTGAGTATCTTCATATACAGCAATATAGTTTGCAAGGCGTATAGCATAAAGGAAAGGAAAATATAATCTGCACTAAGATAACATTATCTGCTCTAATCGAACCCCCAAGATACATGGTTTCTAAGACGAGTAGTTTAACCACTACACCCGCGGAGGCTTTAATGGTGGTCACAGCTCAATGAGTCATGATGATAGCATTGTAAGTCATGGGGCTAGCTGTATTAGTCATGTTGACAGTTGTATGAGCAACTGTGAAGACTTATGCGAGTCATGTTGATAGCTGTATGCGTCATGATGACAGCTGTATATGCCATGGCAACCGCTGTGTGAGACATAATGGCATCTGAAGCAGTTATGGTGACAGCTGTAGGAGTCGTGAGGACAGCTGTGTGAGTCATGTTGATATGGACAGCTGTATGAACAATGGTTGCAGCTGCACAAATCATAGTGACAGTACATGAGATAATATGGCTGATGAAAGTGTTATGGGTCTTGGTGACAGGTGTGTTTGAAATTAAGATATCTGTATGAGTCATGTTGGTAGCTGTATGAATCATGGTGATAGTGATAGAAGTCGTGGTGATAGCTGTGTAAATCACAGTGAAAGCTGTATGAGTCATCTTAATAGCTGTATGTGTTATGGAAATAGCTACAAGAATCAAAGTGATATATGTACGAGTAATTGTGATAGCTGTATTAGTCTTCACTTTGTTTATTTGAATAGAGGTTTACGGGGCTTGCTGTATTAGTCATAGTGATAGTTATATTGGTCATAGTGGTCACTAAATGAGTCACTGTGGCCGCTGTTTGATTCATGCTGATAGCTGTATGAGGCATGAAGACAGCTTTAGGCATAGTCATGTGGTTCATTGTTACAGCTGTGTAAGCTTTATGGCCCCTGACGAAAGCAATATGAGCGATTCTCATAGCTGTATGAGCACGGACTGATGGCTGTATGAGTAACGGAGATAGCTGCATGAACTAAGATGACAGCTGTATTCATCATGGTGACAGTTGTAGTGATCAAGATGAGAGCTGCATGAATTATAGTAACAGTTCTAAGTGTCACGGTGAAAGCTGTTGTTATGTGATAGCTGTAAAAGCCATGATGGCAGCCGTTTGAGCCATTTTGAAGATGTATTGACAGCTGTAGTAGTCATACTGAAAGCAGCAGTTGCCATGATGACAGATTTGTGAGTCATGGTATGTGTGATGTTAACAGCTGAATTGGTAATGGGTCATAACAATAGCTATACAAGTCAAGGTGACATCTGAATGTGTAATTGCGATATCTGTATGTGTCTTGGTGAAAGCTTAAAAGGCGTGCTAATAGATATCGGAGTCATGGTAAAAGCTGTATGAGTTATGGTAATAGCTGTATGTGTCGTGGTGGCGTGTTGACAGCTGTATGAGTCATCGTGATGGCTGTATTAGTCATGATATGACTCGTCGTGTCAGCTGTATAAGTTATAGTGATCGCTGAATTAGAAACGATAAAAGCTATATCAGTCTTAGTGAGAGGGATGCAAGCAACGTTGACAGCTGTTTGAGTCATGGTGACCGCTATAGGTGTCATGGGTACCATTGTTAGAGTCATGGTGACAACTGAAGTAGTCATAGTGTCAGCTGTAGAAGTCATAAAAAAGCCGTGTGAGTCATGTTGACAGCCTTATAAGCGATGTTGATAGCTACATGAACAATGGTTACAGCTGCATAATTTATAGCTACAGGAGATACGACTGTTGAAAAGGCATAAGTCTTTATGGCAGCTGTATATGAAATTAAGATATCCGAGTCATTTTGGGCGCCGTATGATTCGTGTAGAAGTCGTGCTGGCAGCTGTATGCGTCATGATGGCAGCTGTCTGTGTCATGGGGACCGCTGTATGAGACATGATGACATCTGAAGAAGTCATGGTGACAGCTGTAGGAGTCGTGAGGAAAGCTGTGTGAGTCATGTTGATATGGACAGCTGTATGAGCGATTGGTTTCAGCTGCATGGTTCTTTGTGACAGTTTTTGAGATATGGCTATTGAAAGCGCTGTTGATCGTGGTGACAGCTGTATGTGAATAAAGATATCTGTATGAATCATGGTGGTAGCTGTATAATTCATGGTGATAGTTATAGAAGTCGTGGTGATAGCTATGTGAGTCCTGGTGACAGCTGTATGAGTCATCTTAATTGCTGTATGAGTTATGGTAATAGCTACAACCCTCATGGTGATAGCTGTTTGAGTGATTGAGATAGCTCTATTAGTCTTTTGTTTGTTTGTTTGAATAGAGGTTTAAAGTCCCTGTCAATACTATTTAGGTCATTTTCGAAACGTTGCTTTCATTTTTGTGGGACTTTTACCCGACATTGAGATGAAATGAAATCCCAAGCCCTGTCGCCCTATGAAATCAAAATGTTTATATGCATGGACGGTCCGACTCGCACCGTTTTGCCTGAACAGGCTTAGACCTATGCTGCATACCAGTACTCACGTGCGGTCGGTTTCAGCTCTGCGTGGAAGCACTTTGCATACCGATTTATTTCTCAAAGTCCCGATGGGCGGGAGCTTGCTGTATTAGTCATTATGATAGCTTTATGGGCCATGGTGGTCAATGAATGAGTGACTGTGACAGCCGTTCAAGTCATCCTGACAGCTGTATGAGGCATGAAGACAGCTTTAGGCGTAGTCATCTGGTTCATTGTTACAGCTGTATTAGATATAGTGTTTGCTGTATGAACCCTGCCGACAGCAATATGAGCGATGCTTTAAGCTGAATGAGCACAGACTGGTGGCTCTATGAGTCATGGTGATAGCTGTATGAGCTGTGGTGACAGCTGCATTCGCCATGGTGATAGCTGTTGGGATCACGTTTAGAGCTGCATGAATTATGGTGACAGTTGTAAGAGTCACTGTGGAAGCTGTAAGCATTGGCGATAGCTATATAAGCCATGATGACGATCGTATGAGCCATTTTTAAAGATGCATTAGTCATATTGATAGCTGTAGTAGTTATACTGACACTCGTACCAGAAGTCATGATGATAGATTAGTGAGTCATGGTGACAGCTGTATATGTGATGTTAACAGCTGTATTGGTCATGGTTACAGCCGTATAGGTGTTTACGATAGCTAAAAAGTCAAGTAACACCTGAATGAGTAAAGTTGGTAGCTATAGGTGTCTTGGTGAAAGCTTTAAAGGTCGTGCTGACAGATATCCGAGTCATGGAAATAGCTCTATGAGTTATTGTAATAGCTGTTTGTGTCGTGTTGATAGCTGTACGAGTTATCGTGATTGCCGTATGAGTTATGCTATGAGTCGTCGTGGCAGCTGTATTAGTTATAGTGATTGCTGTATTAGATACGATGAAAGCTATATAAGTCTTAGTGGAAGGGATGCGAGTCATGACGGTAACTGTATGAGTCATGGTGACAAGGTGTCATGGTTACCTTCGTAAGATTCATGCTGACACCTGGAGTAGTGATTGTAAGAGCTATAGAAATCGTAAAGAAAGCTGTTTGAGTCATTGTGACAGCCTTTAAGGTGATGTATGACCAATGGATACAGCTGCATATTCCATGCTGATGGCTACAGAAGCTATAACTGTTGAAAACAGAATAAGTATTGGTGGCAGCTGTATGTGAAATTAAGATACCCGAGACATTGTGTTAGTCATGGTAACAGCTGAATGGGGCATGATAATTACTTAACTGTAGAAATAGCGACAGCAGTAGGAGTCGTGGTGATTGTTGTAAGAACCACAGAGACAGCTGTATGATCCATGATGACAGCTCCTATGTTATGCTTACAGCACTAGGATAGTGTGGTCAGCATCGTCATGGCGATAGCTGTATGGGTGACGATGACGACTTTATCAGTCATGCTGGCAGCAGAACGAGTCATGATGATAGTTGTATGAGTCATGGTGATAGTTGTATGAGCCATGGTTACAACTGTATCAGTCATGATGACAGCAGTATGAGAGTCATTGTGACAGCTGTTTGGGTCATTATGATAGCTGCATGAGCCTTGGAGACAGCTGTAAGTGTCAAAGTGAAAGTTCAATGATTCCTGGTGACAGCTATATGAGTCTGGCATACAGCTGTATGAGACATACTTATGGGTGTAAGAGTCACGGAGACAGAAGTATATGCAATGGAGACAGCTGTTTTCATCACGGTGAAAGCTGTAGGAATCACGCTTAGAGATGCATGAATCATGATGACAGTTATATGAGTCATTGTGATGGCTATCGTAGTCATGGTAAAAGTTGTATGAATGAAGGTATTAGCAGTGTTAGTCATCTTGATATTTCTGTTATTTATAAATGAAATACTGAAAACAATATCAGTAGTATCATACACTGCAAAGCATACAAGGGATACACAATATATAAGAAATAATAAAATAGTAAATCAGTGACATGTGTATGTGCAACCAATTAGCACAGAAAGACTATTTTAAATACAATGGGCCAAAGTAGCACAATGTTGTAAATATTATATGTAAATAGTAATGAAGATATTTCTAACATTCTAATTACAAATAGTACTGTTGCTCTTCATGGGCATATTTATATTTTATAAAAATATTTAAAATAATAGCTATATGAGTCCTAGTTACAGCTTTATTAGTCATTGTCATAGATGTATAAGTCATACGGACAGCTGTTGCAGTCATGGTGACAGTTATAGTAGTCATGGTGACAGCTGAAGGAGTCATGATGATAGCTGTGTGAGTCATGTTGACAAGTGTATAAGTGATGTTAACAGCCACATTGGTACTGATGACAGATGTATAGGTCATGGCGGTAGTTATAGGAGTCATGTTTACAGCTGTAGAAGTCATGACACTAGCAGTAAGAGCCTTGGTGAAAGCTACATAAGTCATGCTGATAGATATAGGCGTCATGGTCACAGCTGTATGGTTATAGCTATGTGTGTCATGGTGACAGCTGCATGAGTCAGCCATCTTTACAGCTGTATTTGTAATGATATGGGTCACCGAGAGAGCTGTATTTGTCAATGTGATAGCTGTATTAGTCACTGTTATAGCTATATAAGTCATTATGATAGCTCTATGAGTCAATGTGTCAGCTGTAAAAGACATGGTGCCAGCCGTATGAGTCAAGATGACTGCTGTTTGGTTTACGGCGTCGTTCATTTCATGGTGACAGCAGTGTTAGTCATTAGCTTCATGGGTTTTGCTGACAACTGTGAGGCGTTGTCACAGTTGTAGGAGCCATGCTGTATGCAACTCGTGACAACGTGATGAGTCATGGTTACAAACGTACGAGTCATCATGACAGCCGTATGGGGCAATTTGACAGTTGTGTAGGTCATAGCAAGAGTAAACGAGTCAAAGTGACAGGGAGTGACATGTGTTTGAGTCATGATGACAGGTGTATGAATCATAATGACAGCTGTGTGAGTCATAATGACAGACGTATGAGTCATCATGACAAGTGTATGAGACCTGTATGATCCCCGCTGACAGCTGAATCAGTCATTGTGATAGCTGTTTGCATCATGGTAGTGGCACTCATAGTATTGACTGTATATGAGTCATGATTTGTGACAGATGCATGGGCCACCATGGCATGCAGCTGTATGTGTCATCGCGACAGCTGTTCAAGCCATGCCGATAGCTGTATGAAACATGTTGATATCTGTATATACTCAGTGATAAGAGTTGTACGGATCATGGTGACAGCTGTATGTGACATGTCGACTGTTCTATGAGTCATTGTGACAGCTGAAAGACATCGTGACAGTCATATAAGTCGTCGAGACAGCTGTATGAACAATGGCTACGAATGCATAGTTCTTGATGATAGCTATAGGAGATACAAATAAATCTCGGTGGCAGTTGTATGTGAAATTTAGATATCTGCGTCATTGTGTGCGCTGTATGATTCCTGGTGATAGCTGTAGAAGTCGTGCTGATGGCTGTATGAGTTATGGTAACAGCTGTGTGAGTGATCTAATTGCTGTATGAGTCATTGCAATATCTACAGTAGATATGGAGATAGATGTTTGCTGTATTCATGTTGATAGCTGAATAGGTCGTGAAAATCGCTGAATTAGTAATGGTGACAGCGGTATGAGTCATGGTGATTACTTTAAGAACCACAGAGACATCTCGAAGAGCCATGATAACAGCTATGAAAGTGCTGCCCGCATACGTCATGGCGATAGCTGTATGAGTGATGATGACAGCTTTATCAGTCATGGTGGCAGCAGTACGAGTCATGATGATAGTTGAATGAGTCATGGTGATAGTTGTATGAGCCATGTAGACAGCTGTATGAGCCATTGTTAAAACTGCATAAGTCATTGTGACAGCAGTATTAGAGTCATTATGGCAGCTATATGGGTCATTGTGATAGCTGTATGAGCCTTGGAGACAGCTGTGAGTGTCACTGACCCCTGGCGACAGCTATATGAGTCATGCTTATAGCTGGATGAGACATACTGATGGCTGTATGAATCACGGTGACAGATGTATGTACCATGGTGACAGCTGCTTTCATCAAGGGGATAGTTTTAGGAATCACGCTTAGAGATGCACGGATCATGATGACAGTTATATGAGTCATTGAGATAGCTTTGGGATTCATGGTGAAAGCTGTCGGAATGAAGGTTTTTTGCTATGTGAGTCCTGTTGATAGTTCTTTAATTTATTTATGAAATACTGATTACAATATCAGTGGAATCATACATTGCAAAGTATACATGACATACACAATATATATGAAAAATAACATAGTAAATCAGTTTACATGTGTATATGAAACCAATTAGAACAGAAAGTGTTAACATCACTTATACACCTGTCAACATGACTCACATCATGATTCCTACAGCTGCCACCATGACTACTACAACTGTCACCATGTCTACAACAGCTGTCAATATGACTCATACATGTTTTACGATGACTTATAAAGCTACCACGTATGATTCATGGTGACAGCAGTATTAGTCATTAGGTTTGTAAGTTATGCTGACAAGTGTTTAAGTAGTCGTGACAGCTGTATGATCCATGCTGTATGCAACTCGTGACAGCATTATAAGTCATGGTTACAGAAGTATGAGTCACCGTGACAGCTGTACGGGTCAATGTGAGTCATAGCAAGAGCTAAACGAGTCAAAGTGATAGAGAGTGGCATGTGTTTGAGTCAGGACGAAAGGTGTATGAGTCATCATGACAGCTATGCGAGTCATAGTGACAGCGGTATGAGTCATCATGACAAGTGTATGAGGCATGATGCAATATTACTATTTAATACAATTCGGAGAAATCTGTAATTGTATTTTAGATATTTATATATCAAATTATAGATATCTATAAATCAAATTATAGATATGTATGATTAACATTATTATCAATATTTTGACATCATAAAATGTAATCAATGATATGTAATATATATTTCTTGATATCTATAAATTTGTCTAATGATATCCATGATTCCTTTTCATATATAGATATCTAAAAATCAAATTACAGATACCATTTCAAGTCTGGATAATAGATATCAAAGTTTTCAATAATGGATATCAGAAAATATATGAAGGATATCAATAAATGTAATTCTTGATATCCTGTAATGTTCATCAATATTTGATCTCTCTATATCGAATAAAAGATATCTATAATTGGAACTATAGATATCCCTTAACACATTATGGATATAATGAAATAAATAATACATATCTAATATTATTTATAGATAAGTAATAATATTTATTGATATCCTATATCTTTGTTCTAGACATCTATAAATCAATTTGTAGATATCTATAAATCAAATTATAGATAATTAACATTATTGATATTAGATATTTATTTCATGATATCCATAATAAGTAAAGGGTTATCAATAATTTCAATAGTAGATATCTATTATTTTGATATATGGATAACAAATATTGAAGAGCATTTTAAAATATCAATAGTTTCATTTATTCATGACCATAATATATTTTATGATATCTATTATTGAAAATTGTGATATCTATAATTCAGCCTTTTAAATGATCTCTTTAATTTGATTTTTAGATATCTATATATGCAAAGAAATTATTGATATCAGGAAACAAATCTATTGGTATCAAGAAATATATATTACATATCACGGATTTCATTTTATGAAAGCAAAACATATAGATAATTATAGATATCAATAATGTTAATTGTACATATCTATAATTTGATTTATTGATATCTATAATTTGATTTATAGATATCTGAACTAAACTACAGTTTATCAATAATTATTGTTAGATATCGATAAATAATATCTCTAATAATGACATCTATGACATCTATAAATCAGTTTGTAGATATCTATAAATCAAATTATAGATAATTAACATTGCTGATATTAGATATTTATTATTTTTGTTCATGATATCCATAGTAAGTAAATGGTTATCAATTATTTCAATAGTAGATATCTATTATTTTGATATATGGATACCAAATATTGAAGAGCATTATAAAATATCAATAGTTTCATTTATTCATGACCAAAATGTATTTTATGATATCAATTATTGAAAATTGTGATATCTATGATTTAGCCTTTTAAAAGATCTCTATAATTTGATTTTTAGATATTTATATATGCAAAGAAATTATTGATATCAGGAAATAAATCTATTGATATCAAGAAATATATATAACATATCATGAATTTCATTTTATGATAGCAAAAAATACAGATAATTATAGATATCAATAACGTTAATTGTTCATATCTATAATTTGATTTATTGATAATTACAATTTGATTTATAGATATCTGTAATAAACTATAGTATATCAATAATTATTGTTAGATATCAATAAATAATATCTATAAAAATGATATCTATAAATAATATCTATAATAATGATATCTAATATATGTTAAAATTATAGATATCTATTTTTCAATTTATAGATATATACATATATAATTCCTTTGCATATATAGATATCTAAAAATCAAATTATGGATATCATTTAAAAGGCTGAATTATAGATGTCACAGTTTTCAATAATGAATAAAAGAAACTATATTATTGATATCAATAAATGTAATTATATTTTCTTAAATATTTAACATCTTTCCATCGAATAACAGATATCTATAATTCGAATTATAGATGTCCCTAAATGTATTATGTATATCATAAAATAGATAATAGATATCTAATATTATTTATACATATCTAATAATATTTATTGCAATCCAATAGTTTTATTATAGATATCAGAAATTTTATTAATAAATATCTTGAAATTCAAGCTGACCTCGGTAGCTCAGAGAGATGTAGGTCTGACTGGTGATCAAGAGGACACGTGTTCGAGTCCTGTCTGTGTCGGCAACATTCTTTCCTGGACATGGATCATGAAATCTTTTTTACAGTCATTTTCTGAATTCTGCTGATTCAAGAAGAGCAGTTGTCCGTTTCTGTGAAAGAATGTGCACTGTACTAATCATGAAACGCGTCTATAAAGCTTTTGACCCTCTTGAACCCCACTTTTATATAGTAAAACTTGGGTTGGCAGGGGTAAACCTTTTTTTTCTTATTTCTGCTCCAAAATATAGATTGTGGGTACTCGTTAGAACCGCCTCGGTGAAGCGGTTCTAACGTGTAACCAGAATCTCTATTTTAAGCAGAAATAAGAAAAATATCACAATTTGTCATCTTTAAAAGTTTCCTTTTTGTGGCGATAAACTTTACAATGAATTTGTATAGGCAGTGTTTTCGAAATGTGGTTAACAGCTTACGTATAAGCTTGCCCACGAAAAGTGTGGAATGGTAAACTGACCGGCTTAAAAATGACCTAAATAGTTAGGACTGGGCCGTTAAACTCCAATACAAACAAAATCTTGAATTTCAATTAAATAGTAAAATGGCACCTCATAAATGAAGGTAGGTAAGGATTTGTTAAAGGATACTTTGTTTGATGCAAAGAAATTATGAATGCAACGTTCCTTCCCTATGGCAAGCAATTTTACTATTTATTATGGAATGTAGATATGTGATATATTATATCAAATATCTTATATAGGATATAAGATATCTTATATCCTATATAAGATATCTAAGATATCTTATATCCTATATAAGATATCTGATATAACAATTAAGATATCTTATATCCTAAAGAAGATATCTTATATCCTATATGAGATATCTTATTTAATTCTGCAATTCAGATATCTGATATGATTTATAAGATATCTTATATGTTAAATAAGATATCTTATATAACATATAAAATATCTTGTTTACTAAAACATATAAGATATCTTATATGCTGTCTAAGATATCTAATATACTATATAAGATATCTTATATAGCATATAAAATATCTTATATAACATATCAGATATCTGATATATTATATCAGATATCTTATCTATATTTGTATATAAGATATCTTAATCGGTATGTCAGATATCTTATTTAACATATATCTTATATACGTTTGATAAATAAGATATCTTAATTAACATATACGATATCTTATATAAATTGGAAATAAATGACAAGTAATAGTCACTTCCTCTCCATTAGACTGCTACAGAGGACTGGAGAAATTCTAATTATTAATAATAAACTGTAATTGTACATATGTGTTTATAAATAAAACGGGGTTCCCAAACAGGTGCGATCAGATTAAAGACTACATCTTTTTCTTTTTCTTTTTTTCGAGAGAGAATAAATCCAGCTTGCTTTTGTTTGTATAATTTAATAACCCTCCCTTACAAGATAGTGGAAGTATTAATTAACTTCAAACTTGAGTTATGCCAAGCACTGCTCGTTGCATGTATTTTGACAAAAACAAAAAAACAAAGACTCTCACCAGACTGTCCATATATTCAGCCTGGTTTCTGCCTCTACTTTTCGCATAATTAGTTCAATTTTTCTTTGTCCCTTTTATCCTTTTTTTCACCAAATGGAATCTTCCTGCTTATTTATGACAGTAGCCCATTTCGAAAATTAGGTATGACACATGATGACAGGTTGTGTAATCTGAATATAGCTGAATATTTTATTAATAGTGTAGGCCCTGATCTGATCTGGGCCTGCACTGTTTGCCAGGGTTTCTGGTACAAAATGGGTTATGGAATGTTAGGCATAAATGGGGGTAGTCATTCGTTGGCAGTTTCGGGGATACTTAATTATTTTTGGTAAAATATATTAGATACCTTATTTGTCATATAAGATATCTTAAATAGTATATAAGATATCTATTATGCTATATAAGATATATAATATATTATTTGTTTGTTTGATTTGAGGTTTAACGTCCCCGTCAACACTGAGTGAAGGTCATTTTGGAGACGTTGCTTCCAATTTTGTGGGACTTTTACCCAACATTGAGATGAAATGACATCTCAAGCCCTGTCGCCCAATGAAACCAACAGGGTTTATTAGCATGGACGGTTCCCCTCGCACCACGGTTCCTGGTAAGGCTTAGATCCTCTTTGCGGTTTACCAGTACTAGTGTGCGGGCCGGATTCAGCTCTGCGTGGAAGCATCATGCAGCCCATATATTTCTTCAAGCCCCTATGGGCGGGGGCCAGTATAATATATTAAATAAGATATCTGATATAGGATATAAGATATCTTATTTACTGGAATATATATCTGATATGCTAAATAAGATATCTAATATACCAAATAAGATATCTAATATAACATATAAGATATCTTATATAATATATGAGATATCTTATATATCATATAAGATATCTTATTTCCCTTATTACATAAGATATCTTATATATTACATAAGATATCTTATATAATATATAAGATATCTGATATGTTATATAAGATATCTTATATGCTATATTAGATATCTTATTTAGCATATCAGATAGCTTATATATTTTGATAAATAAGATATATATCATACTAGATATCCTATATCCTATATTAGATATCTTATATCCTATATAAGATATCTAATAAAGCATATATAATATCTTATATAACATATCAGATATCTTATATACTATGAGAGACTCTCAGGACAGAAAGCAAATAGAAAACGTCAAAAGTGAGAAAGACCTTGGCGTAACATTTGACTCGGACCTCTCATTTAGTGAACACATAGCGTCAAAGGTAAAGCGAGCGAACCAAGCACTTGGCACCATTAAAAATTCATTCACATACTTAGAAAAGGACATTTTCATCCCTCTCTACAAGGCGTACATTAGACCTCACCTAGAATATGCTAGTGTGGTGTGGTCCCCTACGTATCAGAAAGACATCATCTCCATAGAACAAGTGCAGCGAAGGGCAACACGTATAGTACCTGGAATGCAGAACCTCAGCTACGAGGAAAGACTAAAGGAGCTTGGTCTACCCACTCTAATGTACCGTAGGGAAAGAGCTGACATTATCCAAGTGTTTAAGGTCCTTCATGATTACGAGGAGATTAACATCAAAGACAGTCTAAAGCGAAACACAAACAGCAACACAAGGGGCAACGTCTTCAAACTAGAGAAAACTCGACCACAGAACCGGCTCGGTCAAAACAGATTCTGCAACAGAGTCACAAATAGCTGGAACGCTCTTACAAACATCTCAGTGTGTGCGGACTCCGTCAACTCGTTCAAGTCCCGTTTAAACAGCGAGTGGAAACACAAAGACAATAAATTCACCATACCCGGCTACAGTAGGTTTACGCAGCCTTCTAGCGCAGACTACAGAAAACCGTATAGTAGAGATCCCAGATCTAGATTGGCCCACAACGAGTCGAAGGACTCATCAACGGGTAGCAGCCTAAGGTAAAACTAAGGTAAGGTAAAACATATAAGATATCTTATTTATTATATTATATATATATAAGATATCTTATATAATAAATAAGATATATAATATATATCTTATATAATAAATAAGATATCTACAATCCATAATAAATAGACCGGCCCCGATAGCTTAGTCGGCAGAGAGTCCGCTCCGGGGAACGGGAGGTCACGGGTTCGATCCCGGGCCGCGACATACCAAAGTCGTTAAGAATGGTACTAGCTGCTCCTCGCTTGGCACTCAGATTTACGGGGTAGAGCTAGGACTGGTCGACCCAGTGTCAGGATAATGTGACTGGCTGTGGTATCATGTAATGTGTCTGAGACATGATACTTCAGTGAGGCAGCACTATAAAAGTGAGCATTGCGCTCCCTGTCAAAACCAGACACCGTAGTGATATGACTGAAAAATTGTTGAAAGGGACATTAAACACGAATTCACACACACACTCCATAATAAATAGTAAAATGGCTTGCCATACTTCCCAGTCACCACGGGATACAATACCCTACCTTCACAGTGACATTTGCCGTACTAGGACCATGACGAATTTATTGACAATTTTCTCTCCAGCGGACAATTCAGCTGATAGAGGATGTATGATTACAAATACCATGTGTAATAATTAACATATGTCAGAGTCTTACTTCTAGTGTGTGTGGATCATGAGAATTAATTATTACTTTGATAAACCTAAGACTTAGTATTCTCAGGTGAACAGGTTGTCAGTCAGTTGGTTGTAAATAATAAATCGAAAGTAGAAAATCAGGCCGGAAATGCAAAACGTGGAGCCAGCGCTCTCCAGCCGGCGCATGCGTATTGCATGGTGACTGGCATGGTTACTGGTTCCATCAATTCTACGGTGTTTCGTGAGTTTCAACATAAAGTGAATTTTACGGGGGTCTCACTATTAACCGACAACAACCGTTTAGGTGATTTATTTAAGTTATTTTTTGTATAATGTTTGTTTAATTTTGGTATACAACCGTTATAAAAATCATAAATGAAATATTTCGTATGTACAAGGGAGGCAACAATTCGTCTTAACCGCACCAAGTCATGCAGTCTATCTATCTTTCTATCTATCTATCTATCTATCTATCTATCTATCTATCTATCTATCTATCTATCTATCTATCTATCTATCTATCTATCTATCTATCTATCTATCTATCTATCTATCTATCTATCTATCTATCTATCTATCTATCTATCTATCTATCTATCATGAGTCGGTCACATTTGGCCATTACCTCAGTCGGTAACTGGACAAATCGGCCCCTAACAAACTCGGCCCCTAACCAACCTCGTCCCTAACAAATTCGGCCCCTGACAAACTCGGCCCCTTTTGTATATTAATGATAGAAATGATAATAATATTAATAGTGTTGTGTTTTACTTACATATAGTAAATACATGGTTAGTGTCTTTAATAATAAAATATAATCGGTGAATCTTAGACAATTTTATAGGGGCGAGCTTTAGCGAGCCCCTGTAAAATTGTCGCAGCAAACCGATTATATTTTTATTATTAAAGACACTAATCATGTATTTAGTTTATACCGCAATTAAAAAATCAAGGGGTTTTGCGATAATTTAGCAAATTTAAGCAAAAAAAAAAAAAGACAGCAGACAGTGTGGCATGTTAAACGACATTCAGTGCCATGGCGCGCACACGTAGTATAACGTGACGTCAACGAGTGCAAAGATTCTGACGTCACCACGCCAGAAAAACGTAGGAAACAGCATGGATGCTCGAATAAAAGTTTCTCAGCGCTTTACATTCTGTATGAAAATCTGCAAATAGGTAGTTTATTTTAGCTTTAGATATTATTTTCGAGGTTGAGACTCAACTGGAGTAGCAGTGCGCAGTTATTCCAAAGGACCATTCAAACCAGGAGAGGCCGAGACCGAGAAGATAAGAATTTAGCTGAAATTTCTGAAAATCTGTTCAAATAAATATTGCAAAGATTTAAACTTGCAGTTTCTTTGTTTTCCCATGTATATAAGGGTGCATATTTTTGCTTACACTTGTAAATTAGTGGCCTGAAAAGTAGGTCCGGTCTATTAACGGTCACTAGACGTATTGTAGGTCAGTAGAAGGTATTATAGGTCACTACCGATTATAGCGTGCAGTTATTCGACCCCCTTTATATGGTTACTAGAATGCCTGATTGCGGTATAAATAAAAGATAAAATTTGTAAATGCATAAATTTTTGTGTCCATCCATCGATTCATCCATTGATTGACCTTAATTATTGGTCATTATCATATTCATTTAAACAACCGTAAATAAACGTACGAACATGTACTGTATCTTTTTTTAGCCTTTCAAGTAGAATAAACAGATGATATTAGTTTCCTTCTCTGTCCGCTTAATACAATGCAGAATGATTTAATATCTAGAATGACTGTCCCAATCACTACTGGATGACCGACTCAGTATATGAAGATAGATAGATAGTTTTACAGTGTTCACTACTGTTTTTTAGTCCTTTCCTTATGTGTACTACACAAAACTTGTGTATTTTTGTTCGTTTTTAGCATGTCTAGTAATGAATGCATGTTACATATTTATGTTACCGTCCATGCATATAAACCCTATCTGTTTCATTGAGCGACAGGGCTTGGGATGTCATTTCATCTCAATGTCGTATAAAAGTCCCACAAAATTGAAAGTAACGTCTCCAAAATGACCTGTATAGTGTTGACAGAGCCGTTAAACCTCAAATCAAACTCAGGAAAGGCCACAATCTAAGAACGCAGAGGCACACACAAAAACGGACGGAACACTAACCAACGGCACAAAGCCAAATAACAAATAAGACACTGCAAAAGAACAATTCGAGGTATGTAATGTTCATACTTTCCAAGCAGCGAGAATATTTCTGCTCTTAAAAATAAGGCGTGTCCGCGACGTTCCTAACTTCATGTGCAGCTCGGCCCGATCTATCTGCTTAGTCAAAACAGCGAACAACCGCACTGATCAGAGTGCCGATGCGCAGGCTGATCTGCGCATTTATTATTCGCATGTGCAAAAAAAAAACTACCTGCTTAGTGTCAGAAGCCGTTCAAATGAATAAAGTAGAAGTAAAACAAAGATCAGGAATCGATACAATTAACTTACTCCACCCATCAAAGACACCAAAGCGAAAGAAATACAAACATTAAGCGACCAGACCATAATGGAAACCTAAACAAAGGAAGGCCATAAGGACAGTTACTTTCCCACAAAATGGCCATATGGCCATCCAAAATTAAAAGACGCAAGTGATACACACAGTAAGTAACAAACAACAACATAAATAAATCGCCACAGAAGAACCGCCTTGGAACGGTCAGTGGAAAGATTTCCACTGGGGGGGGGGGGGGGTGGCTTAAATCGATTTTACGTGGCCACAATCCTCGCCCTTACTTCCGCCGCGATTTAGACAAATAATTTGTTCAGTCCGCATGAAGGCCTCCTAACTCATCAGTGCAGCATCTCCGTGAACACAAATAATCAAAGAACCACAGAGGTGAGACAACGGTGAGGACTCGACAGCAAGAAACCACTGAAATGCTGGAGCAAAAGAAAACCAACAGTTAGACTCCGATGGGCCCGACAAGAGACAGAGCATCAGGCACCAACCAACATTACCTTGAATTAGATCTCTCTAATTCTCAATAAGCCTTTACGTTGGTACCGTCATAGAATCTGAGGCCTGACCCACCGGCGTTTGGCATATAGCAGCCTTAGTAATCATACTCTCCAAGCAGGGAACAAAAGCGCTGATCAGAGTGTGCAGATGTGCAGGCTGATCTGCGCATTTGTTATTCGCATGTGCAATTTTCCGGTGTTCTCGTTATGTGATTAAAGACTTGTAATGGTTACGGTAATTACTTAGTACTTCCCATCCAATTATCAAATAATAATAATCGAATCAACAGGCACGCGTCAGTGATTTACTCAACATAATCCAATTAAAAGATTATTTAATATCATTAGCAGTTACCTAAGAATGCGTAACAGTCCAATAAATATAAAAAATCTCCAGTTTGAAAAGGTAAACACTAAGACAAATATGTTCTAGAATGGGTTATGTATGTATTATTTTAGGTTAACTATTGCTGATCTTCCACCTTTACCCAAACTAAATTAATAGTTGGTTAGGGGCCGAGTTTGAAGGGACCGAGTTTGTCAGGGGCTGAGTGTGACAGGGGCCGGATCTTCATATACTCCAACACCCTCTCTCGAGTATTATGTCTAGCTTCGAAAACTGCCTATGCCCTTGCGGGCATTTTCGGCAGGTGTAAGTACACTCCAGATTTGCAGGTTGAAAGCATACACAGTAACCATGTAGTTACGGTAATGATCTTTAACCCGCACAGGGGATGGTTCTCCATGCACAAGGGGCCTCCAGTTAACAACCCGATCCGAAGGACGGTGCACTTTATAAACGCAGAGGAGATCAACGTTCAAAGGTTTGATAGGTTGGTTCTGCCCGAGGTATGCAGAGACCTTATTTTTAGGGCATATCATGATGACCTTGGACACCAAGGTCGTTATCGTACCGCTTCCTTGATTCGTCAGCGCTTTTTCTGGCCATACATGAACAAGTATATCCGAAAACGAGTTCAGCAGTGCGAACTATGTATATGCCGTAAAACAGCTCCCGCTAAGTCCGCGCATTTGGTTAATATTACGTCAGCCGCGCCGATGGAACTTGTCTGCATCGATTATCTTTCTTTGGAAAGATCGAAGGGCGGGTTCGAAAGCATCCTTGTAGCCAAGGACCATTTCAGTCGCTATGCGCAGGCTATTCCAACTAGGAATAAGACTGCTCGAACAACTACCCAAGCCTTGTCCGAGAACTTCTTTGTTCATTACAGCTTTCGGTATTGAAATTATGTATGTGTGTGTGTGTGTGTGAAATATTGGGTGTTGACTTTCAGTGAATACGATAAAGGAAGCAACTCGTGCAAAATTTATACGTGAAGTTTTACGTTTTCTACCTTATTTTGGAAACGACTTCGACAGTTAGGTTCTGCGAATCAAGCGTTTGAAAGCATTTAATTTATTTTCATTAGCGGCATTGCTAAACAGTGTTACATGTAATCTGTTGCCTAAAGTAGCAGAAATAGAGTAGTGTCAAAAGCCCATTATGCGAATGTCTGTCTGCTTTCATCTCGTCATCTCGGAGTGTGCCCTTACCCAAGTATTCCTTTAAACCGGGTGTTGACAAACCGTGCACTATAGAAGTGGAGGCAATGATCAGGAATCGATACAATCAACCCACAGATCCCATCAGAGACACCAAAGGGGAAGAAACACAAACACGAAACAACAGACCTAAAGGAAACATCAATAGCGGAAACACGAAACAACAGACCTAATGGAAACATCAATAGCGGAAAGCCAAAAGGACAGTTAATTTCCCACAAAATGGTCAATAGGCTATCTAAAATAAAATAATATACGCGACACAAACATCCAAAGACAAACCATAACAAAAATAAACCGTGACAGAAGAACCCCGTTGTAACGGTCAGCGGAGACGAATTCCACTAGGGGGCTTAAATCGATTTTACGTGGCCACAATCCTCGCCCTTACTTCCGTCGCGATTTAGACAAATAATTTGTTCAGTCCGCATGAAATGCTGGAGCAAAAGAAAACCAAAAGTTAGACTCCGATGGGCCCGACCAGAGATAGAGCATCAGGCACCAACCAACATTACCTTGAATTAGATCTCTCTAATTCTCAATAAGCCTTTACGCTGGAACCGTCATAGAATCTGAGGCCTGACCCACCGGCGTGCAATTAAAGAGGAAAGAAAAGTTGTCAACCGTGATTGGGTTAACTACCATGCATGCAGTCTGTCGTATAACATTTATGTTGTACCCAATCTTTTTATATCGAAGCATGATTTTACGAAATTGGGTGCTGAAGTCATTGCGGTTATATATTTTTCTGAATTTATATTCTAAGTCGCCATAAAATTCGGGTTCCGATAGACCTTGTTGCAGAAGAGATTTAAGTCCAATATTGAATTTTGAAATTAAATCAGAATGACGTCTATAAAATTCTGAAAAGGCTTTGCGTGGTTTATGGTACCGATAACCCTGATTAAGAAGTTTAGCCGGTAACAATTTATTACGAGTGTTGAAGTCAGTTACATGACTACACACTCTGGCAAATCGAATTAATTGCGAAATATAAACGCCATAGGATGGCGCACGAGGAACATCACCATCCAAAAAAGGAAAATTTACAATCTCAGAATCAAAATCATCGCGTTTATCATAAATTTTGCACGAAACAAACCCATCTACAATAGATAGACGTAAATCCTAAAACGGGCCCTCGGTATCAGAAGAATTTGCTTTATTTTACTGAAGTTCTGGGGGGTAAATTTGACTGATCAAACCATCGAAATAGGTCGGGCCCATCGGGGTCTAACTGTTTAGTTTTCTTTTACTCCAGCATTTCAGTGGTTTCTTGCTGTCAAGTCCTCACCGTTGTTTCATCTCTGTGGTTGTTTGATTATTTGTGTTCACGGAGATGTTGCACTGATGAGTTGGGAGGCCTTCATGCAGACAGAACAAATTATTTGTCTAAATCGTGACGGAAGTAAGGACGAGGATTGTGGCCACGTAAAATCGATTTAAGCCCCCCAGTCGAATTCGTTTCACTGACCGTTCCAAGGCGGTTCTTCTGTCGCGGTATATTTTTGTTATGGTTTTGTGGGAAAGTAACTGTCCATATGGCCTTCCTTTGTTTAGGTTTCCATTATGGTCTGGTCGCTTAATGTTTGTATTTCTTTCCCTTTGGTGTCTTTTATGGACGGAGTAAGTTAATTGTATCAATTCCTGATCTTTGTTTTACTTCTACTTTGTCTGAAGTTTGGAGGCATTCATGCGGGCTGAAAAATTGTTTGTCTAAATCGCGACGGAAGTAAGGGCGAGGATTGTGGCCACGTAAAATTGATTTAAGCCCCCCCCCCCCTCCCCCCCAGTGCAATTCGTTTCCGCTGACTGTTCCAAGGCGGTTCTTCTGTCGCGGTTTATTTTTGTTATGGTTTGTCTTTGGGTGTTTGTGTCGCTATATCATTTTATTTTTGATAGCCTATTGGCCATTTTGTGGGAAAGTAAATATCCTTTCGGCTTTCCGCTATTGATGTTTCCATATTTGGGTCTGTTGTTTCATGTGTGTTTCTTTCCCTTTGGTGTATCTGATGGGAGCTGTGGGTTAATTGTGTCGATTCCTGATCATTGCCTCCACGTCTATTATTAATATTTAATATATCATTCAACTATCTAGAAGTGGATCTAAAAGTTTCAATGATTTCAGACTAGTTTTCAGCAGAAAGGTGCACCATGAAGTCTCTCTCATACATTACGAAAACACGCCTATACAAATACAGTGTTTCCTTTATCGCCGAAAAAATGAAAATTTTAAGATGAAAAATTGTGATATTGTTATTATTTCTGCACAAATATAGATTGTTGGTTCTCGTAAGAACCGCCTCATCGAGGCGGTTCTAACGAGTAGCCACAATCTATATTTTAGAGCAGAAATAAGAAAAATAAGGTTTAGCCCCGTAAACCCCAGTTTTACTATATAAAAGTTGGGTTCAATGGGTCAAAATGGCATTGGCGTGTTTTCGAGATGACAAAACAAAAGCAAATCAGCCACAAGTGGTGCGCAATTAGTACCCATCGGAATACCCACAACTTGTCTAAATAACTTAGTACCAAATCTTATGTAAATATTGTCAAGTAGAAAGGTGAGAGCTTCACACACTTTCTGACATGACCATAAAGTATAATTTTTATGCTCTTCAGAAGTGAAAAAACATTTTTACAGTGCATGCAAGATAGAGGAAGTCATGCCCAGATCCGACGTGGCAAAAAGCTGCGTCTGATCATGGGTCTTAGATATAGCTATTTTTCACACTTTTATGCTTCAGCATTGACAATACAGACCTTGATGAGCTTTGATTGCATGAGAAAGCAGAGAATAAAGAGTTTAACATTTCTAATTTCTATCATTAATGATCTGAAAATGGAGTCTAAATTTAGCCAAACTCGGTCCATATAAAACACTTTTATTTTGCAAATAACCCAGTTAAAACTATTATAAAGCAATACTATCATCGTGGGCCTTTATTTTTGAATAACATTTGAGTTACCTGACTCCTAATAACATATATAATCGTCAAATTTTTCACATGTCCCCAAACAAAAAGTCACCATTTGTGGGTCAAATTCGAAAAAAATCGGCATTTTCAACCGACAATATTTCAATTTTCTGATTGGAGGTTTGAATCAGTGTGTTCATAAACCATTGAACCAAAACCAGTTAATTCTTAATAATAAAAACTATAATTGGAAGCAATGATCAGGAATCGATACAATTAACCCGATGGGCCCGACCAGAGACAGAGAATCAGGCACCAACCAACATAACATAGAATTAGATTCTCTCTAATTCCCAGTAATCCTTTACGCTGGAACTGTCATAGAATCTGAGGCCAGACCCACTGGCGTGCAATTAAAGAGGGAAGCAAAGTTGTCAACCATGCATGCAGTCTGTCGTATAACATTTATGTTGTACCCAATCCTTTTATATCGAAGAATAATTTTACGAAATTGGGTGCTGTGGTTATATATTTTTCTGAATTTATATACTAAGTCACCATAAAATTCGGGTTCCGAAAGACCTTGCTGCAGAAGAGATTTAAGTCCAATATTGAATTTTGAAATTAAATCAGAATGACGTCTATAAAATTTTGCAAAGGCTTTGCGTAGTTTATGGTACCGATGACCCTGATTAAGAAGTTCAGCAGTTAACAATTTATTACGAGTGTTGAAGTCAGTTACATGACTACACACTCAGGCAAATCAAATTAATTGAGAAATATAAACGCCATATGATGGCGCACGAGGAACATCACCATCAAAAAAAAAAAAAAAAAAATACAATCTCAAAATAAAAATCATCGCGTTTATCATAAATTTTGCAAGAAACAAACTCATCTACACTAGATAGATGTAAATCCAAAAGTAGAAAAGGAGGCAATGATTAGGAATCGATACAATTAACCCACAGCTCCCATCAGAGACACCAAAGGGAAAGAAACACAAACATGAAACAACAGGCCCTAATGGAAACATCAACAGCAGAAAGCCAAAAGGACAGTTACTTTTCCACAAAATGGCCAATAGGCTATCCAAAATAAAATAACACAAGCGAAAAAACATCCAAAGACAAACCATCACAAAAATAAACCGCGACAGAAGAATTGCTTTGGAACGGTCAGCGGAAACGAATTCCACTGGGGGGGGGGGGGGCTTAAATAGAGTTTACGTGGCCACAACCCTCGTCTACACAGTAATCATTTAATTACGGTAGGGTTCTTAAACCTGCACAGGAGGTGGTTAAGGTCCCGATCTGAAGGACTGTGCACTTTATGACATTCATCCCTGCTAATGATGCCAATGGAGCGTGTTCGGACACCGAAATTGTATCACCCGCTGCCAGGGATCGATCCAGGAACCTCTAGCATCAGAGGCAAGTGCACTAACCACTGAGCTATCACGCTAATCGAGATCTGCGGTTTTGGCATTCGCCGCAAAAGAGGGAAAGTAGAAGTAAAACAAAGATCAGGAATTGATACAATTAACTTACTCCACCCATAAAATACACCAAAGGGAAAGAAATACAAACATTAAGCGACCAGACCATAATGGAAACCTAAACAAAGGAAGGCCATAAGGACAGTTACTTTCCCACAAAATGGCCATATGGCCATCCAAAATTAAAAGACACAAGTGATACACACAGTAAGTAACAAACAGCAACATAAATAAATCGCCACAGAAGAGCCGCCTTGGAACGGTCAGTGGAAGATTATCACTGGGGGGGGGGGGGGGGGGGGGGGGGGGCTTAAATCGATTTTACGTGGCCACAATCCTCGCCCTTACTTCCGTCGCGATTTAGACAAATAATTTGTTCAGTCCGCATGAAGGCCTCCTAACTCATCAGTGCAACATCTCCGTGAACACCAAAATCAAAGAACCACAGAGGTGAGACAACGGTGAGGACTCGACAGCAAGAAACCCGCTGAAATGCTGGAGCAAAAGAAAACCAACAGTTACACTCCGATGGGCCCGACCAGAGACAGAGCATCAGGCACCAACCAACACTACCTTGAATTAGATCTCTCTAATTCTCAATAAGCTTTTACGTTGGAGCCGTCATAGAATCTGAGGCCTGACCCACCGGCGTGCAATTAAAGAGGGAAGCAAAGTTGCCAACCGTGATAGGGTTAACTACCATGCATGCAGTCTGTCGTTTAATATCCATGTTGTACCCAATCTTTTTATATCGAAGAATAATTTTACGAAATTGGGTGCTGAAGTCATTGCGGTTATATATTTTTCTGAATTTATATACTAAGTCACCATAAAATTCGGGTTCCGATAGACCTTGTTGCAGAAGAGATTTAAGTCCAATATTGAATTTTGAAATTAAATCAGAATGGCGTCTATAAAATTTTGAAAAGGCTTTGCGCAGTTTATGGTACCGATAACCCTGATTAAGGAGTTTAGCCGTTAATAATTTATTACGAGTGTTGAAGTCAGTTACATGACTACACACTCTAGCAAATCGAATTAATTGCGAAATATAAACGCCATAGGATGGCGCACGAGGAACATCACCATCCAAAAAAGGAAAATTTACAATCTCAAAATCAAAGTCATCGCGTTTATCATAAATTTTGCACGAAACAAATCCATCTACAATAGATAGATGTAAATCCAAAAACGGGGCCTCGGTATCAGAAGAATTTGTTTTATTTAACTGAAGTTCTAGGGGGGTAAATCTGACTGATCAAACCATCAAAATAGGTATTATCAATATTTAATAAATCATCTAAATATCTAGAAGTGGAGATAAAAGCTTCAATAATTTCAGATTGGTTATCAATGGAAAGCGACAAAATGAAGTCTCTTTCATAACAATACAAGAACAGATCAGCCACAAGAGGTGCGCAATTAGTACCCATCGGAATACCCACAATTTGTCTAAATAACCGAATCTAATATAAATATTGTCAAGTAGAAAGGTGAGGGCATCACACACTTTCTGACATGACCAAAGTGTATAATTCTTATGCTCTTTAGAAGTGAAAAATGCATTTCTGACATTACATGCAAGGTAGAGAGAATCTTCTCTGTGAAAAGCCCATTCAATTAAATCATTAAGCTTTTCTTTTATAAGATTATGAGGAAGTGTAGTGTAAAGAGTGGAAAAAATCGTAAGTAGACAGACTAGAAGCACGAAAATGTCTGGATTTCAATTTATTTAAAACCTCATTCGAATTTTTATAGACCAAAACAGATTTCTTCCTGATCTTTCAAAGACTTTATCACAATATTTAATTACATGCGTTTTAATAGCAGTAAGACAGGAAGTTACTATGCATTGCACAAAGATTTAGCAAATCGATTGATCCTAGCGCAAACTTGACATGTCAAATTATGACGTGAGCCGTATGTGAATGAGGGTATTTTTGGACGGAAATTTACAACAGTCATTAAAGTCTGTTTCATAATCGCGACGAGAGGGATAAATAGGAATGCTCAGCGGTTTACGATCGGTTTCAGATTATGCCGCTCAATCTATTTCTCTAAGCCCCGACGGGCGGGGCCTTAGTATATGAAGTTTAAATCTGAAAATGATTATGGCGATGAATGTGTCAATTTATGTTTTATCAGCTATCGCCAGCTTTAACCATGGACAGAAACCACAAAAGCTCTTTGTTGATATACACGAGCATCAAAAGCTCTGACAAGATCGGCATTGTGCGCAGGCTATAATCAGACATGGACCTTTCAAGCACCAACAACTTTATGGGTCGATTGTTTGTCAATCGACCTAAAGTTACTAAGCATAAAAACGCTTCAGTGCTGAAGTCCATGTGACTAGCACTGATTTGCACGAAACCCATATAACTTATTTATAGAAAATAGTAGCGTTAATTTGATCGCAGTAGGTTATCTATAGAAACTGGACTGGAACCATGAGTCGGGCTTGACAAATGTCGTAGACCCCGCCACAGAACACGACGTCTTATATGGGTCTGGACTCTTTGCTCACAGTACAGGAATTAAGGATCAGACGACGCAAAACGCAGCGTCTGATCAGGGTCTACACTTTTTGCTTAAACACTTGAATTTAAGGGTTAAACAAAACATTTTATGTCCAGGACTATTTTCCCAGCCTACACTCGGAGACAATCGACCCACCGGTATTCAACGGACGTTAAACCTCAAATCAAACAAACAAATCAATGCTTTGATTTTCATCAGCATGCTGATGAAATACCATTCAGAAAAGTTTTGAGATTAATTTTGCCATACACTGTTGCCACGCATCCAGCTGAAAGAGCCATACAAACCGAAGTTGAAAATCTTAGCAAGTGTTCTAATCTCTCTCTCTCTCTCTCTCTCTCTCTCTCTCTCTCTCTCTCTCTCTCTCTCTCTCTCTCTCTCTCTCTCTCTCTCTCTCTCTCTCTCTCTCATTCTCTCTCAGTCGATAGCCTTGTCACAGTCTTCTGTCGAGACAAGACAATCAACGAATGAGCACTCTGTATCTTGCTAAAAGAGTGAGTGAATATTTGAGTTTAACATCTCACCAACAACTAAGGTCATACGGCGACGGGGCCTCGGTTTAAAGACTCATCCGAAATTATTGAGAAGCCCCGGGATCGATCCTGCGACCCCTGGTTTACAAGGCGAGTAGCATAACTACTGTACCATGGAGGCTTCTGTCTTGCTATTAAGAAGACAGCATGTATGACGGATAGCATAGTCATGGCATTGAGCGTAGAGGAAAATCAGATTTTCCGTCACTGACAAAACCATAAGTACGAGTAGTCCTAACTCCATTGTTTGGTCAAAGCAAGCTGAAAGCTTCAGGTACCTTAACTAGAAGTATGGCGAACTAGTTCATACTCACATTCTGACCATTTCATGGAAGACGAAGACTAGGCGGCTCTCTTGAATTTCCACGGCCCCCGCCCATAGGGGCTTGAAGAAATATATGGGCTGCATGATGCTTCCACGCAGAGCTGAATCCGGCCCGCACACTAGTACTGGTAAACCGCTTAGAGGATCTAATAGAAATCAAAAATGAGTTCCTTTAAGAGCAATGAAAACATTTATAAGAAAGAAGATGGGTCATACTACGTAGTTTCGGCTAATGAAAAGTAGAAGTAAAACAAAGGTCAGGAATTGATACAATTAACTTACTCCACCCATAAAAGACACCAAAGGGAAAGAAATACAAACATTAAGCGACCAGACCATAATGGAAACCTAAACAAAGGAAGGCCATAAGGACGGTTACTTTCCCACAAAATGGCCATATGGCCATCCAAAACCAAAAGACACAAGTGATACACACAGTAAGTAACAAACAACAACATAAATAAATCACCACAGAAGAGCCGCCTTGGAACGGTCAGTGGAAGATTTCCACTGGGGGGCTTAAATCGATTTTACGTGGCCACAATCCTCGCCCTTACTTCCGTCGCGATTTAGACAAATAATTTGTTCAGTCCGCACGAAGGCCTCCTAACTCATCAGTGCAACATCTCCGTGAACACAAAAATCAAAGAACCACAGAGGTGAGACAACGGTGAGGACTCGACAGCAAGAAACCGCTGAAATGCTGGAGCAAAAGAAAACCAACAGTTAGACTCCGATGAGCCCGACCAGAGACAGAGCATCAGGCACCAACCAACATTATCTCTCTAATTTTCAATAAGCCTTTACGTTGGAGCCGTCATAGAATCTGAGGCCTGACCCACCGGCGTGCAATTAAAGAGGGAAGCAAAGTTGCCAACCGTGATTGGGTTAACTACCATGCATGCAGTCTGTCGTATAATACCCATGTTGTACCCAATCTTTTTATATCGAAGAATGATTTTACGAAATTGGGTGCTGAAGTCATTGCGGTTATATATTTTTCTGAATTTATATACTAAGTCACCATAAAATTCGGGTTCCGATAGACCTTGTTGCAGAAGAGATTTAAGTCCAATATTGAATTTTGAAATTAAATCAGAATGACGTCTATAAAATTTTGAAAAGGCTTTGCGTAGTTTATGGTACCGATAACCCTGATTAACGAGTTGAAGCCTCATCAGTGACCCTGTAATGATCCGGCAAAGAAAGCCAGAGGAAACATACTGCAATTTTGAGAATTTCGAATAGGCAGTCGATTCAAAGACTGATATAAATCAAAATGGGGTCCAAATAATAAAAAACCTGTCTAGAATGTGAGTCTAAACCAATAATTTATTTCTGATTTCTCAGAAAAACCTTCCAATTTTGTGGGACTTTTACCCGACATTGAGATGAAATGACATCTCAAGCCCTGTCGCCCAATGAAACCAATATGGTTTATTAGCATAGATGGTCCACCTCGCACCGCGGTTCCTGGACAGGCTTAGATCCTCTAAGTGGTTTACCAGTACTAGTGTGCGGGCCGGATTCAGCTCTGCGTGGAAGCATAATGCAGCCCATATATTTCTTCAAGCCCCTATGGGCGGGACCGGTTGCTTGTTGTCATCACGTATTATGGACAAAGGGGGGAATTAGCCGTTGAATTTCTCCGCGGGCAGAAAACTCAGTTTGCTTATTGGAGTATACGGTATTTGATACGCAAATGTTGTTTGATTTGAGGTTAATCGTCCCCATCAACACTATGTAGGTCATTCTGAAACGTTGCTTTCAATTTTGTGTGACTTTTACCTCGACATTGAGATGGAATGACATCTCAAGACCTGCCACCCAATGAAACTAAGAGGGTGTACATGCATGGACGGTCCAACACGCATCACTTTGTCTTGACAGGCTTAGATCCTTTAAGTTGTTCCAGTACTCGTTTGCAGTCGGTTTTAGCTCTGCGTGGAAGCATCATGCAGCCCATCTACTTTATTAAGCCCGGTGCCACCCCAACCCCGCAAATATTGTGGATGAGGCCAGCAATACAGATACGGTTTTTGATTTTTTTTAAGAGGCCGTGCATTCATATGACAATAATGGAAATATGTGTTTAAATCCAGAGGACCTGGTTAGAAAAGACAACTGTGCTATACACCTTTTTTGTTTGGAGGTTTAACGTCCCCTTCAACACTGTGTAGGCCATTTTTGAGACGTTGTTTCCAATATTGTGGGACTGTTCCGAGTCGGACAGATTATGGTTGTAATGTTGGAGGAAGCAGGAACTGAATACGTGTTCACGCCTGTTTTCGCGCCCACATTAAACCCTGTGGAATTGTGTTTTCAGTACATAAAAAAACTTCTTCACACAAGCGAACTTCGAGCTGCGGTTAAAGACAACCTTCAGTATGCTATTATGACTGCGGTAAACAGAGGTCCATCTTCAGATTGTGCTGGATAGCAGATATAAACAATGACACTATCGGGGCCTGGAGAAATAGATTGGGCTGCACAATGCTTCCGCACAGAGCTGTAACCGACCGAACTTGAGTACTGGTAAACAGCTAAGGTTTTAGCCTGCCCAGGAAAAGTGATGCGAGTCGGACCGCTCCTTAAACCCTAGCGGTTTCTATGGCCGGTAGGGCGTGATTTGTCATTTCATCTCAATGTCGGGTTAAAGTCCCACAAAATCGGAATCAACGTCTCCAAAATGACCTTTACAGTGTTGACGGGGACGTTAAACCTCAAATCAAACAAAAAAACACTATGCCCAAGTGATTAACCGGGCCTTCCTGGCTTGATGGGTAAGGGCGCTGACTCTTAATCTTTGGGTCTCTATTCGCTGTGATTCCAGCCCCACTCGGATCACATGTGAAACGCCAAGTTCTGCAACGGAAGGTCAGGTGTTTTTTCTCCGAGTACTCCAGTTTTCGCCCGACTCTGATTAAGGATCGCCCCGATATGTGAAATGATTTTAAAAGGTCTGTAAAAGCAGAACAAAAATACCCAAGAGGTAAAAATGTGGCATGCATTTTAGCGGGATTTGGTCCATATAGATATTTTAGTTCACACGTTCTCATTTAGGCTTCCTATCTATTTTGCTTTTCATAGTTTTTGTGTCTAGCAACACACACGAATGCACATCTGTCGCACTGAATTCGGTAAAGTTACACTCATGATCGAGAAGCCAACACTTAACGTCCGGCTTCGGTAGCTCAGTCGGATGCGCGTCTGACTAGTGATCACCCATAGGGGCTTGAAGAAATATATGGGCTGCATGATGCTTCCACGTAGAGCTTTTGTTTGTTTGATTTGAGGTTTAACGTCCCCGTCAACACTGTAAAGGTCATTTTGGAGACGTTGCTTCCAATTTTGTGGGACTTTTACCCAACATTGTAATGAAATGACATCTCAAGCCCTGTCGCACAATGACACCAATAGGGTTTATTAGCATGGACGGTCCGCCTCGCACCGCGGTTCCTGGACAGGCTTAGATCCTCTAAGCGGTTTACCAGTACTAGTGTGCGGGCCAGATTCAGCTCTGCGTGGAAGCACCATGCAGCCCATATATTTCTTCAAGCCCCTATGGGCGGGGGCCGTCCACGTAGAGCTGAATCCGGCCCGCACACTAGTACTGGTAATCCGCTCAGAGGATCTAAGCCTGTCCAGGAACCGCGGTGCGAGGCGGACCGTCCATGCTAATAAACCCTATTGGTTTCATTGGGCGACAGGGCTTGAGATGTCATTTCATCTCAATGTCGGGTAAAAGTCCCACAAAATTGGAAGCAACGTCTCCAAAATGACCTTTACAGTGTTGACGGGGACGTTAAACCTCAAATCAAACAAGACAACAAGCGACAGTCCGCCCCGCCCATCGGGGCTTGGAGAAAAAAAATGGGCTGTGTGATGCTGTCACGCAGAGGTAAAACTGACCACACATGAGTACTGGTAAACCGCTTGGAAGTACTGAGCCTGTCCAGGCCAGACCGCCCAATGCATGTAAGCCTTTGGTATCATTGGGCGACTTGAGTTGTCAGTTCATCTTAGTGTCGGGCAAAAGTCTCACATATTTAGATGCAACGTCCCCAAAATGACATAAATAGTGTTGACGGGGACGTTAAACCTCAAATCAATCAATCAACAAGCTGGAGGTTCGTCAAAATAAGGGCTGATGCTGTGGAGAACGTCAATGAAAAACTTGCGTGAAACGAAACGGACTATAGACAATCATCGGTGACGCTCTTGCACAAAACTACTTCTGATTGGTTATTATGCTTGAACAGTATGACGCAGTTATAAACAATCTGTGATTACGCGAGCCCAATAGATTGACACTTGTACGACTGTTTTGCTAGATCTTTTCGCAATCGATAATAATAATTTAGAAAGTTCAGTGGTAGTGCAAGAGCTAGAATTTGCAATAAACCGTGCTTTGTAAGGTCTTTTATGAAGTTTTGGTAACCAGTATAGCGTAGGAAGCTTGTCTTGGCCTTCGTTAACACACACAGCAAACTTGGTGGCTGAAAGACAAACATGTTTATCTACTATAGGTCTCTCTTCAGCTAAAGGCTGAAGTTCATAGGCCTTAGTACCACCAAGCTCCTGCTTAAGCGTGTTAACATAGTGGAGCCGTCACACAACGACGACGTTGTTAGCGGCCTTGTCTGCAGGGGCCAAAACAAACTTCTTATGAAATTCTTGAATACCTAGTTTAAGATGACGTAAAGACGTCTTGGGCTTAGGAGGTAATAAGTTAGTATTTTGAGAATAGAAAGAAATGCGTTTATTCACTAGTTTTAAAATGCTAAGTTTCCAGTCCTTAAGGGCTTTATGCTCAACATACTCTCGCTTACACCATCGATTACCGAATTCATTCAAGGAAGCAGCGATTTCATCTCTACATTTACTGAAATCAATTTTAGAAGGAAACCGATATTTCGGTCCTTTAGAAATTATATTCCTTATCCTAGAAACAGGAATAATTTTCAAATTGCCTGTAATTACATGACAAGCAGCAGGATAGCAATACTTTGAGTTTTTACAATCACATGAATCAGGAGTATTAGTATCAATATCAAGATCTGAAACAAGTTTATTGAAATTAAAAATGATAGATCTAACAGGTTTGTTATATTTATAGCAAATTATAGGTGTTTCAGTATTTTGAAAATAAGCAGGAATGGAAGAAAGCACCGATCTCTCACGGAAGATACTGGGCAAATCTATAAAATCCATACCCTTATTAATGAAGGATATTTTGAAGAAATGGCGTTTATGATTAATTTCAGAATCAATGTAAGGACGGAGAGTATGCTGAGTATAGCCTCTAGTTAAGAGAGCCGCATCATATAACTGATGAGAACTATCGTAGAATTTATTCGCCTCGGTGTCCAGAAGACGTAAAAAACAGAAACGGGTAATGAACTTAAAAATGAAGCATAGAGTGGCGTCCATGATTTAATAATATAATTGACAGTCACTTCAGTCTAGTATTGTTTCGTTTAAACGCACGTGATTTACGTTTAAAGTTACCATTTTTCCTGGTGCCGTGAGATCTAGTTCTGCGTTTTCGACATTCCAGGAGTGAGAAAATATCAAAGTCCGGCATTCTGGAAATATTACCCTCATGATAAATGTTGTCATTAAATCCCAGTGGAAAAGGGGTCTGTAAAAATTTAATCCATTTCAGTTCAGCTTCATGTCTTTTGATTATTTTGAATCTAGATGTAGAATTTGCATCGTAATAAAGTTTTTCCACTGGTTGTATAACAATGTTATTTACAGAATGACCTGTACGTCGAAAGTGACGGTACAAGAAAGTGTCAGTTTTCTTAGGCTTACTCATTCTACGATAATGCTCGTTCAATCTAGTTTTAAGCATGCGGTTAGTTTGACCGACGTACTGCATATATCTGTAGACTGAAGACTAGGAAAGAAAGAGTTTTTCAGGGCATCGCTATAGGACTACCTACAGTATTGTGCGTTCTTTACTTTTGATGCCCTTGTTTGGGTTGACGCTATTGCAGGGATCAAGTACCTATCTTTATTAATAGATACTGTATCAGGCTGTATCTTATAGAAGAAGGTTAAAGAGGACTGCTCACAGCGGGCCTCTAGGGAAGGCTACTCTAGCTCATTAAGCATGTCACCGACGCTACCTCCATTTCGACATCGCCGACAGGCCCATCGAGCAGCTGTCCTCTGCACCTTCTCCACCTGCTGAATCTGAGTTTCAGCACAGGGATGCAAAATGTGTGATGCACACCCAAGCCAAGGGCGAACCAATGTTTTATTTGCATTATCCTTTGTCTGCCCAGGCGCAAAGGACAAAGTACGTCTGAGGAATCTTAATGGCCTAGTTGCTTTAGATGTTATCTCTGAACGTGCTCCAAACGAACTTTGCACCGTCAGCGTTGCACCGAACGTGCTCCGAAATTTGCCGGTGAAGTGTATAGTCAAACTTAATTTGCTTTTCCGGAGGGTGTCGTGACACCGAAAACCACCCGCCAACCGGCCTCCCACTATGCAAGTTGATCCAAGTCATCTTGTAAAACAAGAGTCAGAAGGATAATATATGCTCCTATACAGGACATCATCATCAGCAAACATACGGACCGATGAGTTGATATCATCAGGGAGATCATTGATGAATATAAAGAAGAGGAACGGTCAAAGGACCGAACCTTGGGGGCCTCCAGAAAAAACAGGGACTGGATCAGACGCCTGTCCTTAGTACAACTTTTTGTGAGCGCCCTGGGAGCCATGAGCTAATTCAACTGGGGCCACACAATCCTCGTAACTTGTTCAGTCCGCATGAAGGCCTCCATGAAGACCGCAGAGGAGTTCAAAGCCCGTACAAGGTAAGATTGAGACTCAGAGGTATGCGTTTTAGGATACCTCTGTAATTCAGATTGTAAATAGTTTTAAGGACTCGTCGAGTGACATTTTTTAGCTAAATTCTAAATTTAGCCACCCATTCAACTTATTCATTTGTTTCTTTATAAATTGTGATTTATTTTGTTTTTATAAATTCATTTATGTATATATACTGTTCTTGTGGTAGTCACCTTTCTGTAGATGAGGTGTTATCCCAATATGTCATTATAATGTTCCTATATACAGTGTGTCAGTGTCATACCGATATTTATTTAGAATTGAACTAGAGCAGGGACTTAAAATGTTCTTCAGAAATGATATGAAATTTTACCAACGAAGTTCACAGTTGTTGAAAAAGTCAGTTTTAAAACTTGAAAATGCTTGATTAAAAAAATCAGAAAAAAAAAACCAAAGGTGATTGATAAGGGGGTGGTGGTGGGGTTGGATATTCTCAATATCAACACGAAATCCCCCAAATAAATAGATAATTTTGATTGATACCAAAGATATGGGCACTATATAGTTTCTCCAGAGATCTTTTGGCTACTATAATTTCAACTCGTAAAGAAATCAATTTTGACACCTTAAACCCCGATTTTGTCCAAATATACATTGTTGGTACTCGCAAGAGAACCGCTTCGCCGAGGATGTTCTAACGAGTACCCACAATTTAAGTTTTGAGCAGAGATGTGAAAAATACAGAATTTTTCTGTCAGAAAATTATCAGATTTTTAGGGTAAAATTTTCAATTTATTTGAATAGTCTTGTTTTCTTAATGGTCAGAATAGGATAGACTCTGATCTTATGCTCTTCTAACTGAAAACAACGAGAAACAAGCGTGTTAAAACAGTGTTATTTGTGTGCAACAAAGCAAACCAAGGTCACTGGACTGTTTTTTTTTTCACACCGGGTTGATCGGTTGCTATGGGCGAGATAGTCCGAATGAAAAACCAAGGTAATGCGAATGAGCAAAGTACCCAGACAATGAAAATCGCGAATTCACCTTATTTGCATTGTCTACTAGTTCCTAGTCTGAAGGTTATCAGTGTTGCAAGAACAGGTAACCAGACCCCCTGACCTTTCAAGGTCAGGGGGTCTGGTGACCTGTTTTTTCCAATATTGACAATATGCAAGCTGGGAGCCAGCAAATAATGCAAATATGGTGAATGGCCAAATGTGACCGACTCAGTATAAGATAGATAGATAGATAGATAGATAGATAGATAGATAGATAGATAGATAGATAGATAGATAGATAGATAGATAGATAGATAGATAGATAGATAGATAGATAGACAGATAGATAGATAGATAGATAGATAGATAGATAGATCCTTCCTTTCGCGAAAGGAAGGACCTTTCGCTATTTGGACCAACCGCTTAAGGCTCGTTTGCCTTATTAGTGACTTTCACAATTATTGGATTATCACAAAGCACATCACCGGAAGTTGATTTGGCAACATGGCTTCTGTCAAACTTTTCTCAGGAGACTAGTCCTGTAAAAACAAGACCTATCTGACCGTTTACCAACAGGAAATCAGCGTAGCTTATTGTATGGAAGGTCATGTGTTCAGGACTTTTAGGACACTAAAAATTCTGAGTGTCCAAATGAATTGAAAAAGAAATTTTGATGTTGAAATATTTCCTCGCAAAGCTTTACAAAACTGTCTTCGCCATGAATTCCAGCAGCAATGGATACACCAACAATTACCCATACACCGTGAATGATTGGATGAAAGCAGTTCGAACCCCAACGCCTTACAGAGTTGGGAATGCAAGGTTTCACGTTAAACCTCGAATGGTGGCTTATGCTGCAATGTTTGCAACAGCAGTTTTGATATTACTGGTTTATTTTATTCCCACAACACAAAGAGCTAAACTGAGCATGCCATGCCAACGAGATTATATTGAATCTATAACAAGAAAAATTGATACGACATACCCTCTAACTGACCCATTAGTTACCAAGCAAGGACTCCAGTACAGCATAGCAATAGTGACAGACTTGGACACAGATTCTAAAAGTGAAAATAAAGCAAATACTTGGTTAAGTTTTCTGCTGTACGGAAACCTAACATTATCCGATGATCATAAATCAGTAACTGTTAATTTTGAAACTAAGCTGGTTACTTTAACATCAAGTGTTTCACAGGGTGGTAGGGGAATGGAATTATCAGAACTTGTTACATTCAATGGAAAGTTATATACTGTTGATGACAGAACAGGCTTTGTCTATGAAATTTGGAAAAACCAAGCTATACCTTGGGTTGTTCTCACTGATGGCGATGGAAAGCAAATGAAGGGTACATGTCATTTCTTGTCTACTTTTGTTTAACTTTTATAGTTCAGTGACTTGGGCTCTCCCAACCATGGAGCTTGAAAAAATATCCGGCTGCATGATGATTCAGTGCAGAGCTGAAACTGACCTAACTTGAGTACTGGTAAACTTCAATAGGAGGTTTTAGGGATTCCGTTTATGACATCATTCTTGCGCATGCTCAAAGCACTGGCCATCAATTGAAACGGCCATCGCTATTCAAATGTATTGGCGGAACTTAAATGCTAACAATATTCAGACATTTTGAGAGAAAATATACCCGTTTACATTGAAATAATGCCTCGAGAAGGAAAAAATGATATTTTGCTTTTATTACTGAAATTCATTTATCCTGGATTTTGCTTTTATTACTGAAATTCATTTATCCTGGATCCGTTTGTTATGGACGAAACTCTCTTCGTGAATGACCCATTTCAATGGCTTACGAACGGAAAGCTTATTTACAAAAAAAGGTTTTTACGTAACTATTCGTTATTCGATATCCAAGTATAGCTATCACGGTAACTGGTCAACTCGTACCTAAGTCAACTCGTACCTGAGTCAACTCGTACCTGTTTTTGGTCAACTCGTACCCGTTCTTTGGTCAACTCGTACCCCCTAGTCAACTTGTACCTATTTTGGTCAACTCGTACCCCAGAGGTAGGTGGGGTACTCTATTTTTTGCCGAACAATAGTTGAAATGGGTTATAACTTGCCCCGAGGCATGTCTTGAGTTCACCGGAGGCCAGAAAGAAGTACTTTGGGTCCTTTTATTGTAACATGGTTTTCACAGCGCGGGCATTCCGTCCCTGAAACCCACAAAGGTGTACCTTGTCAAACACTGCAGGCCAAGATCCGACGCCGCAGAACGCGGGGATATGCGATGGCGCGCCATCAACCTGCTCTAGTTATTATTATTATTATTATTATTATTATTTATATTATAATTATTATTTTATTATTATTATTTACTTTTAACCCATTCAGTATCAGAAACCCACAAAGGGATGCCTTGTCAAACACTGCAGGCCCAGATCAGACGCTGCAGAACGCGGCGTCGTATGATCAGGGCCTACGCTGTTTGAAAAAGTTTAGCCACTTCCCGAATAATTTTTGAAGAAAACTCAACCTGACACCCCTAAATTTCGAAATATATAAGATGGCA
Organism: Lucinisca nassula; assembly: GCA_963580285.1. Taxonomy (NCBI): domain Eukaryota; kingdom Metazoa; phylum Mollusca; class Bivalvia; order Lucinida; family Lucinidae; genus Lucinisca; species Lucinisca nassula. Next base: position 81,074,241 of record OY757011.1, read on the forward strand.
AATTCCATTTGGGTAGTCAAACACTGAATGCCCAGATCAGACGCCGCAGAACGCGGCGTCGTCTGATCAGGGCGGACGCTGTTTGAAAAAGTATAGCCACTTCCCGAATAAATTTTGAAGAAAACACAACCTGACACCCCTAAATTTCGAAATATATAAGATGGAAGATTCCATTTGGGTTAATTTAATTAACAGTTTAGTTAATCGTGAACCGATTAATGTGGGCGTAAAAAACGATTATCGGTACTATTTTAATCTAATCGTCCTTCATCAAAGACTGTTTTTACTTGCTTTAATTAGCCGGCGAGCGGCTGTTTTTGTTCTGACAAAACTTAAAACTAAATCCCAGTTTTACTATTTATATATAAAAGTGGGTTTTAAGAGGGGCACATTCATATAGGCTTGCATTCGTGATGATTGTTTTTATTTAAGAGTTTGTTAGTTAAACGGTATAACAAATGTTTATAATTTAAGCAATAAAATTATATAAATAACTGAATTTATTTTTATTGTGCTACCTGTACATCCCGCTGTGTTTATACTCGCTGACATGTAACCGGTTTTGTCCGTGCAATTGGCACACCCCTAAACCTCACTTTATATAGAGAAACTCTGGTTTACGTGGGTATACATTATCTTTCTTTATTTATGCTCAAATACATAGGTTGAGGGGACTCGATAGAGTCGTTCCAACTAAAGATCACAGCCTATGTTTGAAGTATAAATAAGAAAAAAAAAAAAAAAAAAAAGATTTTCGTAAGAAAAATTGCCATTTTGGAGATGTGAAAAACGCACCATATTGCACGGGTGTGTTATCGTAAAGTAACGTTAATAAGGAATATGCAACATTTATGTTAGCCAAAATTTATGTTTTGAGCATATATGAGAACAAATTATAATTGTATAACTAAATTTTATTTGCAACTGAGCATGGAATGTAAGTTCTACAATTATATTTTTCTCGTTATTTTCATTTACATTTGTTTGTTTTGTTTGTTTTGGAGTTTTACGGCCCAGTCAACACTATTTAGGTCATTTTTGAGCCGGTCAGTTTACCTATCAACACTTTCCTGGGCAGGCTTATACGTAAGCGGTTAACCAGTACAGTGCACATTCTTTCGCCAGAAACAATTTTCATTTACATATTTACATATGAAGTTCGTCTTATGTTGAGCATGGTGTTATGTACCAATCACATCCCTCTGGAGCATAGATTGTTGGCACTCGTTAGAGCTGCCCCACAGGGATAGTTCTAACGAGCACCCATAAATTATGTCTGGCTAAAGGGATATCGGGGTCATACACATGAAAGGCGCCATTTTGGCGCACGTGCGTAATGGCGTCATGCACACACTATGTATTGTCTTCATCGTCGGGAAAAGGATCAGGAGTCTGCATAAACCATAAAGTTGACCTGTATATATGTGTACTTAAGCCAAACTTAGCCCAAAACAAATTTTATTTTTACGAAGGTACGAGTTGACTTAGGTACGAGTTGACTAAGGTACGAGTTGACCAAATTCGGGTACGAGTTGACTAAGGTACGAGTTGACTTAGGTACGAGTTGACCAGAAACCGCTATCACATAAGGACAGAACTTTTATCTATCTATCTATCTATCTATCTATCTATCTATCTATCTATCTCTATCTACATGTATCTATCTATCTATCTAATCTATCTATCTATCTATCTATCTATCTATCTATCTATCTATCTATCTATCTATCTAAAAAATGTCCAACGATCTGTCTAGAAGTGCAGTTTTAAAAAACTGAAGATTCCTGTGAACAGACAACATTTGTTTTGGTTGAAACAATATTTTATTTGTAGCAAACATCATGTACAGAGAGAGAGAGATTTGACCGAGAAACTGACAATAGACAGACAGACCGACTGACTAAACAGTGACTGACTAACAGACGAACGGACGGACAGTCAGACAGAAAAATAAACTGATACTGACAGTAGAAAACAACTAATGAGTGGACTGACAGACGGGCGTCGAGTCAATGTTGGTTCGACGTCATGCCGTCGACACCAACTCAAACTCACTTCAAAGTCACATGGCCGTTGAGAGAGAGAGAGAGGTTTGACTGAGAGACGACAGACCGCCCGAATGAATGAATGACTAACAGACGTACGGACGGACAGACAGAAAAATAAACATACTGACAGTCGAAAAAAACTAATGAGTGGACTGAAAGATGGTCGTCGAATCAACGTTGGCTGGACGTCATGCCGTCGACACCCACTCCAACTCACTTCAATGTCACGTGACCGTTGAGATGAGAGAGGTTTGACTGATCCCTGTGTCCAAGAATATATTGTGGAGCTAAGCTAATAATCCACTAACCCTTTTTGTACCAAATAATGAAATATTCCTCATATATATCAGGAGTCGATTTCAAAATTTAGGCGTGTCAGGTTGTGTTTCCTTCAAAATTTGTTTGGAAATTGGCTTGACTTTTGCAAACAGTGTAGGCCCTGATTGGACGCTGCGTTCTGTGGCGTCTGATCTGGGCCTGCACTGTTTGCCAGGGTACCCGTTTTGGGGTTCCTGGTAAAGTAAGGGCTGGGCAGGTTGATCTACCTGATTTTACTGTAAAATCTTGCACTTGCGAAGGAGTGTTTCATTCTCATGCACTGAAAGGGTGTTCTACGTTTGTTTTGAATTTAATGTTCCAATCCCACTGAGTCTTGATGGGTCCGAGCACTGGGCAAATGACATCTTATAAAGCAACGCCGTATTATCGCCAACGCAACGTTCTGACGTTTCATCGACGTTGCAAAGTCAAATTCAGTACATCGCATTGATGTTGGTTTGATGTAGACACGACGTTGTTGACACGTTACATGTCGGTTGACGTGGAAACTGTAATTTACATTTACCTACGCTCGCTAAGTGTTGGTACGCTGAGAGAGAGAGAGAGAGAGAGCAACATGTAGGCCATGGCACACCCAGAGAAAGAGAGAGAGAGCGAGAGAGAGGGAGAACGAGAGAGAGAGAGAGAGAGAGAGAGAGGACCCTGTTGGGCTGTTTGTACAATATATCTTTAACAGCAGTTAATTAAAACATAAGACTAGGGGTTTGCCATCATGAAAAACACGCCTTTGCGATTTTGACCCCCTCAAACCCCACTTTTATATAGTAAAACTGGGGTTTACAGGGGTAAACAATATTTTTCTTATTCCTGTTTGTGAGTACTCGATAGAACCGCCTCAAAACATAGATTGATGGTACTCGATAGAACCGCCTGTACTTAAAGCACAAATAGAAGTATGTTAAAAACAAAACAAAAACGGGCAAATAAATAAAAATCTTTATCTCGTAGAGGCGGTTCTATCGAGTCCCCGCAATCTATGTTGTGAGCAGAAATAAAAAAAAAATATCACAATTTTTCATCTTAAAATTTCCATTTTTTTTTTCCCCGAAAAATTTATAATATAGTTGTATAGGCATGTTTTCGTAATGCGAAATTTCACACCTGGTACTATATCGGTGTTTGTCCCATTATCTTACATTAGAATTCGCCAAAACTTAAAAAGAATTCCATTGTTTTACGCTGTAATTAACACTTTATCTGTCTCCCTGCTTTGAAGCATATACGACGTTGACGGCCAGGGCTTTTCCAGTTCTATTTTTAGAACCGGAAGTACGTCCCGAAAAAAGCTCCTATAGGTCTAAACTGTAAGTCTTACGAAGTTAGTTCTGGGACAATACGCTCATATCACGATACGATACGTATCACGATACGCCTATCACGATTCGATAACTTTTACTAGTTAGTACTAGTGTCTTTTGTTTGTGAGAGATAACCGAACTGAGTTTATCAGTTATATTTCCCTTTGTGTTATATTTGTTAACTGATTGTTATTTACCGGTAGACATTTAAACCATTATAATATATAAACTGAGCCAGAGCAGGGCATAGTAGCATTCCTACAAAATTACATGTTCAACAAAGACCTAGATCAGACTGCACATCAGGCTAATCTGAGCCTCCATTGAGTGCACATGTGATTATCCCCATGCTTTTCGAAGAAAAAGTGGGGATATTGTAATGGTCTTCGTCGTCCGTACGTCCGTCCGTCCGTCTTACCGGATAACTCCTCCTAGACGGTTATAGATAGAAACTTGAAACTTTGGGAACTGATAGATCTTTGGTCTGGGGAGTGCATGACACTTTCGGAATTTTGATCACACCCCTACGGGTGGGCCCAGGGGGTGGGGCCCGCGGGGGTCAAAAATAAAAATTTCCAGAACATGGTCGTGCAATATATCAAAGCGAACGGAATGATGAGTAGAAAACATTACAACCAAAATTTGACCCCTGGGGTCAATTTTGAGGTCACCAGAAGTCAATAACTGATTTGACCCCTTTACCGGATAACTCCTCCTAGACGGTTATAGATAGAAACTTGAAACTTTGGGAACTAATAGATCTTTGGTCTGGGGAGTGCATGACACTTTCGGAATTTTGATCAAACCCCTACGGGTGGGCCCAGGGGGTGGGGCCCAAGGGGGTCAAAAATCAAAATTTCCAGAACATGGTTGTGTAATATATCAAAGCAAACAGCATGATGAGTAGAAAACATTACAACCATAATTTGACCCCTGGGGTCAATTTTGAGGTCACCAGAGGTCAAAAACTGATTTTGACCCCTCTACCGGATAACTCCTCCTAGACCGTTATAGATAGAAACTTGAAACTTTGGGAACTGATAGATCTTTGGTCTGGGGAGTGCATGACACTTTCGGAATTTTGATCACACCCCTACAGGTGGGCCCAGGGGGTGGGGCCCGCGGGGGTCAAAAATAAAAATTTCCAGAACATGGTCGTGTAATATATCAAAGCGAACGGCATGATGAGTAGAAAACATTACAACCATAATTTGATCCCTGGGGTCAATTTTGAGGTCACCAGAGGTCAAAAACTGATTTTGACCCCTTTACCGGATATCTCCTCCTAGACCGTTATAGATAGAAACTTGAAACTTTGGGAACTGATAAAACTTTGGTCAGGGGAGTGCATAACACTTTCGGAATTTGGATCCTACCCCTGGGAGTGGGGCCAGGGGTGGGGCACCTTGGGGATAAAAAAATCAAAGTTTTCAGAACATGGTCGTGTAGCATATTAAATCAAACGGCATGATGAGTAGAATACATCACAATCAAAATTTTACCCCCCTGGTCAAACACCCCTAGGGGATGACCCAGGGGGTGGGGCCTGCGGGGAAGCGTGGGGATATGCGATGGCTTGCCATCGACTGCGCGATTCTAGTTTAGAAATGTTATGCCTTGGCTTATTCATATTGTTCACCTTCAAATAAAATTTATAAGCATAGGTGGTTGTTCATTCATGATTTATTCCAGTGGAATGATAAGTACATGTACAACACACATTTGTAGGATCACCGGAGTTCTCACTAGGATTTTGAAAACAGGAGTTTAAGAATCCATCCATAGAAAAAGTTGGATTCAAATCTGAAAAGTTGGATTCAAATTTTGAAAAGTTGGAGTTTTACCTAAAAACTTGTGTCAATTATGGCTAAATGTGTAAGGCTGTAGAGTCTGTCTGTAAGACTCCATAAGACTTTTGGGCTTGAACGCTTATCCTGCTTAACATGACAAACTATTTTCTTGCAGTGGAGATCCAGATCAGATGACTTCCATCTAATCAGGATTTACACTGTCACTCAGATTGTAAATTTGAATGGATAAATTACATTAGGTTTTGAAAGTTAAGAGTGGACTGCAGCTAAATTAATTTATTCATCAGAATAATGGTTTAAGTTGAGTGTGAGCAGTTAACATTCATAGAGGCTGTAATGAGGCTGCTCCAACAGGACAAGTCTGTTCAGGTCATTCACTACATCCTAGAACATAATATGGCATCTGAAACTTGTGGATTCTTACAATATTTTGCATAATGATTAAAGACGTAACACTAGCCAAAATTTCCAGTCAAGTCCATTTTGTTTCTTCAAAATAACCAGGATTTGAAGAAATAAAATAGAAAAAGAACATGACTTGAAAATTTTGACTTTCATTAAAAAACCAACTTTGATATCCAGTTTGTCACTGAAATCCCCCCCCCCACCCCCCCCACAAAAAAAACACCAACAGTGCAGGCCCAGATCAGATGCTACAGGTGTGTGTTCAGGACCACTATTAGCAGGCAGTTCAACACTTTACTTAATGCTAATATTCCATGTTTTCTGATAATTAATTTCTTTATTCAATTAGGCCTAGTTGTAACTTCATAAACAATATATGAACGTGCGGAAATCTCAAGTCATAATTTTCTTTAATCGTAATAAAGATGTAAAAAAGTACTGGTTACCACAAAGAAAATCCTGCTTGTGATGCGGCAGTATTAATGTAGGAGAAAAAAGAAAAAGATTTATACACTAGATTATCGCATCCTTTAATTATGCCTTCGACATTTTTTCAACAATCATATTACCGATAATCCAACTGTGTATACAAGTATCCGGAAACAAATCAATCAATTAATTTAAAGTAAACAGCCTCGTGCTTGATTTAATCACACGCACCTGCATCTCGCAAACCGCAAATCTGACAAGTCAATCTTCTAGCCATCACGCTCTGATTGGCAGAGAGAGCAATACAGACGACTGTCCGAGCTAGGTAATGCTTGAACAAGCCTGGCGGCGATGATTAACGGTAAACTTTTGATCTGTAAGCGGTAGCTAAATTTTGGAGATCAATTGGACACCTGCTGTCATCTTTTGTTGTGATTGAGGTCATTTTTACACACTATTACGGACGCGTCAGACGAAAAAAAATTGGCGTAATTAAGAATCCACGGCAGGAAATTTTACTCGTATGAAAGCAAAAACAGGCGTAAAAATACGCCAGATTCGGTGTTTCCGAGAACTCTGGATCACTGAACAAAGGTCACTCATCATTCTGAAGAAAAGATAGTGATCAAAATGAAAAAAAGTCTTTTCTCGAGACTAGAATAAGCATATTGGCATGATATTGCCCTGGTATACTTACTAACAGTCAGTTACTGTGTCTCAAAATATTCAAGACACAGTTAAACCTGTAAGTCTTCTTCCACTCTCCTGAATCCTGACTAGAATATGAATGTGATCACCTCACAAAAATATCAAAATTCTAAATCAGGTTTTTCCAATTATCAGCCAATTTTAAATTTAAAAAAGACATGTTTTGCAAGAAAACCCCTGCCGAATATTATAGTGTGGCTGAAGAATTGGGATTATACGTACAATACTAACAATTCAGGGAAAGAAACTAATATCTAAAAATTTCTAAATGACCCCCTGAAAAGAAGGCTGGGGTCCACAGGTGTCCCTTGCAATTTCAGACCTAGGCACAACACTGCATACAAGATCCTGCACACCTTCCTTGATTGTGTCTTAAATTGTTCTAGAGAAAACAAAGAGATGTGTATCTGTCTATGACCCAAACATTACTACAGTCACCAGACTGGTGTTTTTGTTTTGTATAAGTCCTCCATTTTGATTGAAATGTATTCAAAAGTATTCTTAAAGTATTTGAATACATTTGCAAAGTACATGTATTTGTATTCTTATTCGAATACATTCATAAAAATGTATTTTTATTTGTATTCTGTATTCGTGAAATGCAAAGTATTTGTATTTGTATTCAATTACTTTTGAAAGTATTCGACCCCAGGCCTGCTTCCTGTGTCTCAAAATATTCAAGACACAGTTAAACCTGTAAGTCTTCTTCCACTCTCCTGAGTCCTGACTAGAATATGAATGTGATCACCTCACAAAAATATCAAAATTCTAAATCAGGTTTTTCCAATTATCGCGGCACGACAAAAACTAAACATGTGCAAACAGCGAAGACTCGGACCATCCTGTGCATCTTTCTTTTCATGGATATCCTTAGCGAAAATACTTGCGAGATTACACAACAGTATAATATATTATATTAAAAACTGCCTGCATTATTTATGATTGTTGAAACATGGAGAAGTGGCTGATTAGCCTATCGCTGCAGGTGGTAAAACATGTTTTGTATAATTTTTATTGTCACAATAGACTTCAAAGAAAAGTAATCTGATTATAGAGAGGGGTCATATCGCAAGAAATATTGTGCAGCATTGTCCTTTTTAATGTGTCTGAGACACCGTTTTATAAAATGCATCTTGCGCTTCCGAAAACCCTTGGTCAAATTGTAATCAAAATTTTCGGGTTGCCTGACGGGCACCCGACCGCGAAATTTAACTTGTTTGACACGATTTTAACTTGTGTCCGGCAATCAGGCAGTTGCTTATTTCCAACACAGAAAAAACGCATGAAAACCGAGACTTTTTCCGGGTTGGTCGCCGTTTTTAGCTCGCCTTATGAAAGTAAGGGGGAGCTATTGCCATACCCCCGGGCGTCCGGCGTCAGTGTCGGCGTCAGCGTCGGCGTCCGCATTTGGTTAAAGTTTACCTGCAAGCTCTTATATGTGATGTTTTACAACTTTATTTTGAATATATAATTAATAATTGCTAAAAAACAATATTTAACATTATCATTGTACTTCATTTTACAGGTTTTTTGGCTTAAATTGGACTTTTTGAGAAGTTAATATTTTCCTCTGTATTACCTCCCTTACTTCTCTGTTAAAGTTTACCTGCAAGCTGCGTGAGTTCAAATCCCGGGGGAGGAACATTTTTTTTTTTTTCTTTTCTTTTTTCTTTTTTTTTTCTTTTTAAAAACATAGCAGGGTCTGGGGCTCAAGGTCAAGGTCACTGTGGCTATTTTTAGAAAAACATTGTCATCGCTCTAGCACCTTCATTTATTGATGGATTTAATATAACTTCACCCAAATGTTGGGTATAATGATATCTTGAGTGACTTTGACTTTCAGGGTCCGGGCCTAAGGTCAAGGTCACTACTTTCAGGGTCATGGGGTCAAGGTCACTGTGGCTATTTTTAGAAAAAACATTGTCATTGTTCTTGCACCTTAATTTATTGATGGATTTTAATATGACTTCACACAAATGTTGGGTATGATGATATCTCTAGCAAGTTCGACTTTCAGGTTCCGGGGCTGAAGGTCAAGGTCACTGTGGCTATTTTTAGAAAAAACTTGGTGATCGCTCTAGTGCCTATATTTATGGATGGATTTTAATACAACTCCACAAAAATGTTGGCAATGATGATATCTTGAGCGAGTTCTACTTTCAAGGTCTGGGGCTGAAGGTCAAGGTCACTGTGGCTATTTTTAGAAAAACTTTTTCATCGCTCTTGCGCCTTCATTTATTGATGGATTTTAATATACCTTGACACAAATGTTTGGTATGATGATATCTTGAGTGACTTGGACTTTCCGGGTCAAGGGTTGAAGGTCAAGGTCACTGTGGTTATTTTTTAGAAAAACTTGATCATTGCTCTAGTGTCCAGATTTATTGATGGATTTTAAGATACAAATGTTGGGTATGAAGTTCAACTTTCAGGGTCTGGGGCTCAAAGTCAAGGTCACTGTGGCTATTTTTAGAAAAACTTTGTCATCACTCTTAAGTACCTACATTTTTTGATGGATATAATGTAATTTTGCACAAATGCTAGGCTAGGCTTTTTTTAATTTGTCTTGCTCGAGGGGCTTTGTATTGTCTGTGATGCCTTGTTATTACTTGGTTTTGTTTGTTTGTTTGATTTGAGGTTTAACGTCCCCGTCAACACTGTAAAGGTCATTTTGGAGACGTTGCTTCCAATTTTGTGGGACTTTTACCCGACATTGAGATGAAATGACATCTCAAGCCCTGTCGCCCAATGAAACCAATAGGGTTTATTAGCATGGACGGTCCACCTCGCACTGCGGTTCCTGGACAGGCTTAGATCCTCTAAGCGGTTTACCAGTACTAGTGTGTGGGCCGGATTCAGCTCTGTGTGGAAGCATCATGCAGCCCATATATTTCTTCAAGCCCCTATGGGCGGGGGCCTGTTATTACTTGGTAGTTTGTAGAATTTTTTTTTTTCAAATATAGATTTCTTTTTCATTTTTTTTTTTTGCAGTGGAAAGGCTTGAAAACAGGATGATTAGGGGTACATTTTAGTTCTCTTTCATTTGCTGCAGTCTATTGGGCTGTTTTACAGAAGAAAATTTTTTTGATAACTTGTCCTCATCCATCTTAGGCCCCCAAAGGCGAGCTATGTTGTCTTCTGACAACTCTTGTTTTTTTTTTTTCCGATTTTACGAAAATATAAATTAGTCGGCGGAAATTTGATGGGTCTGCGCAAAAGATGGTTGTCTGACGACTTCAGATTGGCTGAATTATGGCCAGCTATTGAGCTAATCCAATGAAATTATGTATTGCATCTTAATACTTTGCGGGACTGGTTATATAAATGACATGAACTGATTTTTGCGGGACATAATGAACGTCGAAAAATCAATACATTTGAGAGGTCCGTATCGATAAGTTATCGTGGGTTCTCGGATCGACTGTCATGGATATATTGAATCGCCCCAGCCCTATACGAAGTAGGAAGCAATGTCTCCTAAATGACCGAATTAGTTTGGACAGGAACATAAAACGTCTACACAAAATCCATAACCCCTATTTTATGATAACAAAAGGATATTTTTTGTCAGTTCTCCATAAAAAACCTATGTTGTGGGTATTCATTAGAATGGCCTCGATGAGGTGGTTCTAATGAGTAGCCACAACATAGGTTTCTATGCAGAAATAAGGAAAACTATCCTTCAATTATTACAAAATAGGCATATTATCTATAGACACATAAAAAGTCTACATCACACAAGATCAAAGGTCATTAGCCTCGTTTTATCTTGTGGGCAAAAAAAATACCGTCCCATACTCTGCCGTTGATGTTGCATGAAATGCTTTCTCTAATTACTATTGTTAAATCGTCACTCTATCAATACTGTTTGCCACAAACCATTTTGGACATTAAATTGATACTTTTTCATATAAAGATGTAAAATATACACGCTTTAATCTTGAGTGTAGGACAATATCCCCTCTGGACAAAATCCCCTCTGCTCATTTTTGCATAGGTGGACGAAATCCCTTCATGTTTTTTACAAGTTGGACATAATCCCCTTTGAAACTTTTATAGAAATGTTTCTTGAGTAAACTTCTCTCAGCCATATGCTTTTATGCCATCCTGAGGGTCCCCAAGGTTGTGCTGGGGCCATGCCCCACCCCTTCCACTTCATAAAAGGCCATATATCTCAGAAACCATTCAGATCCCGACCCCTAAACCATATATATTCTTGTTCCTGTTGATAAGACGCATTCAGTAACACCAACCTGGGGGTCCTCAGGGATGCGTCGAGGTCATGCCCCACCCCCTCCACTTAATAAAAGGCCCAATATCTCGGAAACCATTCAGATCCCAACCCCTAAACCATATATAGTCTTGTTCTTTATGATAAGACCCATTCAGTGACATCAACCTGGGAGTCCCCGGGATGCGCCGGGGCCATGCCCCCCTCCATTTCATAAAAAGCCCAATATCTCGGAAACCTTACGGATCCCCGCCCCTAAACCATATATATTCTTGCCTCTTATGATTAGACACATTCATTGACGCCAACCTGGGGGTCCTCAGGGATGCGCTGGGGCCTTGCCCCACCCCTCCACTTCACAAAAAGCCATATATCCCAGAAACTGTTCAGATCCCCACCCCTAAACCATATAATTTTTATATTCTTGTTCATTATGATAAGACCCATTCAGTGACACCAACCTGGGGGTCCCCAGAGATGTGCCGGGGCCATGCCCCACCCCCTTCATTTCATAATATCACATATCTTGGAAACCCTACAGATGGCCACCCCTAAACCATATATATTCTTGTTCCTTATGATAAGACACATTCATTGACACCAACCTGGGAGTCTCCCGGGGCCTTGCCTCACCCCTCCACTTCACAAAAGCCTCAGATCTCATAAAATGTACTAAGCCCCACCCTAAACCATATATATCAGGGATTTTCCTACCCTTCAGAATCAGGGTCCAGGGGCCGCTAGTTTTGGGAAAAACCGCTCGCTAATATTTATAGTTGGGAATTTAAATCAGCTGTTACTTTGTCGATTTTTGTTCAATTTTCATGAATTTTTTATCAAAATGTAGCACATCATCAGAAATTGGGAAATCTATTATAAAGTTTGGGAATATCTGTCTCTAAATTGGGAAAATAAGGGTCGATTACCGGCCCCAAAGTTGCACTAGGAAAATCCCTGTATATTCATCTTTCTTATGATAAGATGCATTCAGTGACACCAGCTTGGGAATCCCCAGGTCATGCCCAGGCCATGCCCCACCGCTTTACTTCATTAAAAGCCATATATCTCAGAAATAGTTCAGATCCCACCCCTAAACCATATACTTGTTCCTTATGATAAGACTCGGTTCAATCACACCAACCTGGGGGTCTCATTGTGCTGAGGCAATGTGCCCCGCCCTTCCACTTCATAAAAGGCTTTATACTTCAGAAACCATTCAAATCCCCACCCCATAATCATATATGTTCTTGTTCCTTATTATTAGCACACCTTCTGTAGGGGGGTCCGCAGGGGACATTCCTATCCTTTCCACTTCATTAAAGGGCCTCAAATCTCCAAAAACGTTAAGATTCCCAGCACTAAACCATATATATACTTGGTCCTTATGATAAGACACATTTAGGGACAACAATTTGGGCTTTCCTGGGATCAACAGGGCATGCCCCAACCCCTCCACTGTTTAAGAGGCCTTACAGATCCCCACTGCTAAACCATATATATTTTTGTTTCTTATGATAAGACGTATTTAGTGATACCAACCAGGGCTCCATGGGGTCCATGCCCCACCCCCTCTACTTCATAAAAGGCCTAATGTTTCAGATACTGAGTCCACATGGGTGCTCATTTGGACATGGGGGTTCATTTGGTAGATTAAAATATCATGTTAAAATACATGACTGCCATTGGGCAGTGCCCACCTGAGCTCTGGTGAGCATAGTGGCCCATGGGCCTCTTGTTTCTATATAAAGTGGGGTTTAGGGGGGTCTTCATTTCACGGACTTGTTCCCGTGATGTAAAGTACTTTTTTTCAACTGATATTTGAACCCATATCCTGCTGCATACATGTAATTAATTTTGCCACACCCATTTCTGACTATCAACCAATCAAATTACTTGATACATGTATATTGTAATCATTTAGATTTGCAAACTGAATGACAAACAGTGTAGATCCTGATCAGATGGCAGAAGCTATCTGATCTGGATCTACACTGTTTGAAAAAGTTGGGGTTGTCGTGAACAGCAGGATAAAGGTTAAAAGAGAAATCATTAAAGAAATTGATCTTCTCTGCTCTTATTTATCTTATTTATACTGCTCATCCGGTTTTATTTTTGCAGGCTTTAAATGTGAGTGGGCCACAGTGAAAGAGGATAGGATGTATGTTGGTGGTTTGGGTAAAGAATGGACAACAGCGGAGGGGGAAGTTGTGAACCTTAATCCCCAGTGGGTGAAATCTGTTGGATTTCTTGGAGATGTGCAGCATCATGACTGGAGCTCAAATTATAATGCTTTAAGAAAGAAAACTGGGACATATTTACCAGGTAATATACATGACAATGTTGTCGGGAGTGGTTGGGTGAGGCGAAGGTGTTGTCACAGTTGTGAATCTTAGATGGGGAATGTTGTTATTTCTTCAGTTTCTACACTCCTGTTCATTTCCCTGTTTCTCTCCTGTCCCTCATCTTCAGTTTCTACGCACCTGTTTCCTGTTTCTCTCTGGTCCCTCACGTTCAGCTCCTCTGCTGTCTCTTCTATCTCTTTTTGATCCCATTCTCTTGGTAACATCACAAAATGACCCGATAGGTTTACGTGTCGTTAAGGGGAGTGGATACACCTTCAGGGGAGGCAACTCCTGCAGAAGCATTTTTGTCTCCCATGTCAATAGGGGTCGATTCTTAAAGGAGCAAATTCTTTTCTTTAAGGGTTGACCCCTTTATCAGTGGGACAAGGCTTATAGAAAAGCGAACAGGAAGTCCCAAAAGTTGTCTCCCTATGAAAACATGGCAGAAAAATCTGCCATGTGTTCCCATTCCCCTTAAACGCAACACAGTTAATCATGCTGTTAACCCGCTTGCTGAATATTCAATTTAGCCATGCCCATTTCTGAGTTTGAGCCAATCAGAGTACTTGATGTAATTTATTCCTACAAATTCATAAATGAAATATCAAACAGTGTAGATCCTGATCAGATGGCTTCTTCAGAAGCCATCTGATCAGGATCTACACTGTTTGCAAAGATGGGTTGTCATGAACAGCAGGATAAGAGTTAACCATTTCACTACTCTAGAGCATATAGATACCTGTGCAAACAGTAAAGATCCCGATAATAATGAGCCATCTCATCAGGATCTACACTGTTTGCAATCCTGCTAATGATCACTGACTAAACCCCCTATTTACCAAAATGGATGTCCAAATTGAAAGATGGAAGAGACCATTTCATAAACTCAGGGCTGATAGGATCAATTCAGAATAATGAGACTGTTCATTTAAGCCTATGCCTGGAGAACAGTACAGCTTGGCTGCCTTGGCATGTACATGTACATTGTATGACCGGTGGAGATTGTAATCAGCCTGGTTGCCTAAGCAGCTCGACATCAGTGTCTTTGCTTCGGCTCAGTGTGCTAGTATGTCCACACTGCACAGATGACTCATTTGACTTGCAAAGACTCTGAGTGGAGTCTGATCTCAGTCTGATAGTTGTACATGCCAGGTTGTACACCACAGCCTCTTTATAATACTATTAATGGGGTCCAAAGCAGAAACTGTGTTAGTTAAACAACTGTGTTATATCCAAACAAAAATGTATAGATTATATAGAAAAATGACCATTTATGTACAGTCGACTCTCGTTATCTCGACCCCGCTTATCTTGACCCTATCATTTATGTCAAACCGATTTCTGAGTCTGGAATGTTTCCCCATATATTTATTGTATTTCAACTCCGCATGTGTCGAACTACGCTTAAGTCGACACTTCGGCTATCTCGCTCATATTTTTTAGTCCCTTCGTATATTTTTCACGGTATTTACTACTGTGTATCCCGAACCGGAATTAAAGAAAATACATGTTACAAAATCCATAAATCAGTACTCACAATGTCATTAATTTTCCAATTTGTCCAGGTCTTTAGCAATCACAATTAGCGCCAAACAATACAGGTACTGCTACTTTGAAAATCATGTGCGTGTAATTA
Organism: Lucinisca nassula; assembly: GCA_963580285.1. Lineage (NCBI taxonomy): Eukaryota > Metazoa > Mollusca > Bivalvia > Lucinida > Lucinidae > Lucinisca > Lucinisca nassula. The sequence goes on from OY757011.1 coordinate 81,089,488, forward strand.
AGACACGTGGTGCTCAACCTTTGACATTAACACCTTCTCGGGTCAGTGATTTCCTAGATTTTCATGATCAAAAAGACCACATCACCATCTAATAGGTTTTTCATGTGCCGACTCAAATAGATTCTTTTTATTGATATGCACTAGAAAATGTTTGAATTTCTGTTCTTTCAAGTGCAATGCTTAGGCTTTACATTGTTTACTTGAAAAATAAAAAATAATGAAACACCATTCTGTTTTTTTTCTTGGAGAAAGCGAATTGATAATCACAAAAGTCTTTCTGGAAAAATGTCAAAGAAAGTAACAGAAGTTGTGATGATCTCATTCCTATAAACACATTTTTAAAGCGGTTAATTGTCCTCGTCTAGATTATGTACGTCATTTTGAAATGGTATCTCAAGCCCTGCGATTGTTCAGATCGATTTACATGTAGTGGGGTCATTATAAACCGATCACTTTATTAAACATACAAACAGTGTAGGTCCAAAAGAGACGGCTCAGCACATGCTTTCTCAGCTGGACCTACACGAGTGGAGATAATCCAAACTAATCCAAACTTCTGTAGGACGTATTGTCAATACTGTTCACCGTAGCAATATAAGTATTGATTTCACAACGGGGAACCAGTTGATTTTGATGTATCTATTTTAGCTTATTTGGAAAACCTTTGAAGGAAGTTAAAATACAACAAACACGTGAGAAATGTATCTTTTTTCATTAAAAACAATAAACGTACCGGTACTTCGACAAACAACATTATTTTTACAAATAAGCTGTACATGTAAGTGCTATTTCTCCAGAATAACCTTGAAAACCAAGCATATCACGGCAAACAATGGGCTCCGACATAGATGTGACGTCACACTTTGGTTATCTCGTACTACCAATAACTCGAACTTTTTGGCTCGGTCCCATGAAGATCGAGATAATGAGAGTCGACTGTATATATTTTCGGGATCCATCTTGATATAGGGTTATATCCAAAATCACATTATACTGAATCATGTTATAATGAGGTTGTGATGTATCAGTTTATTTATTCAGGTTCATTTTATACACCATATGTTGTGACATAATAATCCAAAATCAGTCTACCTGCCTATAGAAAGACATTACAATTTCATGCCTGTACAATATAATGCCATCTTTCATACCGTCAACATTGACATTTTTCCAGTTAAGTTTTTCAGTTTTCTGCTTTAGTTTGTCAGTTTGAGACAGTTGCTGGCATAAGAATGTTCACTGTTCTGGTTAACCGCTTCCGTATGTGTCTGCCTAGGAAAAGTGTGGTCAGTTAAACTGAATTGCTCAATATGACCTTAATTTGTATTAACTGGGCTGTTAACTGGAAAACAACCCAAAATTTCTACTGTTAACCCTTGTTCTGCTGAATATTCATATATGCCACACCCACTACCGATTATCAACCAATCAGATTACTTGTTGCAAATTATTGCAACACATTCACAATCTGAATGGCAAACAACGTAGATCCTGATCAGATGGCTTCGTCAGAAGCCATCTGATCTGGATCTACATTGTTTCAAAGATAAGGCATATCCGGGATTAGCAGGACAAGGGTTAACATAAATTGCACAGTTTTATTGAGACAACAAATATAGACCCAACACTCCCATGTCCATTTAGTCTTGTTGATGGAACATAGCTTCCTGATTAATCCATTGTATTTGGGAAACCCTGAAGGGATACCTTGGGAAACAATGCAGGCCCAGATCAGACACCGCAGAACATAGCGTCTGATCAGGGCCTGCACTGTTTGCTTACAGAATTTTCTGTCAAAAATAGAATAAAAACAAAAAAATAGGCCTGACACCCCTTATATGACAAAAGGACTAGTCCCACATATAGCAATGGAAGAGTCCACTAAAATACAATGAGTTAACATTCTTTCATGGACATTGATCATGAAATCTTTTTCTGCTGTCCTTCTCTCCCTTCTGCTGTGTCCAGAGGGACAGTTGCCAGATTATGGTGAAATTCTATGCACTGAACCTTTACCCTACTGTAGGCGACAAGCCCTATCTTTGCAAACAGTGTAGATCCAGATCAGATGGCTTCTGAAGAAGCCATCTGATCAGGATCTACACAGTTTGACATTCAGTTTATGAATATGCAAAAATAAGCTGCATCAAGTAATCTGATTGGTTCAAAGTCAGAAATGAGTGTGGCTTAATTGAATATTCAGCAGGTTAAAGGTTAAATTTAAATGGTACACCACAACCTCTTTATGGTCATTTTTCTATATAATCTATACATTTTTGGGTGCCATCTTTAAAATGTATTATATCCATAACCATGTTATAACAAACATTGTTACAATGAAGTTGCAGTCTACCTGTATAAGCCTGTCTGGAAAAGCTCTGTATGATCTGGATAGTGTTGACTGGGCTATAAAACTCGAAACAATCAAACAAACCTCTGGAGCTATGCTGGAACATCAAATTTCATTGTCTTTTTATCATATCCTCTATTTGCAGGCTATATGATCCATGAATCTGGTGTTTGGAGCTCTATCCATCAGCGATGGTTCTTTTTGCCTCGTAGAGCCAGTAAAGAACGATATGATGAACTCAAAGATGAAAGGAGAGCTGCTAATCTAATGCTTACTGCTGATGAAGAATTCAAAACTATAGAAGTGTCTCGTATTGGAAAACTAAATCCAACACATGGTTTCTCTTCATTTAAATTTATACCTGGGACCAATCATAACATAATTGTAGCCTTAAAATCTGAAGAAGATGGTGATAAAAAAGCAACTTATATTTTAGTGTTCACTATAGACGGTAAAATACTGCTTCCAGAAACAAAAATTGGTGATAAAAAATTTGAAGGAATTGAGTTTGTATAGTGCAGACTCTAGGCCCACAATCCTTTTCATGGCTCTTGGTAAGGAGGGGTACAGAGGATAATTTGGGGATTATAAAAATCTTATATGGGCGTGAGGGGTGGATTGAAAAATCCGTCCCGAGGGACACTGTCCTGCATCACAAGGCTTGCCGAGTGATGCCGGACAGTGATCCCGAGGGACGGATTTTTCTATCCACCCCTCACACCCATATTGGATTCTTTTTCTTGCATACCTTCAATTTCTATTGCGAATTTTTAATGCTGCTGTCACTTCGGTTACCGACGTCTGCCATTTTGTGATGATACAACAGCAATGTTTAGTGACGTAACGCATGACGCCGCCGCACATGAGGTTGTAATCAACCAGTGCATTTATCAAACACGCGATTATATTCGATTTGGGGTCGGAACACCAGGGTCAGAACATAAATTTCTATCCCAGGGTAAAATCATGGATTTCCTTGTCTGGTGTGCAAGAAATTTTTTTCTCCATCTAAACACACCTGTGGACACAAATCTGTTCAAACTCCTCTGAACTGCCTTTCAATTTATCTCTTTGCATCAAGTTAGTTTGACAAGCAAATGTCATTCATCAAAGAATTCTAACACTAGATCAAGTGATATACTTTGATTGGTCTCAATTTCACAAGCACTTTTTCCATTTTTAGGTCTGGTTGACATTTGAGATGCATTTTGATTGGACAGTGCTGGAGTCTATAATGAAATGTACGAGGGTAGGCTGAAAAGTTCTGAGCCTGACCAAGATCCAATGGTTTGTCCATGCTGAAAGTGCCTTATTTTTCAACATAGTCTCCCTTCCTGTCCACACACTTCCTACAGGGATGCTGGAGTCCTTGGATCCCAGTGGTACATGTATAGGTCTCATCTTGGTCCTTGAAAAACTCCTCCACAGCAGCTATCACCTCCTCGTCTGATCGATAATGCTGCCCAGCCAAGTGCTTTTTCATGTATGGAAACAGGAAATTATCTGATGGAGCTAGATCAGGTGAATATGGAGGGTGATCGACAAGTGTGAAGCCACAGTCATGCACAGCAGCCATTGCGACAACCGATTTATGAGCAGGCGCATTGTCCGGATGGAACAAGACCCCTTTTGTCAATTTTTCGGGTCGTTTAGCCTTAATTGCTTTTCGCAGTTGTTTTAGCAGATCTGCATAATACTCCCCATTAATTGTTCTGCCCTTTTGAAGGTAATCTATGAATATTATGCCCTTGGCATCCCAGAACACTGATGCCATCACCTTCCCTGCAGAGGAGACGACCTTCGCCTTCTTTGGAGGGGGTGAGCCAGGGTGCTTCCATTGCATGGATTGTCTTTTTGTCTCTGGCTCAAAGTGATGAACCCAACACTCATCCTGAGTGACAAAACGGTCAAGAAAACCATCTTGGTCTGCTTCAAAAATAGCCAAGTTGGCTTGTGACAGGTTCAGTCTGGTCAGGCGTCAAAAACCGTGGCACCTATCTGGCGGAAACCTTCGACATTCCTAATTCACTGTGTAGAATGCTCTCTACTCGTTCACGGGAGATGCCAACAGTGTTAGCTAACTGATTCACAGTTAAAGGCCTGTCAACTATCATGGCCCTGTGCAATTGGCTGATGGTTTCCTCAGTTGTTGCTGTTGTGGGTCGTCCACACCGATCATCATCTTCAAGGCTGTCCTTGCCAATCTTAAAATTTGCTGCCCACCTTTTCACGGTTGCATACAAAGGAGCATCACCCCCTAATGTAGCAACCATATCGGCATGAATGTCCTTAGGAGCTAACCCCTTTTTATGGAGGTACTTGATGACACCATGATGCCAGATTTTGTCCATTTTCTCAAAAACGTGCTAGTATCAATTTTCAAAGTCTAGAATTTCTAAGTTATTGCAGGTAAACTTGAACTCATTTGAGTCAAATCAAGTAATAAAGGTTTGGATTTAATGAATACAAAATTTCATGCCTCTTTGATGCCTGCTTCTTGGTCAGGCTCAGAACTTTTCAGCCTACCCTCGTACACCACTATGTGTTTTGAATTTATTCCTGGCTGGCAGTTGATTGACATAATAGTAAGATATTTTAAATGATGTTTAAAGTCAAGATGAAATGAGGCTCATTAAAGTTTGAACAGATTTGTGTCCACAGGTGTATGTTGTGGCTACTTGATAGTTGTCTCAATAAGACAAGGTTATGTTGTGGCTGCTTGTTGGAATTGCCTCTCTGAGTTAGAATTGCCCTATCGAGACAACATTATGTTGTGGCTACTTGTTAGAATCGCCTCACTCAGGCAATTCTAACGAGTACCAACAACATATGTTATCCCTGAATAACCCTCAGTACTTCTTCCTACTGAGGATGATTTGGGATATTTTTTTCTTCTGCATCAAATCATATGTTGTGGATACTTGTTTGAATCGCCTCTTTGAGGTAATTCTATCACGAACCCACATAAAATATTTAATGGAAAAAATAAGGTAATTTATCCATAAATTATCAACAGTACTTCTCCTTATTGAGAATTATTTGGGGTAACTTTTTAATCTCTATCAGAACATGTTGTGGATACTTGTTAGAATCGCCCCAATGAGTTCTCAATGAGATTCTAAAAGTACACACAATGTATGTTTTCATGGTGAAATAAGAAAAATTATACCTAAGTCGTCTGTATTAACTACCATCTGTGATCATCTATTCTTTGGATATGTCCACAAGAGAGAGGACACAATTGACCTGTGCACCCACTAAAGTGGGAAACGCAGCGAGTTAACTCTCTCACTAGAGAGCATCACTCAAAACAACGGTCTTTATCAATATTAACCATTACGATAACACACCAGTGTGACATAATGTATTTTTTCACAAATCCAAAATGGCTACTTTTCTTTTGAAAATCTGTGATATATTTCTTATTGATACTGCAAACAAGGGTTGTCGGTGCTCGTTAGAACCGCCTCATTGAGGCGGTTCTAACAACTACCCACAACTTACATGTATGTCTTGGAGCAGAAATAAGAAAAATTAATGTAAACCCCGTAAACACCACTTTTCTCTATGTAAAGTGGGGCTCATGTGATGTGTGTTTTGCTAATGCATTTTCTGTTAATGGGTACACATGTCAAATTAAAATTATTGCCAACAGCATTTTTGTTTTGAGCTTAAACTTCAAGCTTGATTAATGAGTATTTTAACAAAATCTTTTATTTTTGTGAAGCTACATGTCTTACAATATATTTTATAGCACATTAAAAATGGATAATTATCAAAGCATTACAAGTTCATGTCTTAGTATTTATTTTATAGCGTGTTAAAAAGGATAATTTTCCTAGCATTCCAAGAAATGCTTAAAATAAACTGAAGAAATCCATTGATAGTGGACCACTTTGGCAGTATAGAAAATAAAAGGAAAATGACAGACTGTGGGGCCCCATTAGAACAAAACCTTCCATATGTCATATAGAAGTACGGACTGCCTAGCTCAGGATATGGGTTGGGGTTGAGGAAGGGAGGTGGGTTGTGAATAAGGAGGATAATAACCCTTATCTTGCTGTTCACGACAACCCCTATCTTTGCAAACAGTGTAGATCCAGCAGGATCTACACTGTTTGGCATTTAGTTTATGAATTTGTAGCAATAAATTACAGTTGACTCTCGTTATCTCGACCTCGCCTATCTCGATCCTATCACTTATGTTGAACCGATTTCTTAGTCCCGCATATTTCCCCTATATATTTATTGTATTTCAACTACGCATGTGTCGAACTACTTTTAAGTCGACACTTCGGCTATCTCGGCCATCATTTTCAGTCCCTGAATATATTTTTCACTGTTTTACTACTGCGTATCTCGAACTGAAATTCATGATGTATAGAAGGAAAAAAAATAATTTGCCGGTCTTTCAGTTAAAGAAAATGATAACAGACCTTTACCAAACGGTTTAGCAATACTCACAATGTTTTTAATTTTCCAATTTGTCCAGGTGTGTGGTTGGCAATTAAAATTAGCACAAACAATACCTTTACCGCTATTGCCAAAATCACGTGCGTGTAATAAAGACTGACACGCAGTGCTCAGCCTTTGATCTTAACACCTCGTTTCAATGATTTCGAAGATTTCCGTGATAAAAAGCGGCTCTGATTTGTATTAAAGTACGATTTGGTGTGACAAGGCTCTTTAATTGGTTGTTTTACGTACTCGTCAGTGTCAAAATTGAGTACCGTCCCTTGTCCCGATGCACATTCAAACAGTGTAGATCTTAAAAAGATAGCTGATGACCAGCTTTCTCAGCAGAACCTAAACAGTTTTTATCAGTACGAGGAACAACCGTATGACGTATCGCATTCACTGCTCACCGAAGTGATATAAGCATTGCATTCACAAGCGGGGAACCAGTCCATTTAAGTACATAACTATTTATAGCTTATTTGGATACCCAAATTTGCGGGAATTTAAAAGACAACAAAACACGTGAGAAATCTTTTATAATCGCTACACTTCGACAAGCTCCTTTACTTTCATAAACAAATTAAAAAAAAATAAAAAAACTCAATAGGCTGTGCATGTAAGTGCTATTACTCTAGAATAACCAAGAATACCATGCATATTATGGCAAATAATGGGCTCCGACATGCATGTGACGTCACAGCTTGGTTATCTCATACTACGGATAACTCGAACTTTTTTATCCGGTTCCGTGAGGTTCGAGATAACGAGCGTCGACTGTACATCAAATAATTTTATTGGTTGATAGACAGAAATGGGTGTGGCTTAAATGAATATTCAGCAAGATAAGGGTTAAATGGATAATTTTCTTAAGCTTTCATAAAAACCTGTGTTGTGGATACTTGTTAGAATCACCGCATTATCTAACCTCAATGAGGTGATTCTAACAAGGACCCACAACGCAAGTTTCTGAAATTATTCTTTTTTCCTTCTTATCTCAAGCTTGGTTTGATCATTTGCTGTGCTTACATGTCCAAGGATAATGCCTTAATGTCATGGCTAATGACGGAATCTCTTTTTGCTGTTTACTTTGTTATCCAGAGCTCCAGATGAGGGGACCTAACAACGATAAATTATGGATAATTGTTCTTATTTCTTCATAAAAAACATGTTGTGCCTCGATGAGGCGATTCTAACAAGTACCCACTACACACATTTCTAACAAGAAGTAAAGAAAAGTGTCTCTTAAGGGGAATGGGAACACCTGGCAGATTTGTCTGCCATTTTTCAAAGGGAGACAACTTTTGGGACTTCCTGTTTGCTTTTCTATAAGCCATATCCCACCTCAAAAGGGGTCTACTCTTAAAGGAAAGAATTTGCTCCAAGGGAACAATTTTTTTCCTTTAAGAGTTGACCCAAATTGACATGGGAGACAAAAATCCTTTTGCAGCAGTTGCCTCCCCTGAATGTGTATCCATTCCCCTTAACTACCATTGTTAAGCCTTCTAACCTAGAGCTATGTTAGCACAAAATGATTATAAGATTGTTGATTGTGATGTTCGTCAAAGAAGCTTGTGCTGAAACCTTGTCTTTCATAAGTATATCTATAGAGAGCTTGTTACGTAGAACACAGTAGCCTGTGAAGTTCTGTGCACAAATCATACCTAATACCCGAATGTCCAAGGGCCCAGTTGTTCAAGGCCTCATTAGTTTAATGAGCTTGTTAATAGTCAAATTGTTAACTGTTCTATTCTAGGAAGTACATTATCTAAATATTTGGTTCATTTTTGCCGAAACAAAGTGAGTAGCTTGTTGCATGTGCAAAAGCTACACAGATTTTTTCAGCAATTTACATGTAGTAATTTCCATATTGAATGATCATTGTTTTAACAATTCATTAACTGACAATGTTGTTAGTTTAGAACAACTGGCCTCAGAATACAGTGCCACTTCAGTGTCTCAAAACCTGGGTGGCTTGCTTTCCATGGCTAATTCAAAGTAGCTCTGAAGGGGAATGGGAACACCTGGCAGAGTTTTTTTGCCATTTTTCAGAGGGTGATAGCTTTCGGGACTTCCTGCTTTCTTTTCTATAAGGCCTGTCCCACTGAAAAAAGGGTCTACTCTTAAAGGAAAGAATTTGCTCCTCAGGAGCAAATTCTTTTCTTTAAGATTTGACCCCTATTGACATAGGAGACAAAAATACTCTTGTAGGAGTTGCCTCCCCTGAAGATGTACCCATTCCCCTTAAGTGCCTGGAGGACTTTTCCCATAGCTCCAGGTTTCTATATATATGGGATAATTTAGGGGTGGGGGGTATGTCTAACTGTAACTTGAGAAGGCATGTTGTGTGTACGCATTAGAATTGCTTCAGTGAGGCAATACTAATGAGAACACCAAACATGCATTTATTTTTTAGAAAATTGTAAAGATTACCCTCAAGGGGAATGAGAACGCCTTCAGGGAAGGCAACTCCTGCAAATGCATCTTTGTCTCCCATGTCAATAGGGGTCAACTCTTAAAGGAAAGAATTTGCTCTTGAGGAGCAAATTCTTTCCTTTAAGAGTAGACCCCTTTTTCAGTGGGACAGAGTTTATAGAAAAGCAAACAGGAAGTCCCAAAGTCCCGAAAGTCGTCTCCCTTTGAAAAATGACAGAAAAATCTGCCAGGTGTTCCGATTCCCCTTAAGTCAGCTACACATTGCCTCTGCACCTGGTGTTATGACCAATCTTCAGTTGCTCTAAATGCCCTATTTCAAACTGGCCTATGCCCATCGGGGCTTGAAGAAATAGATTTGGCTGCATGATGCTTCCACGCAGAGCTGAAAAATATTACATTCCATTTCTTTCTTTCTTTTTTTTTTTTCTCTTGAAACCTCATATTTGATTGTTTTAAAAATTAAATACTTAGTTTTCTTAGAAGGTTAAGTTTTGTTTAATTTTTCTCTTGAGCATTGTAAGGAAGAGTTTGATTGGATTTTAATAGCCCAGTCAATACTATTCAGGTCATAGCAAGCCAGTCAGTTTACCTGAACACACTTTTCCTGGGCAATCTTGTACAGAAGTGGTTAACCCATTGCATAAGGGAAACCGCTAAAGGGGTACCTTGGCAAACAGTGCTGGCCCAGATCAGACGCTGCAGAATGCGGCGTCTGATCAGGGCCTGCATTATTTGCTAACAGAATTTTCTGTCAAAAAAGGGAATAAGAACGAAAAAATAGGCCTGAACCCTCGTATATGACAAATGGTCTTGTCCAACATATAGCAATGGAAGAGTCCACCAGCATACAATGGGTTAACCAGTACAGTGCACATTCTTTTGCCAGAAACTGACAGCTGCTGCTCTTGACTCAGTGGCAGAGAGAGAATGTTGTAGAAAATGTGCCAAAAAATGTTTCAGACTTTGGAGGTATCGAACTCGCAAATTCATCAGAATTGCATCCGACAAGCTACCCAGGCTGGCTTTATGGTTGGTCGGCGGGCTGTGATATATACTTTCCTGGACATCTTTTATTTATTATTTTGTGTCTTTGATAAAGGTTTTTAGGGGACTTTATTTTGACATGCATCAACTTGTTTTGACTTAAAAAAAAAAATCCACAGACGACAACAAAGCATGCAAAATTTCCCAGCATGCAAAGAGTTAATATTTACCCCATAAGATGTCATGAAAAATGACATCGGAAAATTTTGTTTGCTTATGTTGTCTGCCAAATCTTCTTGCAAACCTTTTATTAAACATGTTTTTGCATACAGGCAAACAGTGTGGACCCAGATCAGACTGCTCCCAGAGTAGAAATCTGATCTGGGGTACTATCCACAATGTTTTCAAAAGTGACTTTCAAAGTAACTGGCACGGGCCTCCGTGGCCTAGTGGTTAAGAGTGCTGACTCTTGATCATTAGGTCTCTCACCGCTGTGGTTCGAGCCTCGCTCGGGTCACATGTGAGACGCCAAGTTCTGCAACGGAAGGTCAGGTGGTTTTTCTCCGCGTACTCCGGTTTTCGCCCACCTCTGATTAACGATCGGCTCGATATGAGTGAAATAATCTTGAAAGGGCCGTAAAACCAAAACCAAAAAAAAAAAAAGTAACTGTCAGGCAACAAAGCAGACGACAAGTGTCACGATTGGCATTTTATGGGTTAACTCTTCTGTAACAAGAATATGGAGAGATATTTGTGTTTCAGGATTGTAGGATTTTAGAACTTACCGGTAACCCATGTGTTCTAGCAAGTACAATATTTACTTCGGCAGTATTTTTGCTGAAAAAATGTTTGAAGACTCAAATTTTTGTCTTCAATGGTTGAAGTTTTAACATTGTCTTAACCCTTAAGACGCAGAGAAAAACTACACCTGAAAATGTCTGCTTATGTCGTCTGCTGAATTTTTTTGGCAAGCTTTTTAAAAATATTTTTGCATACAGGCGAACAGTGTGGGCCCAGATCAGACTGCTCCTATAGGAGCAGTCTGATCTGGGTCCACACTGTTTGCAAAAAATGACTTTTAAGGTAAACGGCAGATGGCAAAGCAGACTACAATTGTCGTGAATGGCATTTTATGGATTAATTAAGAAAAACAGGGCCCTGGTGTTCCTGGTGTCATTTTAACAAACAGTATTATACTTCCCTTTTTGGTTTGATGGCTTAAAACCACTTCAGACAGTTGAAAGAAATCCTATATGTTCTGAAATGCTTTATAGCAGGAAAACTTAGTGTTATGAATAATCAAATACTTCTGGTAATGTCGAAGTCAAAACCCATTATGATAACACATCTGTGTGATATAGTTCATTTTTCATACCTCAAAAAAGTATTATTTTCTGATAAAAAAAAATATGATATTTTTCTTATTTATACTCCGAACATTGAGGCAGTTCTAATGAGTACCCACAACCTATGTCTTGGAGCAGAAATAAGGAAAATGATTTTTACCTCCCTAAACCCCAGTTTTCTCTATATAAAGTGGGGCTTTGGGGGTCTTTATTTCACGGACTTGTTCACATGATGCAACATTTTACTGTGTAAAGTTGGATTTAGCATTAGCACGTCATACTTTCACTTTCATACTGTAATGTATGTGGTCTCGTCTTATTTGTCACTGAATTTATGCAAAGTGTTCTGCGTAGCCATCACCATCCATATGCAAGTCCCAAACCAGTGACGTGATTTTTGTGTGTTTATTTGAGTTTGATGGCCCAGTCAGCACTTTTTAGGTCATATTGAGGCAGTCAGTTTACCTAACCACAATTTTCTTAGGCATGCTTGTACATAAGCAGTTAACCAGTACAGTGCGAAACTGACAACTACTCTTTTTGATTCAATTGAAGGGAAAGCTTGACAGGAGAAAAAAAATTCATGATGAATTGCCACAATAAAATGCTACCCAGCGTACAAGTACACCACAACCTCATTATAACACGGTTTGTTATAAAAGTTGTTTGATAGAACACGGTTTCAAGATGGATCCCAAAAATGTATAGGTTATATAGAAAAATGACCATAAATGGTCATTTTTCTATACAATCTATACATTTTTGTTTGGATATAACCCGGTTGTTTAGCTAACAGGTTTCTGCTTAGGGCCCCATTAATAGTGTTATAAAGAGGTTGTGGTGTATCAAACTCACAACCTTCTAATCACCAATCAGAGGCCCATCAGAGTGAGCCACCGAGGCCAGCCACTCATGTGATAAGAGTCTTGAACTGTTCTGTACATAATTGTCTTTATTTATTGCGTAACAAGAAACATAGCTATTTGAACTTAACTGCTATTGTTTATTATTAACCCTTGTCCTGCTGAATATTTATATATGCCACACCCACTACTGATTATCAACCAATCAGATTACTTGATGCAAATAAATGCAACAAATTCATAAAATGAATGACAAACAATGAAGATCCTGATCAGATGGCTTCTTCAGAAGCCATCTGATCTGGATCTTCATTGTTTGAAAGATAAGACATGTCCGGGCTCAGCAGGACAAGGGTTAAACTTACATTTCTTTGTCATTTCTGTTGGAATTACATGACAACCTCTTCATAATATTGTTATTGAGGTCTAAAGTAGAAACTGTAAGTTCTGTTGAATACCTCCCCCACCAAAAAAAAAAAAATGTAAAGATTATATAGAAAAATGACCATTTGTGGTCATTTTTCTATATAATCTTTGCATTTTTGGAATCCATCTTTAAATTTTATAATATACAAAAGATATTAAAATGAAAAATGCTATAAAGAGGTTGTGGTGTACCTGTGTGAAGTCCCATACTAAAGGTTACATAATTGTATGGCCATGAGCCACAAACCTTGACTGTCTTACGTCAAGGGTTATTTCCCCTTGCTTTAACTCGGTCACAGAGGAGTTACGAGGATAATTTAGTTGTAATTATGCCCCCACCTTCGAAGAAGTTGGAGGGGCATATTATTTTTGGGGTGTTCGTCCGTCCATCTGTTATGCTTTTTGATGCATAGCATAACATTAAAACCATGTATGCTAGGGTTTTGAAACTTCATATATGGATTCCTCATGAAAAATTGCTGACATTTTTTTTTTCTCGTCAGGATTATGCCCCTTTCCAGAGTTATGGCCCTTTGAAAAAATATGGATGGAATCTTGTAAGCAAAATATCTCAAAAACTGTTAAAGCTAGAGCCTTGAAAGTTAATGAGTGGATTGCTGGTGATGAGTAGATGACCTGATTAACTTTTGAAGAAATTCCGAAAAATACTTCCTTTGTAACTATGGACATTTGCACATTGCATGCTTTGTGATGCATAGCATAACTTTAGAACCATGTATGCTAGGGTTTTGAAATTTCATATATGGATTTCTCATGAAAAAAAAAAACAGCTGACATATTTTTTTCTCATCAGGAGTGTGCCCCTTTCCAGAGTTATGGCCCTTTGACCAAATATGGATGAAATCTTGTCAGCAAAATATCTCAAAAACTTGTAAAGCTAGAGCCTTGAAAGTTGATGAGTGTATTGCTTGTGATGAGTAGTTGGCATGATTAACTTCTGAAGAAATTTTGATAAACATTGGATGAAATCTTGTTCTTCAGCTATGGCTATTTGAAAATTTTCGCATTTTGGGGCCGGCATATGGTTGGGGGCATAGTGTTTTACAAACACCATTTCTGGTTTCCCTTATTTTCTGTTAAAAAACATAAGTAGTCAATACTTGTTGGAATCACCATAAGGTTCAATGCAGAGGTGATTCTAACAAGTATCTTAACCCATATCTTGCTGAATATTCATCTAAGCCACACCCATTTCTGTCTATCAACCAATTAAATTACTTGATGTAATTTATTGCTACAAATTCATAAACTGAATGCCAAACAGTGTAGATCCTGATCAGATGGCTTCTTCAGAAGCCATCTGATCTGGATCTACACTGTTTGCAAAGATAGGGGTTGTCGTGAACAGCAAGATAAGGGTTAAAACTGTTTTTATGAAGAAATCACAAAAAAAAAATACATCCCAAATTTATTGTCATTACTCCTGAACTTCTAGCTATGGTATCTGATATATAAAACAAAATCTTGTAAATATACTTTGACATTCTTTCATGTAGGGGTATGATATGGTGTCTTTTATGGGTTTATTTGTCTCAGAACATGATTCCATCTTTAAAATGTATTTATTTCTGCATTTACGTTTCATCATTTTCATCGTGCTTATTGAAATGGTAATGGTTTTTATATACGAAAAGCTGAGCTTCTACTGCTTATTATGTGTCACTCCATTGAAAAGACAACAGAACTACACCCCAACCTCATTAAAAATGAAAATGTTCAGATAAAAAATCTGTTACTTTTTACATTTCTGCCCAAAACATAGATTGTGAGTACTTGTTAGAACTGCCTCTGTGAGGCAGTTCTTACAAGTAACCACAATCTATGTTTTTAGGCAGAAATAAGAAAAATAATGTATACCCTTGTAAACCCCAGTTTTAGTGTATAAAACTGGGGTTTAAGGAGTAAAAAAAATTATGTGTCTTCTCGTCACACTGTTCACATGAAATATCCAGCCTTATTTTCTTTGAAAAAAAAAATGAAAATGCTGTCTGGTGTTATTGTGATAGGTGCTTTAAGGTTTTATCCCTTGTCTTGCTGAACATGTTAACTCCTTCCTTCTGATCAGGATCAACACTGTTTGTTATTCATTTTTCAGATTTTAATAAGAACATTATATTAAGAAATTTGATTGGTTGATAGTCAGAAATGGATGTAGTAAAATGAATTTATTCAGCAAGACAAAGGTTAACATTGAAAACATGTCCCTGTGACATTGTGCATTTTTTTCACGTCTCCAAAATGGCTATTTTTCTGATGAAATTCCATGATTTTTTTCTTATTTATACAGCAAACATAGGTTGTGGGTGCTCATAAGAACCACCTCATTGAGGTTGTAACCAGTACCCCCAACCTATGTCTTGAAGCAGAAATAGGAATAATAATGTATACCTCCATAAACCCCAATTATTTCTATATAAAGTGGGGTTAAGAGGGGTGTTCATTTCACGGTCTTGTTCATGTGATGATATTCGACTGTAAACTGTTGATGAGATTGTTAATTAAAATATGAACACAACAGTTGAGTGTTTGTTTCTTACTTTTGTTTGAGCATGTGCACACAAAGAGATAAAAGTTGACATGTGACGGCAGTGACGGCCCCCGCCCATCTGGGCTTGAAGAAATAGATGGGCTGCATGATGCTTCCATGCAGAGCTGAAATTGACCCACACATTAGTACTGTTAAACAGCTTAGAGGATCTAGCAGTGCGTCCTAATCAAAGTCTTCACAAGATAAGGGTCTCCTGAGGATGCTTTCTACATTCACAGTGTGAAATGGGAAAAATGTTGGTACGACTGCTTGGGGTGCGGAAGCTGATTTCAGTTTTCTAAAGCTGTTTGACCTTTTTGTGTGCACACTCGTTTTTGAATTTAAGAGTTTTAGACATTTTGTCTGTGCCTAACAAGTATATTTCAACCTCTTTTATACTGTAAAAATCCTAAAAATTTGGACTCTTTGATGACTTGCTGTAATACTCCTAAAATTTGTTCCATTATCCAGGAAGGAGTCAAAAAGGTGCTGATGGAATGGCAAACAGTGCAGACCCTGAGTCTTCACTGTTTGCTTATGGCTATCTGTCCCAATACTTAGGATTATTACGGTATTACAATTGTTGGGTGGGGTCCAGAGCAGAGACTGTGTTATATCCAAACAAACTGTATAGATTATATTGAAAAATGACCATAAATTTTCATTTTTCTATATAGTCTATAGATTTTTGTTTCGATATATACATTTTTGAGACCAATCTTTTAACGGGAAGCCTCTGGTATAATAGTTGCCTCAAAAACCAGGGACATTGGTTTGATTCTGGGCTTAATCAGACTGGAGTCTTTAAACCGATGTCCTATCTCCATATGAACTTCGCTGTTGTTTGGACATAAACTCAAATTCACACATTATTAAACTGTGTTGTATCAAAAACTGTGTTGTAATGAGCAGTAATATAAGCAGACCATGGTTTTAATGGTGTAACAGGCCATGTGACAGATTTATATCAAAAATAGAAGAAGACGCTGAAATGGAGGACAAATTGATAGGTATGTAGCATTATGGATTAATGCAAAAGCATATTTTAAATGTAACGCTTTTCATACTTTCGTAAGTGAAAAACAAGCATGAGAAATTTGAAAATACAGCAAAATTCCTACATTAAGATCACCTTTGTAACTGTTCAAAAGTGGTCTTTAAGACCACTTTTGAACAGTTCCAAAGGTGGTCTAATTATTAGAGGAGACTGGGTGTAGAAAACACAAAGAAAGAATAACTGAAACCTTTTCAATAAGCTCTTAAAATCAGATTTTTGGTGGTCTTAATAGTGCAATTTTACTATTAAGATTCATTAAAAAAAACTATTTAGCCCTTAAGATGCCAATAACAATAATTGTTGCCTGCTTTGTCATTATGTCCCCCCACTGGAGGGGAGGAGGACATATCGTTTTTGGTGCAGATCCCGTTTGCACTGGCGTTGGCGTAGCCTGTTTGAAGCACTATATCTCCTGAACCTATGGATGGATTTTGACCAAACTTGCATAGTTACATCGCCAGGATGGGAGAAAACAGTTGTTAGGTTATGATGACCTTGACCTCATTTTTAAGGTCACAGGCCCCCAAAAAACGCCATTTTGGAACCAAAAATGGCTTGTCTGCACTCTATCTCATTAACGAATTGATTAATTGTAGTCAAACTTGGTACAATATATCATTACAACTTACTGCAGATTTGATTAGATTTTGGTGACCTTGACTTTTTTTCAAGGTCACAGACCCCCAAAAACAGTCAATTATGGGTAAAAAATGGCTTGTCTGCACTCTTTCTCATTAACGAATTGACCAGTTTTAGTCAAACCTGGTACAATATATCATTAAAACATACCACAGATGTGATTAGATTTTGGTGAAGACCTTTTTAGCTCACCTGAGCCGAAGGCTCAAGGTGGGCTATTGTGATCGGTCAATGTCCGTCGTGCGTCTGTCAACAATTTACTTAAATGACATCTCCTCCTAAACCAGTGAATGGATTTTGATATAATTTCACAGGAATGTTCCTTGAGTGACCCTCTTTCAAAATTACCTAAATTGTTCCGCTCCGTTAAACAAAATGGCCGCCAGAGCTAAAAATAGAAAAACCTTTAAATGACATCTTTTCCTAGGCAAATGGCCTGATTTGAAAATAATTTCACAGGAACGTTCCTTGAGTGACCCTCTTTCAAAATTGCCTAAATCGTTCCGCTCCGTTAAACAAAAGGGCCGCCAGAGCTAAAAATAGAAAAACCTTTAAATGACATCTTCTTCTAGGCAAATGGCTTGAATTGAAAATAACTTCACAGGAATGTTCCTTGAGTGACCCTCTTTCAAAATTGCCTAAATCGTTCTGCTCCGTTAAACAAAATGGCCACCAGAGCTGAAAATAGAAAAACCTTTAAATGACATCTCCTCCTAGGCAAATGGCCCAATTTGAAAATAATTTCACAGGAACGTTCCTTGAGTGAGCCTCTTTCAAAATTGCCTTAATCATTCTGCTCCGTTAAACAAAATGGCCGCCAGAGCCAAAAATAGAAAAACCTTTAAATAATAATAAAAATAATATTGTAATAATAAAGTCTTTCAAAATGACATCTCCTCCTAGGCAAATGGCCAGATTTGAAAATAATTTCACAGGAATGTTGCTTGAGTGACCCTCTTTCAAAATTGCCTAAATCGTTCTGCTCCGTTAAACAAAATGGCCGCCAGAGATAAAAATAGAAAAACCTTCAAATGACATCTCCTCCTAGGCAAATGGCCCGATTTTAGAATAACTTCACAGGAATGTTCCTTGAGTGACCCTCTTTCAAAATTGCCTAAATTGTTCCACTCTGTTAGACAAAATGGCCTCCAGAGCTAAAAATAGAAAAACATTTAAATGACATCTCCTCCAAGGCAAATGGCACGATTAGGAAATAATTTCACAGGAACGTTCGTCGAGTGACCCTTTTTCAAAATTGTCTAAATCGTTCCGCTCGTTAAACAAAATGGCCACCAGAGCTAAATATAGAAAAACCTTCAAATGACATCTTCTCCTAGGCAAAGAGCCCGATTTGAAAATAATTTCACAGGAATGTTCCTTGAGTGACTCTCTTTCAAAATAACCTAAATCGTTCCACTCTGTTAAACAAAATGGCTGCCGGAGCTAAAAAATAGAAAAACCTTTAAATGACATCTCCTCCTAGGCAAATGGCCTGATTTGAAAATAATTTCACAGGAATGATCCTTGAGTGACCCTCTTTCAAAATTGCTTAAATCGTTCAGCTCCATTAAACAAAATGGCCACCAGAGCTAAATATAGAAAAACCTTTAAATAACATCTCCTCCTAGGCAAATGGCCTGATTAGAAAATAATTTCACATGAATGTTCCATGAGTGTCCTTCTTTCAAAATTCCTTGAATCATTCTGCTCCGTTAAATAAAATGGCCAACAGAGCTGAAAATAGAAAAACCTTTAAATGACATCTCCTCCTAGGCAAATGGCCTGATTTGAAAATAATTTCACCGGATGGTCCTTGAAAGACCTTCTTTCAAAATTGCCTAAACTGTTACGCTCCGTTAAACAAAATGGCTGCCAGAGCTAAATTTAGAAAAACCTTTAAATGACATCTCCTCCTAGGCAAATGGCCCAATTTGAAAACAATTGAACAGGAATGTTCCTTGAGTGACCCTCTTTCAAAATTGACGAAATGGTTCTGCTTGGTTAAACAAAATGGTCACCAGAGCTAAAAATGGAAAAACTTTTAAATGACATCTCCACCTAGGAAATGGCTTGATTCGGTATTAATTGCATAATAAGGTTCCTTAGGTGATCCTTTTTATACCCCCGGTATACGAAGTATACTATGGGGGTATATAGTTTTCGTCTTGCCGTTCGTCTGTCCGTGTGTCCGGTTTTCCGTCTGTCCGTCCGTCCTCCCATCCGTCCGTCCGTCCATCCATCCGTCCATCCGTTAACATTTTGGTTAAAGTTTTGCGTCAAAGTTTCTAGGAGATTGTATCTTCTGAACCCTTTGATAGATTTAGTTGATACTTACACTGAAGTTACATACTGGTCTAAAGATTTCATTGATGCATGTCCCAATCCCCCCAAAGTGACCTTGATGTCAAGGTCACAGACTTAGAAATTTTACATTTGGTTAAAGTTTTGCGTCAAAGTTTCAAGGAGATTGTATCTTCTGAACCCTTTGATAGATTTAGTTGATACTTTCACTGAAGTTACATACTGGTCTTAAGATTTCATTGATGCATGTCCCACCAACCACAGTGACCTTGAGGCCAAGGACACAGACTTTGAAATTTTACATTTGGTTAAAGTTTTATGACAAAGTTTATAGATGCCTATTATGTTCTGAACTCTAAGACAAATTCAGTTGATACTTGAATCAATGTACCAGTCCCAACATTTTGTGATGTATGTCCCTTCTCCCACCCACGGCGACCTGGACCTCAAGGTCATGGACTTAGAAATTTTACATTTGGTTAAAGTTTTATGACAAAGTTTATAGATGCCTGTATGTTCTAAACTCTATCTAAGACAAATTCAATTCATACTTGCATCGATGTTGCATACCAGCCCAAAGATTTCATTGATGCATAACCCACCCTGCTGCTTCAGTAACATTGATACCCCCACTCCCGTGGTCCATTTAGAAATGTTATGTTTAGTTTAGCTTTTACAAGCACATTTATAGATTCTTATAGCTTCTTGACATCTTCATTCATATTGCATACAAGCTTGAAAGCTATATCAGAGTATGGCGCTGGCCGGGGGTATACGTGACCCACTGGTCACTTTCTCTAGTTAGCTCACCTGTCACGTAGTGACAAGGTGAGCTTTTGGGATCACTTTTTGTCCGTCGTCCGTCATGCGTCCGTGCGTGCATGCGTCCGTGCATGCGTCCGTGCATGCGTGCGTGCGTGCGTCCGTAAACTTTTCTTCAAACGACATCTCCTCCTAAACCACTGATCGGATTTTGACCAAACTTCACAGGAATGATCCTTAGGTGGTCCCCTTTCAAAGTTGTTCAAATGGTTCCGGTCCGTTGCACATATAGGTCACAGTAGCCAAAAATAGATTTTTTTCACCGAAAACTAAAAAAATCTTCTTCTCTGAAACCGCAAGGCCCAGGTCTTTGATATTTGGTATGAAGCTTCATCTAGTGGACCCCTACCAAGATTGTTCAAATTATAGTGCTGGGACCATAAATGCCCCCGCACGGGGGCCCTTTGGTTTACATGGACTTTTATAGGGAAAATCTTTAAAAATCTTCTTCTCTGAAACCGCAAGGCCCAGATCTTTGATATTTGGTATGAAGCTTCATCTAGTGGACCCCTACCAAGATTGTTCTAATTATAGTGCTGGAGCTAAAAATGCCCCCGCACGGGGGGCCTTTGGTTTTACATGGGCTTATATAGGGAAAATCTTGAAAAATCTTCTTCTCTGAAACCGCAAGGCCCAGGTCTTTGATATTTGATATGAAGCTTCATCTAGTGGACCCCTACCAAGATGGTTCAAATTATAGTGCTGGGGCCAAAAATGCCCCCGCACGGGGACCCTTTGGTTTTACATGGGCTTATATAGGGAAAATCTTTAAAAATCTTCTTCTCTGAAACCGCAAGGCCCAGGTCTTTGATATTAGGTATGAAGCTTTATCTAGTGGACCCCTACCAAAATTGTTCAAATTGTAGTGCTGAAGCTAAAAATGCCCCCGCATGGGGGCCCTTTGGTTTTACATGGGCTTATATAGGGAAAATCTTGAAAAATCTTCTTCTCTGAAACCGCTAGGCCCAGGTCTTTGATATTTGGTATGAAGCTTCATCTAGTGGACCCCTACCAAGATTGTTCAAATTATAGTGCTGGGGCCAAAAATGCCCCCGCACCAGGGCCCTTTTGTTTTACATAGGCTTATATAGGGAAAATCTTTAAAAATCTTCTTCTCTGAAACTGCAAGGCCCAGGTCTTTGATTTTTTGGTATGAAGCTTCATCTAGTGGACCCCTACCAAGATTAATCAAATTATAGTGCTGGAGCTAAAAATGCCCCCCCCCCCCACCCCACCCCCCGCACCAGGGCCCTTTTGTTTTACATGGGCTTATATAGGGAAAATCTTGAAAAATCTTCTTCTCTGAAACTGCAAGGCCCAGGACTTTGATACTTGGTATGAAGCTTCATCTTGTGGACCTCTACCAAGATTGTTCAAATTATAGCCCTGGGGCCAAAAATGCCGCTGCTCCGGGGCCCTTTGGTTTTACATAGACTTATATAGGGAAAATCTTGAAAAATCTTCTTCTCTGAAACCACAAGGCTTAGGTCTTCGATATTTGTTATGAAGCTTCAGCTAGTGGACCTCTATAAAGATTGTTCAAATTATAGCCCTGAGACCAAAAATGCCCCCGCCATGTGGCCCTTTGGTTTTACATAGACTTATATAGGGAAAATCTTTTAAAATCATCTTCTCTGAAACACAAGGCTTAGGTCTTTGATATTTGTCATGAAGCTTAAGCTAGTGGACCTCTACCAAGATTGTTCGAATTATAGCCCTGGGGCCAAAAATGCCTCCGCTCCGGGGCCCTTTGGTTTAACACAAACTTATATAGGGAAAATCTTGTTTTACATAGACTTCTATATGCAGGGTAAACCTTTAAAATCTTCTTCTCTGAAACCAGAAAGCCCAGGACTTTCAAATTCGATATGAAGCTTCATCTTGTGGACCTCTACCAAGATTGGCCAAAATTGACCCTGCCTGGGGCCCACTTGTTATGCTTTGGATCAGGTGAGCGAACCAGGGCCCTCTGGGCCCTCTTGTTAAAAATTGCCCAAATGGTTCTGCTTTGTTAAACAAAATGGCTGCCAGAGCTAAAAATAGACAAACGTTTAAATGACATCTCCTCCTAGGTAAATGGGTCAATTTGAAAATAATTTCACAGGTATGTTCCTTGAGTAACCCTCTTTCAAAATTGCCTAAATTGTTCCACTCCGTTAAACAAAATGGCCGCCAATGCTAAAAATAGAAAAACCTTTAAATGACACCTTCTCCTATGCAAATGGCCCAATTTGAAAATAATTTCACAGGTATGTTCCTTGAGTGAGCCTCTTTCAAAATTGCCTAAATCGTTCCGCTCCGTTAAACAAAATGGCCGCCAGAGCTAAAAAAAGAAAAACCTGTAAATGACATTTCCTCCTAGATACATGGTTTAATTTGAAAACAACTTCACAGGAATGTTCCTTGAGTGACCTTCTTTCAAAATTGCCTAAATCGTTCCGCTCCGTTAAACAAAATGGCCACAAGAGCTAAAAATAGAAAAACCTTTAAATGACATCTCCTGCTAGGCAAATGGCCTGATTTGAAAATAATTTCACAGATATGTTCCTTGAGTGGGCCTCTTTCAAAATTGCCTAAATCGTTCCACTTTGTTAAACAAAATGGCTGCCAGAGGTAAAAATAGAAAAACCTTTAAATGACATCTCCTCCTAGGCAAAGAGCTCGATTTGAAAATAATTTCACAGGAATGATCCTTGAGTGACCCTCTTTCAAAATTGCCTAAATCGTTCCACTCCGTTAAACAAAATGGCCGCCAGAGTTAAAACTAGAAAAAACCTTTAAATGACACCTTCTCGTCTTGAGGCAAATGACCCATTTTCAAAATAATGGTCTATTTCAAAATAATTTCACAGAAATTTTCCTCTATTGCTGCTAAAATGGTTCCACTACAATGAAAAATGGCCTCCAAACATAAAAGACTTTGATCCACATCTCCTTAAAACAGTGAATCCTTCATTTCCATAAGCTTTGAAACATCTTGGATTCAGGTGAGCGATTCAGGGCCATCATGGCCCTCTTGTTTTCAAGGTCACAGCGCCCCAAAAAACAGTCAATTTTAGGCCAAAAATGGCTTGTCTGCACTCTACCTCACTAATGACTTGATTAATTTTCATTACAACATACTGCAGATTTGATTAGATTTTGGTGACCTTGACCTTTTTTCAAGGTCACAGCCCCCCAAAACAGTCAATTTTGGTCCAAAAATGGCTTGTTTATACTCTATCTCATTAATGAATTGAAACAGTCAACTTTGGGCCAAAAATGGTTTGTCTGCACTCTTCCTCACTAACAAATTGATTAATTTTCATAGCAACATACTGCAGATTTGATTATATTTTTGTGACCTTGACCTTTTTTCAAGGTCACAAGTCCCCAAAACGGTCAATTTTGGTCCAAAAATGGTCAATTTTGGTCCAAAAATGGCTTGTTTGCACTCTCATTAATGAATTGATTAATTTTAGTGAAACTTGGTACAATATTTCATTGCAACATAACACAGATTTGACTAGATTTCGGTGACCTTGACCTTTTTCAAGGTCACAGGCCCCCCAAAACAGTCAATTTTGGGCCATAAATGGCTTGTCTGCACTCTAAGGCCAAGGCTCCCAAAACCTGATCTTTTTAGGCCAAGAAATGGCTTATCTGTACCCTATATCATTTAAGAATTGATGAATGTTGGTCAAACTGGGTACAATATTTAACTACAGTCTACCAAATTTGTCTGATGATCTGAACTTTTTAATGACTTTTTTTAAGGTCACAGGCTCCTGAAAACTGTCAGTCTTTAACCAGAAATCATGCTTGTTTGCAGCTTACATTTTGGTGACCTTAAAGGCATTTATTCTTGATTATTAAGGTCTATCATTTCATTACATAATATTATGTAGCCCTCAGTGCTGACTGAAGAGAAGTCCTCTGTCTTCAATAGGTAAGGGTTCTCCTTGGGGAAAATCAATAATTTACTAACAGTTACTGTTGACTGTAGTGTACATAATTGATTTTCCCCTTATGTACCTCAGTCAGGGGATTCAACAAAAGCTACTAATCACCCTATTGGGGGCCGCCTTTGATCTGCTAAAGATAGTATACCACAGGGGGCAATAAAACAATTATGAACACACGGTGTGTTTTACTGTTACAGAATAAATGCCTTTAACCTAGTTGTTAAAGTCAAATGGGTGTTTAAGATATATTTATGGTGGGGGGACATTGTTTTCCTCTGAAAACATTTCTAGTTTGCTGGTATTTTTAAAAGTCATTGTTGCAATAAGTATTGACCCTGATCAAACTGCTCCTAGAGGAGCAGTCTGATCAGGGTTGACACTGTCAGATCAGGGTTAACACTGTTTGTAGGGTCTTGTATCTTGTATCACTGGGGCATCCAACTGATACTGGCTTACAGTTGGGCAAGGCCTATTGTCCTTACAACAGGAATTGGGAGAGTGGCAATGTTGTAATTTTCCCCCGTTTCTACACTTCCATTTATTTTCCCCTTTCTCTCCTGTCCCTCGCTTTTGTCTCTACTATCTCTCCTCCCTTTCCCTCAAAATGGCGTAGGGGTTGACATGTCGTTAAAGGCATTTATTCTTGATTATTGAGGACTGTCATTTCATTTCATAATATTATGTAGCCCTCAGAGCTGACTGAAGAGAATCCTCTGTCTTAAAGACACATTTTTTTCCTTATATAAAAGGGGTGGCCTGTCTAATGATTTCCAATAAACATTTCCTTTGGACCATTGTGCACATCAAAGGCTTATCTTATCTAAGTGATTATGAGGTGATTATGAGCAGATTTCTCTTGTTTAATAGGGGGCTCAATAAGGGTACTTGAGTGATAGTATTATTTACTGAGATTTGTTTCCAACAACATATTGTTTAAATAACTTCTTTTTTATTTTAAAATAAAGTAAAGAAAAACACTGATATCCATTGTTTCCTTTACTCAAAAGTGCAAAGAAGTAAACAAACAAGGTAAATGAATTGATTATCCTCAAAATTTAATCAATCAATTTACCTTTATTTATTTATATTTATTTAATTTTTTATTTATTTATTTATTTATTTATTTATTTTATTTGGTTGAAAGTATGTGATACACAAATCATATAATGTCTAAAACATTAGCATTTTATAGTTTCAG
Organism: Lucinisca nassula; assembly: GCA_963580285.1. NCBI lineage: Eukaryota > Metazoa > Mollusca > Bivalvia > Lucinida > Lucinidae > Lucinisca > Lucinisca nassula. The sequence goes on from OY757011.1 coordinate 81,114,857, forward strand.
TCAAGATGGAACTATTAAATGTTCTTTGTTTTAGACAATTATATCAGAAAAGAGAGAAAAAAAAAAGATTTTTTTTTTAAGATTTTATTTTTCACCTTTTCAAGTTTAAAACTAATATAACAAACACAATTAAATTTATTTTTCTTATTTATATTGCAAACATAGATTGTGGGTGCTCGTTAGAGCCGCCTCATTGAGGCGGTTCAAACGAGTACCCACAACCTATGACTCAATGAGACGATTCTAACGAGCACCCGCAACCTATGACTTGACGCAGATATAAGGAAAATAATGTATACCCCCTTAAACCCCCATTTTCTCTATAGAAAGTGGGGTTTAGGGGATATTCCTTTTTTCCTCAAAACATATATTGTGTGTCCTCGTTAGAACCACCTCATGGAAGCAGTTCTAATGACCAGTGACACTGTAAAACAAATTGTGGGTACTCGTCTGAACCGCTTCGCCGAGGTGGTTCTAATGAGTACCCGCAAAATATGTTTAGAGCAGAAATAATAAAGTTATCAGGATTTTATCTGAAAAAAAAAAAACATTTTTGTGGAAAAAATTTACCAATATATTTGAATTGGCATTTTTTGTAATGATTGTAAATAATGGCTACTAAATATAAAATCGGAAAAAAGTGCTGTTGTTTCTTCCATGCAAATCAAAATAAGGACTTAGGTGTAAATGAATAGATGTCATTTGTCAAAGTCATATCCCTAGGTAATTTACTGCCCTCTCTTGGTCCCCTACCTGTATGACAGCCTGAATACCCCAAGTGTATTTTATCTCAATGTTGGATTCTTTAATAAACGGTCATTAGGATGTTATGTAATGGAAAAATGTGTCTTTAAACAGGTAAGGGGCCTCCTTGGGGAAAATCAATAATTTATTAACTGATGACTGGTGTACATTATTGATTTTTCCCTTAAGGGCCTTCATCAGGGGATACAACAAGAGTTAAGGGCCGCCTTTGATCTGCTATAGTCAGTTTATCACAAGGGGCAATAAAACAATTATGAACACACAGTGTGTCCTACTGTTACAAGAATAAATGCCTTTAAACCACAATACGATGAATCAATCCATTTCAAAAATGGGTTTGAAAAATTTGAAAGAATATTCAGCAGATGACATACGCATATGCAGTTTTTTCTTGGCATCTTAAGGGTTAAATATCAGAAATAATGTGTATTTGCAATATAAAATAGACTTGTCAGAAATTCCAGAATTTGGTGTTTTTTTTTTTTTAAATTTGTTATGTTTTACTCCTAAAAAATTATTTACTGAAAACATTCTACAGTGTACTGGATGCCAATTTTAGATTAAAATCCCACCCACAGTGTCTGATCTGCACCTAGGGTGTTTGCAACAGTACCTGACTTGGGGTTTTCCAAGACTGAATAAGAAACTTGCAAAATCTGCAGTGTGTGAGTAGCTATCTAGCAACTACAAATCTTGAATTACACACTTAAATCCTCACCTTTTTTAGGTCACCAGGTGGTCATAATTTGTATGTTAGAATTTTGATTCTAAGACTTGTCTTTATTTTTGCAGGTGCTTATACATTCACTGGGAAAAATGTTTTTTGAGTGGGACATTGTCAATGAAACACTGGAATCCCTATGCAGCATGCCACTCTGTCTAGTTTGGGTAAGAACCATTTGAGATCAATTTTATTTTTCTGCACTTCGAGTCTAGGGTCCTCAGCATATATACAGTCAAACCTGTATTAACCCATAAAATGCCAGTCATGACAATTGTTGTCTGCTTTGTCGTCTGCTGGTAACTTTAAAAGTCATTTTTGCAAACAGTGTGGATCCAGATCTGACTGCTCCATTAGGAGCAGTCTGATCTGGGCCCACACTGTTTGCCTGTATGCAAAAATATTTTTAAAAAGTTTGCATAAAGATTCAGCAGACGACATAAGCAGACAACCTTTTCAAATGTAGTTTTTCTCTGTGGCTTAAGGGTTAAAAAATGGTTTTTGAGTGGGGCATTGTGAAACACTGGAAATGCTATACTGAAGCATGCCACTCTGTCTAGTTTGGGTAAGAACCATTTGAGATCATGCAATTTTATTTTTCTACACTTTGAACTGCAACTTGCATCATATATACAGTCAAACCTGTATTAACCCTTAAGACACCGAGAAAATCTACATCTGAAAATGTCGTCTTCTAAATTTTTTTGCAAACAGTGAAACTTTTTAAAAATATTTTTTGCATACAGGCAAATAGTGTGGACCCAAATCAGACTGCTTCTAGAAGAACAGTCTGATCTGGGTCCACACTGTTTGCAAAAATGACTTCAAAAAGTAACCAGTAGGCATCAAAGCAGACGACAATTGTCGTGATTTGCATTTTGTGGGTAAAGGGCTAACAGAGGGACAATCTCCTGCTTTACATGAGCATGTTAACCCTTATCCAGCTGAACACAACAACCCCTACCTATGCAAACAGTGTAGATCCAGATCAGATGGCTTCTGCAGATGATCAGGATCTACACTGACATTCAGTTTGTGAATTTGCAGGAATAAAGTGCATCAAGTAATCTGATTGGTTCAAAGTCAGAAATGGGTGCGGCTAAATAAATTATTCAACAGGATAAGGGTAAATAAAAGTCAGTTTTAATGCATTTGCCATTTTGGGGGTGGATTGTTTATCAATTGACCTAAAGTTACTATATGAATCTAAAGTATATTGCTGATGTCCACATGATTATCACTGACTGCACAAATATTATTTGTCAGAAATCCAGTTAAGAGTTGTTAACCCTTATCTTGCTGAATATTCATTTAAGCCACACCCATTTCTGTCTATCAACCAATCAAATTACTAGATGTAATTTATTGCTACAAATTCATAAACTAAGTGCCAAACAGTGTAGATCCTGATCAGATGGCTTCTTCCGAAGCCATCTGATCTGGATCTACACGGTTTACCAAGATGGGGGTTGTCGTGAACAGCAAGATAAGGGTTAATAGCCATGAAGTTCTTGTCCCTGTGACATCAGAGCAGTGTGTAAAAAAGGGTTTCTTATCAGTAAAATCTGGACTGGGCTGGTGTATTGGGAGATTGGCTTATCATCCGATCAGGGTCTACACTGTTTTGCTAAATATATAGGAATTTTAGAATTAAACCAAGCAGTCTATTCAGGTCAATTTTCCCAGCTTTCAAAGACAATCCACCCCTCAAGCGCTGTCCGTGCTTTGATTCTGGAACTACACGGAGGCTTGCTAAAGACAGGTGTTTGCTTAACTCTTATCCTGCTGAACAATTTAATTAACCACACCCATTTCTGACTATCAGCCAATCAGATTACATGATATAATGTTTGCGTTCAAATTCACAAACTGAATTACAAAAATTGTAGATCCTGATCAGGTGGCTTCTGATCTGAATCTATGGTGTTTGCAAAGGTAGCAGTTGATGTGAACAGCCTGATTAGCATTTATATATTCGGCCACTATGACATGTGTTTGAGTGAGTGTTTGAGTTTTACGTCTCACTAACAGCTAAGGTCATACAGAGACGTGACCTCGGTTAAAAGACTCATCCGAAAGTCTGGAGAAGCCCGGGATCTATCCTGCGACCCCTGGTTTACAAGGCGAGTAGCGTAACCACTGCGCCAAAGAGGCTTCTATGACAGGTGTTGGTGTATGAGATGTAACATGGACACATGGGCACAGCAAAGATGTTGATCAGATGAGTGTATTTAGGTAAACTGACCAGCTGGACATGAACAAAAAAGTGTTGACTGGGCCAATAACATACATAAAAATGCTTTTTAAATATTATTTTGATTTTAACAACAGTAGCTAGCCGGCCTCGGTAGCTCATTCGGATGCGCGTCTGACTGGTGATCAGGAGGACGCAGGTTCGATACCTACCGGGGTCGGTAACATTCTTTCGCGAAGATTGATCATGAAATCTTTTCTACAGTCATTTTCTCCCTTCCGCTGATTCAAGAAGGGCAGTTGTCAGTTTCTGGCGAAAGAATGTGCACTGTACTGGTTAACTGCTTACATATAAGCCTGCCCAGGAAAAGTGTGGATAAGTAAACTGACCGGCTCAAAAATGACCTAAAAAGTGTTGACTGGGCCGTTAAACCCCAATACAAACAAACAAACAACAGTAGCTAATAATGTCTGTGTGTCTTTTCAGGAGAAGAAAAACCTATTGTGACAACACTAGCATAAAACAAGCATATCTACCCCAAACAATTGGTGGCCAAACTAGCTTTCAATACGATGACTATAGTAGCTGAGGTAAGTTAAGATACTCCTTGTCCAGCTGGGCCAAATTAACCCTTAAGATGCCACTCACATCAGCTGTTGTCAGTCTGCTAAGTCAACTGCTGGTTACTTTGAAAGTCATTATTGGAAACAGTGTGGACCCAGATCAGACTGCTTCTCTAGGAGCAGTCTGATCAGGGTCCACACCGTATGCTTGTATGCAAAAATATATTTGAAAAGTTTGAAAGAGGATTAAGCATAACATTACGAAAACATGCCCATACAAATACATTGTAAACTTTACCTCCAAAAAATCGATTTTTTTTTCAGATGAAAAATTGTGATATTTTTCTTATTCCTGCTCTAAAATATAGATTGTGGTTACTTGTTAGAACCACCTCGACAAGTACCCACAATCTGTATTTTAGAGCAGAAATAAGAAAAAATATGGTATGCCCTTTTAAACCACAATTTTACTATACAAAAGTGGGTTTTCAGGGGGTCATAATTATATAGGCGTTTTTGTGATGAAAAACAGACAACATTTAAAGATGCAGTTTTTCTCGACAGCTCAAGGGTGCAAATCATGTAGATCCACAGAAGCCATCAGGATCTACATTGTCATTCTGTTTGCAAAATTCATGGGTGAAAGTTTCAGGGTCATTTCTGGTTTCACGGTTTCAAGACCTTTTGTCCTTATATACATGTATATTAACGGGAAAATTTCCCTTTCAGGGTTGGAAAATCTATATTTCAGGATTCTTGAATTTTAGAACTCTCACCTATGGAATTTGAAATCATTATATCAAGTAATTTGATTGGTTGATAGTCAGAAATGGGTGTAGCAAAATAATTTATTCAGCAGTTCAATGGTTAACAGACCAGATATTTGATCTGAGATAAAGAGGTAGACCTAGATCAGACCCTGCACACAGCAGGGTTGGCCTTTATCAGATTTGGAGAAGTTGCACTCTGGATACCCACTGGGCAAGTAAGGATACAATATCAGTTTAATGTTTGCAGATCCATATTTTTTATGTCAAGGTCTTATATTGCTGTAATTGATATGAAATATATAAATACAATTGAGCAACAGCTTGGATATTCCAAGTTGTTTTTTGCAATCAGAATTGTCAGGGAGGATATGTTGGAGAAAAACTGTAGTAGATTTTATATAAAAAGCTGTAGGAATAATTTTGAATCAGATCTCTATGTTCCTTTTTATACACCCTTTTGAAAAAGGTCCTATTATCTTCCTTGGCATCTTTCTGTCCATCCGTCTTTCCATCCATCTGTTAACTTTTTAGCTCGCCTGTACGAAGTACAAGGAGAGCTATTGTTGTCACCTCGGATGGCGTGCGTGTGTGCGTTTGCTTTTGCGTTCCCGTCACACTGCGTTAAAGTTTTTCAAATGCTTATATCTCAACAGTCACTCATCACAGACCACTCATATTTGGAACTTAAGTACCTGGGAGGGTCCTCTGATGTTCAAAGAGAACAGACCCCTGGGTTCATGCCCCGGGGTGGGGCTAGGGGTCAAAATCTAGAACACCTTTGTAATTCTATGTTAAAGTTTTTGAAATGCTTATATCTCAACAGTCACTCATCACAAAGCATTCATATTTACAACTTGGATACCTGGGAGTGTCTTCTGAGATACCAAGACAACACACCCCTGGGTTCATGCCTGGGATTGGGGATGGGGTGGGGCTGGGGGTCAAAATCTAGGACACCTTTGTAATTTGTTGTATACCTTTCCATTATACTAACGAGTTATAGACACAATTGGTTATACATCAGCCAATCAAGTGACATTGGTTCAAGTGTAAAAGGGTGAAGGTCATGGTGACCTACATTTCACGGTCCAGTGTTTTGCCTTATATCTTGAAGTCTATTTGTTGGAGAAATGTCATACCTGGGATATTAGTTCCATGGGACTCCACGATTGACCTCAAAATATATCTAGGTCACTGTGACCTATATTTCATGGTTCAGCGATTTTGCCTATTATCTCGAATACTATTTGATGGAGAAATGTCATACCTGGATAATTAGTTCCATATGACCCAATAATTGACCGCAAAATATATCTAGGTCATGATGACCTACATTTCACGGTCCAGTGATTTTGTCTATTATCTTGAATACTATTTGATGGAGAAATGTTATACCTGGGTTATTAAATGCAGGTGACCCCATTATTGACCTCAAAATATATCTAGGTCACTGTGACCTATATTTTATGGTTCAGCGATTTTGCCTATTATCTAGAATACTATTTGATGGAGAAATGTCATACCTGGATTATTAGTTCCATATGACCCAATAATTGACCGCAAAATATATCTAGGTCATGGTGACCTACATTTCATGGTCCAGTGATTCTGTCTTTTGTCTTGAATACTATTTGATGGAGAAATGTTATACCTGGGTTATTAGTTGCATGTGACCCCATTATTGACCTCAAAATATATCTAGGTCAGTAGGACCTATATTTCATGGTTCAGTGATTTTGCCTATTATCTTGAATTCAATTTGATAGAGAAACGTCATTTGTTTGATTTGAGGTTTAACGTCCCCGTCAACACTGTAAAGGTCATTTTGGAGACGTTGCTTCCAATTTTGTGGGACTTTTACCCGACATTGAGATGAAATGACATCTCAAGCCCTGTCGCCCGATGAAACCAATAGGGTTTATTAGCATGGACAGTCCGCCTCGCACCCCGGTTCCTGGACAGGCTTAGATCCTCTAAGCCGTTTACCAGTACTAGTGTGCGGGCCGGATTCAGCTCTGCGTGGAAGCATCATGCAGCCCATATATTTCTTCAAGCCCCTATGGGCGGGGGCAGAAACGTCATACCTGGATTATTAGTTCCATGTGACTCTATAATTGACTGCAAAATATATCCAGGTCAGTGTGACCTATATTTCATGGTTCAGTGATTTTGCCTATTATCTTGAACACTATTTGATGGAGAAATGTCATACCTGGATTATTTATTCCATGTGACCCCATGATTGATCTTGAATTAATATCTAGGTCAGTGTGTCCTATATTTCATGGTTCAGTGATTTTTCCTATTATCTTGAATACTATTTGATGGAGAAATGTCTTACCTGGATAATTAGTTCCATGTGACCCGATGATTGACATGGAAATATATCTAGGTCCTTGTGACCTATTTTCATGGTTCAATGATTTTGCCTTATAATTCAGATACAATTTGATCCTGAAATGTAATATCTGGAATATATGTTCCATGTGACCTGATTATTGATCTCAAATATATCAAGGTGAGTGTGACCTATATTTCATGGTTCATAAATTTTTCCTTATATCTTGAAGTCGCGAAACAGGCGAGCTATGCTGTCTGGCGACAGCTCTTGTTGTTTCTGCATAACCCCCTCTTACATTTTACGCCCTATCAAGCTGAAACTTAATATATAATTAGACCATGATGTGGAGCAGGGCATATTGTTTCGAGGTTAAGGTTCGCCAAATATTAACAGAGTTATGCCCCTTTGAAAATTTCTGTAAATATTTCATTTCCAGGTACCTCCTCCTACAGTTAACATTCGATCAAGCTGAAACTTAATCTATAGTTAGACCATGATATGGAGCAATGCATATTTTGTGGAAGTTACAGTCCACCAAATATTTATAGAGTTATGCCCCTTTGAAAATTTCTGTAAACTTTTCGTTTCCGATAACTACTCCTACATTTTAAATCCAATTCATCTGAAACTTGATGTATAGTTAGACCATGATGTGGAGCATCGCATATTGTTTCAAGGATAAGGTCCTTTCAAGGATACGGTCCACCAAATATTAACAGAGTTATGGCCCTGTTGAAAATTTCTGTAAACATTTAGTTTCTCGCTAACTCCTACAATTTTGATCTGATCAAGCCATAACATGATATATTGTCAGACCATGATGTGGAGCAGCACATATTGTTTCATGGTTATGATGCACCTAATATTAACAGAGTTATGTCCCTTTGAAAATTTGTTAACATTTTGTTTCTGGCTAACTCCTCCTACAATTTTGATCCAATCAAGCTGACATTTGCTGCATAGTTAGACCATGGTTTTGAGCAGGGCATATTGTTTTGAGATTATGGTCCACCAAATATTTATAGAGTTATGTCTTTATGAAAATTACTGTAAACATTTGGTTTCCGGCTAGCTCCTCCTACATTTAACTTTCCATCAAATTGAAACTTGATAGATAGTTACACAATGATGTGGAGCAGCGCATATTGTTTCGAGGTCATGGTCCACCAAATATTAGCAGAATTATGTCCCTTTGAGCATTTTCGTTATTGTTTTGTTTCTGGCAACGCTTCCTATAAAATACACCAGACTAGGCTGAGATTTATAAACTGTAACACCATGGTTTGGAGCAGTGCATATTATTTCTAGGTTACAGTCCACCAAATATAAGTGCCCCTGCCCATTGGGACTTGAAGAAATATATGGTCTGCATGATGCTTCCTTACAGAGCTGAATCCGGCCCGCACACTAGTACTGGTAAACCACTTAGATGATCTAAGCCTGTCCAGGAACGGCGGTGCGAGGCGGACCATCCATGCTAATAAACCCTATTGGTTTCATTGGGCAACAGGGCTTGAGATGTCATTTCATCTCAATGTCAGGTGAAAGTCCCACAAACTTGGAAGAACGTCTTTAAAATGACCTTTACAGTGTTGACGGGGACGTTAAAACCTCAAATCAAACAAACAAAAACCAAATATTAGCATTGCCCATTTGAAAATGTCAGGCTAAACCCTCCTACAGTTTACAACCCATCCAGCTGAAACTTAGTTTATAGACCATGATGTGAAGCAGTGCATATTGTTTCAAGAACGCAGATCGCCAAATATTAACAGACTTATACTCCTTTGAAAACTTCTTTAAACTTTTAGTTTCCAGCTAACTCCTACAATTTACATCTGATCAAGCTGATAGATACATACTGTCCAACCTGTCTTAAGCAAGCACCGATGGGATAATCAAAAAGTGCTTGCTTAAGACAGGTGCTTGCTTAACACTGGTAAATTTTAATACATTTTCCTTTTTTGGGAACTGAAAGCCTGCTTGCTTAAGACAGGTTGCTTGCTTAATAGAGGTGGCCACTAAGACAGGTTTTACTGTATATTGTTTTCCAAATATCAGCAGTAATGGCCCTTGGAAAATTTGTTAGCCAACTTTTCCTATAGTTTACATAAGATCAAGCTAAACCATTGTAAAAAGTTACACCATGATGTAGAGCAGCACATACCATTGAGTTTACAATCCATAAAATATTAGCAGAGTTATTCCCCTGTCACTTTTCATTTCCAGCTAATTCCTTCTATAATGTACATCACATCAAGCTGAAAGGTGATTTATAGTTAGACCATGATATAAAGCAGTGCATTTTGTTTAGGGGTTAGCGTCCACCAATTATTAGCAGAATTATGGCCATCTGTCTGTCCATCAACTTCTCTTTTTGTCGCACCTGCTTGTAGCAGGGTGCGACATAGGCGTCCAACTTTCCGTCCGTGCGTCCGTCCATCAGTCTGTTAACAATAACGTCGAAGTTCGACATTTACGTCAAAGTTTTTATTTTACAAACCTCGGCTACCGTCAAACTTTACATGAAACATCTCATAGACCTTCTCACTTTGTAAGCACCTTGACCTGGTGACTTTGACCTATATTTTGCGCTCCAGTGACTTTGACCATTACGTTGAAGTTCGACATTTACGTCGAAGTTTGACATTTACGTCAAAGTTTTTATTTTACAAACCCCAGCTGCCATCAAACCTTACATGAAACATCTCATAGACCTTCTCACTTTGTAAGCACCTTGACCTGGTGACTTTGACCGATATTTTACGCTCCAGTGACTTTGACCATTACGTCGAAGTTCGACAAGTACGTCGAAGTTCGACATTTACATCAAAGTTTTTATTTTACAAACCTCAGCTACCATCAAACCTTACATGAAACATCTCATAGACCTTCTCACTTTGTAAGCACCTTGACCTGTTGACTTTGACCTATATTTTGTGCTCCAGTGGCTTTGACCATTACGTCGCAGTTCGACATTTACGTCAAAGTTTTTGTTTAAGTCAACTACAAACCTCAGCTACCATCAAACCTTTCATGAAACATCTCATAGACCTTCTCACTTTGTAAGCACCTTGACCTGGTGACTTTGACCTATATTTTGCGCTCCAGTGACTTTGACCATTACATCGAAGTTCGACATTTACATCAAAGTTTTTGTTTAAGTCAACTACAAACCTCAGCTACCATCAAACCTTACATAAAACATCTCATAGACCTTCTCACTTTGTAAGCATCTTGACCTGGTGACTTTGACCTTTATTTTGTGCTCCAGTGACTTTGACCATTACATCAAAGTTCGACATTTACGTCAACTTTTTTGTTTAAGTCAACTACAAACCTCAGCAACCATCAAACCTTTCATGAAACATCTCATAGACTTTCTCACTTTGTAAGCACCCTGACCTGGTGACTTTGACCTATATTTTGCGCTCCAGTGATTTTGACCATTACGTCGAAGTTCGACATTTATGTCGAAGTTTGTATTCTAATCAACTATAAAACTAAACAATCATCAAACCTTTCATGCAACATCACCCTGAGCTCCTGACTAGGCAAGCACCTTGTCCTGGTGACCTTGACCTATATTTTACCCTCTAGTGACTTTGACACAAATTACGTAGATGTTCCAGATCTTCTCGAATAAAAGGCCTACAACCATAAAATCTTGCATAGTGCTTCTCCTAGATGTACTGACTCTGCTGGTACCTTGACATGGTGACCTTGACCTATATTTTACGCTCCACTGACTTTAACACATTTTACATCGAAGTTCCAGATCTCCTCAAATAAAAGGCTCACAACCGTCAAATTTTGCATAGTGCTTCTCCTAGATGTACTGACTCTGCAGGTACCTTGACATGGTGACCTTGACCTATATTTTACGCTCCACTGACTTTGACACATTTTACGTCGAAGTTCCAGATCTCTGCAATTAAAAGGCCTACAACCATCAAATCTTGCATAATGCTGCTCCTAGATGTACTGACTCTACAGGTACCTTGATCTGGTGACCTTGACCTATATTATGCACTCTAGTGACTTTAACACATTTTACGTCAATGTTCGATATGTCTTAAAATAAATGGTGTACAGCCAGAAAACCTTGCATAGTGCTTCTCCTCAATGTACTGATTTGGCACGTACCTTGACCTGGTGACCATGGCCTATATTTTTTGGTCCAGTGACTTTGACACATTTTACATCAACTATCAACTGCTAAGAATGAAATTTACTTAATTAATAACTATGTTCTGAGTGTGGCTCGTATGACTTTTGCCCCCAGCAGGTGCGACGCCGCCTTCTGCGGAATTCTTGTTTGGATTAACCCCTCCTACTGTTGTCAGTATATTTGTATGTGTTACAGGGGATTACTTGCAAAGGGCATATAATGCCCGTCATGCAGAGCTCTTGTTATGCATTTATGGGTTGAACACTTTTGCAACTGTGAAAATTTGTTCAAGACAAGGGTAGTTTTAGCCACTGTTGTTGTTGTTGTATCTTATAGCTCCCCCGCTTATTTCTTCGAGGCACACGTCTATGACGTTAAAAATTTGGCTGGCGTTCTAATAAAAAGTTTAGTAAAAGGATTAATAAAAGTTCATAAGCTGGTGATATGTGTGTTATTCTTAGTGTCAGTCCAGGAGGCATACCGGTGTAACGGTCAGTTTTTTCCCCCGGCCAGGTTCTTCCCCATGAAAAAACCGGGCCGGCCCGTTTCTTCCCCGGGGGAAGAACTGGGCCAACCAGTTCCTTCCCGGGGGAAGAAACTGACTTGTCAGTTTCTTCCTCACCCAGTCAGTTTCTTCCCAACCTGAATTTTTTTAGAACCATTGTCAACGAGTAATGTTTGGCTCACAATTTGTTAAAAATGAGAAAAGAGACCATTCTGAATAAGTTCTGAGTCCTTTTAGCTTGAATGACAAAATTTGGTCTATGTAACACCATTCATGGAGATGCAATAAAATATGTATCCCATTTCCAGCATCTATGATGAATTTTCTTTGCTTTTTAAGGCATAAATTGGTATTAATTAAACAGATATAATAAGCCACAAATGTTTGGTGCTCAAATCTAGATAGAATTTGGAGACTTGGGGTGGGGAAGAACTGGGTGGGCCGGCCCAGTTCTTCCCCACCCCAGATGTTTCTGTTTACTAATAATCCTTGTGATAAATTTTCTTTGCTTTCTAAGACAAAAATTGGTATAAACTAAAAAGATATAATAAGCAACAAATGTTTGGAGCTCAAATCTAAATAGAATTTGGAGACTGGGGGTGGGGAAGAACTGGGCCGGCCCAATTCTTCCCCACCCAGATGTTTCTGTTTACTAATAATTCTTGTGATAAATTTCCTTTGCTTTTTAAGACAAAAATTGGTGTAAACTAAACAGATATAATAAGCAACAATGTTTTGAGCTCAAATCTTAATAGACTTTGGAGACTGGGGGTGTGGAAGAACTGGGCCGGCCCAGTTCTTCCCCACCCCAGATGTTTCTGTTTACTAATAATTCTTGTGATAAATTTTCTTTGCTTTTTAAGACAAAAAATGGTATAAACTAAAAAGATATAATAAGCAACAAATGTTTGGAGCTCAAATTTAAATAGAATTTGGAGACTGGGGGTGGGGAAGAACTGGGCCAGCCCAGTTCTTCCCCACCCCAGATGTTTCTGTTTACATGTACTAATAATATCTTGTGATAAATTTCCTTTGCTTTTTAAGACAAAGATTGGTGTAAACTAAACAGATTTAATAAGCAACAAGGTTTTGAGTGCAAATCTTGATAGAATTTGGAGAATTTGACCGGCCCAGTTTTTCTCCGGGGAAGAAACTGACTGGGGGGGAAGAACCGGCCTGTTACACCGGTAATAATAATAATTTAGGTATATCTTTTCAGTGTACTAGACAATAAGGTTATGTTGTGTGTACTGATTAGAATCGCCTCACTGAAGCGATTCTAATGAGTACACACAACATACATTTTTATGCCCCGCCTGCCTTGGCAGGAGTGGGGCATATAGCGTTTCGCTGTGGTGTTACGTGCGTATGGACGTATGTCACGTTTGTAACCACCTCGGGCTGAAATGTCGAGCTCAAACCTCGGGCTTGCATTGGAGCTCATAATTTTTTTACCTGTTGTGCTACAAAGTTGAAATTTGGTATGACATTTACTCAGACCAAGACCTATCAGTTCATGTTCAAGTTGACCTAGGGTCGTGCCCCTGGGTGGGCCCAGGGGTCAGATTGCGTAACAGGTCAAACTTGTCATAATTATAGGAAGTTGTGTGCAAAACTGTCAAAATGTCTAATTATCTTGACTATTAATCAGATTCGAACACCTAAACCATATATATTATTGTTCCTTATGATATGACACATTCCATTACACAGACTTTGGGTCCCTACGGTCACCCCAGGGCCATGCCCCGCCCCCTTTGCTTCATTAAAGTCTATATCTCAGAAACTATCCATATCCCCACCCCTTAACCATATATATTATTGTTCCTCATGATAAGATGCATTGACTGATACAGACATTGGGTCCAGCCCGACACTGTCAGTAAACAGTGTTGACCCTGATCAGATGCCACATAATGTGCTTCAGATGCCACATAATGTGGCATCTGATCTTCATCTGCAATGCTTGTGCATGTCCTTTTTACAGACTGAGAAACCAATAATACAAGCCATGTGTTAAAACAAGTTGGCTGCTTTCAAAAAGCATCCAATTGGTTTGGTCTTGTAAGTCTACATTCTGATTTGAGCCAGCTGATATCATTATCCCACTTAATGCATTTTTTTAATAAAAATAATAATCTTTAAACGTTCCAAGGCGGTTCTTCTGTCGCGGTATATTTTTGTTATGGTTTGTCTGAAGTCTGGAGGCCTTCATGCGGACTGAGCAAATTATTTGTCTAAATCGCGACGGAAGTAAGGGCGAGGATTGTGGCCACGTAAAATCGATTTAAGCCCCCCAGTGGAATTCGTTTTCGCTGACCGTTCCAAGGCGGTTCTTCTGTCGTGGTTTGTTTTTGTTATGGTTGTTTGTGTCGTTTATATTATTTTATTTTGGATAGCCTATTGGCCATTTTATGGGAAAGTAACTGTCCTTTTGGCTTTCCGCTGTTGGTGTTTGCATTAGGGTCTGTTGTTTCATGTTTGTGTGTCTTTCCCTTTGGTGTCTCTGATGGGAGCTGTGGGTTGATTGTAGCGATTCCTGATCATTGCATCCACTTCTATTTTTTAATACAAAACGTGTATATAAAATGTCAAAGTCTGTGACCTTGGTATCAGGAGGGGTGGGTAGTGATGAGTATTCTGTGGTAAATTGTTTAACGCCATGGCAAGTATAAACTAAATGTAACTTACACATGTTTTACACATGTATAGCACAAAACTTAACCATACGAAAATGTAAACCGAATTTTTCAAAGGTCATAACTCTGTTAATATTTGGTGGACAGTAATTCTCGAAACTTAAGGCATATCTTCACATCTTAGCCTTACTACATACACATTTTAGGCTTAATCGGATGAAAACTGTATAGTAGGAGTTATACGGAAACGAAAAAAAAAGTTTACGAACGGACGGATGGACACCAACCAAAGCATAACTTAATACGACCGTTTTTGTTGTTGTTGTTGTTTTTCAAACGGGTATATAGAAAGATTTTTCCTAAGTCACCATGCCTTCTATAGGGCCTTGGTTATCTATTTCATTTGTTGTTAATGTCCCTGTTAACACTGTATGAGTCTTTTTTGAGACATTGCTTCCATTCTGTCGCCCAATGAAACTAAATGGTTGAAATGCATGAACCGTCCGACTCGAGCCACTTTTCCTGGACAGGCTTAGAACTTCTTGGCGATTTAACACTACTCATGTGCGGCCGGTATCAGCTCTGCGTGGAAGCATCGTGCAACCCAATCTATTTCTTCAGTTCCCGATGGACTGGGGCCGATCAGACCTTGGGGCAATATATTTGACTGCATGAGCTGAAACCGACCGAACTTTGAAGTATTGCTGAACCGCCTAGGAAGATCTAAGCCTGCCCAGACAAAGTGCTGTGAATCAGAGTGTATCTTAAACCTCGACAGTTTCTTTGAGCGGTACCTCCGCAAAAACCTGAAATTTGCAATCCTTTTGTATATCTTTCTGGATCACAACTTAATTGTTAAAGAAACTGATTAGTAAAACGTCAAGTATTGAGTGGTTATCTGATACAATAGCTCCCATCGAATGCCCCGAAAAAGCTTTTAACAACTCGGTCTGTAACTGGTGGCAGGTCACTTAGTAGTCATGAAGTTTTTGAACAGAAACCCATCAACGTTATGACTGTTTCGCTCCCTAAATGTTTTATATATTTGAAGAGTTAGAAGGTTCGACCTTGGCACTGACGTTAATTCTAGTTGCAAAAACATGAACATGTTTTACACACCCAGCGATCTTTTTTATGTTTCGTTTAACGATCCTTTCAAGATTATTTCACTCACATCAAGCCGATCGTTAATCAGAGGTGAGCGAAAACTGGAGTACCCGATGAAAAACCTCCTGACCTTCCGTTGCAGAACTTCTCATTATGTGACCTGAGCCATGCTCAAACCTACAGCGTTGAGAGACCTAATGATTAAGAGTCAGCACTCTTATCCACTAGGCCACGGAGGCCCAGCGATCTTTATATATGAGGAAAAATAACGTTCTCTGTCTTTCCAACATTTACATGTACGTATTATTAGAGCTATTAGCGTACCGAAAGCTGTTCAGAATATATAAATCTGTTCCTATCTGTGTGAAGTAAACTTTGCAAGTTTTTTTTTTATTTAACGGCCCAGTCAATACTGATTTGGGTCATGTTTGGGCCTGTCAGTGTACCTATCCACGCTTTTCCTGAGCAGGCTCATCCGTAAGCGGTTTACCAGTTCAGTGCACATTCTGTCGCCCAAAACTGACCCCTGCCCTTCCTGAATCAGCGGAAGGGAGATAATGACCATAGAAAAGATTTCATAATCAATCTCCGCGAAAGAATGTTGCCGACCCCGGTAGGTATCGAACCCGAGTCTTCCTTATCACCAGTCAGACTGCATCCGACTCAGCTACCGCATCCAGCCACACTTTGTGAGTAGTAGTATAGTTATAAATTGTTGTTTTTCGTTTCCATGGCCCCATGGACTTACTCCATAATGGCATTGCAAGACGTAAAATTTGCGAAAATGACTGCGGCTGTTATAAGTTCCCCATAAGGGAAATAGATACGCCTTAAAGGGGTGGGGCTACTCCTGCAAAAGTAGTTTCTCTTTGGATATGTCTAAGGGATATACTCTTAAAGGAAAGAATTTGCTTCTTTGGAGCAAATTCTTCCCTTTAAGAGTAGACCCCTTGAGCAGCAAATTCTTCCCCTTTTAGAGTAGACCCCTTTTTCAGTTGGACAGAGCCAACAGAGTAGCAACCATAAGGTCCTTAAAGTTGTATTTCCATCACGAAATCATGCCTATAGAATTGTGATCCCCTTTAATATGTTCTATAAAAGGGTTATCCTTTGGAAGCAAGGAATACACCGCAGAACTGAAAAATATGGTGTGCACATGTTTTCGGGGCCAGGCTAGCTAGTTTCGGCCAATTAGGCCTCATCAGTGACCCTAAGATATTATCAAAATTCCACAATGGAATCAATGATCCCAAAGGGCAAGAAAATATAATCTACACTATGATGTAGGGCAGGGAGACGTTTTACCGCCGCCACACATTCCCAAACACCAGTTGAAGTGAAGTTTAATATGTTCTATAAAAGGGCTATCCTTTGGAAGCAAGGAATACACCACAGAACTGAAAAATAAGGAGTGTACATATTTTCTGGGCCAGACTAGCTAGTTTCGGCCAATTAGGCCTCATCAGTGACCCTCAGATATTTTCAAAATTCCACAATGGAATCAATGATCCCAAAGGAAAAGAAAATATAATCTTCACTTTCATATAGTAAAGCACAGGTTTGCAGGGGTATACATTAATTTCCGTATTCATGCTCTGAGACACTAGATTGTGAGTACTCGATAGAATCGCCTCGTCGAGGCGTTTCTGTCGACTCCCCGCAATCTATGTTTTGAGCAAAAAAAGGCAAATATTCCAATGTTTCTTTTTAAAGTTTCTTTTTCTTTGGCCAAAAAAGAAGCCCCCGTGGTCGAACCAGGGGTCGCAGGTTCGATCCCGGGCTTCTCCAGACTTTCGGATGAGTCTTTAAACCGAGGTCCCGTCTCCGTATGACCTTAGCTGTTGGTGGGACGTAAAACTGAAACACTCACTCACTCTTTGGCCAAAAAATGACAATGCATTTGTATAGGTGTGTTTCGAAATACGGTAATAAAGTTTCCTTTTAAAAAGAAGGCTAACTGTAGGTTTTCTTTTGCTCCAGCATTTCAGTGTTTTTTTTTTGTTTTTTTTTTGTTTTTTTTTTTTTGCTGTCGAGTCCTCACCCTTGTCTCACCTCTGTGGTTCTTTGATTATTTGTGTTCACGGAGATGTTGCACTGATGAGTTAGGAGGCCTTCATGCGGACTGAACAAATTATTTGTCTAAATCGCGACAGAAGTAAGGGCGAGGATTGTGGCCATGTAAAATCGATTTAAGCCCCGCAGTGGAATTCTTTCCACTGACCGTTCCAAGGCGGTTCTTCTGTGGCGGTTTATTTATGTTGTTGTTTGTTACTACCCACTGTGTGTATCACTTGTGTCTTTTTATTTTGGATGGCCATTTGGCCATTTTGTGGGAAAGTAACTGTCCTTATGGCCATCCTTTGTTTAGGTTTCCATTATGGTCGGGTCGCTTCATGTTTGTGTTTCTTTCCCTTTGGTATCTTTGATGGGTGGAGTAAGTTAATTGCTTGATTCCTGATCTTTGTTTTACTTCTACTTTCCCTAGTTTGTAAAGTTGAAAATCTGCTCGCCTTTCGAAAGTAAGGGGGGGAGCTATTGCCATACCCCCGGCGTCCGGCGTCGGCGTTAGCATCGGTGTCCGCATTTGTTGAAGTTTACCTGCATGCAATCATTTGTGCTGGTTTACAAATTTATTTTCAAGTAAAGTTATAAACTGGTATAAAAAGAAAAAATAAAACAAATTTTTCACATTCTTTTTCACTCGATTTCCCAGGTTTTTGGGCTGAAAAAGTTAATAATTTCTTCTGTATTACCTCCCTTATAAGCATATATTTTGTCAAATGCATGTGCGCAGCCAACTGAAACGCAACTTCTCTTCTACATATCCGAGAGCAGCAAAGGCTGTGGTATGGCTGCACGTACTCGCAGGCTCGTTTAAGCCAGTGCTGGTCGCCTTTGTGAAAAAGACCCATGTCATGCCCATGAAGCCGATGCCACGTCTTGACGCTGCATCGATGTTGTCGCTCTAAATAAGCACGATATTTCTGGTAAGGCTTTTACGGAAACTGTTTCAGTGTTAGCTGTCCGTCTTAAGCCACTGAAAGGAGGACAATCTACGTAGAAACATATTGACGGACCCGGCGAGGAGCAAAACCGCAACGTCGGTGCGCATCTAACTGTATTGGTTAAAAAATCGGCATTTATGAACAGAGAAGGCTGAATGTTGGGAGCTGCTCACTCGCACAGGTTTTATGCTGGTGGAAAATTTGTCCATGTACATGTTAAGCTTTTAAATTGCTCGTTTGACATGCGATGAACAATGGCATGTTTGTAAAATTGACCATGTTGGTAGGATATGAGGTCTCTTTCCGCCTGAGTTCGAGGCACGATCGAGACAAGTTCTGCAATCATGGTTTAAAACTGTTATTTTTTTTCTTCACCCACCGCTTATAAAAGAACGGTTAATAATGTTGCTATAGAAATGAAGAAAAAATGACATATCACTTTCATAGAGATCACCCTACAACAAGCACACTTGATTGATTTACTTCGTGAAATACAACTCGGATTTTTTTTACGCAGTAAGTTATCGGCTAGTTAGACTATCTGCATGTACATGTAACTGGACTCTGCAAAAGTATTTTTTACTGATTTCAACTGTCAAATTCTCTTCGTAAACTCGTCCTGGAAATTCTGAGTGACCATGAAAAGTTTGAGACTCCGAGAGAAGTGTGACTCGAGTGACAGAATTAACTTTTGTAATCTGTAGGCGTTTTTTTTTTTTTTTTTTTTTTCTTTTACAAATCCTTAAGAAAAGAAAAGCATTACATCAACAAGTCCGTGCACTGAACAACGAAGGTAACCAGGCACTAGAAGCACTTTGATGCTACCGCATAAGTACTGAACAACCCTATAAACCCAACTTTATATAGAGAAAGTTGAGTGTACAGGGGTACATTATTTTCCTTTATAGGGGGTTCAGAACACCGTGCACCGACAATCTATATTTGGACTAGAAAAAAAAAAGAATATTTTCTCACTTCACGAAAACACGCCTACCTAATCTTGACCCCTAGACAATGGGTAGTCGTTAGAACCTCGTCGTCGAGGCGGTTCTAAGCAGTACCCACAATCTATATTTAGAGCAGAAATATGAACAAATCTGAATTTTTTTATCGGGCAATTTTCATTTGGGTGGCAAAATTCTGTATATATTTGAATAGGCGTGTTTTCGTAATGAACTGAAAATGCTAGTTCATGAGATTTTAGCACATACATGTTGATGTTTTATAATGATCCCAATGCAGAAGACGGGTTATACAGACCATACGGTTAGTTTCGAGTCACAACAGTCGAATACGGCAGTTAAGATAATTTCATCTTGCACGGGGTAGGCCAACTGGAATCAAGTACATTGACGAATTAACCCATAGATGCCTAGCGACCCTTTTTCAGACATTGGCAAACAGTGTAGACCCAGATCAGACGCCGCATCTGATCAAGATCTAAACTGTTTGCTCAACGTACATGCATTTTTGTAAAACTTACCTAAAAAAATGGCATCCCTATGCTTAGAAAATGACCACTCCAGGCTCATAAAAGTGGAATATTTTGGCACCTATGGGTTAATTATGAGGTTACATCAAAAGAACGAAACTGAAAGTAGGACCTGTTTCTACTGTAACTTTTTTTCTTTAGTTTGACTTCTTGGAAACGCTTTATAAATAGATATCTGGAAACGCTTTATAAATAGACATCGACGGGCGCTGCATTCCTGTTTATTCTGAACCCGTTTTCACTGCGTAAATATCTGTAGGGCTTTCCTAGTTACGCCATAAGACGGTTAGAAATAAACTGGGGTATCACCAATCCAATCTAAAGGGCTTCCAATCGAAATCGGAAGCCAAAAATGGTAGACTAACTGCCACACCTGCCAGGTGTATCCATTTCCCTTAAGATATTTATTGTTGGAGTTAAAACGCTTGCTTTTCGGTCTGTTTCGCTATTCAGACAGGCTGTTTCCTGTAATTGCCGTATAGTATTGCATCATCGTTAAAGCTGATTGGTTGATCGCGTCACGTGCCCCTCCATGGAACAGTTACAATCTGGTCATTATACCCGGTTTGCCCGCCTCATGGCGACCAAACCAAAAAGATCACCTAGTGGTGGCTCTTTCTTCATGCTGTATACATTTGCTTCCCTTGCTTAACAAACCTGGCAAAATTAACCCTGTAGATCAGTACAGATAGTTTGACGCTTATTACCCACAAAGAGGGTTGATCCATCATTAAACACAATATTATCATCAGTACAGATAGCTATTCAAACATGGTAGACCCAGATGACATGGCTCATAATGAGCTACCTCATCAGGATCATAAAGCTTATATAGAAAAATGATCATTTATGGAAAATTTTCCTTAATTATCATCTCTGGGTGAGAATATATTTCTGATGTCCCAAAGGTTTTTGAGCCATTGAAGTTTGACTGTCATTGAAGTTTGACTGTGTGTCATGATAGTACATATACATTCGTCTTATGGTCCTGGGCCCAGTTGTTCTAAGGGTCGTTAGCATAACAAGTTCATTAACTCAACAGTTCTAGTGAGTACAATATCCAATACTCTGATATTTTTGCTGCAAAAATGTGATTAGCTTTTGCATTTGCAAAAGCTACTCATTTTTTGCAGCAAAAATATTAGTGTATATGTTATACCGTATTCGACCTATTTACCGCACATGCTCCTATAAGCGCACACCCAAGCTTTTTCTGGAAAAAATACACAAGCGCACACTTTACAGTAACCTCCCAACAAATTCATATTGAGTTTTGCTGCATCTTTGACCCGGACAGTCATATGTATATGTTGTGAACCCCTATGCTGAAATTCAACTCTATAAAATAATCATATCGGAAGCTTTTTTTTTTTCGTATTTTTTTCGTATTGAGTGTGCACTTATTAGGTAGATTTTTCACCACAATATTTTCATACAATTTTGAAAAAACTAAGCGCACGGTGCGATAAATAGGTCGAATACGGTAATTAACGATCAAAGTTTTAACAATATTTTAACCCTTGTCCTGCTGAATATTCATATATGCCACACCCACTACCGATTATCAACCAATCAGATTACTTGATGCAAATTATTGCAACAAATTCACAATGACAAACAATGTAGATCCTGATCAGATGGCTCTTCAGAAGCGATGTTGTTGTTCATTGTTTCAAAGAAAAGGCATATCCGGGCTCAGCAGGACAAGGGTTAACTAAAAACGTCATTAATTTTGATCAACTAGCCCCAGGAGGTTGTGGATTGGATACCTGCCGGGTCAGCAGTATTCTTTCATGGAGATTGATTATGAAATCTTTTCTCTCTTCCACTGATTCAAGAAGGACAGTTGTCAGTTTCTAGTTAAAGGCTGTGCACTCTTCTGGTTAAACTCTTATATATAAGCCTTATATGGGCTGCATGATGCTTCCACGCAGAGCTGAATCCGGCCCGCACACTAGTACTGGTAAACCGCTTAGAGGATCTAAGCCTGTCCAGGAAGCGTGGTGCGAGGCGGACCGTCCATGCTAATAAACCCTATTGGTTGCATTGGGCGACAGGGCTTGAGATGTCATTTCATCTCAATGTCGGGTAAAAGTCCCACAAAATTGGAAGCAACGTCTCCAAAATGACCTTTACAGTGTTGACGGGGACGTTAAACCTCAAATCAAACAATATATATAAGCCTACCCAGGAAAAGTGTAGTAATCTGACCTGCTCAATTTGACCTTAATAGTATTGATTGGGTCTTTATTTGTTTGTTTGAGGTTTAACGTCCCCGTCAACACAGTATAGGTCATTTTTGAGACATTGCTTCCAATTTTGTGGGACTTTTACCCGACATTGAGATGAAATGACATCTCAAGCCCTGTCACCCATTGAAACCAATAGGGTTTATAAACACTGACGGACCAACTTGCACTGCTTTGCCTGGGCAGGCTTAGATCCTCTAAGGGGTTTAACAGTACTCGTGTGTGGTCGGTTTCAGCTCTATGTGGACGCATCATGCAGCCCATCAAGCCCCCATGGTTGGGGTGATGCCTGGGTCTTTTTACGCCCAAGAAAAATCAGTCTTTAGTGAGAGTTGGACTTCTAGGTACTAAAGTTAAGGTGAGCTAAACTTTTTGGCAACAGCTCTTGCTATTTTTCAAGTAATGTTCCAGATTGTCTTTATTAATGGCTTAGGTAGCAAACCACTATTCCAAGCTGTCGGCGAGACTCGGACGCGCAGCGGACGAAGTTTTTTGAGCCGTAACAAATAGTACACTTTGCAACCCTTCTCTTTTGTGTTATCACTGCATTGTGACTTGCCACAGAATAATTTGAAGCTGGTTTCTATAGCTTGTACACTGTACAGCCAATGTAGTGGCTATGTAAACAAATCCTACCCCACCCACTTCTGCTGCTTTTTTTTACCATTTTCTGCTGTTTTCAAGGAAGCCCTGGCAGCACACTGCATTTGCAAGGACAATTGTCAGCATTCAGCTCTATTGTACACCTACCAAAAATGAAAGGGGGCTAGAAATTGACCCCTGCCAGCCGTTTACTTTTCTAGCAATATCCAAATGAAGTCTGACAGCTATTTTAAACAGAAAGTGTAGCGATAAATTCGTATAGCAGTAGTTTCGTATTTTCAGTTACATCCCTTGATATCCAGGTCATGTGACCATGAATTAATTCATATTTCTCCACAATGACACAAAAACAATACACTGAATTCAAGATATTGCTTTCATAATTGCCAAACAGTATTTAGACACTGAATTTGATCCCTACTCTTACTTATGAAGAAATTTCCCCATGTGCACAGGCTGGAAACTGTGTACTGCTACCTTAATGCAATTAGTGTAAACAGTTTGAAGAGAGAAAATACCAAACATCTTGAATGCAATAAGCCAATTGCTGGAAACATGTGCCTTTCGATATTCAGTGCCTTGTGATATTCAGTTTGTTTGTTTGTTTGTTTGATTTGAGGTTTAATGTCCCCGTCAACACTGTATAGGTCATTTTGGAGACGTTGCTTCCAATTTTGTGGGACTTTTACCTGATATTGAGATGAAATGACATCTCAAGTCCTGCTGCCTAATGAAACCAATAGGGTTTATAAGCAAGGCCAGACTGGCTCGCACCGCATTGCCTGGGCAGGCTTAGATCCTCTAAGCGGTTTACCAGTACTTGTGTGCGGGTTGGTTTCAGCTCTGCGTGGAAGCATCATGCAGCCAATCTATTTCTTCAAGCCCCGATGGGCGGGGGCGGCTTGTGATATTCAGTAGATTCTTGTCAAAAGACTCAATAATTCAAAGTTAGTTTGTAAGACCCAGTAATATCGAAAGAGCATAATTCCTGAGGCTTGAAAATTCAAACAAAAAGTCTTAGTGCCCAGCAAAGACTCAGATCAGGCTTCTGATCTTAGTTCAGACTTCTGATCTTAGTCTTTACTGCGCACATTATGGATAGTTTTAGAATTAAGGAGAATGAGAACACCTGGCAGATATTTCCACCATTTTTTGAAGGGAGACAACTTTGGGGACTTCCTGCTCACTTTTCTATAAAAACAGCCCTGCTGAAAAAGAGGTCTACTCTTAAAGTAAAGAATTCGCTCTTCAGGAGACAAAAATACTTTTGCAGGGCGTGCCTCCCCTGAAGGTGTACCCATTCTGCTTAAGGCTCTATAGGCACAGTGATAGCTCTGATTAAAATATATGTATACATGAGCTGATCGTTTTGTTTGTTTGATTTGAGGTGTAACGTCCCCGTCAACACTGTAAAGGTTCATTTTGGAAATGTTGCTTCCAATTTTGTGGGACTTTTACCCGACATTGAGATGAAATGACATCCCAATGAAACCAATAGGGTTTGTATAAGCATGGACGGGCAGACTTGCACCGCTTTGCCTAGGCAGGCTTAGAGCCTCTTAAGCGGTTTACCAGTGCTCGTGTGGGGGTGGTGTGGGCCTGCATGAGCTGATCGGGGTCTTTTGTGTGTGCACATATCTTATTACATGACACAGCTCAGCCTTGATGGTGGATGCAATAAGAACATGCCAAGAAAAAATATATAAACAATTGATGTAGCACCAATAAACAAATATGGGTAGATTTTGAGAATAGCTTATCCTGCCAATAGTTTAAATAAATAAATAAATGAGGATTATTTGCAGTAATCACTTTATTTTAGGAAAGTGATTAACAGGCTTTACTTCAAATTATGGGCGATTTATAAACCAACCAAAACAACTACATGTACACCTGAAAATGTCGTCTGCTGAATCTTTTTGCAAACTTTTTATGCCCCCGTAGGAGGGCATATAGTTTTTGCGCTGTACGTTTGTGCGTTTGTAAGTCCGCATTTTTTTTGTGATGCGAACTACTTCCACATTTCTTCAACGATTGAGCTGATACTTCCTTGTGAGGTGAAGGGATGCCTAACACAATTTTCACGTTGGTCCTATCATTTTCGAAGGAGTTACGGCCCTTTCCTCAAATTGGCTCCCATGGCGGCATTGCTCACTTATAGTGACAGCTCTTGTTTAAAATATTTTTGCAAACAGGAACACATTGTGAACCCAGATCAGACTGCTCTACACTGTTTGCAAACATGACTTTTAAAGTAACCAGCAGACAACAATTTTCATGATTGGCATCTTATGGGTTAATTAATAATTAACACTTCAAGCACTCCAGAAAATTTTAGAGTAGATGGCAATATATTTTCCATTATTTTTCAGTGAAATAAAGGCTTTACATGCCTCATCTGCTTGCATGTGAATTGGATGCCAAGCCTTATTTTTGCTGAAAAATAAGAAAAAATACTTTAAAAAATGCCAGTCCTGACTTGCATGGTTTATGTTTGTTTGTTTTATTTGAGGTTTAACGTCCCCGTCAACACTGTAAAGGTCATTTTGGAGAGGTTGCTTCCAATTTTGTGGGACTTTTACCCGACATTGAGATGAAATGACATCTCAAGCCCTGTCGCCCACTGAAACCAATAGGGTTTATTAGCATGGACGGTCCGCCTCGCACCGCGGATCCTGGACAGGCTTAGATCCTCTAGGCGGTTTACCAGTACTTGTGTGCGGGCCGGATTCAGCTCTGCGTGGAAGCATCATGCAGCCCATATATTACTTCAAGCCCCTATGGGTGGGGGCCGCTGACTTGCATGGTAAGGATTAATAAGATTGATCTTTCTGAACAAATTTGCTGTTAAAGTAAAACAAATAAAGCTTTGCCTACGATTTGCTTTTCAGTTACTTCTGTAAATACGGCCTCAGTCGGATGGGCTTCTAACTGGTAATCAGGAGGACGCAGTTTCAATACCTGCCGCGGTCGGTAACATGCTTTCATTGAGATTGATCATGAAATCTTTTCTCCGGTCATTCTCTCCCTTCAGCTGTTTCAAGAAGGGCAGTTGTCAGTTTCTGGCAAAAGAATGTGCACTACCGGGGTCGGTAACATTCTTTCATTGAGATTGATCATGAAATCTTTTCTGCGGTCATTCTCTCCCTTCAGCTGTTTCAAGAAGGGCAGTTGTCAGTTTCTGGCAAAAGAATGTGCACTGTACTGGTGAACCGCTTACATATGAGCCTGCCCGGGAAAGTGTGGATAGGTAAACTGACAGGCTCAAAAATGACCTAAATAGTGTTGACTGGGCCATTAAACTCCAATATAAACAAACAAAAACAGGAATGTTGCTTAGGTAACCCTCTACTAAAATTGCTAAAAAGGTTTTGCTTGGATAAGCAAGGTTGCCACTAGAGCTAAAAAGAGAAATAACTTTTATATGACAATTCCTCCTATACCTTTGCAGTTTCAATCAAACTTCACAGGAATGTTGCTTAGGTGACCCTCTACTAAAATTGCTAGGATGGTTTTGCTTGGATGAGCAAGGTAGCTGCTAGATAACTTTTATATGACAACTATACCTTTGGTTCAATTTCATTCAAACTTCACAGGAATGTTGCTTCTGTGGCCCTCTACAGAAATAGCTTAACATTTCTGCTCAGATGAACAAGATGGCTGCCAGGGCTCAATTAAAGTAGAAATAATTTTAAATGATAACCCCTCTTTTGGTTCAATTTCATTCAAACTTCACAGGAAGGTTGCTTTGAGTGACCTTCTGCCAAAATGGTTTTGTTCCACTGAAGAAAATAACAGGCTGACTTAAAAGTAGAAACATCTTTAAATGCCAACTTCTCCTAAACTCTTAAGCCAGTTTGATTCAAGGAAGAAGATGGTTGTCACTTACCCACATGACTTTAATATTTTTGCATATAGGCAAATAGTATGAACCCTGTTCAGACTGCACATGGAGGAGCAGTCTGAGTAGGGTCTACACTGTCTGTAGTAATGACTTTTAAACCAACCAGCTGGCAAAAAAGACATTTATTGTGATTGAGATCTTAACCCTTATCTTGCTGTTCACGACAACCTCTATCTTTTCAAACAGTGTAGATCCTGAAGAAGCCATCTGATCAGGATCTACACTGTTTGGCATTCAGTTTATGAATTTGTAGCAATAAATTACATCAGTTAATTTGATTGGTTGATAGACAGAAATGGGTGTGGCTTAAATGAATATTCAGCAAGATAAGGGTTAAGGGTTAATATACATCAATAGTGACAGTGATATACACGCATTTTTTGCCAAATTGAAATCAAATTCAAGAATTTTTTCTAGGAACCAGACAGGAAAGTCAGACTAATCTGGGATTTGTCCAATGAGTCGGAATATGGCGCCACCTGTCGAGAATCTGCTGACACATCATTTGAATTTGAATCAATTCGGACTAAATTTAGCTAAGAACAGCATGTTCTGGCATTATTCAGATAATTAACCCTTTTTGTACCAAATGGAATCTTCCTCCTTATATATAGTAGGAGTTCATTTCAAAATTTAGGGGTGTCAGGTTGTGTTTTCATAAAAAATTATTTGGAAAATGACAGAACTTTTAGCAAACAGTGGAGGCCCTGATCAGACACCGCCTTATGCGGCGTCTGATCTGGGCCTGCACTGTTTGCCAGGGTACCCGTTTAGGAGTTTCCGGTACAAAATGGGTTAATTGTATGGCTTCCACTGATCCTATTATTGAAATAATAAGATTATTTCTTTACTTTCATTTCACCATGTTACATTTAACATTACAATACAAACTTTAATTATCGCTGAAGATTTATTGCCAATTTTTTCCGATAGGTCTGCTGTTAAAAGAATGGGTAATAATTGAACAGAAATCCATTGAAAGAGGCTTTTCTGGCAGAACAGAGGAAATAATAAGACTCATCCACAGATTCCACTTTTTTTTGTGGCTCAAGGTCAGGGTAATGACTGACATGAAGCCTTTGATCCTCTTGTTTTGATGCACTGTTGGCTTAAAAATCTCATAAGTGGTGAAAAGTACTGGTAAATACAATATACACTGAGAGTTTTTGCTGAAAAAAATGTGAGCAGCGAACATCGATAGTTTTACTGAGAAAGTGTGAGTTGTTTTTGCATGCATTTTTCAGCAGAAATATATCAAAAGGATCTCACTTGGGCCAGCCTCTGTATCGTAGTCCGATGTATCTCTTGACTCTGGTGATCAGGAGGTCAGTTTCTGGCAAATGAATGTGATCTGTACTGATTAACTACTTACATCTAAGCCTGCCCAGGAAAAGCATGGTAAGATAAATTGGCAGGCTCAGTATGACCTAAAGAGTGTTGACTGGGTTGTTAAAATAAAAAAACAAACAAAACAAAACAAAGTCTGGCATGGGTGTATGGTTTATTGTAATACAAAGTTTTAATTTTTTTACCAGTTTTAGATGGGTGTTTGGGTGAGTCGACGGTGTCATGTATCTTATGTCCCCCCCCCACACACACACACTTGTCACCACGATGCATAGTAAGGCCCCCCCCCCAAAAAAGGTGTGTTTCCGGTTTCCCGACCCTACCTAAGTTTTAGGCCTGACCCTAAATTTTTTATTGCCAAAAAAAAAAAAAAAAAAAATGCGGGGCGAAACGACTCGTAAAAAAAATCGCGGGGCGAAACGACTCGGAACTACGCGAGCGGTTGTGGTTTATTTGTTCTAATTCGGTCAGTGTCCGAGCGTTTCGGTGTTTACTACTCTCAAAATGGCAGCGCAGTAGGGCGCGATTTCACTTCTTGCATTGAAATATAAGAAATGTGAGCATTTGTCGGCACCTAAAACTTGTTTTGAGCTCGTTCCTCACAAGAAAACGATAAATCAAGTTTTCGAGCTACACCATCCTCCCACTGGAAAGGATGGTAGCGTTATGGTTGCCCATTGTAGTATCGACCTGAAGAATTCAGAATCCTTTGAGGTAAAGTATGTTTCCAATCGTATTTGGGGCACTTCTTTAGGTCAGAACCTTGTCAGGCTAGGGGGAGCGTCTAGTCCTGCAACGACCAAGCATCACCCGGCTCTGTGAGCACAGTATGGGAGCGGAAGAGATTGGAATGCCCTTCCGGATTCAACTGTTTCATCCGCCGAAGGTGCAAAGGACAGTGTAGCTCAGTTTACTTCTTTGGTGAGAGCTAGGGACTAACTTCCCTTTTCACAGGTCCTGGTGAATGGATGTCATTTGACGTGTCACCAGTAATAATTCAGATCAGATCAGATCAGAAGTGAACGAACATTTGCGATTGAACAGGACTTGCGATTTGTACAGTGGACAATCAGTCACTTGCGTTATTGGGAGGATGGTGTAGCATGTGATTCGCAAGAACCACGATTCTAGATGTCATGGTATTTGATTTATCTCCCTATAACAATGTGATAGCGCTAACTCCAACATGGTACTTTGGGCATTTATTTTGTTTGATCTGGGATTTTTTTTCAGTCGCAAATACCCGTTCACATCCGCTCCCATACTGTGGTGAGGCTGAATCAAGATTTGAACCTACCACTCACGTGACTGTCACTGTCAGCGAAGCAGAGCAGGCCTATTAGATCAGACTGAACCTATATGGTCAGATTTTAGCAATTTAGACCCTAATCAGATTACATGATCATATAGCATTTATCATTTCGTAATGGAGGTATTAAACCGCCCGCAATAGCTCAGCTATGGTTGAGAATCCGCCTGCAGATAGGGAGGTTGTGGGTTTGATACTCTGCCGAGACTTAAACATTGGTAGTAATTAGCTTACCCCCTTGGTGCTCAGGGTTTCTGGGTTAGCATTACGGCTGGTTTGTCGGTGCCAGGATCGTTGAGATGATTGAATGATTGGCAACATTTCACGCTAATTTACCATGCAATAATGTTGATTGATTGTAACCAAAATTCACGTAATTGACTTTTTTTGTTTAGCTTTATATGGAAAAATATGGGCAGGGATACAGACTAAGCATTTTGCTTTAGGCGCCCAGACTGCCATAAATTCAAATTTTACATTAAGTTAATAGGCATTTTTATTCAAAATTTAGGCGCCCAGGCAAAAATTTGGGCTCCTTGGGCGACTGGGCGCCTGTTAGTCTGTATCCCTGATGGGGCCACCCTTTTTTTTAGCTCATCAGAGCAGAAGGCTCAGGGGGAGCTTATAGGATAGGCAGTTGTCCGTCGTCGTCAACACTTTCAAACGACATCTCCTCTGAAATCACTGCGCCGATTGGGTTCAAATATTATCTGTAGCATGCTCTTCATATCAAAATTTTCATGTTTTTTTTTTTAAACTAGAGCTGTCAGTGAAACTGACTAGGGCCCCGGCAGCGCTATCAGAAATTTGTGGACGGACAGACGGACAGACAGACAGACAGGCGGACGGACAGAGTGATTACTATAGGGCACCCACACTTTCAGTGCGGGGCCCTAAAAATTACAATGTATTTGAATAGATGTTTAATAACCTCTTTTCCTACATCATGGCTTATATAAGGATGTCAGGCCTCCTGCAGTATGTCGTAGGATGTACATGTGTAGGGACCATCCTAGAGGTTGCCGACGGGGAGAAGTTTGCCATAATTTCTGGATTTCAAGGCGAAGTTTTGGTCCAAATTTTAGATTCTCCTACATAATCTATACATTTTCACTTCTCCCTTAGCTCAAGATTGTGAGAAGTCAGCTTGCTTAGGGAGAATATTTCACCCAAATACCCCTCAAGGATGGTCATAACAAATTTTTTGATATACAATTGCATGTGCATCAGAAATCACATTTCACCTTTGGGAAAATGTTTCTAGAGTTGACTTATATAAGAATGGCTTTCCTCAGACATGGCATAAGCAAACAGTGCAAGCCCACAGTAGACTGTAAATGATGATACTTGTAGTTCGCAAATACCGGCTTTAAAACTTTTGTGAAAACTCTAGGTGAATGGGTATATCCCATGATCAAAGCCCTGAATTGGTATTTCTGATTATTGTGAATAAAGCGAAAATATTTCCTATCTGCTTTTTTGACTGGGATTGAATAGAAAGCCTCAGAGAGGTCGACTGAGCCGAAAAAACAATTTTTCCTCATTGCATTGGTAGCAGATTGTAGAGTTTCCATTTTAAAATGAATTTTTTCTAAATAGTTTTGATTGAGACTTTTCAGGTTTAGGATTATTCTAATTCTGCCATCTTTTTTGGGTCTGAAGAAAATGTTAGAAATGTATTCATCATTTGTTTTTCCATGAACTTTCTCAATAATTTTGCACTGCAAAAATCTGTCAATTTCTTTATTAATTTTTTCCTGTTCATCAGATGAAAACTGAATTGGTTTGGGTATGTTTTTCTGCACAGGCCCTGTATCTAGTTCAATATTATACCCACTTATGGTGTTTCTAATCCATTGATTATTTCCTGGATGCTGAGAAGCTGCGTCATCTCTCTGTGAGGCCCCATTAAGGAGCTATGTGGGAGATGAAATTTTCCTTATTTCTCAACGAAAACATGTTGCAGGTATTCATTTTAACTGTCTTGGTGAGATGGTTCAAATGAGTACCCACATGATGTCCTTGAGACATGAGGAAAATTATCCATGAATTAACACCATTTTTCCATATGAGTGAAATAATCTTGAAAGGGCCGTAAAGCCAAAAGCAAAGAATTCTAAGATTTGCTTTGCCCTGGCTCAATTGTAATGGAAAAAATAAATACATAGAATATAATTCATGTTTCAGTTTTTATTTGATTGTACCTTTACATCAAAGTTTATGCATCTTTAAATACATGTAGTTCCGCAGAAATGCTCTATACAGTGTATAAACAAAATAAAAAATTAAGATAAAAAAAAAATTAAATCGACCTTCCCCACCTAATTTTTTTCAAGCCGAAACCTGAAACACACCTATTTTTTTTTTTGGCCGAAGTTAGACTGAGCAAATTCATCTCAGTGCACTAGTAGACTATCCACAGAACAAGGACTAAAACACATATACAAATTATGGTGGTAGAGAGCCTTTGATGATGAATGGATCTAAGTAACAGAGGATTTTATTACCAATCACTGTCTCACAAATGGACATGCTGAGATGAAAGAATTGGCAGATAATGTATCATAAATCGGCATGCTATGTTTTAT
Source organism: Lucinisca nassula (assembly GCA_963580285.1). Classification (NCBI taxonomy): domain Eukaryota; kingdom Metazoa; phylum Mollusca; class Bivalvia; order Lucinida; family Lucinidae; genus Lucinisca; species Lucinisca nassula. Next base: position 81,147,130 of record OY757011.1, read on the forward strand.
ATCTACTTATCATTTACAGCCACAGTTCCATTAAACCGTTTTGTACCAAATGGAATCTTCCTCCTTATGTCTACCACTAGTCCATTCCAAAATTTAGGGGTGTCATGTTGTTTTTTCTTCAAAATTAATTTGGAAAATGGCTTAACTTTTCGCAAACAGTGTAGGCCCTGATCCGATGCCGCATTCTGCGGCGTCTGATCTGGGCCTGCACTGTTTGCCCTGGTACCCCTTTTGGGGTTTCTGGTACTAAATGAGTTAATTTTCCTGATTTGGGTTTTTATCTCTGACAATTTGTGATTCTTTTTATGATCAAAGTCTAGCAAAGAATGTATCCCAGACAAAAATTAAGCATGTTATCATTAATCCTTCTAGAGCAGATGCAGACCTTCGGATGAGTCTTTAAACTGAGGTCCTATCACCATATGACCTAAGTTGTTTTTGGGGTGTAAAAGTCAGATACACACACTTGAGAGCAGACAATACTTTTTTATGCCCCCCCCCATGCTGAGATGAAAGTTATGCTGGAAGAAAGCCTTTGATGATGAATGGATCCAAGTAACAGAAGATTCTGCCGCGTCTGATCTTGGCCTGCACTGTTTGCCAAGGTACCCCTTTAGGGGTTTCCCGCATGCAGTTGGTTAAAGTTAAATATTTCCTTGTTTAGATCAATGTTGACTGCCAGTTTGTTTCAGATCTCAGACTCGGTGCAAAGTTCAAAACGTGACAATTTGCTAATTTTGGTTACAGGAACAATATAGATTTAGATTAGCCAATCACAAGTGATTTTCATGTCAAGCTTCATCTATTTTCAGTATCTAGTGCCCATATGCTTATGTAAGAGAGGGATTCCCTAAAGAAGGACAACAGTTGCAGTTTTCTCTGCAGGCAAGTGTTGTACTGTGCAATGTATGTTGCTAGTGGCAGTCTATGGGTTGACAAAAGTGATGCTTAACTTTTGTTCGAGTGTATCTATGGAAACCTAACTAACTAAAGTAAGCAGGTACAGTCAACCCTCTTTATACCCACATTCGTTGTAACAGCAAAACTCGTTATAACGGCAATTTCAATAGAATGACTACTTTGCTAAAATCTTAGCCTAGGTTCCAAGCAATGTGGTCTTCCCTCGGTTTGGAAATGCACAAATCGAATCCATAGTCATGAAAAGGTCTTGTAATCTAATACTCCAAGAAACAAATGTTATAGATATTTTTTAGAATCGCCTCGCCGAGGCGATTCTAACAAATGTCAATAACATTTGTGTCTTTGAGTAATGAGACGATTCTAACAAATATCTATTACATTTTCTTTCTTGGAGTAAGGATGTGGAATAGACCTTTTAAAACTCATACTCCTAACTGGGATCTTATAATGACAAATTCATTAACTTCCCCGTCAGCACTGTAAAGGTCATTTTGGAGACGTTGCTTCCAATTTTATGGGACTTTTACCCGACATTGAGATGAAATGACATCTCAAGCCCAGCTGCCCAATGAAACCAATAGGGTTTATAAGCATGGACAGTCCAACTCGCACTGCTTTGCCTGGGCAGGCTTATAGTCTTTAAGCGGTTTACCAGTACTCGTGTGCGGTCGGATTCAGCTCTGCGTGGAAGCATCATGCAGCCCATATATTTCTTCAAGCCCCGATGGGTGGGGGCTGAGACAAATTCATTTTAACAGCACAATTATAGGTAACAAATACTGCCGTTATAACTCGGGGATCCTCTGTAAATAGTAGAAGGAATGAAGGAACAAAGGAATGAAGGACTTTATTTAATGAGAGTGACAACATTTATCGCCTACAAGAACAGAATAAAAGAAATAGGTCATTGGTTAGAATCGCAATCCTAAACTTTGCTGAGATGGCATCAGAAACTGCTCAGTAAGCTTGTCTGCGACTTTTCATATTTTACTGTTATTTCATTATTTACATGGTTTTATGTGCATTGATCACTGCTTTACCAATAACTTGAACCGCAGAGAATTTCCATTAAACCATTAACTTGTTCAAATTTGGTTTAACATGATAATGTAATATTTGAGTAATTGCCACATACATCCACCTTAATTACAGATAATAGATTCAAATTCAAGGGAGGGAAGTCAGTAAAATATATTTTGTCTCCTTTGTTTGTTTGTTCGTGTTGAGGTTTAGATGTCCCTGTCAACACTATTTTACAAGAAATTCTAACACAGCGCGCCTATATAGGCAATGGAAAATAATTGTGTTTTATGCTGCAACAAATCACAGCTTGGAAGAGCGTGACGAGTGATGCCATTAAAAACTGCCAATTTATGTCGTCACTAGTCGATTTCCTTGACGTTAGACGGTGTAACATCATATTCTTGCATCGAAAACGTTAGAAAATCATATAAATGCATGTGTTTTGAAGGATTTCTTCTAACAATGGCGAAAAGTTGTGAGATTTTGAAGGAATAATAGCATTATTGCCAATTTTCAGCCTGTTAGAGTCGAAATAAATCAGGTCTAGTTTGTGATTTGTTAAGTAATAAATCACAGTTTGGAGGTCAGTTGTAAAGTTGATCAAATCATGTGCGCTACGCTCTCGTGATTTGATCAACTTTACAACTGACCTCCAAACTGTGATTTACAAATCACATCTAGAGCTGATTTATTTCTTAAACAAAGAAGACATCAGGGTTGTCTCTCTTTCAAGGAAAGGCAGAATTTTTTGTCATGTGTCACTATCCCCCTTAATCTGCTTATAATTGAATAGCTTCAAACTTATTCATGGGAGAAAATGTGATTTCTTGCAGTTCAGGATCAATGGACCTCCCCCGCCTGTTGAGGTATTGTTTTGCGGACAAAGTCAGTGAGAATAAAGTGCTTTCTCCGTTCTTGCCACCACTGAAGATAAAAGGCATTGATTCTACCTGGTGTTCTGGGATAGTCTAAGTGAACTGGAAGTATTGTTGTTTGCTCAGGATTCTCTGACATGCCAATAAATTCCTGAAACTCCAGAATTTTTCCTGACAGGTAACTTAATTACATAGCAAAGCTTATTGAAGGCCATTTCCCTTTCCAGATTATTGCTGAGAGTAACATTCTGTAAGATGGGATCATTGCTGAGGTGCATACAAGCAGAATATTTGAAATATTTTACTGCACTTTACGATGGGGTATTATGTTATACCCTGCAGATTGTTTATTGGTCAATCTGTATGTCCATCGGTCCATCTGCATTTCATTTCCAGTTAACAACATTAGTATTTTTTTCATGGATTTTTCTTAAGATTTTGGCAACACATTTTATATTATCTACCAACAAAAATTATTGCTGTCTGCTACCAGTTTTCTTACTAAAAAATACAGAATCCCATATCGTGCAGCCCACATTTTTTTGCATTCCCCTTTACTGTCCTTTAAAATGAGACTTCTGAGCTTTTGCATTGGCTGTAAGGTCAGCAAGTGGCCATGTGTAACATGAAACCAGATATGAAACCAGACCAGACGCGGTGTCTGATCAGGGCCTCCACAGTTTGCTAAAAGCTCAGTAATTTTCCAAATAAATTTTGAAGAAAACACAACCTGACACCCCTAACGTTTGAAATGGACTCCTGCTCTATATAAGGTGGTACAAAAAAGAGTTAATTTCAAGACTTTTGCTAGTCTGCATAGCTGAGCAGGCTGGTCAAAAACGGTGAAGACATGTTTTCCAATGATGATGCTCATGTAACATTTGAAATAGCACTCCTTGAAAGACTCTCCAGAGATAACATTGCATGCATCATTGTCAGGTAATTGAAGGTCATGTTGAATCAAACTTGGTGAACTTTGGAAAAGTGTAGGAGTGTGGGATGGCTTTTATAGCATTGTCAATGAATTATTGAGAACCAGAATTCCACAGGTTGGAACTTGTTGCTTTATGGTAAACTTGCCGGGAATCGAGCTTTAGTTCAATTGAACAAAAGAACCTACATGTCTGTGCACATACACATACATACATGCACGTGCACATAGTTGCAGCCTCTGCAATGGAGGTCAATTGGTTTTTCTCATAGTACACCAGTTTTCACCCATCTCTGACTAACCATCAGCTCGAAATAAGCAAAATAATCTTGAAAGGGACTTAAAATACAAACCAAAAAGAAAAAAAAACAACATCATCACATGTATATAGTGTGATAGAGAGCTGCTTGCATATACAAAATCAAAGTACTGACAACACCGGTGGGTGGATTTCTGGAAAAATTAATGGTGACTTAGACGTTTAACACTAACATTCCTGTACTGTAAGCAAACCATGTAGATCCTGATCAGATACAGCATTCTGTGCATCTGATCTGGGTCAATACTGTTTGGGGAACCCAACACATAATTCCAGTCCATATTCTATAGATAGCCCACTTCTGCAACAATCTCACAGCGATAAATGATAATGTGGCTATTTTCTATAAATAACCATTACTTAGATTTCCTACAAGTCAGTGATAGTCACATAGACTTCAGCATTGCTTCATAATTTTGGGTCAACTGATAAACAATTAACCCAAAAACAGTGATCACATGATTATCCCATTTTATACAGAAAGCCCCAAACAAGACATTGGCAAACTGCAGACCCTGTTTGTTTTTTTGTTTGATTTGATGTTTAACATCCCTGTCAATACTTTATAGGTCATTTTAGAGATGTTGCTTCCAATTTTGTGGGACTGTTAAGCCCCTGTCACACTATGCCGCGTTTTCACTGCGATGGGACGGCGTTGTTTAATTTTTCAGAATGCCGCGAGATCGCAAGAAATATGGGATATTTTTGTGACCATGGACCTATCATGGCGTCCCTACAGCGACCAAGACGTTGCTACGGAGCTTACATGGCGATCTATCGCGATCTTGCGGCGTTCTTGATGGCGATTGTATGCGCTCTCACGGCGCTTCCTCTGCGCTTTTACGGCGCTCGCAATGCGTGCACTGCGCTTTTACGGCGCTCTCAATGCGTGCACTGCGCTTTTTTGGCGCTCAAATGTTGAAGACGTTCTCAAAGTGTAAACAGACATCTTCATCAGCCGAACAGTTTTGTTTGATTTGAGGTTTAACGTCCCATCAACACATTATAGGTCATTTTGGAGACGTTGCTTCTAATTTTGTGGGACTTTTACCCGACATTGAGATGAAATGACATCTCAGTCTCTGTCACCAAATGAAACTAATAGGGTTAATAAGCACGGATGGTCCGACTCGCGCCCCTTTGCCTGGGCAAGCTTAGATCCCCTAAGCGGTTTACCAGTACTCCTGTGCCGTCGGTAGCAAGTCCACCGCAATCACCGCAAGCAGGAGCAAGTCCACCGCCATTACCTTACCCGGAATGAGTCACCTCAGAAGTAGGTTTTTCGGGACAGTACACAATCAAACTCTACACTAGCCACTGTTTATACAAGCGGGCGGCACCCTCCCATCGGGACTGGAAGAAATAGATGGGCTGCATGATGCTTCCACGCAGAGCTGAAACCGACCTCACACGTGTACTGGTAAACCGCCTAGAGAATCTAAGCCTGCCAGGCTAAGCGGTGCGAGATACGTGTAAACTCTATTGATGTAAACATGCTTATACGTGTAAATTCTATTGGTTTCATTGGGCGACAGGGCTTGAGATGTCATTTCATCTCAAAGTCGGGTAAAAGTCCCACAAAATTGGAAGCACTGTCTCCAAAATGACCTATACAGTGTTGACTGGGACGTTAAATATCAAATCAATCAATCAGTTAATCAATTATAAAGCGGAGCTTATATGGCGTTGTAGGAGACCTCTGTGCGCTCCTGCCGAGCTCCTGTAGCGTTGTAGGAGACCTTACTGCGCTGCTATGGCAACCTTACGGCGACCTCACTGCGCTCTGAACAGAACGCCGAGCGACGGCGTTTGTTTTGAGCATGCTCAAAATGCGCGCCGTCGCTTGGCATTCTATGCGATCCCAACGCGTCTACTGGCGACGCCACTGCGTTGCTACGGCGATGTTTGCGATCGTACTGCACGCACCTCGGCGTTCTGCATTTTTCTTGGACGCCGTGAGAACGCAGCCCTGGTGTGACAGGGGTTTTACCCGACATTGAGATGAAATGACATCTGATGCTTCAGATCTGGGCCTTCATCCTTTGATAATATCACTGAACAGGGACTTCACTGCTTGCAAATAAAAAAGTTCAGCCATTTTCTAAAGGCATTTTTATAAATAAATCAGTCTAACATCTCTAATATATAGAGGAGGGGGTGGTTGGGTGAGGCAAAAATGCGGTGTATCTTTTGTCACTAAGGTATCCAACTGATATTGGCTTCCAGTTGGACAAGGCCTGCTGTGTTTGCAGCAGGTATGGGTGGAGGGGGAATCTTATCTCTTCTGTTTATACACTTTAATTCATTTTCCTCATTCTCTTCATCTCCTTTACTACCTCTTCTATATCTTTTTTTCCCTTTCTCTGAGAGATGGCACAAAATGACCCACAAGAGTTGACATGTCGTTAAACCCAAAACAATCAATCAATCAATAATATTTCGAGGATCTTACATGACTACATGACTGTTCATGTATTACTGAATTTATTACATGAGTTGAGGAAAAATTTAATTATGCATGAACATGAATACAATATTCTGTTTATCATATGACTTTTTAGTGATTTTTTAACAAAAATGTCAACAGTCCTCCATTAGTAAATGCATCATCATTAAGGACATCGTATGTGTAACGTTACGGAGCATATCTGACTAATTTGCATATTTAATCTACTAGTGTATTACCGAATTTAATACATGGTGTTATTACATTCTCAGACAAGACATTTTATATGACAAATGCAGAATATTCTACTTAGTACAAAAATATTAATGCCAATCATGGCAATTGTTGTCTTTTTTGTCGTCTGCCTTTTTTTGCAAATAGTGTGGACCCAGATCACACTGCTCCTTTAGGAGCAGTCTGATCTGGGTCCACATTGTTTGCCTATATGCAAAAATATTTTAAAATGTATCCTAGAGGATTTTGCAGATGACATAAGCAAACAGCATTTTTAGGTAGTTTTTCGCTGCATTATAAGGATTAAAAAACAGCAACAATTTAATCACATCATATCATCTATGTGTACATGCATATGGTGTGACAGAGAGTATCTAGCATCTATAAAAGGCATTGGATCACCTGATGAAAGCAGCAATCTTCTTGGAACATGCAGGTGCTCAGAGCTTGTAGTAGGAGTACTTGATTGATTTACTAGTCATATTCATGAATTATTGAGTGCACTTCATTTTTCCTGTCAAAGGAACTGTCTGTTCTTGAGAGAAAATAGATAAAAGTACTTGTATTTGTAGTGCTGCCACCTAAGAGTCCCACATGAGCTTGTTTGTGTTGAGGTTTTACATCCCTGCCAACACTATTTAGGTCATTTTGGAGACGTTCCTTCCGAATTAGTGGAACTGTTACCTGAGATGAAATGACATCTCAAGCCCTACGGCCAAAGAAACTGTAAGGCTGATCTGACACACCACTTTGCATGGGCAGGCTTAAGCTTTGACCTTTTAAGCTGTTTACTCATCTCTGTGCCAAAGCACCATGCATCCCAGTCTTTTTCTCCAAACCCTGATAGGTGGGGGCATGAACCTGACATGATTTTTTGTGGGAGAAAATGAAACATGATAACCCTTTCTCTGCAAATATTATAGGTCCAGATCCATGTGATCAGGATCTACACTGTCATTCAGTGTTTTATTTATTTATTGTAATCATTGTTGAAAACATCTGTGATTTGGTTGGTTGATTTGAGGTTTAACGTCCCCGTCAACACTGTAAAGGTCATTTTTGAGACGTTGCTTCCAATTTTGTGGGACTTTTACCCGACATTGAGATGAAATGACATCTCAAGCCCTGTCGCCCAATGAAACCAATAGGGTTTATTAGCATGGACGGTCCGCCTAGGACCGCGGTTCCTGAACAGGCTTAGATCCTCTAAGCGGTTTACCAGTACTGGTGTGCTGGCCGGATTCAGCTCTGCGTGGAAGCATCATGCAGCCCATATATTTCTTCAAGCCCCTACGGGCCGGGGCTTGAAAACATCTGTGAGCATGGCAGAAAACATCATGCAGAAAAGCGATGGCGCTAGTACACAAACAGGTTGACTCTATTAGTCAAATGAAATTAATCAGAAAATTTACCATCCAGGACCCGGTCAACTATTCTATGGAGGAACTGCTGCACCATTTTCATGACCTTGGCCGGACAACCAAACTTGATTATAATTTTCCAAAGCCCCTTACGACTGACTGTGTCAATTGCTTGGTAAGGTTGACAAATATCACGGAAGTTCACATTCTGTGCCTGGTATTTCGTTTGAAGCAGTCTTGTGCGAAGATCATGTCATTTATTCCCAGTATAAGCTTCTGGCTATTTCGTTGGTTGAATTGCAACAATTGTTGTGATTGGCATCTTATGGGTTACCCATTTTCAACTGAATAGAATCTAGCAGGAGTACATCTTGAACATTGAGGTGTGTCAAGTGTTAGTTTCAGACACAAATGTTTGAGCTTTTTGCAGTAAATAGTGAAGGCTCTAATCTATGGCATATGATCTTGCATTGGCTTTGCCAGTGTCATTGTGTTGCCTTATTCTCTGAAAATATCATTTTCATGAGATGTCTCAAGTCTTGATTTAGTGAATGCTCCCAGCATATTGAAGCTAACTTAACATGCTGCTAAGTTCGTAGACAAAAATATGGACTGTTTTATGCAAATTCATTTCCCAAAGAAGTAATCTCATAATATTCAATAAAGCTTATGTAAAAATCAACAAAGTGTCTGAATACTAACATGATTGATAGTGGTGCCAAAAAAGAATATTAACAGGTCGTGTTTGGGGGATAAATAAGAGAAATATGGAACAAACTTTCTTTTTTTCCAAGAAAATGCTTTAACCACAGGCAATTCACATGAGTACCCACAACATATGCTATAATAAAGAAGAAGATCTATCATCATAGCAACAGATAAGGTTGGTATTTTGTGATAACTGCAGGATAGCTTTTGTCAATTCTCAATAAAAACCTATGTTGTGGGTATTCATTAGAACCGCCTCGTCGAGGCGGTTCTAATGAATACCCACAGCGTAGGTTTATATGCAGAAATAAGGAAAACTATCCTTCAATTATCACAAAATACAAACCTTGTCTGTTGCTATGTATAATATTGCACAGACTGCAATCTGGTGACTACCTAATTGTTTGATTGTTCACTTATCGATGACTACCTAATTGTTTGATTGTGCACTTATATGGGTATGTGCAGTAATTAGGTCAAATAGGGTATCTATCCTGATCCCTCTAAACAGTCAGGTGATGTCTACACTGTTGTTCTTTACTTGGGAATTCTGTGCCATCTATGTTCTGTTATCTAAACAGGGTAAAAGAGTTTAGATCTTATCAGGACAGTAAAATTTCTATATTAACCCATAAGATGCCAATCACGACATTTTTCGTCTGCTTTGTCATCTGCCGGTTACTTCAAAACCCATTTTTGCAAACAGTGTGGACCCAGATCAGACTGCTCCTCTGGGCTACCCAGATCAGACTGCTCCTCTAGGCTGTTTGCCTGTATGAAAAAAATATTCTAAAAAGTTTGCAAGAAGATTCAGCAGACGACATAAGCAGACGACATTTTCAGATGTTGTTTTTCTTGGCATTTTAAGGGTTAAGACCAAATTTGGGACTGGTCAAAAGTGGTCTTTAGGACTGCTTTTGAACAGTTCAAAAGGTGGTCTGTTACCAACAGGCACTGACTTTTAGAAAAGACAAAGAAAGAAAATAGTGGCATTTCATGAAGCAAAGGACATTATACTGATCTAAATGCTTGCTAGACCATTCAAGTATGAAAGTGGTATAAATTCTCATTGGGAATATCTGAAATATGATTTCATTGATATTTTGATTTTGGCTTGGGATTTATTTGGTTATAATGCTATGGTTGCTCAGACAGATAAGAGCAGAAGATGTGAATATATTGTCTGGACACTTCTGTACATGGGAATATTACATTTATCCTAAATATTTGGACACAAAAAGTCATGAAAACCATGTAGACACAGATCAGACTGATCCTGTATGAGCAGCCTGTGAGAATCTGCACTGTCTGACCCTGAGCAACAGTTTTTGGGGCCAATATCTTATCATCATCAGATTTTTGATTAATGTGCAGGTACAGAGGCAACAACCACATAAGTGGGCCCCTTCCAGATAGCTGGCTTGCTGCATGCATGACAGATCTCACACCAGATCTCCAGGAGTGTCTATCTTGAGGGTAGATAGCTGAGAGCTTCCACTCCATGTGATCTCTGTCAGCTGCTTCCAGGTCATCATGAGCCTCCAAGGGCCCACACTTTCCATCAACCTGTATGTCACAGGCTATCTTAACTGCACCATTGGAGCATTCGACATGCCCATACCAAGCCTTCTCTCCTTCAGGATGAAGTCCTCAATGCCAACCTGTGCAAGTATCTCAATGGATCTGATTGCGGCTTGACATTGCAGATCTGTATGATCATTACCTTGTTATTCTGCTGCAGACATTGGAGGTTTGGCTTTGTCAATGGCCAAGTCTCACTGGCATGGAGCAATGTGCTCTGCACACAAGAGTTGTACACACGGCCACATGTCTTGAAAGAGAGTCGGCAGGAAGAGAGATCTGGTGGCAGGTCCTTGAAAGTCTTCCAGGCTGTTTTCAGAAGTGCTGTGTTTGAAAGATCACAGCCACCCGCTGCTGAGGGCATGTCTTCTGGGTAGCAAAAGGAAGCTACCACATTCAGCTTGTCAGGTCCAACTTATATTTCCCTATGTGTTCTGCTGTCTTCCCTGGGACATTACCGGGTCCTCTGTGATGCCCACTGACATGTATTTCTTGTGCACCCAGAGCTTGCAGCCATTTCAAAAGATAATGTTGCTGCCCACTCCAGTGCAAAAGATGGCACATGAGAACTCGCTTGAACCCTGCAGGAGGTCCAGGTGGGGTACCACATATCATGATCTTCTCTTTCCTGCATTTAATCTCAACCCTTTCTCCTCCATTGCTTCTTTCCAGGTCAAGAGCATCCAGGTCAAGAGCATGTCTGTGCTTGAGAGAAAATAGATAAAAGTACTTGTACTTGTAGAGCTGCCACCTAAGAGTTCCACATGAGCTTGTTTGTGTTGAGGTTTTACATCCTTGTCAATGCTATTTAGGTCATATTTGAGTTTTGTTCCTGATTCGGTGGGACTTTTACCTGACACATTCCTCGAGGGATTCAGCTGTGATGACAAGGTCATCGGCATAGAGGTCCTCCCAGGGGACTCCAGAGTGGAACTCGTGTGACAAGGCTTCAAGCACAATGATGAAAAGCAGCGAGCTGAGTACAGGGCCTTGATGAACACCAACCTTCACATCAAACCATTCACTGTAACAGTCGCCAACATGGACATGGCTCTGCTGAATCCCTCGAGGAATGTGTCAGCATACATCCCCTGGACCAGTTGCACAATTCACTTATCCACTCTAAGTTTTCTCATTGCCCACCAGATGACCTTCCAAAGCACTCAATCAAACACCTTCTCTAGGTCTACGAAAGGCATGTAGTGTCTCTGGTTTGCAGAGATACTGTAAGAGATACATGTACTTCTCTTGGAGCTGCCTGACAACAAAGATAGTTGTGCCTCTGCCTGGGACAAAGCCAAACTGGTATTCATCGATTGACAACAACTGTCTGATGAAGCCCTTCACAATCCTCTCTAGGACTTTTATGACCTGTTCTGTCGGCTTGAGACCATGGTAGTTGCCCCTATCCATGGCATGCCCCTTGCCCTTGTAAAGACAGACAGTGAAACTCTGCTCACAGTCAGAGGGTACCTTGCCGTCATGGATGATTACAGCTGTGAAGTCATGGATCATCACCGGGCCTGTACCACCCACTGCTTGTATCATCTCCACAAATATGCCTGATAGGTCCACCTTCATCAGAGAAATAGCCTCCTTTACCATATCAGTAGTGATTAGGAAGGGTGGCAAGTTTCCATTGGTGGTTCATCAGACAGGTGGTCTTGAGTCCCGGTCAAACTCATCATTGAGAAGCCTTTGGTAGTGCTTTGAATCTTCGCTCATTGACATCTCTCCTGCATCATTCTTTACCAGTTTATCACCAGTTTATCACCAACAACATTAGCATTCTCTCTTCTTAACTAGTTAGCCAGGCGGTATACTTCAGAAGACTTAGGGACAATTGTATTCGTTGTTGTCCTTGTCAGCTTCTTGGCGAGTTTGGTCCACTGCACGTCTAGCAATGCATTTGGCTGCATTACAATTGTGGTGCCCTAGTGCCTTTACCAGTCTTCCATGCCTTAACCCAGTGTATATTGGTGGACTCTTCCATTGCTATATGTTGGACAAGTCCATTTGTCATTTAAGGGGTGTTGGGTCTTTTTTATTGCTTTTATTCTATTTTTTATAGAAAATTCTGTTTGCAAATATTGCAGGTCCAGATCAGATGCCTTGTTCTGCAGCATCTGATCTCGGCCCTCACTGTTTGCCAAGGTACCCCTTTAGGGGGTTTCCCCGCATGCAATGGGTTAAAAGCTTGTTGTTCAAGATATATACAGTAGAACTTCGATTGCTCGAACAACGATGGCCCGTTTACCATGGATAAGTCGAACACATTCTTGAGCCCATAGCGAAACTCTCTGCATAAGAAATAGTGGGAGATAATTAAGGAGATTTTAGTCTTTTATCTTGCAAATGTATGCTGTGTGTACTCAATAGAATCGCCTCGATGAGGCGATTCTAATGAGTACACACAGCATACATATTCATTATAGAACACCGAAAAGATGTGTAAAAGTATCTCGTTATGCCTCCTGGCAGTAACCCTCAGTGGCTCGAACTACCCCTGTCTCGAACAGATTTTCGAGGTCCCAAAGGTGTTCGAGCCATTGAAGTTCGACTGTAATGAATTATCTATCATAACAAAATACTGATCAAAAAGTGTCCAAATATTAAGGTAGCTTACATGGTCAAGTGTGACCTGTAAGGACGGGTTTGTTTGATGCTGGCCTAAGTTGCTACTCCATGGATTGCACAGTAAAATGTTCTAATGAGGCTGCTTAGACTTGCCTTTCCAGTTTGTCTGGATTTAATGGGCCGGTTCATTTCATAGATAGAGAGAGTTAAACCAGCTTGTTACCATGTGATTTATTGGACTGTTCTATATTTATGTGTGTCTCACATGAAAACTTTTGTTTGATACTAAATTGAATTTTCTATAGGCAACTCTCATAGTAATTTAATTCTCATGATACTACCAGAGCCGAGGACTGGGTCACATGACCAGTATGGCTGCCATGACCATATATGATAAAAACCTTTATAATTTTCTTCTCAGGAACCAAATGGCCCATGATCTTGGGCCCTACCAAATTTGTTCAAATGATGACCTTTGGTTGACCTTGACCTGTTTTATGTCAAGGTCAAATTTGGTCACATAAACATTTGTATGGAAAAAAGGCAAAGCAATGTATTTTACTGATTGCATGGTAGCTTGTCACATCAGAAATGTTATTTGCAGTCAGCTGAATGGAAGTTAATCAATTCCAAAGGTCAAGGTCATAACTGACATTTGTCTTGGGTGGCTCAGATTCAATATTTTTATCTTCTTCTCCAGATCAACTCCTGGACTGATTGAAACCAAATTACATATGGAGCCTCAATGGGAAGGGGAACACAAGTTTGTTCTTAAGGACTGGGTCACATGACCAATATGGCCACCATGCCCATATACAATGTATGGTGAAAACCATTAAAATATTCTCCTCTGGAACCCAATGACCAATGACCTTGTGACGCTGTATTTTACATTAGGGACTTGGGTCCTACCAAGTTTATTCAATTGATGACCTTTGGTTGACCTTGACCTGTTTTGCGTCAAGGACAAATTTGGTCATTTGTATGAAAAAAAGGCAAAACAGTGGGTTTTTCTGATTCTATTATAGCCTGTGGCATGCAGTCAGTTGACTGGAAGTTTATCAATTCCGAAGGTCAAGGCCATTTAATGATCTTTGTCCTGGATGACTTAGTTTTGAGTATTTTTATCTTCTTCTCCACTAAACATGCTGTGCTGATTGAAACCAAATTATACGAAGAGCCTCTCTAGGATGAGGCAATGAAAAGTTATTTATGTGATTGTAGTCACATTACCAAGATGGGCACCATGCCTGTGTATGGATAAACCACATGATCTCTGGTGAGCATAGTGGCCCATGGACCTCTTGTTTTTGAAAACAGTATAGATCCAGATCAGCTGGCTTCTCTAAAGCCAGCTGATCTGGATCTATACTGTTTTCCATTCTGCTTCTGAATCCATGGTAACAGTTGAAATCATGCAACACAAATGGGTGAAAATAGGGGAGGAGTGTAGCATACCAAAATATTCAGCATGCTTGGCTCAATACTTTTCTTACACAGATAATGTAGAGACCAGCATTATGTCTATTCTTCCATGGTTGAAAACTTGTGCAGTCTATAACACTTGTGTCGTAGTTGCAGATAAGATGGCAGGACGGAGCTATCATATGCACCAGCCTTTGGAATATTCTATACAAACTGGAAAGGTATTAAACCAGGTCATTCAACTGTTACACAAACATGGTTATGGTGTATATGGCCATTTGGTCAGCTTGCAAAAAGCTTTCGAAAGGCACTCTACTGTATCTTCTTGTGGATAATTTAACATATATTGACAACACCTGAATTGCCTGGCCCTGCCAATCTTATCTGTGACTGCTATACAATCGACTCTACTTTTCTTGCACACCAGACAAGCAAATCCGTGATTTTACCCTGGGATAGAAATTTATGTTCTGACCCTGGTGTTCCGACCCAAAATCGAATATTATCGCGTGTTTGATAAATGCACTGATTGATTACGACCTCATATGCGCCGTCGTTAAGGTTGACGTGACAGCAGCGTCAATAAACATTCCTGCAGTGTCAAGACAATATGGCGGACGTTGGTAACCGAAGTGACTGCAGCATTAAAAATCTGCTTTAAGAAATGGAAGGTATGCAAGAAAAAGAATCCAATATGGTTGTGAGGGGTGAATAGAAAAATCCATCCCTCGGGATCACTGTCCGGCATCCTCGGCAAGCCTCGTGATGCCGGACAGTGTCCCTCGGGACGGATTTAAAAGTAGACTCCCTTTTCCAAGGCGCTCTGTTAACCTTTACCACTCTCTGGCTAATTCAACAGATGACATTCTTGATATTTTTCTCATTTTTCACAGACAAAAATTTGCATGAAATGTCAAAACCTGTTTTCTGGGACAAATAAGAAAAATATTTCAAAATGTCGTCTGCTGGGAAAAAAATACCCAGCATGCAGAGCAGTAAAATGAAAGGAAACAGGAAGTCGCGAAAAATACCCCCCTTATAAAAAGTGAAAAATATTAATAAGGTGTATTTATTCACCTTAAAGATTTGAAAGAAACAGTAATGGAAACCTCTTCCAGTCAAAACAATTCTCGTCTGCTTTGTCATCTGCTGGTTACTTTAAAAATTCTTCGTTGTCAACAGTGTGGACCCAGATCAGACTGCTCCTCTAGGAGCAGTCTGATCAGAGTCCACTCTGTTTGCCTGCATGCAAAAATATGTTTGAGAAGTTTGGAAGACAATTCAGCAGACGACAAAAACAGATGACTTTTAAGATGTAGTTTTTCTCGGCACTTATAAAGTGGTCCAGGATATTATTAAAAGGTGCCTTAAAGCAATTACAATCTCATGAATTTAATATTGCTTGTCTAGGAAGACAGCCAGACTAAACACTGTGGAGAAATGATTTTTTTTCAGCATAAATAAATAAACTAAAAGCTGTCTCAGAGATACCAAAAGGACATGATTTTCCTTGAATTTCAGTTGCTTCTAATCTGGTGGAACACATCTTTACCTAAGAAATTTGATTGTGGCATTTCTAGGAACTCGGGGCTTGAAAAAATAGATGGGCTGCATTATGCTTCCACATAGAGCTGAATCCGACTGCACATGAGTATGCTTATAAACCCTATTGGTTTCATTGGACGACAGTGTTTGAGATGTCATTTCATCTCAGTGGCGGGTAAAAGTCCCACAAAATTGGAAGCAACGTCTCCCAAAATGACCTATACAGTGTTGATGGGGACGTTAAACCTCAACTCAAACAAAATTTCTGGCCACGTGTGAGACGCCAAGTTCTGCAACGGAAGGTCAGGTGGTTTTTCTCCGGGTAGTTCGGTTTTCGCCCACCTCTGATTAACGGTCGGCTCGATATGAGTGAAATAATCTTGAAAGGGCCGTAAAACCCAAACCAAAAAAAAAAAAAAAAAAAAAAAAAATTTCTAGAACAACTCTACACTTCAAGTCTATATTGTCTTTCCTAGATATTTTGCTCATAAAATGCCAATCACGACAATTGCCTTCTGCTTTGCTGTCTGCCGGTTACCTTAAAAGTAATTTTTTGCAAACAGTGTGGACCCAGATCAGACTGCTCCTGATCTGGGCCCACACTGTTTGCCTGCATGCAAAAATATTTTTAAAAAGTTTGCAAAAAAAAAAAAAAAAATTCAGCAGACGACATAAGCAGACAACATTTTCAGGTGTAGTTTTTCTCAGCTTCTTAAGAATTAAAATCTGTCACCTAGCTATTAAACCCCGGTGAGGCAGTTAGATGTGCGTTCAACTTGTGATCAAGAGGTCCCAGGTTTGATCCCTGCCAAGTCTGCAACAATCACACTGTATAATCACCTGGTCAGTTGCTTTAAACAAAATAATAAAATGAATAAGAGTCGCAATAATGACTTTATTTAGCAAGAAACACACAGTTGGTTGCACTCTTCTTGCACACCAGATAAGGAAATCTGTGGTTTTAGCTTGGGATAGAAATTCTGTTCTTACCCTGGTGTTCTTTTCCAGGGACAGGGTAAAAATCGAATATTCTCAAGTGTTTTTTCTGTGCTGGTTGAATACAATCTCATAATAATGCACTGTCATTAAGGTTGATGTCACAGCACATTATGTGACATCACTAAAACATTACATCATTATCATCATAATATGGTAGACGACGGCAATTGAAGTGACTGCATTATTAAAAATTTAGAAATGAAAGATATGCAAGAAAAAAAAATACGTCCCTTAGTGTTCCTGTGCAAGACTATGACCCTCCGAACATTTTTTTCTATCCACCCCTCACACCCATGCAAAATACTTTTAGTCTTGCCCTAAATAGAATAAATCAAAGATCCTTCCCAGGCATGGTGTATTTAGTGTTTTTCCCAGTTTGAACCTCCTATTTTATTACATTTTGAATATCACAAACTAGACAGAGAGGTGCTGGTGTCTTGTAGTTCTTAAATTCACCAATTATTAGCACATCTGCAGTTCTGTTGAACAGTTCTGTCAGTAATATTGTCTTTAGGGGAAACTAATTGGAAAATTAAGCTATAATTGATCGTAACATTTGTTCTATTGCCTCATATGGTAAGTAAGGCAAGATTAGTTCCATTTTCGCAGAATATAGCCAGGACTTCCAGTTAACCCTTAAAAAGACAGAAATTTTTAGAACAGATGGAACTCTTATTTTCTAAATTACTTTTCGGAGAAGGACTTGAAATTTACATGTAACATCAGGCCTTATTATGTCTCCCCCGAAAAATTTTTTTTTGGAGAGACATATTGTTTTTCCCCTGGGCGTCTGTCTGTCTGTCCATCTGTCCGTCTGTCACACATTCGTGTCCACTCTATAACTTGAAAACCGTTCGAGCTATCTTCACGAAACTTCATATAAATATTAATCAGCATTAGACGACGTGCAGTGCGCAAGAACCATAACTCTCGCATTTATACTTTTTGAATTATCTCCCTTGGAAGTTTGTCGGTATGTATATATGTATGGGCAAATCGTGTCCGGTCAATAACTTTCTTACTTTCAGATGGATTTTAAAATTACTTGGCAGAAATATTAACAACCATAAGACGATGTGTGGTGCGCATGAGGCAGGTCGGTACCTCAAAGGTCAAGGTCATACTTAGAGGTCAAAGGTCAAAAAAGGGGCCTTTTTTTTTCGTGTTTGGTCAATAACTTTCTTATTTTTAGATGGATTTTAAAATTACTTGGCACAAATATTAACAACTATGCGACGATGTGTGGTGCGCATGAGGCAGGTCGGTACCTCAAAGGTCAAGGTCATACTTAGAGGTCAAATGTCAAAAAAGGGGCCTTTTTTTCTTGTTTGGTCAATAACTTTCTTATTTTGAGATGGATTTTGAACTCACTTGGCAGAAATGTTAACCAATATAAGATGATGTGTTGCGTGCATGACCCAGGTTGGTAACTCAAAGGTCAAGGTCATACTTAGAGGTCAAAGGTAAAAAAAGGGGTCTTTTTTCGGGTTTTGTCAATAACTTGCTTATTTTTAGATAGAATTTGAAGTTACTTGGCAAAAATGTTAACTATCATGAGACGATGTATTGCATGCATGATTCAGTTTGGTACCTAAAATGCCAAGGTCATACATAGAGGTCAAAGGTCAAAAAGGGGCCTTTTTCGTGTTTAGTCAATAACTTTGTTATTTTTAGATGGATTTTGAAATTGCTTGGCAGAAATGTTAACCACCATGAGATGATGTGTTGCACACATGACCCAGTTTGGTACCTGAAAGGTCATACATAGAGGTTAAAGATAAAAAAGGGCCTTTTTTGTGTTCTGTCAATAACTTTCTTATTTTTAGATGGATTTTGAAATTACTTGGCAGAAATGTTAACCACCATGAGACGATGTGTTGCGTGCATGACCCAAGTTGGTACCTCAAATGTCAAGGCCGTACTAAGAGGTCAAAGGACAAAAAGGGGCCTTTTTTAGTGTATGGTCAATAACCTTCTTATTCCTGGATAGATTGTGAAATTACTTGGGAGAAATGTTAACCATCATAAGATGATGTGGTGCACCCTAGACCCAGGTAGGTACCTCCAAGATCAAGGTCATACTAAGAGGTCAGAGGTAAAAAAAAGTTTGTTTTATTTGTGTCCAGTCAAGACCAAGGTTCATACCTCCAATGTCAAGGTCATACCTAGAGGTCAAAGGTAAAAAAAGGGACAGTCAATTACTTCCTCATTCTTTGATGGATTATGAAATTACTTGACAGAAATGTTAACCATCATGAGATGATGTGTTGTACCTCAAAGGTCAAGGCCATACTTAGAGGTCAAAGGTAAAAAAGGGCTTTTTTGTGTACGGCCAATAACTTTTTTATTTTTCTATGAACATTTTTAAAGTTACTTTGCAGAAATGTTCATCTTCATTAGATGATGTGTTGCACACAAGACCCAGCTCAATACCTCCAATGTCAAGGTTATACTTAGAGGTCAAAAACGGGGGAGACATCTGTGTTTTTGTAGAAAAACAAATTCAAGTTGAAAATTTGAAAATGGCATCTACAAATGTCATGGAGCTGTGTACCAAATGTCAAATGCCTGAGCCTTCTCTGAGCCTTCTGACAAGAAGATTTTTAAAGGTTTTCCCTTTAAAGGGCTACGTAAATGTCATTACTTGCAGTTTTGGTCTTAAAATGAAGTGAAAAGGCCATAGGCCTATTGCCCCTTTAGGTCAATGGGAACAAAAAGTCACAGGGTAAAAAGACAGAAAAAAAGTCACAGCTTTGGGTAGGAAAAAAAAGTCATGGAAAAAAGTTTTAAATCATGTTTTCATTTGCGTTATGTGAGTAACTGATTGACAAGTGTTGACAAGGACAAAAGATGATAGACAATGGAGATTTCCATCGTTGTTCAACCCTTAGAATTTTCAGATTACGGTAACATGCCTGTGTGCTAATATGGCATTTTTCGTGTCTCGGGGATCTAGCATAAGTCAAATGGAAACTTTTGATATTTTTAGCTTACCAGTCCAAAAGCTCTGGGGGAGCTTATAGGACAGGCAGTAGGGCTGGCTAATCGGAGCTGAAAGATAATCGATTATCAGTCATGCCATTGTGATCAATAATCGATTAGTAATCACTTATTTGGTAATCACCTGTCTGGCTTTCTGTCTGAGCATGACTCTTACAATATTCATGTATTGTACTTTACCATATGTATTTGAACAGACAGGCCTGAGCAAACAGTGTCGACCCAGATAAGACGTCACAGAACACAGCCTCTCATCAGGGTCTGCACTGTTTGCCACTCATCCAGCTATTTTAGGCACAACTTTGGGTAGTAAATTGTACTTATCAAATAATCGATTACAAGCAAATCAGTAATAATAATCGTTTTTGTGGAAATTATCGATTGATTATTCGATTATCTGATTGATCGTGCCAGCCTTAACAGGCAGTGGTCCATCGTCCCTCATTGTCTGTCATCGTTGTCATGGTCATCGTCAACATTTTCAAACAACATCTCCTCAAACTACTGGTCCAATTGAAACCAAATTTTATGTGGAACCTCCATGGGAAGGGGGGAAAAAGTTTGTTCATAAGGACTGAGTCCCAAGACCAAGATGGCCACCATGCCCATATATGCTAAAAACCTTTAAAAATCTTCTTCTCAAGAACCAAAAGGCGGATGACCTTGAAACTTGGTATGGGGGCCCTACTATGTTTGTTCAAATGACCTATTTTACGTCAAGGTCAAATTTGGTCACTTAAGCGTTTGTATGGGAAAAAGGCAAAACAAAAGATTTTTCTGATTCTGTTGTAGCCTGTGACCTCAGAATGGATATTTGCAATCAGCTAAAAGGAAGTTTATTGATTCAAGGTCATTTACTGATCTTTGTACTGGATATGACTCATATTCAGTATTTTTATCTTCTTCTCCAGTAAAAGGCTGATTGAAACCCAATTACATGTGGAGCTTCTATGGAATGAGGCAATGAAAATTAATTTGTGGGACTGGAGTCACATGATCAAGATGGCCACCATGCCCATATATGGTAAAAATCTTCAAAAATCTTATCCTCAGGAACCAAAAGTCGGTTGACCTTGAAACTTGGTATGCAGCATTGGGAACTTGGGCCCACCCAAATTTGTTCAAATTGTGATTTTGGGTGACCTTGACCTATTTTTTGCCAAGGTCAAATTTGATCACTTAAGCATTTGTATGGCAAAAAAAGGCAAAACAATGGATTTTTCTGATTCTGTTGTAGCCTTTGGCCTCAGAATTTATATTTGCAATCAACTAAAAGGAAGCTTATGGATTATACAGGTCAAGGTCATCTGACCTTTGTCCTTGATGGCTCAGATTCAGTACTTTTATCTTCTATTTTCTGATTCTGTTGTAGCCTTTGGCCTCAGAATTTATATTTGCAATCAACTAAAAGGAAGCTTATGGATTATACAGGTCAAGGTCATCTGACCTTTGTCCTTGATGGCTCAGATTCAGTACTTTTATCTTCTATTCCACTTAAACTGCTATGCTGATTGAAAGTAAATATCAGATTCTATGGGATAAGGCAATAAAAATATTATTTTGTGGGATTGAAGTCACATAACCAAGATGGCCACCATTCCCTTATAGAATTTATATTTGCAATCAGCTAATGGAAGTTTATTGATTCCAAAGGTCAAGGTCATTTACTGATCTTTGTACTGGATGACTCAGATTCAGTATTTTTATCTTTTTGTGAAGTAAAACTGCTGGGCTGATTGAAACCAAATTATATGTGGAGCCTCTATGGGATGAGGCAATGAAAATTAATTTGTGGGATTGGAGTCACATGGCCAAGATGGCCACTATGCCCATACATGGTAGTAAAAACCTTTAAAAATCTTATCCTTTGAACCAAAAAAGCGGTTGATCTTGAAACTTGGTATGCAGCATTAGGAACTCTAGCCCAACCAAATTTGTTTGAATCATGACTTTGGGTGACCTTGACTCATTTTACATCAAGGTCAAATTTGGTCACTTAAGCATTTGTATGGGGAAAAAAAGGCAAAACAGTGGATTTTTCTGATTCTATTGTAGCCTGTGGCCTCAGAATTGATAATTGCAATCAACTAAAAGGAAGCTTATGGATTATAAAGGTCAAGGTCATTTACTGACCTTTGTCCTTGATGGCTCAGATTCAGTACTTTTATCTTCTTTTCCACTAAAACTGCTATGCTGATTGAAAGTAAATAATAGCAGATTCTATGGGATAAGGCAATAAAAATATTATTTTGTGGAATTGAAGTCACATAACCAAGATGGCCACCATTCCCTTATAAGGTAAAAACCCTTTGTAAATCTTCTTTTCAGGAACCAAATTGCCCATGACCTTGAAACTTGGTATGTAGTATTAGTTGACCATGATCTATTTTACGTCAAGGTCCACTTTGATCACTTAGACAGTTGCATGTGAAAGAGGCGAAACCGTGGATTTTTCTGATTCTATTGTATTCAGTGGCATCAAAATTGATATTCCTAGCAGGTTTGCTCAGATGGTGACCTTTGATTGACCTTGACTGGTCATTTCTAATAGGGAAAAATGCAAAACGGGATTATTTTTGTTGTTCTCTAGTTGCTTATGGCATCGTAATTAATATTTGCAGTCAGCTACATGGAAGATTATTATTATGGGCAAGATGATGCACATGGCTATCATGCCCATGTATGGCAAAAAAGACTGACAACTTCATTTCACAAACTGAAAGACTAAATTTATCAAGCCACCATGGTTTGTTGAAAAACAAGGCTGCCAGGGGCTGAGCAAGTTTTTCACTCTTGACCTCTGGTGAGCCTACTCACTTGGCCCATGGGCCTCTTGTTTCTAATTTTAGCCTAAATATAGACTGTGGGTCATTGTCAAAACCGCCTCAATGAGGTGGTTCTACCTATGTTTTTGAGCATAAAATAAGGAAAATAATGGCAGTTGTGTGTTATGTGAGGTACTGATTCAAAGTATTGATGATGACTAACGGAGTTTCCTGTATTTAGATCCTTAAGAGTCTACACATTAAGATGGCACGCCCATGTGGTTAAATAGCGACTTCGTGAACAGTAGCATTTTTTGGATGAAAACTTTCAATATTTTTAGCTCAACAGAGCCAAAGGCTCCGGGGGAGCTTACTGTATAGGCATTGGTTCGTTGTCCGTTGTCGTCGTCTGCGTCCTCAACATTTTCAAGCAACATTTCCTGTGAAACTACTTGACCAATTTAAACCAAATTACATGTGCAGCCTCTTTGGGAAGGGGGAAAGTAAGTTTGTTAGTGCGGACTGGGTCACATGACCAATATGGCCTCAATGCCCATATATGGTAAAAACCTTCAAAAAATTTTCTTCTCAGGAACCGAATGGCCAATGACCTTGAAACTTGGTATGCAGCATCGGGGACTTGGGCCCTACCAAGTATATTCAAACCATGACCATTGGTTGAACTTGATTTGTGTATAGCAAGGTCAAATTTGGTCACTTAGACATTTGTATGGAAAAAAGGCAAAACAGTGGGGTTTTTGATTGCATGGTAGCTTGTGGCATCAGAAATGACCTTTGTCCTGGATGGCTCAGATTAAGTATTTTTATCTTCTTCTTCACTTAAACTGCTGTGTTGATTGAAGTCAATTTACACGTGGAGCCTCTATGGGAAGGGGGGATGAACATTTGTTTGTAAGGACTGGGTCACATCACTAATATGGCCGTCATGCCCATATTTGGTAAAAACCTTTAAAAATTGTCTTCTCAGGAACCGAATGGCCAATGACATTGAAACTTGGTATGCAGCATTGAGGACTCGGGGTCTTACCAAGTTGGTTCAAATGATGACCTTTGGTTGACCCTGACCTGTTTTACGGCAAAGTAAAATTTGGTCACTTAGATATTTGTATGGAAAAAAGGCAAAACAGTAAATCTTTTGATTGCATGGTAGCTTGTGGCATCAATATTGATATTTGCAATCAGCTGAATCCAATTCCAAAATCAAAGGTCATTTACTGACCTTTGTCCTTGATGGCTCAGATTAAGTATTTTTATATTCTTCTTCACTTAAACTGCTGGGTTGATTGAAACCAAATTACATGTGGAGCCTCTATGGGAAGTGGGGAACCAATTTTTTTTTCATAAGGACTGGGTCACATGACCAAAATGGCGAATCTTCTTCTCAGGATCCGAATGGCCGATGACCTTGAAACTTGATATGCAGCATTGGGGACTTGGGGCCCTACCAAGTTTGTTCAAAATTAATAATGATCTTTGGTTGACCTTGACCCATTTAACGGCAAGGTCTAATTTGGTCACTAAGAAATTTGTATGGAAAAAAAGGCAAAACAGTGGATTATTTGATTGCTTGGTAGCTTGTGGCATCAGAAATGATATTTGCAATCAGCTGAATCCAAGTTTATCAATTCCAAAGGTCAAGGTCATTTACTGACCTTTGTCCTTGATGGCTGAGATTAAGTATTTTTATCTCCTTCTTCACTTAAACTGCTGGGATGATTGAAATCAAATTACATGTGGAGCCTCTACGGGAGGTGGGGAACAAAAATTTGTTCGTAAGGACTGGGTCACCTGACCAATATGGCTGCCATGTCCATCTATGGTAAAAACCTTTAAAAATCTTCTTCTCAAGAACCAAATATCTGATGACCATGGAACTTGGTGTGCAGCATCGGGGACTCAGACCTTACCAAGTTTATTCAAATGATGAGTTTTCGTTCACCTTGACCTTTTTATGTCAAGGTCAAATTTGGTCGCTTGGACATTGTATGGAGAAAAAGTAAAACAGTGGATATTTCTGATTGCCTGGTAGCCCTTGGCATCAGGAATAATATTTGCACGCAGCTGAACGAAAGTTATTGATTCTAAAGGACAAGGTCATGTCCTGGAGGGCCTCATGGAAGATTAGCCATAATGCTAAATGTGTAACCCTCATTAAATTAAGCCTTTACTTACTTACTTACTTACTAACTTGGATGCCTCAGATTCAATTTTGAAATTTGTTTGTAAGGACTGGGTTACATGATCAATATCACCACCATGCTCATATATGGTAAAAAAACTTTAAAAATTTTCTCAGGAATCAAATGGCAGATGACCTTTAAATAAATTTGGTATGTAGCATCAGGGACTTGGGCCCTCCTAAATTTGTTCAAATGATGACCTTTGGTTGACCTTGACCTGTTTTACATCAAGGTCAGTTTGGTCACTTAGACATTTGCATGAAAAAAGGGCAAGACATACGCTTTTACTGATTGCATGGTAGCCTGTCGCATCAGAAATATTACCATATTCGCCCTAATTACCGCATCGTGCTCTTAGTTTTTAGCTCACCGTCACGTAGTGACGAGGTGAGCTTTTGGGATCACTTTTTGTCCGTCGTCCGTCGTGCGTCCGTCCGTGCGTGCGTGCGTCCGTGCGTAAACAATTTCTTTAAACGACATCTCCTCCTAAACCACTGATCGGATTTTGACCAAACTTCACAGGAATGATCCTTAGGTGGTCCCCTTTCAAAGTTGTTCAAATGGTTCCGGTCCATTGCACATCTAGGTCACAGGAGCCAAAAATAGATTTTTTTCACCAAAAACTTAAAAAATCTTCTTCTCTGAAACCACAAGGCCCAGGTCTTTGATATTTGGTATGAAGCTTCATCTAGTGGACCCCTACCAAGATTGTTCAAATTATAGTGCTGGGGCCAAAAATGCCCCCGCCCCGGGGCCCTTTGGTTTTACACAGGCTTATATAGGGAAAATCTTTAAAAATCTTCTTCTCTGAAACTACAAGGCCCAGGACTTTGATATTTGGTATGAAGCTTCATCGAGTGGACCCCTACCAAGATTGTTCAAATTATAGTGCTGGAACAAAAAATGCCCCCGCCACGGGGCCCTTTGGTTTTACATTGGCTTATATAGGGAAAATCTTTAAAAATCTTCTGCTCTGAAACCACAAGGCCCAGGTCTTTGATATTTGGTATGAAGCTTCATCTAGTGGACCCCTACCAAGATTGTTCAAATTATAGTGCTGGGGCCAAAAATGCCCCCGCCCCGGGGCCCTTTGGTTTTACATAGGCTTGTATAGGGAAAATCTTTAAAAATCTTCTTCTCTGAAACCACAAGGCCCAGGACTTTGATATTTGGTATGAAGCTTCATCTAGTGGACCCCTACCAAGATTGTACAAATTATAGTGCTGGGACAAAAAATGCCCCCGCCACGGGGCCCTTTGGTTTTACATTGGCTTATATAGGGAAAATCTTTAAAAATCTTCTTCTCTGAAACCACAAGGCCCAGGTCTTTGATATTTGGTATGAAGCTTCATCTAGTGGACCCCTACCAAGATTGTTCAAATTATAGTGCTGGGGCCAAAAATGCCCCCACCCGGGGCCCTATGGTTTTACATAGGCTTATATAGGGAAAATCTTTAAAAATCTTCTTCTCTGAAACCACAAGGCCCAGGACTTTGATATTTGGTATGAAGCTTCATCTAGTGGACCCCTACCAAGATTGTTCAAATTATAGTGCTGGGACAAAAAATGTCCCCGCCACGTGGCCCTTTGGTTTTACATTGGTTTATATAGGGAAAATCTTTAAAAATCTTCTTCTCTGAAACCACAAGGCCCAGGTCTTTGATATTTGGTATGAAGCTTCATCTAGTGGACCCCTACCAAGATTGTTCAAATTATAGTGCTGGGGCCAAAAATGCCCCCGCCCCGGGGCCCTTTGGTTTTACATAGGCTTATATAGGGAAAATCTTTAAAAATCTTCTTCTCTGAAACCACAAGGCCCAGGACTTTGATATTTGGTATGAAACTTCATCTAGTGGACCCCTACCAAGATTGTTCAAATTTTAGTGCTGGGGCCAAAAATGCCCCCGCCCCGGGGCCCTTTTCTTTTACATAGGCTTATATAGGGAAAATCTTTAAAAATCTTCTTCTCTGAAACTACAAGGCCCAGGACTTTGATATTTGGTATGAAGCTTCATCTTATGGACCTCTACCAAGATTGTTAAAATTATAGCCCTTGGGCCAAAAATGCCCCCGCCCCGGGGCCCTTTGGTTTTACGTAGACTTATATAGGGAAAATCTTTAAAAATCTTCTTCTCTGAAACCACAAGGCCTAGGTCTTTTATATTTGGTATGAAGCTTCATCCAAAGGACCCCTAACAAGATTATTTAAATTATAGTGCTGAGGCCAAAAATGTCCCCGCCCTGGGGCCCTTTGGTTTTACATAGGCTTATATAGGGAAAATCTTTAAAAATCTTCTTCTCTGAAACCGCAAGGCCCAGGACTTTGATATTTGGTATGAAGCTTCATCTAGTTGACCCCTACCAAGATTGTTCAAATTATAGTGCTGGGGCAAAAAATGCCCCCGCCCGGGGCCCTTTGGTTTTACATAGGCTTATATAGGGAAAATCTTTAAAAATCTTCTTCTCTGAAACCGCAAGGCCCAGATCTTCGATTTTTGGTGTGAAGCTTCATCTAGTGGACCTCTACCAAGATTGTTCAAATTATAGCACTGGGGGCTAAAATGCCCCTGCCCCGGGGGCCTATGGTTTTTCAGAGGCTTATATAGGGAAAATCATTAAAAAATCTTCTTCTCTGAAACCGCAAGGCCCAGGTCTTTAATATTAGGTGTGAAGCTTTACCTGGTGGACCTCAACTAAGATTGTTCAAATTAAAGCCTTGGGGCCAAAAATGCCCCCGCCCAGGGGGCCTTTGGTTTTACGTAGGCTTATACAGGGAAAATCTTTAAAAATCTTCTTCTCTGAAACCACAAGGCCCAGATCTTTGATATTTGGTGTGAAGATTCATCTAGTAGACCTCTACCAAGATTGTTCAAGTTATAGCCCTGGGGGCCAAAATGCCCCCGCCCCGGGGGCCTATGGTTTTACATAGGCTTATATAGGGAAAATCATTAAAAAATCTTCTTCTCTGAAACTACAAGGCCCAGGTCTTTAATATTTGGTGTGAAGCTCTACCTGTAGGACATTACTAAGATTGTTCAAATTATAGCCTTGGGGCCAAAAATGCCCCGCCCCGGGGCCTTTGGTTTTACATAGGCTTATACAGGGAAAATCTTTAAAAATCTTCTTCTCTAAAACCGCAAGGCTCAGATCTTTGATATTTGGTGTGAAGCTTCATCTAGTGGACCTCTGTCAAGATTGTTCAAATTATAGCCCTGGGGCAAAAAATGCCCACAACACCGGGACCCTTTGGTTTTTCAAAGGCTTATATAGGGAAAACCTTTAAAATTCTTCTTGTCTGAAACCAGAAGGCCCAGGTCTTTGATATTTGGTATGAAGCTTCATCTAGTGGACCATTACCAAGTTAGTTCAAATTATAGCCCTTTGGCCTAGAATGTACTGGAGACACTAATTCTCAGGTGAGCGATTCAGGGCCCTCTGGGCCCTCTTGTGATTAATATTAGGATCACTTTTTGTCTGTCATCCGTGCGTAAACAATTTCTTCAAACGACATCTCCTCCTAAACCAATGATCGGATTTTGACCAAACTTCACAGGAATGATCCTTAGGTGGACCCTTTTCAAAGTTGTTCAAATGGTTCGGGTCCGTTGCACATCTAGGTCACAGGAGCCAAAAATAGATTTTTTTCACCAAAAACTTAAAAAATCTTCTTCTCTGAAACCGCAAGGCCCAGGTCTTTGATATTTGGTATGAAGCTTCATCTAGTGGACCCCTACCAAGATTGTTCAAATTATAGTGCTGGGGCCAAAATGCCCCCGCCACGGGGCCCTTTGGTTTTACATGGGTTTTTATCGGGAAAATCTTTAAAAATCTTCTTCTCTGAAACCACAAGGCCCAGGTCTTTGATATTTGGCATGAAGCTTTATCTAGTGGACCCCTACCAAGATTGTTCAAATTACCGGGGCGGGGCCAAAAATGACCCCGCCCCGGGGCCCTTTGGTTTTACATGGGCTTATATAGGGAAAATCTTTAAAAATCTCCTTCTCTGAAACCGCAAGGCCCAGGTCTTTGATATTTGGTCTGAAGCTTCATCTAGTGGACCCCTACCAAGATTGTTCAAATTTTAGTGCTGGGACAAAAAATGCCCCCGCCACGGGGCCCTTTGGTTTTACATTGGCTTATATAGGGAAAATCTTTAAAAATCTTCTTCTCTGAAACCACAAGGCCCAGGTCTTTGATATTTGGTATGAAGCTTCATCTAGTGGACCCCTACCAAGATTGTTCAAATTATAGTGCTGGGACCAAAAATGCCCCCGCCACGGGGCCCTTTGGATTTACATTCGCTTATATAGGGAAAATTTTTAAAATTCTTCTTCTCTGAAACCACAAGGCACAGGTCTTTGATATTTGGTATGAAGCTTCATCTAGTGGACCCCTACCAAGATTGTTCAAATCATAGTGCTGGGGCCAAAAATGCCCCCGTCCCAGGGCCCTTTGGTTTTACATAGGCTTATATAGGTAAAATCTTTAAAAATTTTCTTCTCTGAAACCACAAGGCCCAGGACTTTGATATTTGGTATGAAGCTTCATCTAGTGGACCCCTACCAAGATTGTTCAAATTTTAGTGCTGGGACAAAAAATGCCCCCGCCACGAGGCCCTTTGGTTTTACATAGGCTTATATAGGGAAAATCTTTAAAAATCTTCTTCTCTGAAACCACAAGGCCCAGGACTTTGATATGTGGTAT
This sequence comes from Lucinisca nassula, assembly GCA_963580285.1. Classification (NCBI taxonomy): domain Eukaryota; kingdom Metazoa; phylum Mollusca; class Bivalvia; order Lucinida; family Lucinidae; genus Lucinisca; species Lucinisca nassula. Next base: position 81,176,745 of record OY757011.1, read on the forward strand.
GAAGCTTCATCTAGTGGACTCCTATCAAGATTGTTCAAATTATAGTGCTGGGACAAAAAATGCCCCCGCCACGGGGCCCTTTGGTTTTACATTGTCTTATATAGGGAAAATCTTTAAAAATCTTCTCTGAAACCACAAGGCCCAGGTCTTTGATGTTTGGTATGAAGCTTCATCTAGTGGACCCCTACCAAGATTGTTCAAATTACCGGGGCGGGGCCAAAAATGCCCCCGCCCGGGGGCCCTTTGGTTTTACATAGGCTTATATAGGGAAAATCTTTAAAAATCTTCTTCTATGAAACCACAAGGCCCAGGACTTTGATATTTGGTATGCAGCTTCATCTAGTGGACCCCTACCAAGATTGTTCAAATTATAGTGATGGGCCAAAAAATTCCCCCGTCCCGGGGCCCTTTGGTTTTACATAGGCTTATATAGAGAAAATCTTTAAAAATCTTCTTCTCTGAAACCGCTAGGCCCAGGTCTTTGATATTTGATGTGTAGCTTCATCTAGTGGACCTTTGCCAAGATTGTTCAAATTATAGCCTTTGTTGATGTTTGGTATGAAGCTTCACCTTTAAGACCTCCCTCAACATTATGCACATTAAAGCCCTGGGGCCAATAATGGCCCTCTCTGGGGCCCACTTGTTACACTATGGATCAGGTGAGCGATCCAGGGCCATCATGGCCCTCTTGTTAGCTCACCGTCACGTAGTGACGAGGTGAGCTTTTGGGATCACTTTTTGTCCGTCGTCCGTCGTGCGTCCGTGCGTGTGTGCGTCCGTGCGTCCGTGCGTAAACAATTTCTTTAAACGACATCTCCTCCTAAACCATTGATCGGATTTTGACCAAACTTCACAGGAATGATCCTTAGGTGGTCCCCTTTCAAAGTTGTTCAAATGGTTCCGGTCCGTTGCACATCTAGGTCACAGGAGCCAAAAATAGATTTTTTTCACCAAAAACTTAAAAAATCTTCTTCTCTGAAACCACAAGGCCCAGGTCTTTGATATTTGGTATGAAGCTTCATCTAGTGGACCCCTACCAAGATTGTTCAAATTATAGTGCTGGGGCCAAAAATGCCCCCGCCCTGGGGCCCTTTGGTTTTACATAGGTTTATATAGGGAAAATCTTTTAAAATCTTCTTCTCTGAAGCCACAAGGCCCAGGTCTTTGATATTTTGTATGAAGCTTCATCTAGTGGACCCCTACCAAGATTGTTCAAATTATAGTGCTGGGGCCAAAAATGCCCCCGCCCTGGGGCCCTTTGGTTTTTACATAGGCTTATATAGGGAAAATCTTTAAAAATCTTCTTCTCTGAAACCACAAGGCCCAGGTCTTTGATATTTGGTATGAAGCTTCATCTAGTGGACCCCTACCAAGATTGTTCAAATTATAGTGCTGGGGCCAAAAATGCCCCCGCCCTGGGGCCCTTTGGTTTTACATAGGCTTATATAGGGAAAATCTTTAAAAATCTTCTTCTCTGAAACCACAAGGCCCAGGTCTTTGATATTTGGTATGAAGCTTCATCTAGTGGACCCCTACCAAGATTGTTCAAATTATAGTGCTGGGGCCAAAAATGCCCCCGCCCTGGGGCCCTTTGGTTTTACATAGGCTTATATAGGGAAAATCTTTAAAAATCTTCTTCTCTGAAACCACAAGGCCCAGGTCTTTGATATTTGGTATGAAGCTTCATCTAGTGGACCCCTATCAAGATTGTTCAAATTATAGTGCTGGGGCCAAAAATGCCCCCGCTCCGGGGCCCTTTGGTTTTACATAGGCTTATATAGGGAAGAGCTTTAAAAATCTTCTTCTCTGAAACCACAAGACCCAGGACTTTGATATTTGGTATGAAGCATCATCTAGTGGACCCCTACCAAGATTGTTCAAATTTTAGTGCTGGGACAAAAAATGCCCCCGCCAGGGGACCCTTTGGTTTTACATTGGCTTATATAGGGAAAATCTTTAAAAATCTTCTTCTCTGAAACCACAAGGCCTAGGTCTTTGATATTTGGTATGAAGCTTCATCTAGTGGACCCCTACCAAGATTGTTCAAATTATAGTGCTGGGGCCAAAAATGCCCCCGCCCCGGGGCCCTTTGGTTTTACATAGGCTTATATAGGGAAAATCTTTAAAAATCTTCTTCTCTGAAACCACAAGGCCCAGGTCTTTGATATTTGGTATGAAGCTTCATCTAGTGGACCCCTACCAAGATTGTTCAAATTATAGTGCTGGGACAAAAAATGCCCCCGCCACCGGGCCCTTTGGTTTTACATAGGCTTATATAGGGAAAATCTTTAAAAATCTTCTTCTCTGAAACCACAAGGCCCAGGTCTTTTATATTTGGTATGAAGCTTCATCTAGTGGACCCCTACCAAGATTGTTCAAATTATAGTGCTGGGGCCAAAAATGCCCCCGCCTCGGGGCCCTTTGGTTTTACATAGGCTTATATAGGGAAAATCTTTAAAAATTTTCTTCTCTGAAACCACAAGGCCCAGGACTTTGATATTTGGTATGAAGTTTCATCTAGTGGACCCCTACCAAGATTGTTCAAATTTTATTGCTGGGACAAAAAATGCCCCCGCCACAGGGCCCTTTGGTTTTACATTGGCTTATATAGGGAAAATCTTTAAAAATCTTCTTCGCTGAAACCACAAGGCCCAGGTCTTTGATATTTGGTATGAAGCTTCATCTAGTGGACCCCTACCAAGATTGTTCAAATTATAGTGCTGGGGCAAAAAATGCCCCCGTCCCGGGGCCCTTTGGTTTTACATAGGCTTATAGAGGCAAAATCTTTAAAAATCTTCTTCTCTGAAACCGCTAGGCCCAGGTCTTTGATATTTGATGTGTAGCTTCATCTAGTGGACCTTTGCCAAGATTGTTCAAATTATAGCCTTTGTTGATGTTTGGTATGAAGCTTCACCTTTAAGACCTCCCTCAATATTATGCACATTAAAGCCCTGGGGCCAATGATGGCCCTCTCTGGGGCCCACTTGTTACTCTATGGATCAGGTGAGCGATCCAGGGCCATCATGGCCCTCTTGTGTTTTATATTAGGATCACTTTTTGTCTGTCAACCGTGCGTAAACAATTTCATCAAACGACATCTCCTCCTAAACCACTGATCGGATTTTGACCAAACTTCACAGGAATGATCCTTAGGTGGACCCCTTTCAAAGTTGTTCAAATGGTTCTGGTCTGCTGCACATCTAGGTCACAGGAGCCAAAAATAGATTTTTTTCACCGAAAACTTAAAAAATCTTCTTCTCTGAAACCACAAGACCCAGGTCTTTGATATTTGGTACGAAGCTTCATCTAGTGGACCCCTACCAAGATTGTTCAAATTATAGTGCTGGGGCCCAAAATGCCCCCGCCCAAGGGCCCTTTGGTTTTACATAGGATTATATGATGAAAATCTTTAAAAATCTTTTTCTCCGAAACCCCGAGGCCAAGGTCTTTGCTATTGTGTATGAAGCTTCATCTAGTGGACCCCTACCAAGATTGTTCAAATTATAGGGCTGGGGCCAAAAATGCCCCCCGCCCGGGGCACTTTAGTTTTACATGGGCATTATATAGGGAAAATCTTTAAAAATTCTTCTTCTCTGAAACCACAAGGCCCAGATCTTTGATATTTGGTATGTAGCTTCATCTAGTGGACCCCTACCAAGATTGTTCAAATTATAGTGCTGGGGCCAAAAATGCCCCCGCCCCGGGGCCCTTTGGTTTTGCTTAGACTTATATAGGGAAAATCTTTAAAAAATCTTCTTCTCCGAAACTGCAAGACCCAGGTCTTTGATATTTGGTATGAAGCTTCATCTTGTGGACCTCTACCAAGATTGTTCAAATTATAGCCCTGGGGCCAAAAATGCCCCTGCTCCTGGGCCCTTTCGTTTTACATAGGCTTATTCAGGGAAAATCTTGAAAAATCTTCTCTGAAACCACAAGGCCTAGGTCTTTGATATTTGGTATGAAGCTTCATCTAGTAGACCTCTACCAACATTGTGCAAATTATAGCCCTGAGACAACAAATGCCCCCACCTGGCATGGTTTTACATAGACTTATATAGGAAAAATCTTTAAAAATCTTCTTCTATGAAACCACATGGCCTAGGTCTTTGATATTTGGTGTGATATTTCATCTAGTGGACCTCTATCAAGATTGAAAAAATTATAGCCCTGGGGCCAAAAATGCCCCTGCCCCGAGACCCTTTGGTTTTACCTAGACTTATATAGGGAAATCTTTAAAAATCTTCTTCTCTGAAGCTGCAAGGCCCATGTTTTTGATATTTGGTATGGAGCTTCATCTAGTGGACCTCTACCAAGATTGTTCAAATTATAGCCCTCGGGCCACAAATGCCCCCGCCCCAGGGCCCTTTTGTTTTACATAGACTTATATATAGAGATAATCTTTGAAAATCTTCTTCTCTGAAACAGCAAGGCCCATGTCTTTGATATTTAGTGTGAAGCTTCATCTACTGGATCTCTATCAAGATTGTTTAAATTATAGCCCTGAGGCCAAAAATGCCCCCGCCCCGGGGCCATTTGGTTTTACATAGGCTTATGTAGTGCTGGGGCCAAAAATGCCCCCGCCCCGGGGCCCTTTGGTTTTACATAGGGAAAATCTTTATAAAAATCTTCCTCTCTGAAACTGCAAGGCCAAGGTCTTTGATATTTGGTGTGTAGCTTCATCTACTGGACCTTTGCCAAGATTGTTCAAATTATAGCCTTCGTTGATATTTGGTATGAAGCTTCACCTTTTTAGACCTCCCTCAACATTATGCACATTATAACCCTGGGGTCGATAAGGGCCCTCCCCGGAGCCCACTTGTAACTCTATGGATCAGGTGAGCGATTCAGGGCCATCATGGCCCTCTTGTGTTTTATATTAGGATCACTTTTTGTCTGTCATCCGTGCGTAAACAATTTCTTCAAACTACATCTCCTCCTTAACCACTGATCGGATTTTGACCAAACTTCACAGGAATGATCCTTAGGTGGACCCCTTTTAGAGTTGTTCAAATGGTTCTGGTCTGCTGCACATCAAGGTCACAGGGGCCAAAAATAGATTTTTTTAATGAAAACTTAAAAAATCTTCTTCTCTGAAACCATAAGGCCCAGGTCTTTGATATTTGGTACGAAGTTTCATCTAGTGGATCCCTACGAAGATTGTTCAAATTATAGTGCTGGGGCCAAAAATGCCCCCCGCCCCGGGGCCCTTTGGTTTTACATAGGCTTATATAGGGAAACTCTTTAAAAATCTTCTTCTCTGAAACCACAAGGCCCAGGACTTTGATATTTGGTATGAAGCTTCATCTAATGGACCTCTACCAAGATTGTTCAAATTATAGCCCTTGGGCCAAAAATGTCCCCGCTCTGGGGCCCTTTGGTTTTACATAGACTTATATAGGGAAAATCTTTAAAATTCTTCTTCTCTGAAACCAAAAGGCCTAGGTGTTTTATATTTGGTATGAAGCTTCTTCTAAAGGACCCCTACCAAGATTTTCAAATTATAGTGCTGGAGCCAAAAATGCCCCCGCCCCGGGGCCCTTTGGTTTTACATAGGCTTATATAGGTAAAATCTTTAAAAATCTTCTTTTCTGAAACCGCAAGGCCCAGGACTTTGATATTTGGTATGAAGCTTCATCTAATGGACCTCTACCAAGATTGTTCAAATTATAGCCCTGGGGCCAAAAATGCCCCCGCCTCGGGGCCCTATGGTTTTACATAGACTAATATAGGGAAAATCTTTAAAAGTCTTCTTCTCTGAAACCACAAGGCCTGGGTCTTTGATAGTTGGTATGAAGCTGCATCTAGTGGACCTCTATCAATATTATTCAAATTATAGCACTGAGACCAAAAATGTCCCCGCTCTGGGGCTCTTTGGTTTTACATAGACTTATATAGGGAAATCTTTAAAAATCTTCTTCTCTGAAACTGCAAGGCCCAGGCCTTTAATATTTGGTATAGAGCTTTATCTAGTGGACCTCTACCAAGATTGTTCAAGGTGTAGCCCTGGGGCCACAAATGCCCCCACCCCGGAGCCCTTTGGTTTTACATAGATTTATATAGCCCCGGGGCCATTTGGTTTTGCATAGGCTTATGTAGGGAATATCTTTAAAAAAAAAATCTTCTTCTCTGAAACCACAAGGCCCAGGTCTTTGATGTTTGATGTGTAGCTTCATCTAGTGGACCTTTGCCAAGATTGTTCAAATTATAGCCTTTGTTGATGTTTGGTATGAAGCTTCACCTTTAAGACCTCCCTCAACATTACGCACATTAAAGCCCTGGGGCCAATAATGGCCCTCTCTGGGGCCCACTTGTTACACTATGGATCAGGTGAGCGATCCAGGGCCATCATGGCCCTCTTGTTTCAAAATCATGTCAAAAAATCACAGTGAAAAATCTACCTAATTAGCGCACACTCGATGCGAAAACAATAGCCCCCGAGATTATGCATACTGATATTTGATGGGACGGAAAATGATACTAAAGCATTGCCTTCACTGTTGAAGAAGTAACGGTTAGTTTTTAGCTCACCTGACCGAAGGTCATGGTGAGCTTTTGTGACAGTAAGATGTCCGGCGTCGTCGTGCGTCGTCCGTCGTCCGTCGTCCGTCGTGCGTAAACTTTTTCTTGTGAACACACTAGAGGCCACAGTTTTGGTCCAATTATCATCAAACTTGCTCAGAATGATAATCATGACAATATCTCGGTCAAGTTCGAATTTGGGTCATGTCGGGTAAAAAAGTAGGTCAGTAGGTCAAATCATAGAAAAACCTTGTGAACACTCGAGAGGCCACAATTTTGGTCCAATCATCATCAAACTTGCTCAGAATGATCATTGTGACAATATTTTAGTGAAGTTTGAATATGGATCATGTCGGCTTAAAAAGTAGGTCAGCGGGTCAAATCATAGAAAAACCTTGTGAACACCCTAGAGGCCACAATTTTGGTCCAATCATAATCAAACTTGCTCAGAATGATCATCATGACAATATCTTGGTCAAGTTCGAATATGGGTCATGTCCGGTCAAAAAGTAGGTCAGTAGGTCAAATCATAGAAAAACCTTGTGAACACTCTGAAGGCCACTGTTTTGGTCCAATTATCATGAAACTTGCTCAGAATGACCATTGTGACAATATTTCAGTCCAGTTCGAATATGGGTCATATCGGGTTAAAAAGTAGGTCAGCGGGTCAAATCATATAAAAACCTTGTGAACACCCTAGGGGCCACAATTTTGGTCCAATCATAATCAAACTTGCTCAGAATGATCATCATGACAATATCTCGGTCCGGTTGAAAAGTAGGTCAGTAGGTCAAATCATAGAAAAATCTTGTGAATACTCAGGAGGCCACAAGTTTGGTTAAATCATTAATCTTGCTCAGAATGGTCATTGTGACAATATCTTGGCTAAGTTTGAATAAAGGTCTTTTCGGGTCAAAAAGTAGGTCAGTAGGTCAAATTAAAGAAAAAACTCATGTCCGGTTGAAAAGTAGGTCAGTAGGTCAAATCATAGAAAAACCTTGTGAATACTCAGGAGGCCACAAGTTTGGTTAAATCATTAATCTTGCTCAGAATGGTCATTGTGACAATATCTTGGCTAAGTTTGAATAAAGGTCTTTTCGGGTCAAAAAGTAGGTCAGTAGGTCAAATTAAAGAAAAAACTTGTGAACACTCTAGTTTTACATAGACTTATATAGGGAAAATCTTTAAAAATCCTTTTCTCTGAAACCACAAGGCCTAGGTCTTTTATATTTGGTATGAAGCTTCATCTAAAAGACCCCTAACAAGATTATTCAAATGATAGTGCTGAGGCCAAAAATGTCCCCGCCCCCGGGCCCTTTGGTTTTACATAGGCTTATATAGGGAAAATCTTTAAAAATCTTCTGCTCTGAAGCTGCAAGGCCCAGGACTTTGATATTTGGTATTAAGCTTTATCTAGTGGACCCCTACCAAGATTGTTCAAATTATAGTGCTGGGGCAAAAAATGCCCCCGTTCCGGGGCCCTTTGGTTTTACATGGCCTTATATAGGGAAAATCTTTAAAAATCTTCTTCTCTGAAACCGCAAGGTCCAGGACTTTGATATTTAGAATGAAGCTTCATCCATTGGACCTCTACCAAGATTGTTCAAATTATCGCCCTTGGGCCAAAAATGCCCCCGCTCAGGGGCCCTTTGTTTTTACATAGACTTATATAGGGAAAATCTTTAAAAATCCTTTTCTCTGAAACCACAAGGCCTAGGTCTTTTATATTTGGTATGAAGCTTCATCTAAAAGACCCCTAACAAGATTATTCAAATGATAGTGCTGAGGCCAAAAATGTCCCCACCCCCGGGCCCTTTGGTTTTACATAGGCTTATATAGGGAAAATCTTTAAAAATCTTCTGCTCTGAAACTGCAAGGCCCAGGACTTTGATATTTGGTATTAAGCTTTATCTAGTGGACCCCTACCAAGATTGTTCAAATTATAGTGCTGGGGCAAAAAAAGCCTCCACCTGGGGCCCTTTGGTTTTACATAGGCTTATATAGGGAAAATCTTTAAAAATCTTCTTCTCTGAAACCGCAAGGCCCAGGACTTTGATATTTTGTATGAAGCTTCATCTAGTGGACCCCTACCAAGATTGTTCAAATTATAGCCCTTGGGCCAAAAATCCCCCTGCTCAGGGGCCCTTTGGTTTTACATAGACTTATATAGGGAAAATCTTTAAAAATCTTCTTCTCTGAAACCGCAAGGTCCAGGACTTTGATATTTAGAATGAAGCTTCATCCAATGGACCTCTACCAAGATTGTTCAAACTATCGCCCTTGGGCCAAAAATGCCCCCGCTCAGGGGCCCTTTGTTTTTACATAGACTTATATAGGGAAAATCTTTAAAAATCCTTTTCTCTGAAACCACAAGGCCTAGGTCTTTTATATTTGGTATGAAGCTTCATCTAAAAGACCCCTAACAAGATTATTCAAATGATAGTGCTGAGGCCAAAAATGTCCCCGCCGCCGGGCCCTTTGGTTTTACATAGGCTTATATAGGGAAAATCTTTAAAAATCTTCTGCTCTGAAACTGCAAGGCCCAGGACTTTGATATTTGGAATTAAGCTTTATCTAGTGGACCCCTACCAAGATTGTTCAAATTATAGTGCTGGGGCAAAAAAAGCCTCCGACTGGGACCCTTTGGTTTTACATGGCCTTATATAGGGAAAATCTTTAAAAATCTTCTTCTCTGAAACCGCAAGGCCCAGGACTTTGATATTTTGTATGAAGCTTCATCTAGTGGACCCCTACCAAGATTGTTCAAATTATAGCCCTTGGGCCAAAAATGCCCCCGCTCAGGGGCCCTTTGGTTTTACATAGACTTATATAGGGAAAATCTTTAAAAATCTTCTTCTCTGAAACCACAAGGCCTAGGTCTTTTATATTTGGTATGAAGCTTCTTCTAAAGGACCCCTACCAAGATGATTCAAATTATAGTGCTGGGGCCAAAAGTGGCCCCGTCCCGGGGCCCTTTGGTTTTACATAGACTTATATAGGGATAATCTTTAAAAATCTTCTCTGAAACCACAAGGCCCAGGACTTTGAAATTTGGTATGAAGTTGCATCTAATGGACCTCTACCAAGATTGTTAAAATTATAGCCCTGGGGCCAAAAATGCCCCCACTCTGGGGCCCTATGGTTTTACATAGACTTACATGGGGAAAATCTTCAAAAATCTTCTTCTCTGAAACCACAAGGCCTGGGTCTTTGATATTTGGTATGAAGCTGCATCTAGTGGACCTCTATCAAAATTATTCAAATTATAGCCCTGGTACCAAAAATGTCCCCGCTCCGGGGCCCTTTGGTTTTGCATAGACTTATATAGGGAAATCTTTAAAAATCTTCTCTGAAACTGCAAGGCCAAGGCCTTTGATATTTAGTATGGAGCTTTATCTAGTGGACCTCTACCAAGATTGTTCAAATTATAGCCCTGGGGCCACAAATGCCCCCACCCCGGGCCGGGGCCCTTTGTTTTTACATAGATTTATATAGCCCTGGGGCCATTTGGTTTTGCATAGGCTTATGTAGGGAATATCTTTAAAAAAAATCTTCTTCTCTGAAACTGCAAGGCCCAGGTCTTTGAAATTTGATGTGTAGCTTTATCTAGTGGACCTTTGCCAAGATTGTTCTAATTATAGCCTTTGTTGATGTTTGGTATGAAGCTTCACCTTTAAGACCTCCCTCAACATTATGCACATTAAAACCCTGGGGCCAATAATGGCCCTCTCTGGGGCCCACTTGTTACACTATGGATCAGGTGAGCGATCCAGGGCCATCATGGCCCTCTTGTTTAGAGATTTATTGTGAGAGCTTCCAGGGGGAGGTTACTGTAAAGTAATTAGGGCGAATACGGTATTTGCAAGTAAAATTTGGAAGTAAATCAATTCCAAAGGTCAAAGTCATTACTTACCTTTGTCTTGGTTGGCTCAGATTCGGTATTTATATCTTATTCTCTTCTAAAACGGCTATGCTGATTGAAACCAAATTACATGAAAAGCCTCTGTGGAATTAGGCAATGAAAAGTTTGTTCGTGGGATTGTTGTCACATGACCAAGATGGACACCATGCCTGTATATGGTTTAAACCACATGACCTCTTGTGAGTGTAGTGGCCCATGGGCCTCTTGTCCTTATTTTTATGCTCAATAGAACTGCCTCAGTTTTGAGCAAAATAATGACTGTAATGAATGACCCTTAAACCCCATTTTTTATATATAATGTGGGGGTTATATGGGTAGTCACAACAAAAACTTGTTAACCTGATGAATACAATCACTTTGCAAAAAAGACTAAGTGTATGGGTTCTCATTTTTTATTTTGAAAATAAATGTCAAGCAAAAACATCAGCAAATGAACTTATTTACAATTATCCCAGCACCTTTTAGTGGCATCAGAAAATTTGATTTATGGTCACCAACCTTTTTAAGTGGATTTTTTTTTCAAAACTTTTTCTATTTATGACTTTTTTTCCTGAGCCTTTTTTCTGTGCCTTTTTAGCTCACCTGAGCCTTTAGGCTCATAGGTGAGCTTATAGTATAGCCATGGTCCGTCGTCCGTCCATCCGTCCGTCCGTCCGCACCAACGAAACGACATTTAGGGGGCAAAAAATTTGGACAGTTTGACACTTAAGTATATATTCGTGAGTCCAAATGGGGTTTATTCCGTTATTTGGGTACTTAAGTGGCAAAAATTCGCTCTTAGGTGGCTTGCCGCTTAAGAGAATTTGCCGCTTAAGTAGTCAATATGCCGACGCCTAGCCACTTAAGTATCCGTTCGTGAGAACATCCGTCCATCCGTCCGTCCGTCGTCCGTCCGTCCTTCCGTCCACCATTTTCAAAGATCTTCTTCTCCTATACTGCAGGGCCAATCATTGCCAAATTTCATATGGAGCCTCAGTGGGATGGGGGAAGGAAAGCTTGTTCGCGGGGTCTGGATCACATGACCAAGATGGCCGCCATGCCCATATATGGTAAAAAGCCTTCAAAAATCTTCTTCTCCAGAACCATAAGGCCAGTGGCCTTGAAACTTGGCATGTAGCATATGGTACTCGGGCCCATCATGGTTTGTACAAATGGTGACCCCGGGTTGACCTTGACCTATTTTACAGCAATGTCAAATTTGCCGAAGTAGGCTTTTGCATGGGGCAAAGTGAAAATAATGGATTTATAGGAAAACCATTGAAGACAGTGTCACCAAAATTTGTAGATCAGGTAAAGTAACTGAATACATGAAGATCTATGGGTCAAAAAGGTCAAGGTCATTCATTAGCCTTAGACCAAGGTCATTCAGGATCCATATTTCAAACATTTTTTTCTCAAAAACTGCTGAGCCAATTTTAGTGAAATTTAATATGGAGCCTTTGTGAGTTGAACAAATGAAAAAATGCCAATACGGTCTAGATCACATGACCAAGATGGCCGTCACGCCTATATATATGGTAAAAAGCCTTAAAAATTCTTCTTCTCCAGAACCGTAAGGCCAATGGCCTTGAAACTTGGCATGTAGCATATGGTACTCAGGCCCATCATAGTTTGTACAAATGGTGACCCGAGTTGACCTTGATCTATTTTACAGCAATGTCAAATTTGCCGACTTAGGCCTTGCATGGGAAAAAGTGAAAATAATAGATTTTTAGGAAACCATTGAAGACAGTGTCACCAAAATTAGTAGATAAGGTAAAGTAGCTGAATACATGAAGATCTATGTGTAAGAAAGGTCAAGGTCATTAATTGACCTTAGACCAAGGTCACGCAGGTTCCATATTTCAAACATTTTTGAAAGTTGATTTTTAAAATCAAGTTTCTTTGTCATTACATTTCTATTTCCGGTACTGGACCGCGTTATTCCACTTCCGCTGTTCGTTCGCTGCATAAAATAGTCCAAATGAACTATTGAAAATTAATTTTGCAGGCATGGAACGTCTTTCAAAATATTTCATATTTCGAGACTTTATACGGATTGAATATAAATTGGCACAGAAGGAAACAATACTCTGGGACTAATTTTCTACACGTTTATGCAACTGGTTTGAGAATTTACTCTTTCATCCCTGAATTTCTGAACATGACTCTTCTCACTTTAAATATATTCTAAAAGAAAGGGATTTCTGAGTAGTTCATTGACATGATGGCAAACCGTGTTAATGTAGATTCTGGCGAGACGTGCTAGCTACGTGCCGTCTTATCAGGATCTGCAAGGTTTGCATAGATACAGTGTATTTCTACCTCGGCGTCTGCACCGGTCTACAGGGTTAAAAGGTTAAGCTCGCTTCTCTGTGACTATACAACCCTTTACTGACCGACATCGAATACAGTTATTTACCTGCTTTCGAGAGCTCTTATTACAAAATATGTGTCGTCTAAGGCTTTAAGCTGTGAGTTTTAAATCAAGTTCCGTACTTTAAGCAAATAGTGAAGACTCCGATCAGACGCTACATTCTGTTGCCTCTATTCTGTCTTAACTGTTTCCGAATGCCAAAGTATTGAAACAATTGGCATTTATGGGTTAATGGTTCTGTACAGGTTGAAATAAGCGTACTTTAGTTCGCCTTGGGTCGACAAAGTTCGCTCAAGGTGGCGTCTGATCAGGGTTGTAATGTCTAAATGAGATGGTTTAAAAATGATCTTTTTTCTGTCAAGTAATTCTCCCCACGCCAGAAGGAACATAACTCCGAGCGGCTGCACAACGTATGTGCATCTTCGTATCAACGCGATGTTGATGCGACGTTGCTAAGATGTCATGTACCGCTAGGAGAACTTCTGTGTAAGATTATTAGCAGATGAGACAAGCACAGAATGTACAAGCCTCTGTGGTGTAGTGGTTTCGCTACTAGCCTTGTAAACCAGGGGTGGCAGGATCGATCCCGGGCTTCTCCAGACTTTCGGATGAGTCTTTAAACCGAGGTCCTGTCTCTGTATGTCCTTAGCTGTTGGTGGAACGTAAAACTGAAACACTCACTCACTGAGCTAATCTATAAATTTATGGTTTTACCATGAAGAAATTAGCAGACACATTTATATTTCTTCCTTTGTTCCGTTTTTCGTGGGGTTGGTTGGATAAGGCAAAGGTGATGTGTATCTTGTGTCTTTGGGGAGCCCAGCTGATATTGACTTACATATGGGCAAGGCCTGTTGTCCTTGCAGCAGGTAACGGTAGGTGGGGGAGGGGTGGGGGTTGTTGTTGTTTCTTCTTTTCCTACACTTCCATTCAAACTCTAAACAATCGATGAATCATTTTTTTCTTCGTCGAATTTTTTTAACCCTCTGGGACCTTGTTAACAAAATATCTAGATAACTGCTTGATCTACGACTGACATTGTTATCATAATAAGTATTCATCATAAATCAACTTTCCTCAGTACTTTCAGTACTTTGATTTCTCAGAAACTTCTGAGCCAATTGAAGTGAAATTCAATATGGAGCCTTTGGGAGTTGAACAAATGAAAAGCTGCCAACATGGTCTAGATCACTTGACCAAGATGGCCACCACGCCAATATATGGTAAAGAAACTTCGAAATTCTTCTTCTCAAGAACCGTAAGGCCAGTGGCCTTGAAACTTGGCATGTAGCATATGGTACTCGGGCCTATCATAATTTGTTCAAATGGTGACCCTGGGTTGATCTTGACCTTTTTAGCTCACCTGAGCACGAAGTGCTCAAGGTGAGCTTTTGGGATCGGTCTTTGTCCGTCGTCCGTCGTCCGTCGTCCGTGCGTGCGTGCGTGCGTGCGTCCGTCGTCAACTTTTGCTTTAAACAACTTCTTCTCCAAAACTGCTGGACAGATTTTGATCTAATTTCACAGGAATGCTCCTTGGGTGATCCTCTACCAAAATTGCTCAAACTGTTCCGCTCGGGTGAACAAGATGGCTGCCAGAGCTAAAAATAGAAAAACCTTTAAACGACTTCTCCTGCTTAACCAGTGGATGGATTTTGAAATTATTTCACAGGAATATTCCTTGGATGACCTTCTACCCAAATTGCTCAAAGCGTTCCGCTCGGGTGAACAAAATGGCCACCAGAGCTAAAAATAGAAAAACCTTTAAATGACTTCTTCTCCTTAACCAGTGGATGGATTTTGAAATTCTTGCACAGGAATGTTCCTTGGGTGACCCTCTACTAAAATTGCTCAAACCGTTCTGCTCGGGTGAACAAGATGGCCGACAGAGCTAAAAATAGAAAAACCTTTAAACGACATCTACTCCTTAACTAGTGGATGGATTTTGAAATTACTTCACAGGAATGTTCCTTGGGTGACCCACTACCAAAATTGCTCAAACCGTTCCGCTTGGGTGAACAAGATGGCCGCTAGAGCTAAAAATAGAAAAACCTTTAAACGACTTCTCCTCCTTAACTAGTGGATGGATTTTGAAATTACTTCACAGGAATGTTCCTTGGGTGACCCTCTACCAAAATTGCTCAAACTGTTCCGCTCAGGTAAACAAGATGGCCGCCAGAGCTAAAAATAGAAAAACCTTTAAACGACTTCTTCTCCTTAACCAGTGGATGGATTTTGAAATTATTTCACTGGAATGTTCCTTGGGTGACCCTCTACCAAAATTGCTCAAACCGTTCTGCATGGGTGAACAAAATGGCCGCCAGAGCTAAAAATAGAAAAACCTTTAAAAGACTTCTTCTCCTTAACCAATGGCTGGATTTCGAAATTACTTCACAGGAATGTTCCTTGGGTGACCCTCTACCAAATTTGCTCAAACCGTTCCGCTAGGGTGAACAATATGGCTGCCAGAGCTAAAAATAGAAAAACCTTTAAACGACTTCTTCTCCTTAAATAGTGAATGGATTTCGAAATTACTTCACAGGAATGTTCCTTGGGTGACCCTCTACCAAAATTGCTCAAACCGTTCTGCTCGGGTGAACAAGATGGCTGCCAGAGCTAAAAATAGAATAACCTTTAAACGACTTCTTCTCCTTAACCAGTGGATGGATTTTGAAATTACTTCACAGGTATGTTCCTTGGGTGACCCTCTACCAAAATTGCTCAAACCGTTCCACTCGGGTGAACAAGATGGCCACCAGAGCTAAAAATAAAAAAAAACTTTAAATGACTTCTCCTTAACCAGTGGATGGATTTTGAAATTATTTCACAGGAATGTCCGTTTGGTGACCCTCTACCAAAATTGCTCATACTGTTCCGCTCCAGTGAACAAAATGGCCGTCAGAGCTTCTCCTGCTTAACCAGTGGATGGATTGATAGCCCTGGGGCCAAAAACGGCCCTGTCCCGGGGCCCACTGGTTTTATATAGGCTTATACAGGGAAAACCTTTAAAAATCTTCTTGTCTGAAACCAGAAGGCCCAGGTCTTTGATATTTGGTATGTATCTTTGTCAAGTGGACCGCTACCAAGATTGTTCAAATTATAGCCCTGGTGCAAAAAAACAGCCCCACCCTGGGGCCCACTGGTTTTACATAGGCTTATATATGGAAAACCTTTAAAAATCTTCTTGTCTGAAACCAGAAGGCCCAGGTCTTTGATATTTGGTATGAAGCTTCATCTAGTGGACCTCTACCAAGCTTGTTCAAATTATAGCCCTGGGGCCAAAACCGGCCCCTTCCTGAGGCCCACTGGTTTTACATAGGCTTATATTGGGAAAACCTTTAAAAATCTTCTTGTCTGAAACCAGAAGGCCCAGGTCTTTGATATTTGGTAAGTAGCTTCGTAAAGTAGACCGCTACCAAGATTGTTCAAATTATAGCCCTGGGGCCAAAAACGCCCCCACGCCAGGGCCCACTGGTTTTACATAAGCTTTTGTAGGGAAAACCTTTAAAAATCTTCTTGTCTGAAACTAGAAGGCCCAGGTCTTTGATATTTGGTATGAAGCGTCATCTAGTGGACCTCTACCAAGATTGTTCAAATTATAGCCTTTGTTGATGTTTGGTATGAAGCTTCACCTTTAAGACCTCCCTCAACATTATGCACATTAAAGCCCTTGGGCCAATAATAGCCCTCCCTGGGGCCCACTTGTTACACTATGGATCAGGTGAGCGATCCAGGGCCATCATGGCCCTCTTGTTTACAGTAATGTCAAATTTGCTGACTTAGGCTTTTGCATAGGACAAAGTGAAAATAATGGATATTTAGGGAAACCATTGAAGACAGTGTCACCAAAATTTGTAGATTAGGTAAAGTAGCTGAATACATGAAGATCTATGGGTAAGAAAGGTCAAGGTCATTCATTGACCATAGACCAAGGTCACTCCGATTTCATATTTCAAAAAAAACATTTTTTCTCAGAAACTACTGAGCCAATTTAAGTGAAATTCAATATGGTGCTTTTGTGAGTTGAACAAATGAAAAGTTGCCAGTACGGTCTAGATCACATGACCAAGATGGCCGTCACGCCCATATATGGTAAAAAGCCTTCAAAAATTTTCTTCTCCAGAACCGTAAGGCCAATGGCTTTGAAACTTGGCATATATCATATGGTACTCGAGCTCGTCATAGTTTTTACAAATGCTGACCCTGGGTTGACCTTGACCTATTTTATGGCAGTGTCAAATTTGTCAACTTAGGCTTTTGCATGGGAAAAAGTGAAAATAATGGATTTTTAGGAAACCATTGAAGACAATGTCACCAAATTGGTAGATCAGGTAAAGTAAATGAATACATGAAGATTCATGGGTAAGAAAAGTCATCATTCAGTGACCTGGGACCAAGATTAACTAGGTTCCATATTTCAAACAGTTTTTTTCTCAGAAACCGCTGGCCCAATTCAAGTGAAATTTGATATGGATCCTTTATATGATGAACAAATGAAAATTTTCTCATATGGTCCAGGTCACATGACCAAGATGGTGGCCATGCCCATATATGGTAAAAACACTTCGAAATTCTTCTTCTCCAGAACCGTAAGGCAAATGACCTTGAAACTTGGCAGGAAGCATCTGGTACACGGGCCTATCATAATTTGTTCAAATGGTGACCCTGGGTTGACCTTTACCTATTTTACGGCAATGTCAAATTTGCAGACTTAGGCTTTTGCTTGGGAAAAAGTGAAAATAATTGATTTTTAGCTCACCTGAGCCTTTAGGCTCATAGGTGAGCTTATAGTATAGCCATGGTCTGTCGTCCGTCCATCCGTTGTCCGTCCGTCCACCATTTTCAAAGATCTACTCCTCCAAAACAGGGAGGCCAATCAAAGCCAAATTTCATGTGGACCTTCAGTAGGATGGGGGAACAAAAGTTTGTTCGCGGGGTCTGGGTCACATGACCAAGATGGCAGCCATGCCCATATATGGTAAAAGCCTTCAAAAATCTTCTTCTCCAGAAGCATGAAGCCAATGACCTTGAAAGTTGGCTTGTAGCATCTGGTACTTGAGCCCATCATAGTTTGTAAAAATGGTGACCCTGGGATGGCCTTGACCTATTTTATGGCTATGTCAAATTTGCAGACTTGGGCTTTTGCATGGGAAAAAGTGAAAATAATGAATATTTAGGAAACCATTGAAGACTACAACACAAAAATAGGTAGCTCAGGTAAACAAAATCAATACATGAAGATTTATGGATAAGAAAGGTCAAGGTCATTAAATGACCTTGGACCGTCGTCTGTCCGTCCACCATTTTCAAAGATCTTCTTCTCCAAAACTGAAAGGTCAATCAAAGCCAAATTTCATTTGGAGCCTCAGTAGGATGAAGGAACGAAAGTTTGTTCGCAGGGTCTGGGTCACATGACCAAGATGGCTGCCACACCCATTTATGGTAAAAATCCTTCCAAAATCTTCTTCTCCAGACCCATGAAGCCATTGACCTAGAAACACAAATTGACGAGGCGATTATTGGATTAATCATGTGTAATTAACGGATTGACATCTGAACTAAGTAAGTTTTAAGTTTACAGAATTTGATAATATCCTAAATATTTGACTGAATCAGCGAAAACTTCCTAAATGTTGGACCAGTATCAGACCGATTTTTTGGGGCTTTGGGCCGTTTCCAATCGGTCCCAATTTTTGAATTTTTGTCTGGGACCGAAAAAAAAATCGGTTTTCCCGAGCCCTGAGCCATGGTGAATCAACTGGTAAATTATTTTTTACACATGACAACAATAAAAAGGATGTTTACACAAGTGTCAAATTAATTGATAATTGACTTAAGCGGTATTTTCTACCTGGCCGATCATCAATAATGACTTTATCAAAATTTGCAATCATTTGATGGAATAACAAAGATCTTGCGATGGAAAGTAATGTTTCTTGCTAATAGGAACAAGAAAGAAAAAAAAAATAAATAGAAAAATGATTTGGTAAATATTTTTTTTCAATCACAAGGTTTCATGTTTGTCCCGCACTTTATTACTATGACCCGCGCTCTGTGCTGTTAGAGTTACTTCAAAATAAGGACAAAATGGTGACATACATAAACAATGACATGTGCTTTCAGAACAATACTTAAATTCTTTGCAATATAGAATCGTTTTGGACTGTAAGCATGGAAAGTTTTATCACATTGTTAGACATCAAAATTTTGTCCCCACAAGTTGTGTACCCCTGCTCTGAGGCTATATACATATATAAAAACATTAAAATGTACACCAGGACCAGGTGTCAGGTGAGCGTTTACAGGACCACTGGTCCTCTGGTTTCCATTCACCATATCTGGATAGTTTCATAAAAATCTCCTGAAGACTGTATGAGGAGTGACAGAGATAACAATTCACCGAGGCGCTTCTAATGAGTACTCACAACATACGTTTTCATACAGAAATAAGAAAAAATGTCAGCACTTTTTCGGATGAAACAAGACATATAATGCATAAAAAGTACGTAAAATTTGCCAGGGGCGCGCTTCGTTACGCGTAACAAACGTAACAAAGAGATTATATAGGGAAAACCACTCTGCACCTCATTTGGACCGTAACGAGCAAAAAATCGGGCACATTTTCTTCCAACGTAACGTAACAAACGTAACGAAGGAAATATATAGAGAAAAAACACTCTGCACCTCATTTGGACCGTAACGAGCGTAACAAGGATATTCTTGGACATGCCTTTGTTACATAACAAGCGTAACGAGCAAAAATTTGGGGCACATTTTCTTCCAACGTAACGTAACAAACGTAACGAAGGTAATATATAGGGAAAAAACACTCTGCACCTCATTTGGACTGTAACTAGTGTAACAAAGATATTCTTGGACATGTCTTCGTTACGTAACGAGCTTAACGAGCAAAAATTTGGGGCACATTTTCTCCCAAAGTAACGTAACAAACGTAACGAAGGTAATATATAGGGAAAAAAACTCTGCACCTCATTTGGACTGTAACAAGCGTAACAAGGATATTCTTGGACATGTCTTGGTTACGTAACGAGCGTAACGAGCAAAAATCTGGGGCACATTTTCTCCCAAAGTAACGTAACAAACGTAACGAAGGTAATATATAGAGAAAAAACACTCTGCACTTCATTTGGACTGTAACAAGCGTAACAAGGATATTCTTGGACATGTCATCGTTACGTAACGAGCGTAACGAGCAAAAATCTGGGGCACATTTTCTCCCAATATAACGTAACAAACGTAACGAAGGTAATATACAGGAAAAAAACACTCTGCACTTCATTTGGACTGTAACGAGCGTAACAAGGATATTCTTGGACATGTCATCGTTACGTAATGAGCGTAACGAGCAAAAATCTGGGGCACATTTTCTCCCAACGTAACGTAACAAAAGTAACGAAGGAAATTTATAAGGAAAAAACACTCTGCACCTCATTTGGACCGTAACGAGCGTAACAAGGATATTCTTGGACATGCCTTCGTTACGTAACGAGCATAACGAGCATAACGAGCAAAAATTTGGGGCACATTTTCTTCCAACGTAACGTAACAATCGTAACAAAGGAAATATATAGGGAAAAATCACTCTGCACCTCATTTGGACCGTAATGAGCGTAACAAGGATATTCTTGGACATGTCTTCGTTACGTGACGAGTGTAACGAGCAAAAATCTGGGGAACATTTCTCCCAAAGTAACGTAACAAACGTAACAAAGGAAATATATTGGGAACAAAACACTGTGCACCTCATTTGGACTGTAACGAGCGTAACAAGGATATTCTTGGACATGTCATTGTTACATAACGAGCAAACTTCTGGACTACATTTTCTCCCAACGTAACGTAACAAACGTAACGAAGGAAATATAGAGGGAAAAAACACTCTGCAACTCATTTGGACCGTATCAAGCATAACAAGGATATTCTTGGACATGTCTTTGTTACATAACGAGCAAAAATCTAGGGCACATTTTCTCCCAACTTAACGTAACAAATGTATTGAAGGAAATATAGAGGGAAAAACACTCTGCACCTCATTTGGACCGTATCAGGTGTAACGCGGATATTCTTGGACATGTCTTCGTTACGTAACCAGAGTAAAATTCTGGGGCACATTTTCTCCCATGCCCTGCCGGTAGGATACCAGGTTCAGAACTGGGATACCATGTTGCACCTGTAAGATTCAAGGAGTTGGCCTAGGATACCCTGCTGCATCAGTGGGATAATAGGATAAGGTCTGGAATGCTGTCCTCCACCGGTAGGAAGCCAGGATCAGATCTTGGATACTAGAATCATGCATGGGATACCGTGCTGGATCAGTAAGATTCCAGGATCAGGCCATGGATATCATACTGATCAAATAAGAATATTGGTTTCATTGAGTGACAGGGCTTGAGATGTCATTTCATCTCAATGCCAGGTAAAAGTCACACAAAATTGGAAGCAACGTCTCCAAAATGACCTATTCAGTGTTGACAGGGATTTTAAACCTCAATTCAAACAAATATAAGCTCACCTGAGCCTGTTATCCGATTACATATATAGTCCTGTGAGAGATATCATAGTAGTTTAGAATGTGCAAGAGATAGTAACACTCAGGTCAGCAAATAAGGGCCTGCTGAGCCCTCTTGTTAACACATTTACTGCAGTTTTGTTGGAGTAATGGCCCTTAGGAATTTTGTGCAGTTTTACCTAGTTGGCAATATCTTTTCATCAAGATCTGAGTGTCCGAGGCTTTGAGCGACAGCCAAATCCCCTCATGCACTTTACTGACAAGGCTCAACCTTGTGACCTTCGACTGTGACCTTGAATTGGCACTGTTTTTTATGGGTTCTGCACATCAGTTCATCGTGGGGCATATTTGACCAAAATTGAAGAAAATTTTTCCAGGGGTAAAGGAGATATGAAACACACACAAAATTTAAAGATTCAAACTCATGACTTTCAACTGTGACCTTGACCTTGAGTCAGCATGGTTTATTTATTGGTTCTGCACATCAGCTCACTGAAAGGAATAACTGACTAAAGTTTAATGAAAATCCTTCCAGAGGTGAAGGAAATATAGAGGGAACAAAAATTTAAAGATTTAGACTTTTGACCTTCAACTATGATCTTGACCATGAGTCGGCATAGTTTATGAGTTCTACACATCAGCTCACTGACCAAAGTTTAATGAAAATCCTTCCAGGGGTATTTAAGGAGATATGGAACAGATACAAATTTCAAAGTTTCAAACTCGTGACCTTCAGTTATGACCTTTATCTTGAGCCGGAATAGTTTATTTATGAGTTCTGCACATCAGCTCACTGAGAGGGATATTTGACCAAAGTTTAAAGAAAATTCTTCCAGGGATAAAGGAGATATGGAATGGATACAAAATCCAAAGATTCAAACTTGTGACCTTCAACTGTGACCTTGACATTGAGTTGGCATAATTTATTTATGGATTCTGCACATCAGCTCACTGAAAGGAATATTTGACTAAAGTTCAATGAAAATCTGTCAAAGGATTCAGGAGATAATGAGCAGACAAGAAAGTGTGAAGGACAGACAGGCGGATCCACAGACAGACAAATGCCATTCCTATAATCCCAGCCCAGCTCTGATGCAGGGGATTAAATCAAAGCACTGAGAGTACTGGTGGGATGATTGTCTCCAAGTATAGGTTGGAGAACTAGTCCTGGACTGTGATTTAAACTGTTTCATTTAACCCTAAAATTCTGGTTTTTAAGCAAATAATGTAGATCTTGATCAGAGGCCATGTTCTGTGGTGTGTGGTCTGGGTTTACCCTGTTTGCCAAGCCCAACCTATGATTTCAAGATTACCCTCTTATGCAACACTCTTAGAAGCCTCTGGGGTGTAGTGGATAAGCTACTCCCCTCATAAACTAGGGGCTGTGGTTTCAATCCTGGGCTTCTCCGGACGTTCAGATGAGTCTTTAAACCCAGGTCCCGTCTCTGTATGACCTAAGCTGTTGGAGGGATGTAACTCAAATACACTCCCACTCACACAACTCTCTGACCTCACTGCGGCTATTTTCTATAAAAAAAGTTAATTTGACAGGTTAGTGGAAAGTCACATGGACTTCAGCAATGAGGAGCTTTACTGCTTAGAAACTGGGTTGATTGACAAACAATCAACCCAAAAATAGCCATGTTATTTGTTCCACTATGGAGTCAGAGTGTTTCGTACATTTAAAAGAGTTATCTATAAAATCTGAACTGGAATCATGTGTTTGGTTTGGCAAACATAGTAGGTCCAGATCAGATAAGTGAGTGTGTTTGAGTTTTACCTCTCACCAACAGCTAAGGTCATAAGGAGACGGGACCTCGGTTTAAAGACTCATCCGAAAGTCTGGAGAAGCCCGGGATCGATCCTCGATCCCTGGTGGATCCATCCTCGATCCCTGGTTTACAAGGCGAGTAGCATAACCACTACATCACAGAGGCTTCTACATCTAATCAGTGTCTACACTGTTTGCCTTAGGTACAAGAACTAAAGGATTTACCGAAACAGTCCCAAGTTCTCATTCATGACCATTTTCCAAGCCTGTACTCAGACAATAGGCCAATCAGTGCTGTCAGTGCTTTAATTTATTCACACTCACACCCATTCACCCTTGTGTTTCTGGAGTGCACTCTTCCTTCACTGAAGTTTGGAACATCCATTCTTCTAAATAGGGTGGCTAGCAGGCAAAGCTGTGTGAGTCAGACTGTCCATGCTTATAAACCCTAATGGTTTCATTGGGTGATAGGGCTTGAGATGTCATTTCATCTCAGTGTCGGGTAATAAAAGTCCCACAAAACTGGAAGCAATGTCTCCAAAATGACCAATACAATGTTGAGGGGGACGTTAAATCTCAAATCAAACAAACAAAAGATCCCCACCTAAAAAAAATAGCCATCGGAAGAGATGGCAAATCCCCCGACCAAAAGCCACTATGGCCTTCAGAAGATTGTTCACCAATAGAAAGTGCACCAGAATTAAACCAGCAATATATCACAAAAGTATTGCAATTATGGCCACCACAAGATTATACTGTCAGGGGAGATAACTAGAAAACCAGGGCACTCGGAAATGTGGTTCTTGCGCATGACATGCCTGCTTAAGCTCATGTATTTCTTACAAAGTACATTACCATCAATATGTCTCAAAAGGTATTGGAGATATGGTGATCACAAGCTGGTGTTACTGTTATATTGGAAGGGTAGATAACTCAAATACCACAGCACCAACAGTTGTGGTTCTTGCACATGACATCCCTTCTGTACCTTGTATACAATTGTGCCAAGTTCCTTCAATATATCTCAAAGGGTGTTGGAGTTATGGACATCACAAGGTTATATTGCCAGGGGAGATAACTAAAAAACCAGAGCACCCAGAGTTGTAATTCTTGAGCATGACACACTTGCTTAACCTCATGTACATCTGCATCACGTACCACCAATATGTCTCAAAGGGTATTGGAGGTACGATGATCAAAAGGTGGTCATACTGTTATATTGGAAGGGGAGATAACTCAAATATCATAGCACCCAGAGTTGTGGTTCTTAGGCATGAAGCTCCGTCTCAATGTTGTATACAATTGTGCCAAGTACGATCAATATATCTCAAAGGTATTGTAGTTATGGCCATCAGAAGGTTATATTGTTAGGGGATATAATTAAAAAAAAACAGGGCACCCAGAGTTGTGGTTCTTGCATGTGACACATCTGCTTAACCTCATGTACAACTGTAACAAGTATCATCAATATATCTCAAAGAGTGTTGGAGATGTGGCCATCACAAGGTAGTGATTCTATATTATTGGAAGGGGAGATAAACAAAAAACCATGGCACCCAGAGTTGTGGTTTTTGTGCATGACATGCCATCTCAGCCTTGTGAACAACTGTGCCAGGTACCATCAATATATCTCAAAGGGTATTGGGGTTATGGCCATCACAAAGTAGTCATTCTATTTTATTGAAAGGGGAGATAACTAAAAAAGTATGGCATCCAGAGTTCTGGTTCTTGCACATGACACGCCGTCTCAGCCTTGTGAACAATTGTGCCAATAACCATCAATGAATCTCAAAGGGTATAGGAGTTATGGCCATCACAAGGTTACGTCTACGGACAGACGGACATACGGATGCCAGGCTGATCGCTATATCCCCCGAACCTATTTGGTCGGGGGGATAAAAATATATATTCTTGTTTCTTATGATGAGATGCATTCAGTGACACCAGCCGGGGGTCCCCTGGGATGTGCCCAGGCCATGCCCCACCCCCTCCACTTTGTAAAAGGCCAAACATCTCAGAAACCATTTAGATCTCTACCCCTAAACCATATATATTCTTGTTCCTTATGATAAGATGCATTCCAATGACATCAACCTAGGGGTCTCCAGGGGTACGCCGGGGCCATGCCCCACCCCTTCACTTCATAAAAGGCGATATATCTCAGAAACCTTTCAGATCCTAACGCAAAAACCATATATATTCTTGTTTCTGATGATAAGATGCATTCAGTGACACCAACCTGGGGGTCAAGTGGGATGTGTCCGGGCCATGCCCCACTCACTCCAGTTTCCCTAATATCTCAGAAACTGTTCAGATCCCCAACCCTAAACCATATATATTCTTGTTCCTTATGATAAGACACATTCAGTGATACCAACTTAGGGGTCTCCCAGGTTGCGCTGGGGCCATGCCCCACCCCACCACTTCATAAAAGGCGATACATCTCAGAAACCATTCAGATCCCCACCCCAAAGCCATATATATTCTTGTTTCTTATGATATGACGCATTCAGTGACACCAACCTGGGGTCCCCTTGGATGTGCCCGGGCCATGCCCAACCCTCTCCACTCCATAAAAGGCCCAGTATCTCAGAAACCATTCAGATCCCCACCCCTAAACCATATATATTCTTGTTCCTTATGACAAGATACATTCAGTGATTCCAATCTAGGGGTCTCCCAGCGTGCGCCTGGGCCATGCCCCACCCCTCCACTTCATAAATGGCGATATATCTGAGAAACCTTTCAGATCCGCACCTAAAAACCATATATATTCTTGTTTCTTATGATAAGGCGCATTCAGTGAAACCAACTTTGGGGTCCACTGGGATGTGCCTGGGTCATGCCCCACTCCCTCTAGTTCGTAAAAGGCCCAACATCTCAGAAACCGTTCAGATCCCTGCCCCTAAACCATATATATTCTTGTTCCTTATGATAAGACACATTCAGTGATACCAACTTAGGGGTCTCCCAGGTTGCGCATGGGCCATGCCCCACCACACCACTTCATAAAAGGCGATACATCTCAGAAACCATTCAGATCCCCACCCCAAAGCCATATATATTCTTGTTTCTTATATGACGCATTCAGTGACACCAACCTGGGGTCCCCTGGGATGTGCCTGGGCCATGCCCAACCCCTTCCACTCCATAAAAGGCCCAATATCTCAGAAACCGTTCAGATCCCCACCCCTTAACCATATATATTCTTGTTCCTTATGATAAGACACATTCAGTGATTCCAATCTAGGGGTCTCCCAGTGTGCGCCTGGGCCATGCCCCACCCCTCCACTTCATAAATGGCGATATATCTGAGAAACCTTTCAGATCCCCACCTAAAAACCATATAATTATATTCTTGTTTCTTTTGATAAGACGCATTCAGTGACATCAACTTGGGGGTCCACTGGGATGTGCCCGGGGTCATGCCCCACTCTTCTCCAGTTCATAAAAGGCCCAACATCTCAGAAACCATTCAGATTCCTGCCCCTAAACCATATATACCGTATTCGCCCTAATTACTGCACATGCTCCTATAAGACACACCAAAGCTATTTTTGAAAAGTAAATGAACAGGCTCAAACTTTACAGTAACCTCCCCCTGGAAGCTCTCACAGTAAACTGACAAAAAACTTACCGTCATTTCTTCAACAGTGAAAGCGATGCTTAAGTATCCTTTTCCGTCCCATTAAATATCTGTATGCATCATCTCGGAAGCTATTGTTTTCACATCGCATGTGCGCTAATTAGGTAGATTTTTCACTGTGATTTTTTACATGATTATGAAAAAGCTAAGCGCACAGTGCGGTAATAAGGGCGAATATGGTATTCTTGTTCCTTATGATAAGACACATTCAGTGATACCAACCTAGGGATCTCCCAGGGTGTGCTGGGGCCATGCTGCACCTCACCACTTCATAAAAGGTGATATATCTCAGAAACCATT
Source organism: Lucinisca nassula (assembly GCA_963580285.1). Lineage (NCBI taxonomy): Eukaryota > Metazoa > Mollusca > Bivalvia > Lucinida > Lucinidae > Lucinisca > Lucinisca nassula. The sequence continues at coordinate 81,203,786 of OY757011.1, forward strand.
CAGAGACCAACCCCAAAACAATACAATGTTCTTGTTTCTTACGATATGATTCATTCAACGGCACCAACCTGGGGGTCCACTGGGATGTGTCCTGGCCATGCCCAACCCCCTCCACTCCATAAAAGGCCCAATATCTCAGAAACCGTTCAGATCCCCACCCCTAAACCATATATATTCTTGTTCCTTATGATAAGACACATTCAGTGATTCCAATCTAGGGGTCTCCCAGGGCGTGCAGGCCATGCCCCACCCCTCCACTTCATAAAAGGCAATACATCTCTGAAACATTTCAGATCCCCACCCAAAAACCATATATATTCTTGTTTCTTATGATAAGACCAACTTATATATCTCAGAAACCTTTCAGATCCCCACCCTGAAACCATATATATTCTTGTTTCTTATGATTGATAAGACACATTCAGTGATACCAACTTAGGGGTCCCATGGGATGTGCCCCAGCCATGCCCCATTCCCTCCACTTTGTAAAAGGCCCAATGTCTCAGAAACAATTCAGATCCCCACCTCTTAACCATATATATTCTTGTTCCTTATGATAAGACACATTCAGTGATACCAACCTAGAGGTCTTCCAGGGTGTGCTGGGGCAATGCCCCACCCCTGCGCTTCATAAAAGGCTATATATCTCAAAAACTATTCAGATCCCCACCCCAAAACCATATATATGCTTTTTTCTTATGATAAGACACCAATTTGGGGATCCCCTGAGATGTGCCTGGGCCATGCCCCACCCCCTCCACTTCATAAAAGGCCCAATATCTCAGAAATCATATATATTCTGTTTCCTTATGATAAGATGCATTCAGTGATACCAACCTAGGGGTCTCCCGGGGTGCCCAGCGAACATTCCCCATTCCTCCACTTCATAAAAGACGATATATCTCAGAAACCATTCAGATCCCCACCCCGGTCCTTGCCCATCGGTGCTTGAAGAAATAGATGGGCTGCACGATGCTTTCACGCAGAGCTGAAACCGACCACACACAAGTACTGGTAAACCGCTTAGAGGATCTAAGCCTGCCTAGGCAAAGCGGTGTGAGTAAAACCATCCATGCTTATAAATCCTAATGGTTTCATTGGGTGACAGGGCTGGAGATGTCATTTCATCTCAGTGTCAGGTAATAAAAATCCCACAAAACTGGAAGCAATGTCTCCAAAATGACCAATACAGTGTTGAGGGGGACGTTAAACCTCAAATCAAACAAACAAAAGATCCCCACCCCAAAATCATATATATTAAAGATGCATTCAGTGACACCAACCGGGGGCTCCCCTGAGATGTGCCCGGGCCACGCCCCATCTCAAATTTGTAAAATGCCAAATATCTCAGAAAGACACATTCAGTGATACATGTACCAACCTAGGGGACTCCAAGGGTGTGCAATGGCCATGCCCCCTGCCCCCTCCCCTCCCCCCATTTCATAAAATGCTATATATCTCAGAAACTTTTCATATCCCCACCGCTAATGAGTGAGTGAGTTTTTGAGTTTTATGTCCCATCAACAGCTAAGGTCATACAGAGATGGGACCTCGGTTTAAAGACTCATCCGAAAGCCTGGAGAAGCCTGGGATCGATCCTGCGATCCCTGGTTTACAAGGCGAGTAGCCTAACCACTGCACCACGGAGGCTTCTTCCACCCCTAATGCGGCCCCCGCCCATCGGGGCTTGAAGAAATAGATGGGCTGCATGATGCTTCCACGCAGAGCTGAAACCGACCCCTGCACGAGTACTGGTTAACTGCTTAGAGGATCTATGCCTGCCCAGGCAAAGCTGTGTATGTCGGTCCGTCCATGCTTATAAACCCTATTGGTTTCATTGGGCGACAGGTCTTGAGATGTCATTACATCTCAATGTCGGGTAAAAGTCCCACAAAATTGGAAGCAACGTCTCAAAAATGACCTATACAGTGTTGACGGGGACGTTAAACCTCAAATCAAACAAACAAAATCCACCCCTAATGCATGTATATTTGCGTTCCTTATGATAAGTCTCATTCAGTCACATCAACCTGAGGAGTCTTTATGGTAGGGCAATGTGTCGATGCCATGGCCCACCCCTCTACTACATAACAAGAGGCCCATGGGCCACAATGCTCACCAGAGCTCAGGGGGCCACTGCCCACTGGCAGCAATGTATTTTAATTAACCATGGAAGCTCTGTGTGCAAGGATGCTACAGATAAAATTTGGACCCACTCAGCCTGGTGGCTTAAAATTCTGATGTCGCTTGAATGTGTTGATGCAGGAAAACAGATGACAATTGACAATATCCCATCTGTGGCAACAAATAGGCCAAAAAGAACATTATTAAAGGAACATTTCTATGAAAGTGTGACAAAATATCTTGGAAGGCAGTAATGTCATTTTTCAATTTTCCCCATTATAAGTCAATGGAAACTCTTAACTTGCCATAGCAAACAAACCAAAGAGCCAAATTTCATAAAACGGGGCTCAGGTGGACATTGCCAAATGGCAGCCACGTATTCATCATCATCAACTGATTTTTGATTAACATGCAGGTACAAGGGCAACGTCTACATAAGTGGGCCCCCTTCCAGGTAGCTGGCTTGCTGCACGCATGGCAGATCTTACACCAGATCTCCAGGCTTGTCTATCATGAGGATCGATAGCAGAGAGCTTCCATTCTCTGCAATCTCTTTCTGTTAGCTGCTTCCAGGTCATCTTGGGCCTTCCTGGCCCCCGCTTTCCACTTACTTGTATGTCACAGGCAGTCTTGACTGCACCATTGGAGCGTTCCACATGTCCGTTCTAGCGAAGTCTTCTCTCTTTCAGGATGAGGTCCAGGTCCTCAATGCCAAGACGCTCAAGTAACTCACTGGACCTGATGGTGACAGTGTCCTGTGGCTTAACATTGCAGATCTGTCTGATCATTGCCCTGTCATTTCGCTGTAGACGTTGGAGGTTTGGCTTTGTCAATGGCCATGTCTCACTGGCATGGAGCATTGCGCTCCGCACACAAGAGCTATACACACGGCCACGTGTCTTGAACGAGAGGTGGCGGGAAGAGAGAACAGGTAGCAACTCCTTGAATTTCTTCCAGGCTGTTTTCACACGTGATGTAGTTGAAAGGTCGCAACTACCCGCTGCAGAGAGCATATCACCTAGGTAGCAGAAAGAAGCTACAACCTCCAGCTTGTCGGATCCGACTTGGACTTCCCTCTGTGGTCTGCCATCTAAGGGGCGTGCAGTTCCTTGGCACCGTGTACACCTGTAATCAGGGTCCTCTACCAAGCGTTTGAGCCCACTGCATTTCTTGTGCACCCAGAACTTGCAGCCATTACAAAAGATACTGTTGCTGCCCACTCCAGTGCGACATACAGCGCATGGGAACTGGCCTGTACTCTGCAAGAGGTCCAGACCTGTACCACAGATCATGATCTTTGTCTTTCCTGCATTCATTCTCAGCCCTTTCGCCTCCATTGCGTCTTTCCAAGTTAAGAGCCTCCTGACACATTCCTCAAGGGATTCACCTATGATGACAAAGGTCCTCCCAGGGGACTCCATAGCGGAACTCGCATGACAAGGCTTCAAGCACAATGATGAAAAGCAGTGGGCTGAGAACAGAGCCTTGATGAACACCCACCTTCACCTCGAATTCTTCACTGTAACCATCACCAACGCGGACACGGCTCCGAGCATTAGCGTACATCCCTTGGACCAGTTTCACAATCCACTCGTCCACTCCAAGTTTTCTTAGTGCCCACCAGATGACTTTCCGAGGCACTCGATCAAATGCCTTCTCCAGGTCTACAAAAGCCATGTGGAGTCTCCTGTTGGCCGCCAGATACTTCTCTTGCAGCTGTCGGACAACAAAAATTGCATCTGTTGTGCCTTTTCCTGGGACGAAGCCAAACTGGGAATTGTCGATGGACACCAACTGCCTAATGAGGCCATCCACAATCCTCTCCAGGACTTTCATGACCTGTTCTGTCAGCTTGAGACCACGGTAGTTGCCCCGTTCCAATGCATCGCCCTTATCATTATAACATGATATGATTTTAATCTACCAATTATAAAGTCTCCCAAACAAACCCCAGACCCAAATGAGCACCTATGTGGACTGTATCTGAAATATTAGGCGTTTTATAAAGTAGAGAAGGTGGGGCATGGTCCCAATGGAGACCCGGTTGGTGTCATTAAATGTGTCTTATCAAAAGGAACAGAGACATACATGTATATGGTTTAGCAGTGGGGATATGTATGGTTCCTGAGATGTGAGGCTTTTTAAGTAATGGAGGGATTCGGGAATGGCAGAGCCCAGAAGAGCCCAAGATTGTTGTCACTGAATATGTCTTATCATAAGGCCCAAAAGTATATATAAATAATATGGCTTAACATTGGGGATCTGAATGGTTTCTGAAATATGAGGCCCTTTTATGAAGTGGCAGGGAGAAAAATGGCCCCTGCGGACCCCACAAGACGGGGTGGGATGACTGAATGTGTCTATGTGGCAATATGTGTCTAATAACGATGAACAAGAATATACATGTATGTGATTATAGGATGGGGATTTGAATGGTTTCTGAGATATATGGCCTTTTTGTGAAGAGGAGTCTTATCATAAGGAATAAGAATATATATGGTTAAGTGGTGGGGATCTGAACGGTTTTTGACATATATGGATTTTAATGAAGTAAAGGGGTGGGGAATTGCCCATGGCACCCCTTGGGGGCCGGTATGCTGGTGTCACTGATTGCCTCTTATCATAAGGAACAAGAATATATATGGTTTAGGGGTGGGGCTATCATAAGGAACAAGAATATATATGGTTTAGGGGTGGGGCTATGAACAGTTTCTCAGATATACGGTCTTTTGTGGAGCAAGGACCAGGCATACCCTGCGTGACCCCTAGGTTGGTGTCACTGAATGTGTCTTATCATAAGGAACAAGAATATATATGGTTTAGGGGTGGGGATCTGTAAGTTTCTGGAATATTTGGCCTTTTATGAAGCGGAGGGGGTTGGGCATGGCCCCGGCACAGCCCGGGGGACCACCAAGTTGGTGTCAATTACTGCAACTTATCATAAGGAATGAGAATATATATCGTTTAGGGGTGGGATCTCAATGGTTTCTGTAATAAATGGCATTTTATGAAGTGGAGGGGGTGGGGCATGTCCCTGGCATATCCCGGCTGACCAACAGGTTGGTGTCACTTACGGTAATTCTCCTATAATTTCGAACACCCTAAAAATTCGGACACCAAAAATTATTGACAAAAATAATTTCCAAAATACCTTTAAAATCTCGAACAGTGGCATTTTTATACGACATCAGTTTTTAAAATTTCGAACACTGAATTTCGCTGTGTATTTACCGATCCATACTATGTTATAATCGCTTTAGTCACATTGGTGACGGTGCTTTCTGATGTGATGACCAGCCACCAGAAGTGGTATAAGTGGATTACACTGGCCTGAGTCCCGCTGCGAAGACATAGTCTGATAATCGTAAACCATATATGACCATGAACATAAGTTTGGAGTGGTCCATTTAGAGTTATAGGCATGTTAGGTTTGTTTGTTTTTGTTAAGTTTTATAAAAAAAGAAATGTACATACTTTACGCAGATAGTGTTGACTCAGATCAGACTCCGCATTCTGAGGCGTCTGATCTGGGTCTAAACTATTTGCCACTGTCTCCATAATGGATAAGGTGACTTCAAAGATTATCAGTGCAGGCCATTTTTCGAAGGCGCCGACCCTCCCCGTAAAATGCCTTTTTATAATGTCATCCCTAAAAACAACCATATCTTTCGTTTGGGCTCAAATGTTGTGTATTCAAATTATTGAGCGTGTCCTTTTTCGTGTTATTGGGGGAATCCCCACTGTGTCTCACTCGCCACGCGTGAAGTGATTTGCCGATATCGAGCCGCGCCAATCAAAAATGGAACTTCCAGCATACACCACCAGCACACTCTAAGCACATCTGCGCAGATTGATCTGAGCCTTGGCTGTTCAGGCCACACCTGCGCAGTCTGATGAGACTTGGTTGTTCGGCCACATCTGCGCAGTTTGTTCTGAGCCTTGGCTGTTTGCGCCGCATCTGCAGCAGCACGGAGTTCTGATCTGAGCCTTGGCTATTCCCACCAATCTTAAATTGGGCTTCCAGCATGACCCAGACCGCAACTGCGCAGCCTGATCTTAACCATGGCTGATCGCGCCGCATCTGCGGTAGTGAAGTCTTATCTGATTGTCGGCTGTTCGTGCCACATCTGTGACAGAGCAGTCTGATCTGACAGTCGGCTGTTCCGATCAATCTTAAATGGCGCTACCAGCACACAGGGCCCTACACCTGTGCGGTTTGTTCTTAGCCTCGGCTGTTCGCGGCGCATCAGCGGCAGCTCAGTCTGATCTGAGCCTCGGTTGTTCGCGGCTCATCTGCGGCAGTGCAGTCTGATCAGAGCCTCATCTGTTTGCGGCGCATCTGCGGCAGCGCTGTCTTATCTGAGACTCGGCTGTTCGCATCAATTTAAAATGGTGCTTCCAGCATGCTCGACCAACACAGACTCAGACCGCATCTACACTGGGAATAGATTCCGATTAATATGCGCCAGCAAGTTTTCTCTTAGCAACTTCATAATGTATTAATAACGGGAAATCTCATGGGTCAGCGGTTACGGTTAAGCTTGACGACTTCTCGAATACGGTCCTGTTTTAGGAAATAAGACAGAACATGCCGATGCAAATATATTGAAAACTTACCATCAAAAATATAAAAAAAAAATCAGATAAAAAATCATAAACCATATATTGTAGATATGTTTGAACAGCCTCGGCGAGGCGGTTTTTAATGAGTACCTACAACCTAATTCTATTTAAAAAGCTTATTTGGAAGGGTGCAGTAGTTCTTTCTTCCAATTTCCTGCCCACAATGTCCTCTGGTCAGGGACTGTTAAAAAAACAAAGAACGTTGGTCATGTATGACCGCTCACTGCCGAATATATGGCCACGAGCTAGCTGTAAACTACAGATACTTAATTGGGGGTATTCATTCACCTACTGCGCAATCAATGCAACTGAAATTTATGACACTACACAGTTCATTAACCCATTCAGTACCGAAAACCCCAAAACAGGTAGTTGGCAAACAGGGCAGGCCCAGATCAGATGCCACAGAACGCGGCGTCTGATCTGGGCCTCACTGTTTACTAAATGTTCAACCATTTCCCCAATAAATTTTCATGAAATTACAACCTGACACCCCTAAATTTTGAAATGAACTCCTGCTATTTATAAGGAGGAAGATTCCATTTGGCAAAAAATGGTTAAACATTATAAAGATTAGCTAACGATTACTGCTGGTCGACTGTAGAAATTGTTTTCATACGGTAACACACCCCTGAGACACATTGCATTTTTCACATCTTCAAATTGGCTACTTTTTGATAAAATTTCTTATTATCACTGCAAACATAGGTTGTGGATGCTCGTTATAACGAGTACCCACAACCTATGTTTTGGAGCTGAAAACCCTCCCCCAGTTGTCTATATATAAAGTGGGGTTTAGGGGTATTCATATCACGGACTTGTTCACGTGATGTGTCGGGAGATAAGGGCCGTCGGGCGTGAGACCGGAAGATGGGGTTCTAAATCAGAATACCCCGACGAAATTGGGCGATATCACATGTACGCATCTGCGCAGTCTGATCAGCGCCTTCGAGGGCTTGAGGTGTCATTTCATCTGTGCAGAATGACCTGCGTCTTCGCCGGTCGTTTAGCGACCGGCACAGACTCGGATTAGGGCCCCGCCATTCGGGGCTTGAAGAAATAGATGGGCTGCATGATGCTTCCACGCTGAGCTAAAACAGACCGCACTATTTTAAAGATCTCTCGTTCAGCTAACTGTTTTGAAGTGACATAGCCTTTTCCCAGGCGACGTCTCATGATGTTCCACAATTTTACTGCAGTGCGTCATATTAGCATGTGCAGTTAAAGCAGCCTGTGAATGTTTTCCCGCCAAAACAAACTACATCATTATAGCGAGCAGTTGTTGCTTGTGAAAAGGCACAAACAGTTACTATGATTTCGTTTATTTGATTCAAGGTTTAACGTCCCCGTCAACACTGTAAAGGTCATTTTGGAGACGTTGCTTCCAATTCTGTGGGACTTTTACCTGACATCGAGATGAAACGACATCTCAAGCTCTGTCGCCCAATGAAACCAATAGGGTTTATTAGCATGGACGGTCCGACTCGCACCGCTTTGCCTGGGAGTTACTATGATCGCTGGTTAGGGTACTGATCTTCGACTTTCTTGGTAGTTTCGCGTTTGTTTTTGCTACATTAATTTACAATGTCCATGTCGCACCAGATTGAACTTTAAAAAAAAAGCACAGACGCATGAACGGTGAAGGCTCATATCAACCTGCGCATTCCCACATTCTAATCAGTGTCTTTGCTGTTCGTATGAGCCTTCTATTCAAAGAACAATAACTGAAGGCTTTGTCCACATTTGCTAGATGCACATTTTGGGGGAACATTGAATTTGGAAAGTAGGGTGAGACGGGAGACCAGTGAACACTCGGATCAGCCTGCACATCCGCACAGTCTGATCAGAGCTTTAGCTTTTCGTATGAGTCTTCTGTGGCATATGAACGAGTCAACTAGCAGCAAACGAGATCAAGCCGTATTGGTTTGATGCACAGGCTGATCTGATACTTATGTAGTAGAAGGTTTCTTTGCTCTGCGCCGGCTCAAATCCATGGAAATGTGTAAATACGGTGTAACCTCTGACTTGTAAATGAGGCTGTGACAGTTAGAGACTCAGAGCAGTCTGCGCAGCCTAATAAGAGCATTTGCGGTTTGTACAAGCTTCTATGGTCTCTGAGGTATTAAAAGAGCAGCACGCGAAGAACATGATAGGTCAGAACCTTAAAATTTCGAACAGTGGACTTTTTTGCCGGCTCGAATTTCTAAAAATTCGAACAGCGGCAAAAATAATTATTTAATTTTGTTCGAAATTATAGGAGAATTACCGTAATGCGTCTTATCAGAAGGAACAAGAATAAATATGGTTTAGGGGTGGGGATCTGAATGGTTTCTAAGATAAATGGCATTTTATGAAATAGAGGGGGTAGGGCATTTTATGAAGTGGAGGGGGTGGGGCATGTCCATGGCATATCCCGGCTGACCAACAGGTTGGTGTCACTTAATGCGTCTTATCAGAAGGAACAAGAATAAATATGGTTTAGAGGTGGGGATCTGAATGGTTTCTAAGATAAATGGCATTTTATGAAATAGAGGGGGTAGGGCATGGCCCCGCACATCCCGGGGGACCCCCAGGTTGGTGTCACTTAATGCATCTTATCATAAGGAACAAGAATATATATGGTTTAGGGGTTGGGATCTGTAAGGTTTCTGAGATATATGGCATTTTATGAAGTGGAGTGGGGTGGGGCATGGCCCGGCACAACCTAGGTTACGGTCCAAAGGTTGTGCAGAGTGTTTTTTCCCTATATATTTCCTTCGTTACGTTTGTTACGTTACGTTGGAAGAAAATGTGCCCCAGATTTTTGCTCTTTACGCTCGTTACGTTAGTAGACATGTCCAAGAATATCCTTGTTATGCTCGTTACGGTTTAAATGAGGTGCAGAGTGTTTTTTCCCTATATATTTCCTTCGTTACGTTTGTTGCGTTACGTTTGGAAAAATGTGCCCCAGATTTTTGCTTGTTACGCTCGTTACGTAACGAAGACATGTCCAAGAATATCTTCGTTATGCTCGTTACGGTCCAAATGAGGTGCAGAGTGTTTTTTCCCCATATATTTCCTTCGTTACATTTGTTACGTTACGTTGGGAAAAAATGTGCCCCAGATTTTTGCTCGTTACGCTCGTTACGTAACGAAGACATGTCCAAGAATATCCTCGTTATGGTCCAAATGAGGTGCAGAGTGTTTTTTCCCTATATATTTCCTTCGTTACGTTTGTATCGTTACGTTGGGAGAAAATGTGCCCCAGTATTTTGCTCGTTACGCTTGTTACGTAACGAAGACATGTCCAAGAATATCTTCGTTACGGTCCAAATGAGGTGCAGAGTGTTTTTTTTCCTATATATTTCCTTCGTTACGTTTGTTACGTTACGTTGGGAGAAAATGTGCCCCAAATTTTTGCTCGTTACGCTCGTAACGTAACGAAGACATGTCCAAGGAGATCCTCGTTACGCTCGTTACGGTCCAAAGGTGGTGCAGAGTGTTTTTTCCCTATATATTTCCTTTGTTACGTTTGTTACGTTACGTTGGGAGAAAATGTGCCCCAAATTTTTGCTCGTTACGTAACGAAGACATATCCAAGAATATCCTTGTTACGCTCGTTACGGTCCAAAGGTGGTGCAGAGTGTTTTTTCCCTATATATTTCCTTCGTTACGTTTGTGACGTTACGTTGGGAGAAAATGTGCCCCAGATTTTTGCTCGTTACGTTCGTTACGTAACGAAGATATGTCCAAGAATATCTTCGTTACACTCGTTACGGTCCAAATGAGGTGCAGAGTAATTTTTCCATATATATTTCCTTCGTTACGTTTGTTACGTTAGGTTGGGAGAAAATGTGCCCATGATTTTTGCTTGTTACGCTCGTTACGTAACGAAGACATGTCCAAGAAGATCATTTTTACGCTGGTTACAGTCCAAATGAGGTGCAGAGTGTTTTTTCCCTAAATATTTCCTTCGTTACGTTTGTTACGTTACGTTGGGAGAAAATATGCCCCAAATTTTTGCTCGTTACACTCGTTACGTAAAAAAGACATGTCCAAGAATATCCTCGTTACGCTCGTTACGGTCCAAAGGTGGTGCAGAGTGTTTTTTCCCTATATATTTCCTTCGTTACGTTTGTTATGTTACATTGGGAAAACTGTGCCCCAGATTTTTGCTCGTTACGCTCGTTACGTAACGAAGACATGTCCAAGAATATCTTCATTAAGCTTGTTACGGTCCAAATGAGGTGCAGAGTGTTTTTTCCCTATATATTTCCTTTGTTACGTTACGTTGGGAGAAAATGTGCCCCAGATTTTTGCTCGTTACGCTCGTTACGTAACGAAGACATGTCCAAGAATATCCTCGTTACGCTCGTTACGGTCCTAAGGTGGTGCAGAGTGTTTTTTCCCTATATATTTCCTTCGTTACGTTTGTTACGTTACGTTGGGAGAAAATGTGCCCCAGGTTTTTGCTCGTTACGCTTATTACGTAACGAAGACATGTCCAAGAATATCTTCGTTACGCTGGTTACGGTCCAAATGAGGTGCAGAGTGTTTTTTCCCTATATATTTCCTTCGTTACGTTTGTTACGTTACGTTGGGAGAAAATGTGCCCCAAATTTTTGCTCGTTACGCTTGTTACGTAACGAAGACATATCCAAGGAGATCCTCGTTACGCTCGTTACGGTCCAAAGGTGGTGCAGAGAGTTTTTTCCCTATATATTTCCTTTGTTACGTTTGTTACGTTACGTTAGGAGAAAATGTGCCCCAAATTTTTGCTTGTTTCACTCGTTACTTAACAAAGACATATCCAAGAATATCCTTGTTACGCTCGTTACGGTCCAAAGGTGGTGCAGAGTGTTTTTCCCTATATATTTCCTTCGTTACGTTTGTTACGTTACGTGAAGAGAAAATGTGCCCAAGATTTTTGCTTGTTACGCTCGTTACGTAACGAAGACATGTCCAAGAATATCTTCGTTACGCTCGTTACGGTCCAAATGAGGTGCAGAGCAATTTTTCCAGATATATTTCCTTCGTTACGTTTGTGACATTATGTTTGGAGAAAATGTGCCCCAGATTTTTGCTCGTTACGCTCGTTACGTAACGAAGACATGTCCAAGAATATCCTCGTTATGCTCTTTAAGGTCCAAATGAGGTGCAGAGTGTTTTTTCCCTATATATTTCCTTCGTTACGTTTGTTACGTTACGTTGGGAGAAAATGTGCCCCAGATTTTTGCTTGTAACGCTCGTTACGTAACGAAGACATGTCCAAGAATATCTTCGTTACGCTCGTTACAGTCCAAATGAGGTGCAGAGTGTTTTTTCCCTATATATTTTCTTCGTTACGTTTGTTACGTTACGTTGGGAGAAAATGTGCCCCAGATTTTTGCTCGTTATGTAACGAAGACATGTCCAAGAATATCCTCGTTACGCTCGTTACGGTCCAAATGAGGTGCAGAGTGTTTTTTCCCTATATATTTCCTTCGTTACGTTTGTTACGTTACATTGTGAGAAAATGTGCCCCAGATTTTTTCTGGTTTTACTTGTAACATAATGGAGACAAGTCAAAGAATGTTCATGTTTTGCTCGTTACGGTCCAATTATGGTGCTGAGTGTTTTTCCCTATATATTTTATTTGTTACGTTTGTTACGTGTAACGTAGCGCGCCTCTGGCGAATTTTACGTACTTTTTGTGAAGTATCTAAAACAAGATGTGTTTGTGAAACACTAACATGTCCCTGGGCCAAGGTTATTTGTTTTTCTTTGGAGTATGTCACAGGACAAGGTCAAGGTCGCAGTCAAAATTCTCTAATGCTTGGGACATGCCAAATATGAAGGCTCTATCTCAAACAGCTCAAAAGTTATGACCAATGTTAATTTTTTTCATTGAAGTAGGTCACAGGTCAAGGTCACAGGGCAAGTAGGACACAGGTCAAGGCCACAGGTCAAATTTTTGGTATGAGTGGGTAGCCCTTGTCACAAGGAACCTACATGCCAAATATGAAGGCTGATCTCAAACAGTTAAAACATTATGACCAATGTTAAAGTTATCCAACAAACAAACCAACAAACAAACAAATCAACAAACAGACAGGGCAAAAACAATATGACCCCCCCCCCCCCCCTTCTATTGCTACTGGGGGAGGGGGTGGGGCATAAAAAGTGAGCTACTGTATTCGCCCTAATTACCGCACCATGCGCTTAGTTTTTTTCAAAATTGTGTCAAAAAATCGTGGTGAAAAATCGACCTATTAACCCTTATCTTGCTGTTCACGACAACCCCTATCTTTGCAAACAGTGTAGATCCAGATCAGATGGCTTCTGAAGAAGCCATCTGATCAGGATCTATACTGTTTGCCATTCAATTTATGAATTTGTAGCGATAAATTACATGAAGTAATTTGATTGGTTGATAGACAGAAATGGGTGTGGCTTAAATGAATATTCAGCAAGATAAGGGTTAAGCCCACACAAATCATTTTGGGTAACTGTCTTGGCAGTTGAACTGTCTTGTTTCCCGCTTCGCAAATTTCCTCAGGAAAAAAAATCGATACTTTCTTAAAATATTCCAGTTATGCTGTAGCCCTCACATTAGCTTCTTTTGAAAGAAGCTTACTTGTTACAACCATACACTGTAACTATTTTCCTGATCATTTCCGCAATAGATACGATGGGCCTCATGAATATTCAAGATACCTTCAATGGGAGGTTACTGTTAGGTGTGCGCTTACGCAATTTTTTTTCAAAAATAGCTTTGATGTGTGCTTATAGGAACACGTGCGGTAATTAGGGCGAATACGGTATCTTACTAAGGAGAATGTGATCAATCATTTTCATATTACAAAAACTTGTGACATGAACATTTTAATTTATATATTGTTATTCAGAAAAGCCTTATTGAAGCTATTTGCAGGAAATATGATGTTAAACAATCTGCTAGATCATATTCAAGGCAACATGTGTTAGTCAGTGTACATTTTGTATGTTTTACATTTTTATATTGGTTAATAGTAAAAATAAAGCAATCAGAAAATAATATCATGAACATTATCTGAAGTGTACTTTTTTAGCTCACCTGAGCACATAAAGCTCATGGTGAGCTATTGTGATCAGTGAATGTCTGCTGTGCGTGGTGCATAGTCCGTAGTGCATCGTCAACAATTTGCTTTAAATGTGAACACCACCTAAACCCTTGGGCCAGTTTGATTCAAACTTCACAATGTTGCCCAGGTAGCTCTCTACAAAAATAGCTAAAATTGTTCTGCTCCAATGAACAAGAGTTAAAAATAGAAAAATCTTTAAATGACAATTCCTCCTGCACACTTGGACCAATATCATTCAAACTTCATTGGAATGTTGCATAGATGACCTTCTACCAACTTAGCTCAAGCGTTTTCGCTCTGATGCGCAAAATGGCCACCAGAGCTAAAAATAGAAAAAATGCAAACTCCTCCTAAACCATTGGACCAATTTGATTCAAACTTCACAGGAATGTTGGCTCCCTACCAAAATAGCTAAAATAGTTCCATTCTGATGAACAAGATGGCCACCAGAGCTAAAAATAGAAAAAAATCTTTAAACCACAATGCCTCCCGTAATCTTGGGCGAATTTCATTCAAACTTCATAGGAATGTTGCTTAGGTAACCCTCTACCAAAACAGCTAAAGTGCTGCTGCTCTGAGGAGCAAAATGGTCACCAGAGCTAAAAACAAAAAAAAAATTGCTTAAAATGTGAACTCTTAAACCATTGTGCCAATTAGATTCAAACTTCATAGGAACACTAGCTATCAATTAATTTTTGGGTCGATTGTAATGGACAATCGATCCAGATTTAACATTAGACTTGATTGCTAATGCAGATGGCCTAATCACCACTGACACATCCATGAAAAAATATTGTTCCTTATTCAAAACAGTTTCAAAAGTTCTTCATATCTTAAAGTGAAACTGTTGATGTAGCTGAAGAGAATAATTTGTATTTTCTGTCAGTGTATTTCATAAACGCACCTTTCTACATGTTTACTATTCAATAATCTTAGATTCTCTGTGTACAACTTATGAATGAAAGTATCGTAGATTAATTCGCCTTGCATCTTTTTATAGCTCAACACAGATTAACCCATTTTGTACCGGGAACCACAAAACGGGTAATTGGTAAACAGTGCAGGCCATGGTCAGTCGCCGTAAAACGCAGCGACTGGTCAGGGTCTACACTGTTTGCAAAAATGTTCAGCCATTTTTCCAAATTCCTTTTGAAGAAAACACAACCTGACATCCCTAAATAGGCTATATATAATGTGGAAGATTCCCTTAAGTACAAAATGGGTAAAAAGTTCAAGGTATAATACCAGGCGGATCAGTTTTAACTAAATTGGGGGAGACCAGTCCAAAACTATCGATGACGTTGCGGGTAAGCCCGGGTAAAACCCCAGACTAGGGCGCTAACGGGAAGTTTTCATCACAAAACCGGGATGATTTGTCCTTAAGCGCATTTGTTCCCATCCCGTTATTATTCTGTAAACACGAAGAAATCATTAAAAAATTTATTCAGGCTGAAATGCTTCCAAGAAAAGATAAAGAAATGTAAACATATTTCAAATCAAAAATAATAAGAAGAAACAACAACACTGAAAACAATTTTGGTGACCATACAGTCCCTTAATATCCTTGAATGTAGCTGACTATAATGTACAAAATCCAGGTACCGATCGTTTATAGCATCGATAGTCGCCTCCCTGTGACGTCAGAATGCAGTGCAAAAGTCTGGACTGAGCTCGTTTAATTTAAGGTTGGATTAAATAGACATTTACTGCAGGGAATGTCAAATGTCACAGCATGAGTTTTTTGGTCACAATATCTATAAATTAAGAAAAATTAAAGGCAAACCTAACTTTTCGGAACAATTTCAGAAAATTATTAACCCTTCTCTTGCTGAATATTCAGTTTAGCCACATCCATTTCTGATTTTGAACCAATCAAATTACTTGATGAAATTTATTCCTACAAATTCTTAAACGGATTGTCAAACAGTGTAGATCCTGATCAGATGGCTTCTTCAGAAGCCATCTGATCTTGATCTACACAGTTTGCAAAGATAAGGGTTGTCGTGAACAGCAGGATAAGGGTTAAAAGTTACAAATGCATTGGATATAATATAAATGCTATTCAACAGTCTGCATGCATTGTGTTTGACCCAATCATGGTCAGACATTATGATTTCCTCTTTAATTGCATGCTGGTGGATCGGGGTTGGGACTCCATGATGGCTTTGGCTTAAAGCTATTTATTAGTTGGTCGGAGCCGGAACTTTTATGTCTGTTGTTTGGTCCAAAGGGTTTCTAGTGTTGGTTTTCTTCCTTTCTGCCTTCTGATATGCCAGTGGGTTTAGCCATCTCTTTCACGCATCTCAGTCGCGCATCTTCTTTGACCGCTGCCTTTACAGCAGTGATGGTTGCTTTGGTGATGGAGCTACCAACAGGGGCATTATCTTTGACCAATAATTTACCAGCTTTAAAAGCTTTGACCCAGCAATAAACTGTGCGCTTTGAAATGGCAAGAGGTTCATATATGCCATACAATTAATCAAATATCTGAACCTATGTCAAGTCTAACACGGCATTTTATGTAGCTGTGAATTTCAGCCTTTCTGTCCATTTTACAATCTAAGTCATAAATTGGCCAGTGTAAATGACTGCATGTACGGTATTTCAATTTGACATATCTCCGTCATTATGAAAGCAATTTGCACGAAATAAACTGTTATCGGTAGCTATTTGAAAGGCTATTCAAGTGCCAGGAAGCATTGTCAGAAATACATACCATAAAACAACGGAAACCTATTAGTGACAAAACTTTTTGACGGACCCTCGTATGCCTCTTTCCCTAGCATTATTACCTATTAACTAACTATCAAATCATCATGGCCCCAAAGGTTTTGGATTCATTAAAGTTTGATTGTATAGTGTTTTGGTTTTATTCTCGGTTCAGACATTGACTTCTAGCTTAATTACATTAAGTTCTAATAACTGAATTACAGTAATTATCTGATAATTTGAACAGCTTTTAATCATTGCTTTTCCTTCTACTTTCCCATATGAAAAAAACAAGGGAACAAACCGCACAAGCAACACGCTAATTTGACACAGTGTTTTATTTGCGTATTGATAGCGTTAAAATTGGTATGCAAATGAGCTAACAATGCGACACTGTAACAAAACGGAAACAATACGGTGTAACAAGATGCTAACAAAACATACCGTATTCGCCCTAATTACCGCACATCCTCCTATAAGCGCACACCAAAGCTATTTTTGAAACGGAAATGCATAGGCTCAAACTTTACAGTAACCTCCGCCTGGAAGCTCTCACAGTAAATTGACAAAAAACTAACCGTTATTTCTTCAACAGTGAAGGCAATGCTTTAGTATCCTTTACCATTCCATTAAATAGCAGTATGCATCATCTTCGAAGCTATTGTCTTTGCATCGAGTGTGTGCTAATTAGGTAGATTTTTCACTGTGATTCTTTGACATGATTTTGAAAAAGCTAGGTGCACGGTGCGGTAATTAGGGCGAATACGGTAAATGAATGTAATAAAACGCAAATAAAACGCAACAAACAAGAAGCAAACAAAATGTGAAAGGTGAACAAAGGATCAGTGTTATATGTAGTACACATATGTACTTGACCTGTATATAAACTGTGTTATTTACATGTTTTCTACATACATGTAGAATAGAAAATTGACAAGGTTTAATGAACTGGTACTTTACAGAATTCAAACCCATTCCAGAAACTATATACTAGAGACCAAAATATTTTTTTCATAAGAGCCTAAAACATTTTAGTTCACTTATATATAAATATTTAAATCTCCAGAAAAAATGCCTATCATGCATGCAACTGAATGAGATGTGACATTTGTTAATTAACTGAAATGTCCATGATAAATTTCATATAATGCAAATGTATTTAAAATGCTTACTTGAACCTAAAATGAGTTTTTTCAACCAGTATCAACAAAAAATTCCAATTCACAACAAGAACACCACTTCCTCCAGCAAGTCAAAGTTTTGAAAAACAGGAAGTGAGTCATGAGATTACTGCCAATGTGCTTTCTGGGATATTTCCAAGAAGCAAAATACTAATGAAACACAAGCCATAAGCGAAACACATAAACCACAATTTTGAAAAGTTAAGTGAAACAAGTGCGCAATCAATACATTTGAAATTCAACTAAGTAAGACAAATCGCTAACAAGTTACTGTTATAAAAACTAAGAGAAACT
This sequence comes from Lucinisca nassula, assembly GCA_963580285.1. Lineage (NCBI taxonomy): Eukaryota > Metazoa > Mollusca > Bivalvia > Lucinida > Lucinidae > Lucinisca > Lucinisca nassula. The sequence continues at coordinate 81,221,799 of OY757011.1, forward strand.
AAATGCTAACAATGCACTTACTCAAGTTGCGTTTTGAAAGCGTTTTCTTAAGCACATTGCAACAAACCACTGCAACAAGACGCAAAACAGTGTATTGCTAATGTATTGTGTGCGTGTTATATGCATTTTGCTTCATATCTTTTTATCCCCCAACCAAATAGGTTCGGGGGATATAGCGATCAGCCTGGTGTCCGTCCGTCTGTCTGTCCATCCGTAGACGCAACCTTGTGATGGCCAAGACTCCTATACCCTTTGAGATTCATTAATAGTTCTTGGCACAATTGTTCACAAGGCTGAGACAGTGTGTCATGTGCAAGAAGCAGAACTCTGGATGCCATACTTTTTTAGTTATCTCCCCTTTTTAATAAAATAGAATGACTACTTTGTGATGGCTATAACTCCAATACCCTTTGAGATATATTGATGGTACCTGGCACAGTTGTTCACAAGGCTGAGACAGCCTGTCATGCACAAGAACCACAACTCTGGCTGCCATGGTTTTTGAGTTATCTCCCCTTCCAATAAAATAGAGTGACTACCCTGTGATGGCCATAACTCCAATACCCTTTAAGATATATTGATGATACCTGGCACATGTGTTTACAAGGCCGAGACGGTGTGTCATGCACAAGAACCACAACCCTTGCTGCCATGGTTTTTGAGTTATCTCCCCTTCAAATAAAATAGAGTGACTACCTTGTGATGGCCATAACTCCAATACCCTTTAAGATATATTGATGATACCTGGTACAGTTGTTCACAAGGCCGAGGCGGTGTGTCATGTACAAGAACCACAACTCTGGGTGCCATGGTTTTAGAGTTGTCTCCCCTACCAATAATATAGAATCACTACCTTCTGATGGCCACATCTCAAATACTCTGAGATATATTGATGGTACTTGGTACAGTTGTACATGAGGTTAAGCAGGTGTGTCACGTGCAAGAACCACAACTCTGGGTGCCCTGGTTTTTTAATTATCTCCCCTGACAATATAACCTTTTGATGGCCATAACTCATATACCCTTTGAGATATATTGATGGTACTTGGCACAATTGTATACAAGGTTGAGACGGTGCTTCATGCCTAAGAACCACAATTCTGGCTGCTATGATAAATATTTGAGTTATCTACCCTTCCAATATTACAGTATGACCAGCTTGTGATCTCCAACTTTGTATAGAAATGCATGAGCTTAAGCAGGCATGTCATGCGCAAGAACTACAGTTCTAAGTACCCTGGTTTATTAGTTAGCTCTCCTGAAGTATAATCTTGTAATGGCCATAACTGCAATATTTTTGTGATATATTGCTGGTTTAATTCTGGTGCACTTTCTATTGGTGAACAATCTTCTGAAGGCCATATTGGCTTTTGGTCAGGGGATTTGCCATCTCTTCCGATGGCTATTTTTCATATGTATTACTTATCCAGCAGTTTATTTGTTGATTGCTGCTTGGCTTTTGATCATTGACTTTCCTCCCACTTTACTATGTTGATTGCTGCTTATTGGCTTTCGTTTTGCTTTTCTATGTTGATTGCTGCTTAGCTTTTGAGCATTGCCTTGCCTTCTGCTTTACTATCCAGCAGTTTGTTTGTCGATTGCTGCTTGGCTCTCCTTCTACTTTACTATCCAGCAGTTTGTTTGTTTATTGCTACTTGGCTTTTGATTATTGGCTTTCCTTCAACTTTACTTTCCAGCAGTTTTTTGTTGATTGCTACTTGGCTTTTAATCATTGGCTCTCCTTCTGCTTTAATATCCAGCAGTTTGTTTGTTGATTGCTGCTCGGCTGTTGATCATTGCCTTGCCTTCTGCTTTACTATCCAGCAGTTTGTTTGTTTGTTGCTGCTTGGCTTTTGGTCATTGCCTTTTCTTCTACTTTACTATCTAGCAGTTTATTTGTTGATTGCTGCTTGGCTTTTGATAACTGACATGCCATCTGCTATACTATGTTGATTGCTGCTTATTGCCTGTCTTTCTGCTTTTCTATCTTGATTGCTGCTTGGCTTTTGATCATTGCCTTTCCTTCTGCTTTACTATGTTGACTGCTGCTTGGCTTTTGATCATTACCTTTCCTTTTGCTCAACTATCTTGATTGCTGCTTGACTTTTGATCATTGCCTTTCCTTTTGCTTAACTATCTTGATTGCTGCTTGGCTTTTGATCATTGCCTTTCCTTCTGCTTTACTATGTTGATTGCTGCTTATTGCCTTTCCTTTTGCTTAACTATCTTGATTGCTGCTTGGCTTTTGGTCATTGCCTTGCCTTCTGCTTTACTATCCAGCAGTTTGTTTGTCGCTTGCTGCTTGGCCTTCCTTCTGCTTTACTATCCAGAAATTTGTTTGTTGATTGCTGCTTGTGATCATTGCCTTTCCTTCAACTTTTGTATCCAGCAGTTTGTTTGTTGATTGCTGCTCAGCTTATGATTATTGCCTTTCCTTCAACTTTACTATCCAGCAGTTTGTTTGTTGATTGCTGCTTGGCTGTTGATCATTGCCTTTCCTTCAACTTTACTATCCAGCAGTTTGTTTGTTGATTGCTGCTCAACTTATGATTATTGCCTTTCCTTCAACTTTACTATCCAGCAGTTTGTTTGTTGATTGCTGCTTAGCTTATGATTATTGCCTTTCCTTCAACTTTACTATCCAGCAGTTTGTTTGTTGATTGCTGCTCAGCTTATGATTATTGCCTTTCCTTCAACTTTACTATCCAACAGTTTGTTTGTTGATTGCTGCTTAGCTTATGATTATTGTCTTTCCTTCAACTTTACTATCCAGCAGTTTGTTTGTTGATTGCTGCTCAGCTTATGATTATTGCCTTTCCTTCAACTTTACTATCCAGCAGTTTGTTTGTTGATTGCTGCTCAGCTTATGATTATTGCCTTTCCTTCAACTTTACTATCCAGCAGTTGCTGCTGGCAGAATGGCAAACAGGGCTGCTGCATCAAAAGCAGACTAATGGTATTGGGTTTGTTTGTTTGAATTGAGGTTTTACCACCACATCGATACTATTTACATCATTTTGGAGACTTTGTTTCCAATTTTATGGGACTTATACCTGACTTTGAGATGAAGTGACATCTCAAGCCATGCCGCCCAAACAAACCAAAAGGGTTTATTTGTAGGGACGGTCTGACTCGCACCACTTTGCCGTTGCCTAGGCAGGCTTTGACCCTCTGAGTGGTTTAACAGTACTCTGGTGCAGTCAGTTGGTCTGTTTTAGCTCTGCCTGGAAGCATCATGCAGCCCAAGCTATTTCTCCAAGCCCTGGTGGGCGGGGGCCCAGCAGACTAATGGCATGTCACACTAAGTTATGAATCAGAGTTCAAATGTTCAAAGCTATTGTTAGCTTAACCCATTGCATGTGGGGAACCCCTAAAGGGGTACCTTGGCAAACAGTGCAGGCCCAGATCAGACGCGGCGTCTGCTCAGGGGCTACACCATTTGCTAACAGAATTTTCTGTCAAAAATAGAATAAAAATGAAAAATTAGGCCTGACAACCCTTATATGACTACCGGTAAAGGAGTTGTCTAGCATATAGCAATGGAAGAGTCCACTAGTATAGTTGGGTTGACAAGCTAAGTTAACTCTTCTAGATAATACAATAGTGGTATATTTGCTGGAAAGATGTGAGTAGCTTTTCTACTCACATTTTTTCAGCAAAACTGCTAACAAATTGGCCATAACAAATGCTTTTTTTCAGCAAAAAAAAAAGAAAGAAAAACAATCAAAAAACGAAAACTTGCATATTGCCACATTTATCCATTTCATGCTGGGAAACCCCGAAAGGGGTACCTTGGCAAACAGTACACGCCCAGCACTATTTGCTAACAGAAAAGTAGGTCTGACACCCCTTATAAATTATGACAAATGGACTTGTCCAACATATAGCAATGCAAGAGTCCACTAGTATACAATGGGTTAAATAATAAGTTTTAATGATTCATTGTTATGACATCATTAGTTTTGAAAACTGGGTGGTCCATTTGTCTAGTGGACCTCTACCAAGATTGTTCAAATTATAGCCCTGGGTCCAGAAATGGCCCCACCCTGGGGCCCATCAGTTTTTCATGTGCTTGTATAGGGAAATCCTTTAAAAATCTTCTTCTTTGAAACTGTAGGGCCCAGTCTAGTGGACCTCTACCAAGATTGAGCCACTTTGTCTTTGCTATTTGAGAACAACAAAGCTACAGATCAGCCATATAATCTGATCTTCTGTTTGGTTAATTTAGGTCTTTACATCCCAATCAACACTATTTAGGTCATTTTGGAGACATTACTTCAAATTTTGTGGGACTTTCACCTGGCATGGAGATGAAATGACATCTCTGGCCCTGCCACCCAAACAAACCAATATGGTTTATATGCAGGGATAGTCCAACGACTGGGCAGGCGTTGACCTTCTTAGTGGTTCACCAGTACTTATGTGCAGTCAGTTTCAGTTCTGCCTGGAAGCACCATGCAGCCCAATCTATTTCTCGAAGCCTAGATGGGTGGGGCCGTCTGTTTGGTCTATTTTCTGATTCTCAAATTTCCAGAGGCATGCTAGTCAGTGTCGCTGAGCAGGTCTGTTTGTGTCTTACCTAAACAGGTCTTCTTATGAGAGAGCTCATAAAAGATGCCAATCACGGCAATAGTCGTCTGCTTTGTCGTCTGCTGGTAAATTTAAAAGTCTTTTTTTGCAAACTATGTGGACCAAGATCAGACTGCTCCTGTAAGAGCAGTCTGATCTGGGTCCACACTGTTTGCCTGTATGCAAAAATATGCTTGAAAAGTTTGCAAGAAGATTCTGCAGACGACAAAAACATATGACATTTTAAGATATAGTTTTCTCGGCAGCTTAAGGGTTAACTCTTAAAACACCACAGAAATTTGTAGAGCAGATGGCAGTTGTTTGTTTTTATTATTATTTTTGAGAAAATAAGGCTTGATATTACTTATGAATTATCTGCTGGCTTGGTATTACATGTGAAATAAATGCTGGGGATGCAAATTATTTTTATCTGAGTGACCTCCCCTGGATTTGTAATCTACATGTAATATCAAGGTTTATTTTCTCTGAATAATGCATTAAATGTATGTAAAATTGACCAGGGGTACCCTATATTACGTGTTTGTTTGTTTGTGTTGAGGTTTTACGTCCCCTTCAACATTATTTAGGTCATATTGGAGACGTTGTCTTTCAATATCGTGGGTCTTTAACCCAACACTGAGATTAAATGATATCTCAAGCCCGCCGAAAGAAATCACAAGGGTTTAAGAAGCGGTCCAACTCGCAGCACTTTTCCTGAGCATGTTTTTAGGGTTTACCTTAAAAATCCTAAAAATCTGGACCATTCAGATCTTGCTGTAATCCTCCAAAAATTTTAACAAATTTGTTTTACAATCCAGCAAGGAGTCCAAGAAGTACAGATGGAATGTCAAACAGTGCAGACCCAGATCAGACTGCTCCTGAAGGAGTCCAAAGAGTGTCTGATCTGGGTCAGCACTGTTTGCTTAGGTCTGTCTGTCCCAACACATAGGATCATTACGATAATAGAAATTTTCAATGACAGATTGATATTGAAGTTATTGTAAGCTGAAACTGGACCATATTTCTATTTCTTCTAATACATTTCAATAATACCAGACTGCTAAAGAATATAATCCATCAATATTTAATCATCAGCATTGATTGGCGAAATTATTAAGTGACAGATCTGGACCAAATGTTAGCCCTTAAGTCACCGAGAAAAACTACATATGAAAATGTCGTCTGCTAGTATGCCGTCTGCTAATTTTTAAATTTTTTTTTAGCAAACTTTTTAAAAATATTTTTGCATATAAGCAAACAGTAAATTACTTTTAAGGTAACCGCAGATGACAATAGTCATGAGTGGCATTTTATGGGTCAGTAAAAAGTGAGTAGCAATGTCCACGAAAGGTTGTTAGGATATATTTGTGCTCTGTCCCAACAAAAGCTGTCTTCAGGGTGGGCATCCAGGTAAGACACAAATCAGCCTGTTCAGCTACACAGACTAGTAAGAGTCTTGATTTGTTTGTTTGTTTGATTTGAGGTTTAACATCCCCGTCAACACGGTATAGGTCATTTTTGGAGATGTTGCTTCCAATTTTGTGGGACTTTTACCAGACACTGAGATGAAATGACATCTCAAGCCCTGTCGCCCAATGAAACCAATAGGGTTTATAAGCATGGTTTACTTGCACAGCTTTGCATGGACAGGATAAGATTCTTTAAGTAGTTTACCAGTACTTGTGTTCAGCCGGTTTCAGCTCTGCGTGGAAGCATCATGCAGCCCATCTATTTCTTCAAGCCCCGATGGGCGGGGGCGAAGCAAGAGTCTTGAAAGAGTCATAGAAAGGGGCCAGTTGTTAAAAACTAACAACTTCATTGGTTAACAAATTGTTAAAATTTTGATAGTTTAATATGGCAATATACTAATATTTTTGCTGAAAAAATGTTAGCAGCTTTTGCAAATGCAAAAGCTGCTCACATTTTTTTCAGCAAAAATAACAAATTTTAGATATTGGACTTGCTAGAACAGTTAACTATTTGATGACTAACAAGCTCGTTAAGCTAATGAGGCTTTGAACAATAGAGGATCTACACAGGTATTAAAAATTGTCAAATACCAGCAAACAGTGATGTTGGAGACGTTGCTTCCAATTTTGTGGCACTTTTATCAGATATTGAGATGAAATGACATCTCAAGCCCTGTCACCCAATGAAGCCAAAAGGCTTTTATGCATTGGACAGTTTGACTTACACCACGTTGCCTGGACAGGTTTAGTCTTTCTAAGTGGTTTACCAGTACTCTTGTTGTCAGTTCAAGCTCTGCGTGGAAGCACCATGCAGCCCAGTCTATTTCTCTAAGCCCCGATGGGTGGGGGCTTAGAGAAATAATGTAAAAGGTTTGTTCAAATGACATGATCCTGTATCAGTGCTGATACAGTACAGTTTCACTAGAAGTTTTCTCCTAAATCTTCTGCTGAACCAGGATATGCATTTCCTTTGCAAACAGTGTAGATACTGATCAGATGGCTTCTGAAGAAGCCATCTGATCAGTTTCTACACAGTTTGACATTCAGACTGTGAACTTGTAGAAACAAATTACACCGTTGGTGTAATCTGATTGGATGAAATGCTGTAATAGGACTGGCTAAATTAATTCATTCAGCAGGACACAAGCACAATCAAGCCTGTGTCCTTTGCTGTCACAAATTGTGCTTGTGTACAGATCTCTTAACCCTTGTCCTGCTGAATATTCATATATGCCACACCCACTACCAATTATCAACCAATCAGATTACTTGATGCAAACTATTGCAACAAATTCACAATCTGAATGGCAAACAATATAGATCCTGATCAGATGGCTTCATCAGAAGCCATCTGATCTGGATCTACATTGTTTCAAAGATAAGGCATATCCAGGATTAGCAGGACAAGGGTAAATACCAATATCAGTGCAATAAGGCATAAATGCATCCTGGGTACAGTTGAACACTGCCCTTTCAGAAGTACTTTTATTCAGAAAATGCACTTAAATACATGTATCAGATTTTTAAGTGCATGAAGTTCAATGAGGTAGTACAAATTGAAATATTTGTCAGGAATTAATTAGTTTTCTATGAAAATGAATTGATCAGTCCTAAAGTTGTTGCATGACTTGATGTGGAATGATGCTTAAATAAATGGCTATATGCTATCATTTACAGCATCAGAATTATGTATGTTAAGTGGCAGTGGTCCCTTCACTTGTATTATGCTTTTTCAACCAGCAGTAACATTAAAACACAAAATGATCATACGCACAAAATAAAAGCATCACACAAACACTGCTTTACAGGCCAATAAGACGTGTTTAGCTCACCTGAGCCTTTAGGCTCATTACTTATCCGTTGTCCATCCGTTGTCCCTTGTCCATTGTCGGTTCACCATTTTCAAAGATCTTCTCCTCTGAAACCACCATTGTCTGTTCACCATTTCAAAATTATCCGCCTCTGAAAACACCTTGTAATGACATCTCCTCATATAAGGTAAAACCCTTCAGAAATCTGCTTCTCCAGAACCAGTGGGCTGATTTTCATGAAACTAGGTGTGTATCATTGGGGACTTGAGCACATCATAGTTTGTTCAAATGATGTCCCTGGATGGTCTTGACCTATTTAAGGCCCAGGTCAACTTTGGTATGTAGGCTTTTGTATGGGAAAAAGTCAAAACTTTATATTTTTTCAGAAAGTACCTGAAAATTGGCAGATGCAGTCAGCTATATAAGTAATTGAAATTAAAGGGGCTCAAGGTCATTCTGATATGAAGATTTTCTCAGAAATCACAGGGCCATTTATAACAGAATTTCATATGAAAGCGTTTAGGAACAAGGAAATGAAAATTAATTAATACGAGTTTGGTCACATGACCAATATGGCCGATATGCCCTTCAGAAATATTCTTCTCCACACCCAGTGCTTTGAATATCATGAAACTAGATACGTATCATTGGGGACTTCAGCCAGTCATAGTTTGTTCAAATGATGACCTATTTTAGGCCAAGGTCAACTTCGGTCACATAGGCATTAGTGTGGGAAAATGTCATAAATGTGGCCCAAGGTCATTCAGATATGATTTTTTTCTGAGAAACCACTGGACTGTTGGCAACCAAATTTCATACACAAAAGCGTTCAAACTCTGATGAAGTACCTTTCAATGAATCTCTTTGCATCAAGTTAGTTTTACAAGCAAATGTCATTCATCAAAGTAGTCTAAAACTGGATCAAGCAATATACATTGATTGGTCTTATTATGGCAAGCATTCTTTTTTTTCATTTTTAGATCTGTTTGACATTCGAAATGTATTCTGATTGGACAAGGCAGTGTCTACAATGAAATATACACCACTTTGTGTTTTGAATTTATTCCTGTCTTGCAGTTGACTGACAGGATGTAAGGAAATATTGAATGAAACATCAGATCAAAATGAAATGAAGCTCATCAAAGTTTTAACTGATTTGTGTCCACAGGTGTATGAAAGCTTTTAGGAACAGAGAAATGAAAATTAATTATATAATATGACTTTGGTCACATGACCAATGTGGCTGCAATGAAACTTGGTATTTAGCATTTGAGTCTCCGGCCCATCATTGTTTGTTCATCTGATGGCTCTGCCATGGCCCTGATCCAATTAACATCAAGGTCAAAATTGGTTATAACGTCAAGGTCATACTTAGCGGTCGAATGTCAAATACTAACATCAGCATATTTTCAGGCAGGGGCATCCATGTCCTGTCAATGCATTTCTAGTTTAATTATTGAGGGTCACTATTATACATGTTATTGGGAGTTTAAAAACACTTTGCCGCCCCACCCATCGGGGCTTGAAGAAATAGATTGGGCTGCATGATGCTTCCATGCAGAGCTGAAACTGACCACACATGAGTACTGGTAAACTGCTTATAGGGTCTAAGCCTGCCCAGGCAAAGTGGTGCAAATTGGACCATCCATGTTTATAAACCCTGTTGGTTTTATTGGGCGGCAAGGCTTGATATATCATTTCTTCTCAATGTCGGTTAAAGGTCCGACAGATTAGAAGCATTAAATTACCTAAATAGTGTTGAAGGGGATGTTAAACCTCAAATCAAACAAACAAAACCACTATTGCTTGGTTTAGCCCATTTTGTACCAGAAACCCCAAAACAGGTAGTTAGCAAACAGTGCAGGCCCAGATCAGATGCCGCAGAACCCGGTGTCTGATCAGGTCATACACTGTTTGCCAAAAGTTAAGCCATTTTCAATATAAATTTTGAAGAAAACACAACCTCACACCCCTAAATTTTGAAATGGACTCGTGCTATATATAAGGAGGAAGATTCCACTTGGTACTAAAAGGGTTAGATTCTATTATATTTTGACTATTTACTGTATACTTAGTGTATTTGTTTTTTTCGCTGTTATCAGCTGAAGCATCAACATCCTACTTATTGTTTCTCAAACATTCCAACATACCATGTGTTAATCAGTGTATACATTATTTTTTTCTTGACACAAGAAAACCTTAATTCAACCCTTATCCTGCTGAATAAATTAATTTAGCCATACTCATTTCTGACTACATGTATCAGCCAATCAAATCACTTGATATAATGTATTTGTTCAATTCACAAACTGCATGAAAAACAGTGTTGATCCAGATTCACAAACTGCATGCAAAACAGTGTAGATCCAGATCAGATGGCTTCCATTTATTTTAAGCCCCCGTCCATAGGGGCTTGAAGAAATATATGGGCTGCATGATGCTTCCACGCAGAGCTGAATCCGGCCCGCACACTAGTACTGGTAAACCCCTTAGAGGATCTAAGCCTGTCCAGGAACCGCGGTGCGAGGCGGGCCGTCCATGCTAATAAACCCTATTGGTTTCATTGGGCGACAGGGCTTGAGATGTCATTTCATCTCAATGTCGGGTAAAAGTCCCACAAAATTGGAAGCAACGTCTCCATATGACCTTTACAGTGTTGACGGGGACGTTAAACCTCAAATCAACCAACCAATCAGAAGCCATTTGATCTGGATCTACTTTTTTTTTTGCAATGGTAGGGATTCTTGTGTTCAGCAGGTCAAGGATTAACCCATTGTATACTAGTGGACTCTTCCATTGCTATATGTTGGACAAGTCCATTTGTCATATAAGGGGTGTCAGGCCTATTTTTTTCATTTTTTTTCTGTTTTTGAGGGAAAAGTCTGTTAGGAAATAGTGCAGGCCCTGATCAGACGCCGCTGCTTCAAACATGTAATTTGGTTGCTCTTCAGAAGCACCTCAATGAGGTTGTTAGTATCCATAGCATATATGTTTTTGATTGATTGACTGTGTTAATTGGGGTCTGTTGAAAGGGAGAAAAGATATAGAGGATCTTACATGAGCGTTCATGTATTATTGAATTTATTAAACGAGTTAAGGAAAAGGGATAAAATGCGAGGCTTTGCCGAGCATTTTATCCCTTTTCCTCAACGAGTTTAATAAATTCAATAATACATGAGCACGAATGAAAGATTCTATTTATCATATGACATTTAAAACGCATTTTATTCACGATTGTTTGAAAAAATATCAATATTCCGCCATTATTAAACGCGACGTTGTTAAGGACGTCGTACATGTAACGTTACGGGATGTATCTAGCTAATTTGCATATTTAATCCACTAGTGGATTATCAAAAATATTACATGGTGTTATTACACGCTCAGACGCCATGTCATGTGATAAATAGAGATAGTAGAGGAGATGAAAGAGAAGGGACAGGGAAGAAAGAGGAAAAATAATGAAGTGAAGAAACAGAAGAAATAACAGCTTTCCCCTTCCCAGCTAGCACAAAGTAGCGGGCCAACGTTGGGCCGACAGCGATGACACGTCGTATCGCTTTCGGCCCAACGTTGGCCCGACATGATTTGCTGGCTGGGTTCTTCCCTTACTTGCTGCAAGGAAAGCATGTTTTAATACCCAACTGTTAAGGCAATATCGTGAGGTGAGTCACATGACAACTTCGACTCACCCAATCAATCCCTATCTGTTTTTGAGCAGAAATGGGAAGGTACTGTTAAATCTTGGAAACCCACATTTCTTTAGGGTGCTCAGAACACCTGAATGGCTCATGACTGCTCCTGAATATGGCATTTTTTTTTCTGATGAAAATTTGGGACATTTTTTCTGTTTATACCATACTCAAACTTAGCCTGTGGGTGCTTAATAGAATTTTCTTATTCCCAATGTTTCTCTTCTGGAGCAGTTACTCAGGAAATGGCAAGTTACTGAAAACATACTTCTTGTACACCAGACAAGGAAATCCTGGACGTAACCTTGGGATAGAAATTCTTATCCTTCCCAGGTTATCCTGCCTAGGGATAGGATAAAAATTGAGAATTTTCATGTGTTTAACGTGCACTGGTTGAATAAAACTTCACATATGCAGTTGTTTAGTTTGATTTTGAGGTCACTGTTCATGTACTGTATATATAGACGTCAAATATGGCACATTATTATCATCAAAATATGTTGCAGTGACTGCATGATAAAATCTCAAATATGCAAGGTATGCAAGAAAAAAAATCTTACATGGGTATGAGGGGTAGATAGAAAAATCCACACCTCAGAATCACTGTCCGGTGTCATGAGGCAAGCTTCCTGATGCCAGACAGTGACCCCGGGGACAGATTTTTCTATCCACCCCCCATACCCATGTAAGATTCTTATAATCTTCAGCCATTCAATGAAGAGAAAGAGTTAGTGACATGAAGGCACAAAACAATACACGCATCCACACACAAATCCAATAAACATATATAAAATCAAAGTGCCAAAGGCACTGAAATGACAGATTCTATGAGAAAATCAAAACACTGTGAAAACTTACAGACAACCTTTCTAAAAAGATCTTAAAATTAAGAAAAGTAGTTCTGCAAATATCATTGTATGATATGTTTGCAGATGTCTATTCACCGGTGGTATCATGAAATGCCATTCGATGTTTCAAATTTTGGAAAGAAACTATTTACGTTTTCAAAACCAAACATTAAAATTCAAGTTTTAACAATACTACTGCCAATTAGTAACATTTTTGTCTGGTCGGTTGTGGATACCTTCACCCAAAAGATACTCTATTTTTCACAAAGAGATAGGAGGAGAAAGGCTGGGCAGTCAAGTACATGAATTCCATTGGCTTGAAGACATTTTTGAGTAAGAACAGCACTACATGTATAAACCCGCGCGTAATCCTGCTGGATTAGATATCCCGGATTCTGAGCGTAAACAAATAAATGGAACCACGTGAGGCTGACCCACTTGATTGATGTAACGTCTCGCTGTTCAGTTAACGTCTCAGCCATGATCTTGAATGTTCTTAATGTCGCTAGCTACATGCAATAGCTCGACATACCATTTCGCTTATTCCATCCGATATGTCATGCTCTATTTCGCACGCGTCGCCTCGGCATACCTTACACCTATATGTCGAAACATCCCGAAACGACAGTCGGCGTGATTCACGCTGAAGTGCGATGTGTCACAGAAATGCATATCACGCGAGTCACTTAGACGCCAATATACATGTACGTATTTCATGCACCAGCGTAAGTGTTCCGTACTGTGTCGACGTCTTAATTTTGGTCACGACAGGGACGTCTAACTCTCAAAAGTGCATCGCATAAGGGCGACGAATAGTGTCAGTGCTTATTAGTCGGTAGTTGAAACCCTTTGTTTATCTACAGGTACAGTGTAGCAGATGCCGGCGGAAATCTGCTTCGCATATGCGTCTGTCTGATGAATCGATCTTGACATACTGACGTCGGTCTTCCGCTACGTCGACGTCCACTAGCGTCGTCTGTTGATAGTAAGATGTCGCTCCAACAGACAAATAGATCACACACGTGGCACCCAAAATCAGAGTCAACTCCATCCGCTTTCCGATCAGCCTCTAACTGTCCATTAGAAGCCTCCGTGGTGTAGTGGTTATGCTACTCCCCTTGTAAACCAGGGATCGCAGGATCGATCCCGGGCTTCTCCAGACTTTCGGATGTGTCTTTAAACCGAGGTATCGTCTCCGTATGACCTTAGCTGTTGGTGGGACGTAAAACTCAAACACTCACTCACTCACTCACTCACTCAAACTGTCCAGGGTTTAATGAAAAATGTTGCAATACGTTCTCACTTGTGCTTTTTGAGAACAAAATACAATTTCTTCTTTTCTAGGCATGACCTTACATCACACATCAAAAGTTTGATCCTGAACATGTGGTTTCTATCAGTGCTGGTGTGAAGGTGGTACACAGGATCGTTGGTGCCCGCCCATCGTGGCTTAAAGAAATAGATGGGCTGCATGATGTTTCCACGCAGAGCTGAAACCGACCTGCCCACGAGTACTGGTAATCTGCTTAGAGGATCTAAGCCTGCCCAGGCAAAGAGGTGCAAGTCGGACCGTCCATGCATATAAACCCTATTGGTTTCACTCGGCAACGTCTCCAAAATGCCTATACAGTGTTGACGGGGACGTTAAACCTCAAATCAAACAAAACAAAACACAGGATCGTGGCCTGACTGGTAACCATACGTCACGGTTGATTGATTTAACCTTTTTAGCTTAAGGGCATGGTGCTGAAGCGTGTTGTAATCATGCAATCGTTTGGTTTCAAAATCAAAGCACCGAAAGTGTTGGTGGGATGTAGGTTGGGGTAAAAGTCCTGGGCTGAGATTGAACTGTTTAATTTAACTCTGAAATTCCAAACAAATAGTGAAGATTTTGATAAGATGCGCGTTCTGCAGCGTCCGAACTTGGTCTACACTGTTTGCCAAGCTCACCCTATGATTCCAGGATGACCCTCTTCAGTCTTATGGAATACCCTGATCTCACTGCCGCTATTTTCTGCAAGAAAAAGGTTACTCTGAGAAGTCAGTGATAGTCACGTAGACGTTAGCTCTGAATCGCTTTTTTATTAGTAACTTCGGGTCGAATGCCAAACAATCAACCCAAACATAGCCGGGTCGTTTGTCAGTCTTGGGTACATGTAAGTGTTATCTGTAAAATCTTCACTTGAATAAAACGTTCGATCTGGCAAACAATGTAGACTAAGATCAAACGCCACAGAACACGGTGCTGATCTTGTTCTACATTTTTTGCATCAGTTACTAAAATCCGTTAAGTTTAAACGGATCAGTCCAAGTCCTCGTTCATGACCAGCCTGCATTTAGAGACAATCGGCATGAGTATTGTCAGTGCTTTGATTTATTCCCTGCCTTGAGTTTCTGGAGTGTACTCTTCCATCACTGAAGTTGGGCTCGTCCATTCTGCTAAATATGGCACGTAGAATTATATCGCAGGATCTACACTGTTTGCATAGGTATCTGTACCATATTCCAGGGTTGAAAGGGACAACCTTTCTCGCAAAGTCTGATATACACCTAGTTGTAACTAACGTAGACTTGACCTCGAATGTTTGAAAACCCATTAATATTCTGGTCTGCAGCTGACTGGCTGGTCTTTAAGGATTAAATATTGACAGCACTGTTAGAAAACAGTGTAAAACCTGAGCAGACGTCTGAGTAGGTGCCGCATTGATCTAAGTATACAGTCTCGCATGATGCAGCTGATTCATATGAAATGCTGAATCTATTCTCGGAAAGGTAAGATAAAATCGTCAAGTCGTCTGCTTCAAAAGTTTGTATTGCGATTATAGGATGTACAATTTTGATAACTGCGCCTAACCGGACTACATTTTTGTGTGGACTCATATTTCTTTGGCGGTCAAAGCCGGAAGAAAGTCGTAAGAAAGCCGGAACTACTTTACAACACGCAGGATAGCTAGAGATGACAGACAGATTGAATCTGTCATTAAAAACTGCATTGACACACAAATTCAATAAACATTATACAGTATGTAAGCACGGCTGCCTTGATACTATAAACCCACTTTTCCCAATGTAAAGATAAAAGTTAACCCATAAAATGCCAATCATGACTATTGTTATCTGCTTTGCCATCTGCCAGTTTCCTTAGAAGTATTTTTTTGCAAACAGTGTGGACCCATGTAGGTGCAGTCTGTTCTGGGCCCATACTGTTTGCCTTTATGCAAAAAATATTTTTAAAAAATTTGCAAAAAAAAAAAAATCACCAGATGACATAAGCAGACAATATTTTCAGATGTAGTTTTTCTCGGTGTCTTAAGGGTTCAGACACATAAAAAAAATCTGACAGAATGAGATGAAATTTTTGCACATTTGTATGGTATGGACAGTATAATGGTAAAACAGGAGCTGTTTTTGTCTAAGATAAGAGAAGAAAAACAAAACCTGTTATCTAAACTTGTTCAGACATCCTTTTATCATTATCCCCAATTATTTTGACATTTTGACATTCATCATAGGTAAACACAGCAGGGAGGTGGTTCAAGTCTATTTCTGATAGCAGTATAAACATGATTAGGTTAGATTATTTCTTCATATACAGGGGAATTGTAGTACTCATAGTCCCATTTTTAATGACAGATTCTTTCTGTCATTCTTCGTCGTGCTGCATGTTTACAATTTTAACGTCCGAACTTCCGGCTTCCACTACTTTTGAAATATGACTCCGCGCAAATAGTCCGTTGTTTGTTGACTTTTCATGCTCGCTGTCTCAAAACTAATTTCTCATGGCATTATTTCCGCATTTTGATTACATGTTTTGTTTCATTTGTAATCAAAATACAAAAATGATCTTTCTTAAATTACAAACAAAACGGGAAAAGTTAATTGAATATGCATAAGGAAAGTTCCCATTTTATACAGACGACCGCATAATGGGTCATTGGCGAATCTTGGAGGCGGCGTCTAACCACGGCCTTCACTGCGGGCTTCACTGTTGTCGAAAGTTAGCCCATTTTTTTCCTAAATTAATTCCTATATTTCTAGCAGACGCCCCTTAATTTTGAACCGGGATTTCGAAATGAAATCTTCGTCAGATAAGTGATAATATTACATTCAGTACAAAATGGGTTATGATTAATTATATTTGTATCAATACGCCATTAAAGTACCTTTGTATATTTTTAGAAAAAAAAAAAAAAAAAAAAAAAAAATATGTATAGAGCTACAATCAGTGCACACCATTTAAGTATCTAGATAAACTTTGAAAAATAAAGAAAATAGACTGTATTTAACTTTTGATTATCGGCCAAGCCGCTTTGTCTGGTCCTGACCCGCACACAACAGTTACAGGCCAGGTTAAGATTTTACCCCTTCAACCCACGAGTTTCTCCAGTTCACTCTTCAGTCACTGAATTTGTACGCGTCCATTCTACACATGTAAATTGTGTGTCTAGTCAATAGTCGTCAATAGCATGTCAAACCATGTAGAACCGAATGCGGTGTATCATTATGAGCCATCTCACCAGGTTCTACACTGTTTGCATCTGTAGGTATCTGTACTTGGCTATAAAGGGCTGAAAGGGTACAGACTCATAACACTTACATGACCTAATTAAATGCGAAGTACGTGACGCTAGAAACTTCACCGTACGGTAGCAAGCCAGCAATAATAAACTCCTAACAGTTATCACTGTCCAATTCTGTTGTATAGGTCTAAATAACTGAATATGTAAGCACAATGTTGTGATAAATAATTAGTCACATGCCGCAAAACTTCAAACATCGCACAAAAAGTGTTTTCCTTTATTGTAGCGCACGACATAAGGCAGGTTCTTGACTAAGCCGCGAAACACATCTCAGTCAACAAGTGTAAGCTTTTACAAGAAAGTTGCGGCTATGTGTTGTCATAAAACTGGCAACTATCTCAGCAGGCACATGACGTAATTGTGACGTCACATCACCAACGTTGTATTGACGTTGATTTGACGTTGCCCTAGCGACGTGTGCCTGCTGGGTAGTCATTTGCCTGTTGTTTTATTTATAATGTCCAAGTAAAATAAAGATGAAAGTGTTTAACAGCCGATTCACCTCAGTTTTGTGAACCAAACTAAAAATCAGCACTCCAGCGCCATTGTCCTTATCGCTTAAGAAAGTAAATCTGAATTGCACGACCCGCAGAAAAGCGACCGACTGAAGTCAGTTGATTTTCTAAGAGTGCCCTAAAATCACCGTGTCATTCTGTCATTCTGTCAGTCTGTCTGTCCGTCCGTAACCCGTTTGTGAAAATTGGTGATAGTGACTTAACCGCTTGGAATATTTAAACAATTTTTGTCATACTGAAAGATATCAATGAGATCTAACCAATGAACTTGCGAAATATTACATTCCATTTAGTATAGCCTCGCCGAGGCGAAAAATGTGAAAATTTTCGAACTGCTTCTCCTCGGAAACTGTTGGACTGTTTGAAGTCAAATTTCATATGAAGCCTCTATGGGATGGGGGAAACCAAAATTTGCTCATGGGGTCCAGGTCACTTGACCAAAATGGCCGCCAAGCCATATATGGTAAAAACCCTTCAAAAATAGTCTTCTCCAGAACCACTGGGCAGATTTCCACGAAACTTGATAAATAGCATCTGGGACGTTGGCCCATCATAAATTGCTAAAATGGTGACCCTGGGTTGATCTTGACCTTCTTTGTGCCTAGGTCAAACTTTGACACATATGCTTTTGTATTGGAAAAGTGAGAATGCATTTTATCCTGCAAACCATTCAGAATACAGTACTAAAGTATAAGATATATTTTTGCTCCTTACGATAAGGCGCATTTATTGGGGGAGCCGTTTTAGGTCCAGGTCACATGACCAAAATGGCTGCCATACCCATATATGGTTACACTCATAAAGCTAAAAGCATCCGGCGGGTCGTGCACTTCAGCTGAAGCACTGGTTTTTCACAGAATCTGTCATTTCAGTGCCTTTTGGTGCTTTGATTATTTTGGCAAATAAAAATCCACTACCCAGAGTGTTCTTATTTCTGTGGTATATTGCATATTATCATACCCTGTCAGCACCAATTATACTGATTAGCCATTAGAGTGTCCCTCTTTTCCCAAAATTTTAAAAATCTTACGTTGTCATCTCTTTGGATGCCTGAATGATTGCCATTTTTCTTCAGTTTACCGATGTTTCCCTAAGCAGACAGACTTTGATTTTATGGTATAACTAGCACAACAAATATTTTCTGTTTTGCCATATATCTGGGAAGAAATTGCTGTATCCTGCTGCTTATTGGCTATATCCCACTTCTGACACCAAAAGGTTTTCTTTTGCAGCAGGGTGCCTAAAATATTTTACCTGACAGCTTTTTGCCCTGAGTATACCACATTGCTTCCAAACTGCTGCATATTGTATCTGATTTTTGACAGGAAGCTTTGAAATGGTCACATTATCCAAGTTATAAGACCAGTTTTATTGTCCCAGATATCCATTAGTTTTTGGAATTTTTTATCATAAAAAACTTTCAGAAACAAGATTTAGGCTGTATGCACAAGACTGTTTTGTCAGATTTAACTCAGGTATTTGTAAGCACATTCATTGCAGGACCTCTGCTGGGATATTTTTCCAAAATAGAAGTGAAGGCAATGATCAGGAATCAATACAATTAACCTGCAGCTCCCATCAGAGACCCCAAAGGGAAAGAAACACAAACATGAAATGGAAACATCAATAGCAAAAAGCCAAATGGACAGTTTCTTGCCCACAAAATGGCCAATTGGCTCTCCAAAACAAAAAAATATATAAGCAATACACACACTCAAAGACAAACCAGCCATAACAAAAAATAAACCACGACAGAAGAACCACCTTGGAACGGTCAGTGAAACGAATTCCACTGGGGGGCTTAAATCTATTTTATGCAGCTGCAATCCTCGCCCTTACTTCCATCACGATTTAGACAAATAATTTTTCAGTCCGCATGAAGGCCTCCTACCTCATCAGTGCAACATCTCCGAGAACACAAAAATCATTCAACCACAGAGATGAAACAACAGTGAGGACTCGACAGCAAGAAACCACTGAAATGCTGGAGCAAAAGAAAACAAACAAATAGACTTACTATAATATGCATTGGTCCAGCCTGAGAAAAATGTCCACATGATCAGTCTGATCAATTTTGTCTGTGTCAAATTTGATAAGATTGATCTTGTGCTCACCCATCACATAACTGTCAACATGTAAGGACATGTTTATGTATTTTACATCTGTGTGTTTTACATGCAAACCCTTGCATGGTCTTTTTTTTTGGTCTGCACAACATCCAGGTGGTTTAGGGAATACATGTATGTAGTAAATTTCTGTTCTGTTCAAGATGTGAGCGGGTTGTTCTCACAACATGACCAATTTCAGTATGTTTTCTTGCAACTATTGATTCATTGCAGGATCTCTGCTGGGATAATTTAAAAGTGTCTGATACTAATTTGAATGAGAATTAATAGATTTCCCCTAAATCTGGCATTTGATTATGGCAAACATAATGGAGATAGACTAGACAATTAATGTTTGTCCACTCCGCTCAATTTGTCAGCTGAATGTTCCCGGACAGACTGTCTTTGACCCATGGCTCTTGAAGATGTGTAACAGCTGGTTACAACTGAGTGTAGGATATCAACATCAGTACAAGAACATGTCAATGCTTTTCAAAAAAACTTGTCATCTAATGCAGCATCTTTGAATGTAACACCCCAAAGTAGGTCCTTTTGCATTAGCAGGTTACATGCCTGAATTGCAAACAGCCAACAGAATGGTAAATTTTAAGACATCAACATGTGCAGCTTTATAATAATAAGCATCTTGATTGCACCAAGCTTACAATACAAACTACTGTACAGTTTTATCACCAGACTGCATTTTCCACTTTGTCACCATCTAGTGCGGATGAAAAATAGAAGTGAAAGCAATGATCAGGAATCGATACAATGAACACACCTCCCATCAGAGACACCAAAGCGAAAGAAACACGAGCATGAAATAACTGGACCCTAATGGAAACATCACTAGTGGGAAGCCAAAATGGCAGATACTTTCTCACAAAATGGCAATTTGGCTATCCAAAACAAAAACACACAAGTGACACACATATTCAGAGATGAACTATAACAAAAACAAACCGCGACAGAAGAACTGGCTGAGAGTGGTCAGTGAAAAGTATTTTACTGTGGGGCTTAAATCAATTTTACATGGCCACAATCTTTGCCCTTGCTTATGTCATGGCTTAGACAAATAGTTTATTCAGTCTGCATGAAGGCTTCCAAACTCATCAGTGATACATCTCCGAGAACATAGAAATCAAACAATTACAGAGATGAAACAACAGTGAGGGCTCGACAGCATGAAACAACTGAAATACTGGAGACAAAGGAAACCAACATTTAGACTCTGGCGAGTCCAGCCAAAGACAGAGCATCAGATACCAACCATCATTACCTAAAATTAAATTTTAAATAAGCATTTGCCCTGGAACCGTCATACAATCTGAAGCCCGACCTGCAAGTAAAGAGGGAAACAAAGTTATCAACGGTGACTGAGTTAACTGCCATCCTTGCTGTCTGCCATATAACATTTATGTACCCAATATTTTTATATCGAAGAATTATTTTACGAAATTGGGTACATAAGTCATTGCAAGCATATAGTTTTCTATAGTAATATACTAAGTCACCATAAAACTTGGGTTCTGATGGGCCTTATTGCAGAAGAGACATTGAATTGAATGGCATCTATAAAACTTAGAAAAAGGCTTTATGTACATGTAGTTTATGATACCGATAATCCTGATTAAGAAGTTTAGCAGTTAATCGATTTATTAAAAGTGTCGAAGTCAGTAACATGACTAGACACTCTGGCAAATCAAATTGATTGCAAAATATAAACACCATAGGAGGATCATTAACATCCAAGAATCTCAAAATCAAAATCATTGCATTGATCATAAATATTGCAAGAAACAAACCCATCTACAAATAAATGGTTTTGGTATCAGAAGAATCTGCTTTATTTAACTGAAGTTCTGGGGGGTAAATTTAGCTATTTTGTAGCAGTTCAAACCTTCATAATTTGTAAAATTACACTGGATAAAAACTATTGGATGTGTTTAGCCAAAGCACCTAGAATTCTCACAGCTGCAAAACTGAAGCATGCTTCATTGGCTTTGAAATCTAGACCTCAGGAGATGTCAAATAACATACTTTTTTAGCTCACCCTCCCACTTTGTATCGCTAGAGAGCACCACTTGAGACAATGGTCCTTGTCAATATTACCTGTTATCCCAGTTTCTGGGTTGATTTATAAACATTCTGGGTTTATCAATCGACACAAAGTTACAATGCATAGAGGTCTTCAGTGCATAAGTCCACGTGACAGTCACTGATTTGTAGGAAATCCGGATAGCAGTTATTTATAGAAAATTGACACTCTATTCTTATCCATACTTAAGAGTGTTATCTATAGAGTCTGTATTGGAATCATGGGTTGGGCTTTGTCAGCAGTATAGAACCATATTAGACACAAGAGTTCTGTGGCATCTGATCATGGTCTACACTTTTTGGGTTAAAAACTAAAAGTTAAAGGTTAAACTAAACAGTTTTAGTCTCAAGTCTCAGTCAAGAACTATTTTCCCAGCCTACACTCAGTGATAATCGACCCACCAGTACTCTCTGTGCTTTGATTCAATATCTAATTAGTTAAACAAAACTCCGGGACTATTTTTCCAGCCTACACATGGAGACAATTGGAGACACTCGGCCCACCAGTGCTGACACACTGTTTTGATTGTTCTAGCTGTTCTTTGTCTTGTGAATGACAGGCAGTTTGATCCTCTCATTAGAAAATGAGCCGCGCCAAGCGAATTTGTGTCTTCGAGCATTCCGCCATGACAAATTTTAACTGCGCATGCCCAGCCATTCAGAGGGGCCAGGGATATGGCTTTCTGTCTGAAGGTTCCTCTTGATTCACTGCTTGTATGAGCGAGCAGCGAAGGTTCTGGCGAGACTGCGCGGATGCGCAGGCTCGCCTGAACCTTCGCTGCCTGCATAGGCGACAAGTACCAAAATCGCTTGACGGGGCCCAAATATGCATAGTAAAAGTGCTATGAATCCATTTTGCGTCTGCTGCATAAAAAATATATATATTGTCGATAATGTAACAGCTTCATAGACAGAATATTATCTATTGTCTCAATAAAGGTTTTAAGCAGAGGATGGATGCTTTTAATGTAGTTTATTAGATAAATAATGTTGCAGATCCGTGGAGTATTAAAACATGCATGCTATTGCCTGACTTTTAAAGAACCATGTCAAATTTCAGAGCAGATGGCAATGCTATTTCTTTAAATTATTATTCAGGGAGAATAAGGAATTTATCCCATTTTGTACCAGAAACCCCAAAACGGGTACCCTGGCAAACAGTGCAGGCCGAGATCAGACGAGGCGTCTGATCAGGGCCTACACTATTTGCAAAAAGTTCATCCATTTTTCAAATAAATTTTGCATAAATAACAACCCGACACCCCTAAATTTTGAAATGGACTCCTTGGTACAAAAAGGGTTAACGGTTAAGTAAAATGGTTTGAGTGAGTGTAAGTCTCTGTCCAGGACCGTTATTCAGTCTACATTTAGAGACAGTCAACCAAACATATACTAAATCAGTATTGATAGTCAGCCCACCAGTGTTGTTTGCTTGTTTTGCAACAGACATTGATTGTTGGTGCAGTACAGTGAGATGATTGTCCCCACCCATCTGGGCTTTGAGAAATAGATTTGGGCTGCATGGTGCTTCCACGCAGAGCTGAAACTGACCTCACATGAGCCCAGGCAAAGTGGTGCAAGTCAGACTGTCCGATGCATGTCTCATTGGGTGGCCTGGATTGAGATGCAATTTCATCTCAATGTCGGGTAAAAGTCCCACAAAATTGGAGACTACATCTCCAAAAAGACCTAAATAGTGTTGATGGGGACATTAAACCTCAATGAAACAAACAAATGGCTATGCCTCTTTCCAAAACTCTGTTGTAATGAGTAGCATCTCTGTTTATAGCCCCGCTTTGAAAAAGTGGGGCTATATTGGATTTGCCATGTCCTTCTGTCATTCCGTGATTCTGTTAATTTGTGTTGGCTCCATAACTTTGTATCTGCTTAACATATTTTCATGAAACTTCACACAAATGTTAAACACCATAAGACAATGTGCAGAGCGAAGGAATTATAACTGTGGATTGCCTACTTTTGGAGTTATTGCCCTTTGAACATTTTCCGTAATTCCGTAATTCCGTGATTCCGTTAATTTGTGTTGGCTCCATAACTTTGTATCTGCTTAACATATTTTCATGAAACTTCACACAAATGTTAAACACCATAAGACAATGTGCAGAGCGAAGGAATTATAACTGTGGATTGCCTACTTTTGGAGTTATTGCCCTTTGAACATTGAAAAATGGCAATTTTAATTGTGTCCGCTTCATAACTCGAAAACCGTTTGAGATATTTTTAGGAAACTTCACACAAATGTTAAGCACTATGAGACGATGTGCAGAGCGCAGGAACCATAACTCTGCATTGCTTATTTTTGGAGTTATTGCCCTTTGAACATTGAAAAATGGCAATTTTAACAGTGTCCGCTTCATAACTCGAAAACCGTTTGAGATAATTTCATGAAACTTCACACAAATGTTAAGCACTATGAGACAATGTGCAGAGCGCAAGAACCATAACTCTGGTTTTCGTATTTTCTGTGTGTCTGTCTGTGTGTCTGTCTGTGTCTGTTAACAATTTTCGTGTCCGCTCCATAACTTTAAAACCCATTCACATATTTTCATGAAACTTCACACAAACATTAAACACCATGAGATGGTGTGCAGAGTGCAGGAACCATAACTCTGGATTGCCTAATTTTTGAGTTATTTCCCTTTGAATATTGAAAAATATCAATTTTAGCCGTCTTTGCTCGATAACTCAAAAACCGTTTGAGATAATTTTATGAAACTTCACACAAATGTAAAGCACCATATTACGTGTGCAGAGCGCAGGAACCCAAACTCTGGATTGTCTACTTTTTCAGTTATAGGCTTTTGAATATTAAAAAATGGCAATTTTAACTATGTCCGCTCCATAACCGTTTCTGATATTTTCATGAAACTTCAAATAAATGAAAAGCACCTTGAGATGATGTGCAGAGTGCAGGAACCATAACTCTGGTTTGCCTACTTTAGGAGTTATTGCCCTTTGAACATTTAAAAAGGCAATTTTGACTGTGTCGGCTCCATAACTCACAAACCATTTGAGATATTTTCATGACACTTCACACAAGTGTAAAGCACCATGAGACAATGTGCAGAGCGCAGGAACCCTGACTCTGATTTGCCTACTTTAGGAGTTATTACCCTTTGAACATTGAAAAATGGAAGATGAAATTTAGTATAAACATGGACATTCTGGTAATGTATCATGCTCATTGAAATGAGGGACAAGGGCTCACAACTCTTAGAGTTTTTCCAGATAATGTAAAATTTTCAACAGTTATTTCTTGTTCATAACTGTTTTCTCTGCAGCTTAAATAACTTTCTTCTCTGACAGCGCTGAAGCGGGGCTATAGTCAGATCCTCTGACAGCTCTAGTTTTGCTGGAAACTCTGAACCATGTTGTAATGAGTAGCATCTCTGTTTATGCTGGAGACTCTGATCACCATGTTGTAATGAGTAGCAACTCTGTTTATGCCTGAGACTCTGAACCATGTTGTAATGAGTAGCATCTCTGTTTATGCATGAGACTCTGAACCATGTTGTAATGAGTAGCATCTCTGTTTATGCAGGAGACTCTGAACCATGTTGTAATGCGTAGCATCTCTGTTTATGCTGTAGACTCTGAATTGTGTTGTAATGAGTAACATCTCTATTTTTGCAGGAGACTTTGAACCATTTTGTAATGGACAGTATCTCTCATTGTGCCAGAGGCTCTGAAGCATGTTGTAATGAGTAAGATCTCTGTTTATGCTGGAGACTGTGAACCATGTTGTAATGAGTAACATCTCTCAGAGTCTGTTTAAGCTGGAGACTCTGATCTATGCTGTAATGAGTAGCTTTTCTGTTTATGCATGAGACTCTGAACCATGTTGTAATATGTTGCATCTCTGTTTATGCTGGTGACTCTGAACCGTGTTATAATGAGTACCACCTCTCCTTATGCTGGAGACTTTGAACCATTTTGTAATGGACAGTGTCTCTCTTTATGATAGACACTCTGAACCATGTTGTATTCAGTAACATCTCTGTTTATGCTGGAGACTCTGAACCATGTTGTAATGAGCAGCATCTCTGTTAATGCAGGAGATTCTGTACCATGCATGTTGTAATCAGTATCATCTTGGTTTATTATGAAGACTCTAAACCATGTTGTAATGAGTAGCATGTCTGTTAATGATTGTGGCTCTGAACCATGTAACATAATAAGTAGCATCTTGGTTTATTCCGAAGAAGCTGAACCATGTTGAATTGAGTAGCATCTTAGTTTATGCTGGAGACTCTGAATCATGTTGTAATGAGTTACATCTCTATGCTGAAGACTCTGAACTATGTTGAAATAAGCAGCATCTCAGTTTATGTTGGGAGACCCTTAACCCTGTTGTAATGAGAAGCATCTCCATATTTGCTGGAGACTCTGAAACATGGTGTAATCAGTTTCACCTCAGTTTATGCTGGAGACTCTGAACCATGTTTAATGAGTAATATCTTGGTATATGGTGGAACCATGTTGTAATGAGTAGCATCCCTGTGGTGCTGGAGACTCTGAACCATGCATGTTGTAATCAGTGCCATCTTAATTTATTCTGAACACCCTTAACCATGTTGTAATGAGTAGCATCTCAGCATATGCTGGAGACTCTTAACCATGTTGTAATGAGAAGCATCTCTGTTTATGCTGGAGACTCTGAACCATGCTGTAATGAGTAGCATCTCTCCTTTATGCTGGAGAATCTGAACCATTTTGTAATAAGAAGCATCTCTGCATATGCTGGAAACTCTGTATATGGTAAAGACTTTGAACAATGCTGTAATGAGTAGCATCTCTGTTCATACTAGAGACTCTGGGCCATATTATCAATATCATCTCAGTTTATGATGAGCAGTTTTATGAGTAGCATCTCTGTTTATGCTGGCGACTCTGAACCACGCTGTGATCACTATCATCTCAGTTTTTAGCTCACCAGAGCCGAAGGCTCCAGGGGAGCTTATAGGATAGGCAGTTGTCCGTCGTCGTCTGCGTCATCGTCGTCTTCGTCAACATTTTCAAACGACATCTCCTCTGAAGCCACTGGGCCGATTCAGCCCAAATTTCATCTGTAGCATCCTAGGGCAGGGGGATTGAAAGTTTGTGTTTTTAATGAAAATCGGCTGATTAGTTTGGTTGCTATGGCAACTTAGAGTTTCCATAGACTTATAATGGGGAAAATAGAAAAATGGCATTTACTGCCAAGCCTCTGCAGATATTTTGACAAAACTTTCATAGAAATGTTCCATAGGCAATCTACTATCTGCCATATGCTTTTAGTCCTTCTGCTCATTTTTATTGGTTGCCATGGAAACCAAAATGCAAAAAATAGACAAAAAATACTTAAATATCATTTCCTCAAAAACCATATGCTCTAGGAGGCTGAGACTTTATGAAAATATTCATCATATTTGCCTTTACAGGTTTTGTGTTTTTTATGAAATTTGGCCTTTTAGTTTTGTTGCTTTGGCAACTTAGAGTTTCCATTGTCTTATAATGGGGAAAACTGAATAATGGCATTTACTGCCAAGTCATTGCAGATATTTTGACAAAACTTACATAAACATATTCCTTGAGTAAACTTCTCTCAGTCATATGCTTTTATGTCAACCTGGGGGTCCCCTAGGGTGTGCCGGGGCCATGCCCCGCCCCCTCCACTTCATAAAATGCCTTATATCTCAGAAACCTTACAGATCCCAACCCCTAAACCATATATATTCTTGTTCCATATGATGAGATGCATTAAGTGACACCAACCTGGGGGTCCCCCGGTATTTGCCGGGGGCCGCCCTGCCCCCTCTATATCATAATATACCATTTATCTCAGAAACCATTCAGATCCCCACCCCTAAACTATATATATTCTTGTTCCTTATGCTAAGATGCATTAAGTGACACCAACCAGGGGTCCCCCGGGATGTGCCTGGGACATGCCCCACCCCCTCCATTTCATAAAATGCCATTTATCTCAGAAAACATTGAGATCCCAACCCCTAAACCATATATATTCGTGTTCCTTATGATAAGATGGACTCAGTGGTTGCCATGGAAACCAAAATGCAAAAGAAAGAAAAAATACTTAAAAATCATCTTCTCAGAAACCATAGGCTGAGACTTTATGAAAATATTCACCATATTTGCCTTTACAGGGTATGTGTTTTTTATGAAATTTGGCCTTTTAGTTTTGTTGCTATGGCAACTTAGAGTTTCCATTGACTTTTAATGGGGAAAACTGAAAAATGGCATTAATTGCCAAGTCATTGCAGATATTTTGACAAAACTTACATAGAAATGTTCCTTGAGTAAACTTCTCTTAGCCGTATGCTTTTATGTCAACCTTGGGGTCCCCTAGGTTGTGCCGGGGCCATGCCCCGCCCCCTCCACTTCATAAAATGCCTTAACTCAGAAACCTTACAGATCCCCACCCCTAAACCATATGTATTCTTGTTCCTTATGATAAGATGCATTAAGTGACACCAACCTGGGGTCCCCCTGGATATGCCGGGGACATGCCCCGACCCCTCCACTTCATAAAAGGCCATTTATCTCAGAAACCATTCAGATCCCCACCCATAAACCGAAAATATTCTTGTTCCTTATGATAAGACGCATTAAGTGACACCAACCTGTGGGTCCCCCGGAATGTGCCGGGGACATACCCAACCCCCTCCACTTCATAAAATGCCATTTATCTCAGAAACCATTGAGATCCCCACCCCTAAACCATATATATTCTCATTCCTTATGATAAGTTGCATTCAGTGACACCAACTTGGGGGTCCCCCAGGATGTGCCGGGACCATGCCCAACCCACTCCAGTTCATAAAAGGTTAAATATTCCAGAAACCTTACAGATCCCCACTCCTAAACCATATATATTCTTGTTCCTTATGATAAGACACATTCAGTGACACCAACCTAGGGGTCACCCAGGGTGCTCCCGGGCCATACTTCACTCCTTGACTTCACAAAAGATCATATATCTGAGAAACTGTTCAGAGCCCCACCCCTAAACCATATATATTCTTGTTCCTTATGATAAGACGCAATCAGTGACACCAGCATGCGATCCACCCGGGGTGCTATGGGCCATGCCCCACCCCTTTACTTCATTAAAATCCATATATCTCAGAAACGATACAGATCCCCACCCCTAAACAATATATATTCTTCCTTATGATAAGATGCATTAAGTGACACCAACCTGGGGGTCCCCCGGGATATGCCAGGGACATGCCCCGACCCCTCCACTTCATAAAAGGCGATTTATCTCAGAAACCATTGAGATCCCCACCCCTAAACCATATATTATTGTTCCTTATGATAACTTGCATTCAATGACACCAACTTTGGGGTCCCCTGGGATGTACCCCTAAACCAAAAATATTCTTGTTCCTTATGATAAGACCCATTAAGTGACAGCAACCTTTGGGTCCCCTGGAATGTGCCGGGGACATACCCCACCCCCTCCACTTCATAAAATGCCACTTATCTCAGAAACCATTGAGATCCCCACCCCTAAACCATATATATTCTCATTCCTTTTGATAAGTTGCATTCAGTGACACCAACTTGGGGGTCCCCCGGGATGTGCCGGGACCATGCCCAATCCCCTGCACTTCGTAAAAGGCCAAATATTCCAGAAACCTTACAGATACCCACCCCTAAACCATAAACATTCTTGTTCCTTATGATAAGACACATTCAGTGACACCAACCTAGGGGTCACCCATTGTGCGCCCGGGCCATGCTCCACCCCTTGACTTCGCAAAAGACCATATGTCTGAGAAACTGTTCAGAGCCCCACCCCTAAACCATATATATTCTTGTTCCTTATGATAAGACGCAATCAGTGACACCAGCATGCGGGTCCACCCGGGGTGCTATGGGCCATGCCCCACCCCTTTACTTCATTAAAATCCATATATCTCAGAAACGATACAGATCCCCACCCCTAAACAATATATATTCTTGTTCCTTATGATAAGATGCATTAAGCAGGGCTCCATTGGGTCCATGCCCTGATCTCTCTACTTTATAGAACACCTAATATTTCAGATACAGTCCACATGGGTGCTCATTATGGTGTGGGGTTTGTTTGGGAGACTTGGCATAATAAAATCATATCATGTTATAATACATGGCTGCCATTGGGAAGTATCCACCTGAGCTCTGGTTTATGAACTTTTGCTCTTTGGTTTGTTTGCTATGCCAAGTTATGAGTTTCCATTGTCCTATAATGGGGGAAAATTGAAAAATGACATTAATGCCTGTCAAGATATTTTGTCACACTTTCATAGAAATGTTCCTTTAATAATGTTATTTTTGGCCTATTTGTTGCCACAGATGGGAAATTGTCAATTGTCATTCTGTTGTCCTGCAACAACACATTCAAGCGACATCGAATGTAAGGCCACGAGGCTGATTGGGTCCAAATTTCATCTGTAGCATCCTAGGGCACAGGGCTTCCATGGTTAATTAAAATACATTGCTGCCAGTGGGCAGTGGCCCCATGAGCTCTGGTGAGCATTGTGGCCCATGGGCCTCTTGTTTCTGAAGACTTATGAGCGATGTTCTTACGAGTAGCATCTCTGTTTATGCTGGAAACTCTGAGCCATGTTGTAACAAGAAGCATCATGGTTTATGCTAAAAACTATGAACCATGTTGTAATGAGTAGTATTTCTGTTCATGCTGGAGACCCTTAACCATGTTGTAATGAGTAGCATCTCTCTTTATGCTGGAGACTCTGAACCATGCTGTTATGAGTAGCATCTGAGTTTATGCTGAAGACTTTGAACCATGTTGTAATGTGAAACATCTCTGTTTGTGCTGGAGACAATGAACCATGCTGTATTGAGTAGTATTTGTGTTAATACTGGAAACCTTTAGCCATATTGTAATAAGTATCATCTCTATATATGCTGAACCATGTTGTAATAGTGGTATCTGTTTTATGCTGGAGACGCTAAACCATGTTGTTATGAGTAGCATCTTGGTTTATGCTGAAGACTCTGAACCACGCTGTAATGTGTAGCATATCTGTTTATGCTGGAGACTCTGAACTATGTTATAATGAGTATAATCTTGGTTTATGCTGGAGACTCTGAACCATGTTGAAATGTGTAGCATATCTGTTTATGCTGGAGACTCTGAACCATGTTGTAATGAGTAGCATCTGTGTCTATGCTGGAGACTCTGAACCATGTTATAATGAGTATAACCTTGGTTTATGCTGGAGACTCTGAACCATGTTGTAATGAGTAGCATCTGTGTCTATGATGGAGACTCTGAACCATGTTATAATGAGTATAATCTTGGTTTATGCTGGAGACTCTGAACCATGTTGTAATGTGTAGCATATCTGTTTATGCTGGAGACTCTGAACCATGTTGTAATGAGTAGCATCTGTGTCTATGCTGGAGACTCTGAACCATGTTATAATGAGTATAACCTTGGTTTATGCTGGAGACTCTGAACCATGTTGTAATGAGTAGCATCTGTGTCTATGCTGGAGACTCTGAACCATGTTATAATGAGTATAATCTTGGTTTATGCTGGAGACTCTGAACCATGTTGTAATGAGTAGCATGTGTGTCTATGCTGGAGACTCTGAACCATGTTATAATGAGTATAATCTTTGTTTATGCTGGAGACGCTGAACCATGTTGTAATGAGTAGCATCTCTGTTCATGCTGGAGGCTCTGAACCATGTTGAAATGAGTAGCATCTCTGTTTATGTTAGAGACCCTTAACTTTATTGTAATAAGTAGCATCTCTATTTATGCTGAATACCCTAAACCATTTTGTAATAAGTATCATCTTGTTTTATGTTGGAGACCCTTACCTGTGTTGTATTTATGATGAGTAGCATCTCTATTTATGCTGAATGCTTTGGACCCTGTTGTAATGAGTAGCATCTCTGTTTATGCAGGAGACCCTGAACCATGTTGTAAAGAGTAGCATCTCTGTTTATGCAGGAGACTGTGAACCATGTTGTAATGAGTAGCATCTCTGTTTATGCAGGAGACTCTGAACCATGTTGTTATGAGTAGCATCTCTGTTTATGCAGGAGACTGTGAACCATGTTGTAATGAGTAGCATCTCTGTTTATGCAGGAGACTCTGAACCATGTTGTAATGAGTAGCATCTCTGTTTATGCAGGAGACTGTTAACCATGTTGTAATGAGTAGCATCTCTGTTTATGCAGGAGACTCTGAACCATGTTGTAATGAGTAGCATCTCTGTTTATGCAGGAGACTCTGAACAATGTTGTAATGAGTAGCATCTCTGTTTATGCTGGGAACTCTAGTGTTGTAGTAAGTAGCATCTCCGTTGATATGAGTAGCATCTTGGTTTATACTGGAGACTTGACTCTGAACCATGTTGTAATGTGTAGCATCACTCTTTATGCTGAATGCTTTGGATCATGTTGTAATGAGTAGCATCTTGGTTTATACCTGAGACTCTGAATCATGCCATAATGAGTAGCATCTCTGTTTATGCAGGAGACTCTGAACCATGTTGTAATGAGTAGCATCTCCGTTTATGCTGGAGACTCTGAACCATGTTGTAATGAGTAAGTAGTATCTCAGTTTATGCTGGAGACTCTGAACCATGTTGTAATGTGTAGCATCTCTGTATATGCTGGAGACTCTGAACCATGTTGTAATGAGTAGCATCTCTGTTTATGCTGAAGACCCTGAAACATGCTGTAATGAGTAGCATCTTGATTTATGCTGAAGTCTTTGAACCATACTATAATGTGTAGCATCTCTGTTTATGCTGGAGACCCTTAACATTGTTGTAATGAGTAGCATCTCTATTTATGCTGAAGACTCTGAGACATGCTGTAATGAGTGGCATCTTGGCTTATGCTGAAGACTCTGATGTAGCATCTCTGTTTATGCTGGAGACCCTTAACCTTGTTGTAATGATTAGCATCTCTGTCTGAACTAAGTTGTAATGAGTAGCATCTTGGTTTATGCTGGAGACTCTGAACCATGTTGTAATGTGTAGCATCTCTTTTTCTTATTTCTGCTCCAAGACATATGTTGTGGGTACTTGTTAGAACTGCCTCAATTAGGTTCAAGCACCCACACCCTTTGTTTGCAGTATAAATTAGAAAAATATTACCATTTTTCATCAGAAAAGTAGCCGTTTTGGAGATGTGAAAAAATGCATTATGACACATGGGTGTGTTATCCTAATGAAATTTCTAAAAATAACTCAATTTGACACCCCTTAAGTTACTTTTGAAATGGACTGTTGCTTTATATAAGGCAGAAGATTCCATTCAGTCAAATATAAGAATCTTTTATGGGTGTGAGGAATCCAGTCTGAGGATCAGTGTCTAGCATCATGAGGCTTGCCAATTGATGCCGGACTGTGATCCTGAGGCAAAGATTTTCTATCCACCCGTCACACCATGTAAGATTCTTTTCTTGCATACCTTTCATTTCTGGATTTTTATACCCCACCACGATAGTGGCGGGGTATTATGATATACCCTCCGGTGTCCGTCCGTCCGTCCGTCCGTCCGTCCGTCCGCACCATTTCCGATCGATAACTTGAGTAATTTTTAACGAATTTTTTTCAAATTTTGCATACATGTATATATCGGGAATGAGTGGTATGGGATTGTTAATGGGCAAAATCCGTTAACATTTGACAGAGTTATGGCCCTTTTTAGTTCAAAATAAGGGGTTTTGGGGCGTTTCCGATCAATAACTTGAATATTTTTTCACGGATTTTCTTCAAATTTTGTATACACATTGGCATTGGGTATGAGTGGTTTGGGATTGTAAATGGGCAAAATACATTAACATTTAACGGAATTATGGTCGTTAAAAATTCCGATTAAATGGTTTTTGGGGACTTATTCCTTTACTATATGGAATATTTGGATGAAACTGCACTGATGTATAAACGACCATAATAAGCAGGTTTTGTGTTGTGAATACACAAAATGCGTTAACATTTAACGAAAAATTGGTCGTTAACAATTCCCATTAAATAGTTTCTGCGCATTTATTCCTTTAATTTATGAACCATATTGATTATCACTGCCAGTGTAGTGGTTTGAGTGCTGGACTACAAATCCTATTGTTGACTATGAATCTGAGGGGCGTGAGTTCAAATCTCCGTCGAGGAATGGAAATTTTTTTTTTTCGTTTTTTCTTTTTTTTTGTGTGTGTGTGTTTTTCTTTCTTTTTCATTTTGGCAATGAATTTATTTATTTTTTTTTATTTTTTTTAATTTTCCTCATTTTTGTTTTTTCATTCCTTTTTTTTCCCTTTTTTTTTTTCACCCTTTTCTTCTTTTTGTTATACCCCATCACACGATAGTGCTGGGATATTACAATATACCCTCCGGTGTCTGTCCGTCCGTCCGTCCCCACCATTTCCGACCAATAACTGGATTAATTTGTGCTATGAATCTGAGGGGTGTGAGTTCAAACCCCCGTGGAGGAATGGAATTTTCTTTTTTTTTTCCTTTTTTTCTCGTTTTTTCTTTTCTTTTTTTTTCCGTTTATTTTTCTTTTCTTTCTTTTTGCAATGAATTTTTTTTTTTTTTCGTTTTTTTTTTTCTCATTTTTTGTTTTTCATTCCTTTTTTTTACCTTTTTTTTTTTTTTCCTTTTCTTCTTTTTGTTATACCCCATTACACGATAGTGCTGGGATATTATAATATACGCTCCGGTGTCTGTCCATCCGTCTGTCCGTCCGTCCATCCCCACCATTTCCGACCGATAACTTGATTAATTTTTCACATTTTTTTTTCAAATTGTGTCTACATGTTTATATCGGGAATGACTTTTTTTTCTTTTCTTCTTTTTGTTATACCCTATCACACGATAGTGCTGGGGTATTATAATATACCCTCCGGTGTCTGTCCGTTCGTCCGTCCATCCACACCATTTCC
Source organism: Lucinisca nassula (assembly GCA_963580285.1). Lineage (NCBI taxonomy): Eukaryota > Metazoa > Mollusca > Bivalvia > Lucinida > Lucinidae > Lucinisca > Lucinisca nassula. Next base: position 81,256,421 of record OY757011.1, read on the forward strand.
GACCGATAACTTGATTAATTTCTCACAATTTTTTTTGGAGTTTGTGATCAATAACTTAAGAATCTTTTCATGGATTTTCTTCAAATTTTAAAACACTAAAGGACACATATTATTGCCAAGGACAGTCACTCTGCTTTTCTGGTTATTGTATTATCTGCCCTTTTGATATACATGTATGTAGTTCCTTTACTATATTGAATGCCTTAGTGAAGTTTTACAGATAACTATAACACTTAAAAGTACCACTATTATGGGCAAGGCTATAACCATAGTATCTTGCAGTGGTGGGGTATCATGCAGTGTTAGCGTGCTTTTATTATTAATGCAGTCGCTTCAGTTGCCATCGGCCACCATATTTTGATGACAATGGTGTGATGTTTATTGACGTCAAGAAACATGCTGTAATGTCAACTTAACGTCGGTGCACATGAGGTTCTATTCAACCAGGGCATACCAAACACATCAGAATATTTGATTTTTACCCTGTCCCTAGGTAAGAACACCAAGGTAAGAACAGAATTTCTATCCCAGGCTAAAGCCACAGATTTCCTTAACTATAACTGGTGTGCAAGAAAATGGGTTAAAATTAAGGCAGGAGCAGTCTAATGACAGGCCTTGTTAGAAAGTTTATTATGCATTGTAATTAGATAACTTTTTTGTACCAGGAGCATGATGAATGTTGCTTAGATTAAACTATTTCCAATTCAATTAGATAGACAATTAACCTGTATTCTGAAAGCATTTGTTCTTGTTATACATATTAACCCACATCTGACACAAAACAAGTATAGGCCATGCCTACACCCAATCTGAGTCACATTATACCTGTTGACGGCCTCAGTGGCCTAGTGGACAAGAGCGCTAGCTCTTAATCACTAGGTCTGTCACCACTGTAGGTATGAGCCTGGCTCGGGTCACATGTGAGACGCCAAGATCTGCAACGGAAGGTCAGGTGGTTTTTCTCCGGATACTCAGGTTTTCGCCCACCTCTGATTAATGTTCGGCTTGATATGAGTGAAATTACCTGTTGAATTGTGGTTTAACATTCCTTTAGGTATTTTGGAGACATTGATTCCAATTCTGCAGGATTTTTAAAGACATTGAGCTGAAACGACTTCTCAAGGCCTACCATATGTTTGTACTGTAAACATATGTATAGTGACTGATATTAGAAATAAATTAATAAATAAAACTTTCTATGAGAATTTTAGGAATGTTGGATTAATTTCATTTATTGTAAGTTTAACAAAAGCTCTCGTACTTTAACCCATTGCTGGCAGGAAACCCCTGCACTATTTGCTAACAGAATATAAAAAAAAGAAGAAGAAATAAGCCTTCCACCCCTTATATAACAAATGGCCTTGTCCAGCTGGATTAGTAGTTTGGTTCTGAGTCCAGCTGGATTAGTAGTTTGGTTCTGAAGCAGCTGATCAGGGTCTAAACGATTTTTGCAACAATACCTTGACCTGTAGGTGTTGAGGAAAATGGATTTACGTTCAGGGGAGGCAACTCTTTAAAAAAAAAAACAACATTTTGCTTCTGTTTCCGGTCAAGACCTACTCATAAAGGAAAGAATTTGCTCCTATGGAGCAAATTCTTTCCTTTATGAGCAGGTCACATTTTCAAAGGGGTTGATTTTACAGTAGAAAAAGCATCTACAATGTCATAATGGCTGTCTTTGTTGTAAGCTGAAAAGGCTCGCATGTGAGATGCCAAGGTCAGATGGTTTTTCTATGTGTACTCCTGTTTTTACCCACCTCTGATTAACAATCGGCTCCAAATAACTGAAATAATCATGAGAGGGCCCTAAAACCAAAACCGACAGGTGTTTTTTACGTTGTTTTTTTTTTTGTTTGTTTTTTTAAATTGGGTGTTTTCTATTTTCAGAGCTAAATGAATTAGAACACCTACAAGAATCGTGCTGTTCACTACTCCCACTGATGCTCAGTAAGTTACTGTTAATATTTACATATATAACCTGAAAGCACCACAGATAATTGTGGAGCAGATGACAAACTTTTTTTTTTTTAATTTATTTTTCTTATTTATTTTTTAAAGAAATTAACGATCCAGCAATTAGGTAATAGCCCTGCTATTTATTATGCCACACCTGTAGGTTTTGTTTGTTTGTTTGATTTGAGGTTTAACATCCCCATCAACACTGTTTAGGTCATTTTGGAGACATTGCTTCCAATTTTGTGGGACTTTTACCCGACATTGAGATGAAATGACATCTCAAGCCCTGTCACCCAATGAAACCAATAGTGCTTATAAGCATGGACAGTCTGACCCGCAGCGATTTGCCTGGGCAGGCTTAGATCCTCTAAGCGGTTTACCAGTACTGCTCATATATTTTAGAGCAGAAATAAGAAAAATAAGGTTAACCCCTGTAAACCCCAGTTTTACTGTATGAAAGTGGGGTTCAAGACAGTAAAAATTATAGAGGCATGTTTTCGTTATGCAATGGCAACTCTTCCCTGTACCCTGCCCCTTGCTTGTGCTTTACAATAGTTAAAGACCTATAGAGGCTGGTCTTGTCCTGCTCATAAATATTAACCTACACCGTGTTGAGTATTTGATGAACAGAACAGAACAGAACTTTATTGAAGATAAACATAGGCCATATGCAGGTGGTGTAAGAGCATTTTATAAAGACAAGTGTGGCATGTAAAAAAAAAAAAAAAAAAAAAAAACATGTATAAACATAAGCAAATGAAGCAAAAGCATTCCTTTACCAAGCCTATGCAAAATAATAAGATTTTTATGGCCATAAAAATGAAAATTTTCAGATTGGAAATTATGATATTCCTCCCATCCCCACCCCAAACACACTCCATGGGTCCCTTTAGAACAGTCTTAATTAGACAGTTCTAATAAGGCCCAGAGCGGAAACAAGAAAAATAATGTATACCCCAACAAACACCTTTCCTTCCTACATAAAGTGGGGTTTGTCTGGGTCTACAGACTTGTTTAATGTGATGTAAACTGAAAAAAAAAGCAAGAGGACAATAACATGGAAATTTAAGTAACAGAATACTTAATGAGCATTTGAAAATTTCTTAATTTATGATAATTTCTGTAAAACTAGATAGTTTGATAGAAAGATTTTTATTTTCAGTAGATAATGATTCCTTGAATTTAATAATATTGGGATGTTTGTAAAAATATGTTGGTAAAAACTTCTTCCCCTTTGATTTGAAATGATTGCTTACAAAAAGAGATAGTGAAATTCATCACCAATGTCATTTTTCTCACAAAGGATACGCTTCTTATCCTCCAGAGGCGGAAAATTTGATTATGCTTTACTCCTCCTTGGTTTTCAGCTATTTTTATTGTATGATTTCAATTTTTACTTTGAATTCAGAAACAGTATAGACCCTGATCAGCTGGCATTCAAGAAGCTAGCTCTGGCTCTGACTTACAGTTTTCGAAAAAAAGGTTATATCTGAGTTTGACATGGTGAGTGTTAAAATGCTAACACTTTAATATGTGCTGGACATTTTTTTATTCTCAACTCAACATCAGTTTATGTCAGAGTATGCTAAGGATGATGGTTAGGCTTTAATTTCGCCTCATAAACCAGGCGTCATAGGTTTGATTCCAGGCTTCTCCAGACTTTCGGATGAGTCTGTCAGCAGAGGTCCCATCTCCAAATGACCTTAGTTGCTAGTGGGACATAAAACTTAAACACAGACATTGTGATTTCAAATAACTGGTCCATAATTATATCATGGCCCATACTGACAAATATGGTATGCATTTATTATTACAATATAGGAACCCAGCTATTACATTTGGTATGTAATGAACAAGTGTGCTACATAGGGCTATTAACCCACTGTGTACCAGAAACCCCAAAACGGGTACCCTGACAAACAGTGCAGGCCCAGATCAGACACCGCAGAATGCGGCGTCTGATCAGGGCCTACACTGTGTGCTAAAAGTTCCGTCATTTTCCAAATAAATTTTGATGAAAACACAACCTGACACCCCTTAATTTCGAAATGAACTCCTGCTATATATAAGGAGGAAGATTCCATTTGGTACAAAAAGGGTTAACTGATAAGTAGTTCACTATATAATAAGATAATCAGGACTGTATACTAACACAAACACTATAGATTTTGGCTGACAGTGCTGTTTGGAGATCAAATACCATAAGTATGGGAAATTACTGGGGAGTTTTTGCGTGGGCCTATTAGGCCCACGCAGTAAGAATATGGACGAGATTGAAAATTGCCTATGGTAAAACATCAACGTTTGCGAGACGCTTCTCAGCCACGAAATCAAGCACGAAATCAAGCGTTTGCTTCACGTGGATCAATAGATTGGTTCCCTATTAGATTGGTTCCCCTTCGTTATTACCTCTACTAGATTGGTTCCCTTGTCGTTATCTCCGCTACTTTGGTAGACTGCTATCTCATTAGTAGGGACCAGCTGCATAAATGTGTTAATAAATAAAACGGGTTTCCCATTGAACTGTAAATAACCCATTAATGCCAAGCGCTTCACTGTCAGTCGGAAGAATTGTCGTCTGCTCGCTGCATGTATTTTGACAAAAGCAGCAAAACCCCTGACCAGACTGTGCATATGCGCAGGCTGATTTCTGTCTCTACTTTTCTGATTTCTGTCTCTACTTTTCGCAAAATTAGTTCAATATTTCTTTGTGCCTTCTATGGAACGCTAGGCAAATGGGGGTAGTCATTTCCAAAAACGTTCTGGGGTTAATAACCTGAAAATATTAGTTCAGTGCATATACGTTGAATTTATCCATGGGGCTTTTCAAAAATGCAAGGTTTCGCAAGGGTGAATGCAACTTCTTTACTACTGCTATAGCACTGAGTAGATCGATATGTATTTGTTAAAACTGCCTCGTCGAGGCGATTCTAACGAGTATCCATATTATCTAAATCTAAGTTTGGTCTGAAAAGAAGGAATATTTAGCAACAGTATTTTATGGCCCTGATTGATTGATTGAATGATTGATTGATTTAAGGTTTAGCGTTCCCGTCAACACTATAAAGGTCATTTTGGAGACGTTGCTTCCAATTTGCGGGACTTTTACCTTCATCTCAATCCCTGTCGCCCAATGAAACCAATAGAGTTTATTAGCATGGATGGGCCGACTCCCACCGCTTTGCCTGGGCAGGATTAGATTCTCTAAGCTGTTTACCAGTACTCGTGTGCGGGTCGGTTTCAACTCTTTTATGGCCCTGAAAAATCACATTAGTTTGCAAGACTTTCTAACGTAAGAACACACAGAGAAACTAATAAGGACTGAACTAACCGCTTTTATATAGCTAGGTACATTTCCATGTAGAGTTGTGTCTACATAATTGTTTAAGATGTATTGGGTTGATTTGCAGAATTGTTTGCGTAACAGTAACAGCTTAGTAGGGGAAATATCGATCGTCTCTGAGTGTAGGTTGGGAAAATATATCCTGAACTGAGAATTGATCTGTTCGTTGAACCATTAAATTCCAGTATTTAAAGCAAGCAGAGTAGGAGTAGACCTGATCAGACACCGCGGTATGTGGCGTCTGATCAGGTATACACTATTTACCAAAGCCCCCCTGCACGAGCACAGCCCAGAATTTACTTTTTACACTGCACCTCTTAGGTGTATAAACAACCAGTCCCTCGATTTTGTTAATTGTCAATAACAATAAACAGCAGGTGTGAAGTTTCTGTATTAGAGAATGCCTCGTACACGAGCCCAGTCCAGATTTTCTTTGTGTCGATTCCTAAGTCAATACCCCGTACATGAGTCCAGTCTAGATTTTACGTTTTACACAGCCCTCTGATGGCACAGGGAGAAGACTAAACACTGCTGCGTGGGTTTTGTTCATAGCCAGCAATAGTCACGCGGATAAAAACAACCAACAGAAACACTGCATTATAACGTAGATTGTGGGTACTCGTTAAATCGCTTCTTTATAAGAAAAGTATTCAGTGAAAAAAAAATAAAATAAAATAAATGACGTTCTTGGTGTTGTACTGGAAGCATTTTCCTTCAAGACATCGAGGCGGTTCTAACGAGTACCCACAATCTATATTTTAGAACAGAAATAAGAAAAAATAAGGTATACCCCCTGAAACCCCAGTTTTTACTAAATAAAAGTGGGGTTCAAGGGGGTTAAAATTATATAGGCGTGTTTTCGTGATATTTTCCAAATTATTAACGTATCATTTGTTAATGTGTTTATTCGCCTTCTGTATACACATATATCCAATCATCTCAACAGATTTATAATATTTCATTGATAATGCTTAGCCTCATATGCAAGACATATGCACTGATATGTGCTTGAAAAGTTATTACAGGTACATGTATATCTCCTGTTTGAAATACCGAGGGAGGTACATGTAGAACAATCCGATAACGGATTTTTATCCCCCCCCCCCCCCCCCCCCCCCCCCGATGTTTATTAATACCACATTTCAAATAGAAGAAATGAATAATCTCTATACTCTATATTACATGCACTTCCATAGACTTTAAGGACCGAATGGATCTTGAATTTTGGGTCTGAATTTCCGTTCAGTTGACTGTTTACAGCTCATGTTAACGGTTCAATCAGCGTAGTGTTACAGAAGCTGGTTGGAAGAAAAACTGGATGGCCGCCATTTTGAAAGCGCTTTCTACAGTTTTGAACACAAACAGAAGAAACAACGTGTTTCAGTGATAAAACGCATGTCTATGTTTTCTTTTGTTTAAGAGTTGCATCCGACCCAAACGTCACTCATTCTGAACGTCTGTTGATGTCTTCCCAGACACCATTGCAATGACGTCATGAATGACGTCGACGAGACTGAAACTTTCCCGCATTTGAATATAACGGTTTACTGCAAAAGCGGTATCTTGTATCTTGTACATAAAGTAGTTCCAGCTAAAGAGATTTATTTCTCCGGCTAAGAGGAAATATTTCTTCTCAGCAAAAAGGAAAATACCAAGATTATGTCTGGTAGAAATCATAGTATTTCTCTGTTATGCATGTAATATATATAGATTATTCATTCTCCTAGTTGAAATATGGGATTTATAAACCGAGGGAGGTAAAACAATCCGATAAAGAAACGAGTGCGAAGCACGAGTTTCTTTAACGGATTGTTTTACCTCCCGAGGTTTATAAATCCCATATTTCAAATAGGAGAAATGTATAATCTGTATATTACATGCACTTCCATAGAATTTTAGGAGAGTTTGGATCTTGAATTTTGGATCTGAATGCCCGTTCAGTTGACTGTTTACAGCCCATGTAAACGGTTCAATCAGCGAAGTGTTACAGAATCTGGGTGGAAGAACATCTGGATGGGCGCCATTTTGAAAGCGCTTTCTACAGTTTTGAACAAAAATAGAAGAAAAAAAGTGTTTCAGTGATAAAACAAGTAAAACGTTAGATTAAATAAAGCAAAACTTACATCCTAATCAATGGTCATATCCATGTTTCAGCGTTGCATCCGACTCAAACGTCACGCATTCTGAACGTCTGTTGATATTTCTTAGACGCCATTACAATGACGTCATGAATAACGTCGCCGTGATTGAAACTTTCCCGCGTTTGAATAGAACAATTTCACTGCAAAGCGGTATCTCGTATCTTGTACATAAAGTAGTTCCAGCTGAAGGGATTTATTTCCCCGGCTAAGAGGAAATATTTCTTCTTAGCAAAAAGGAAAATACCAAGTTTATGTCTGGTAGAAATCATGGTATTTCTCTGTAATGCATGTAATATAACATTTTATCCAACTCCTCCTTTGCAAACAGTGTAGATCCATCGAATGCTTCTGCTGATCAGGATTCACACTGCCATAGTTTCTCTTCTCTCGCATTTCCTCGCTCAGTCCCACCACTGCATCCCAGCTACTGAATAACAGTGATTCAGTGCAATGTTTTTAAACAAAGTAATTTGTTCATTCTACCTGTTAATGCAGGCCCGTACGCAGGAGTGAAAACCCCCACCCACCCCTCCTGATTTGGAAAATTATCTCAAATTCATGCAGTATTTCACACTCTGCAAATTACCCGGAAGTCGCACCCTCCCCACATTTTATAGAGTCTGCGTACGGACCTGAATCATGTTCTAAAATGAAAATGTTGCTGTATGTAGGGCGAACAGTGCTGGTCCTGATCAGACGCGATTTTCTGTCTATCCAATTTGGGTCTATGCTGTATGTCTAATAACGATACCACCTTTAAAAGTTTTGCTCTAAAATATTCCTAGGTTCTAAGATATGTTTTAAGCAGAAGTGCGAAAAGTAACGTTATATTGTCTTTTTTTTGGTCGGCTCAGCATACATATGTGCAAACGTCCATTTCTTTCTAACAATTTTATTAATAGTATTTTCCGAAAGTCGTCGTGTGAGAGCGCGGGCTTTATTAAGATACTGTTTTTGTTTTCCTTTCATGACGGAGGCAGCCTGGCATTAGCCTGACCTATTTCGTTTGATCCTTAAATGCCAGTATTTAAGCAAACAGTGTAGTCCTGAGCAGCCGGCTGAGCAGACGCCACATTCCGCGCCACATTCTGATCTGGGTATTCAGTGTTTGCGGAACCCAGCACACGATTCCTTACCAGACTCTATAGATAGCTCTGACTTACATGTAACATCGACAAAAATAGCGCGACATTTTCTATTTATAATGATAATATTGGTTCCCCAAATCAGAATCAGTGATTGTCACGTGGGCAACACCATTATTTTTTGATTTGCCTTTTAGTAACTTTGGGTCGATTGTAAAACAATCGACCCAAAAACAGGTGTTGAATCTTTACATTTCTGATACAGGTTTAAAACTACATGTAGTGGCATGTTTTAGAATTCGTCTTCGTTGCCTTATTCTCGATCATTGGAGGTCCGCTAGAACCGCCTCAGTGAAGCCATTCTAAACTTTCTTTTTAATAGAGTTATCTCTGCAATCCCCACTTTTTATTATATAAATCATTGCCTTCTCTTCTACTTAACAGCAGTGCTCACTGCAAGGGTGTTAGTGTAATGTACGCACTATAACAAAATGAAAAGTCCGTGAAATGAACACTCCATCAAACCCACTCTATATAGAGAAAACTGGGGTTATAGGGGTACAAATTATTTTCTTATTTCTGCTCCAAGACATAGGTTGTGTGTAAGAATCGCCTAGCAGAGGTGGACCTAACGAGTGCCCACAATCAATGTTTGCAATATAAATAAGAAAAAAATATCAAGGATTTTCATCTGAAAAGAAGCCATTTTGGAGATGTGAAAGAATGCACTGTGTCGCACGGGTGTATTATCGTAATGTTTTGAGGAATAATATCCCTTGCACACTCCACATTTTCTCTCAATAAAGTAATGTTTGCAGGGGTGTATATTACTATATTTACATTTCCAGTGTAAAGTCTAATGTAAACCTATAGAAAACAATTGCGTTCATACGCCAATGAACGCATCGAATCACATGATTTTCAGTGACGTTAAGTGACGTCATTCTAAACCATTGTTCTCTACGGGCGTTGATGACGTCAACGCTGCTCCGCTCTTTGTAGAAAAACAGCGTGTAAATATTTTTCAGCTTTAACAGTTTGCCCTACAAGATTTTTTTCGCCCATTGATGAGGGGCAAATAATGTAAATATAAAAAATAAACTTAATTTTTCTGCTTTTCACGAAAGTATGAACGACAGTGGATCGAGAGCAAAGTTTACATGAACCCCTTCGGGGTTCATTTACTTTGCACGCGACCAACTGCGTTCATACTTCCATGAACTGCAGAAAAATAAATTTCATTTCTTAATTAACTTTGTAACGTGATGGGAATGTCAAGGAATAAACTTTTTGTTTTTCAGAAAAATACAAGGTCTGCATAAAACCGGTCAGAAAAAGCAGAATGCGGTAAAAATTCATTCCTTTATTATAAGCTGCATTTATAACGATGATTTACATATTAGATGAAAGTAGATTCATGTAGGTATTTGGATTCTTATCCCTGTCGGTGTTGCAGAGTAATTTTCTATAAACAAACGAAGAGAAACCATCAGACAGCTTTACAATTCTGTGATGTATATTCATTGACCTACAGTAGCGCTCGGACAAATCACGTGATCAGCCATCAACTACAATCGTCCGTTTTTAAAATAGAAGTCTGTGTAGCTGTCTACTTCTTTGGGTAAATAAAACATGTAACTGTGTGTAAAACTTTAGGTAAAACATGTAACTAAGACTTCTAGCCCGAGACGCCGTTCTACGCTTTTGGTAAATATGAAACCAAATCTTCGGATTTGAGACATCTGTATATATATAATGTAATAGACAAATGGAGATTGAAGCTGGATACATGTAGTATTCATTTAGCAATGGGCAGAAAAGGTTTGGGAATTCGTAGGCACTAATACTACTAATACATTGAGACTATTCAACCGCATAGGAAAACTGACGTAAAATAAACATTTATATTAGTTTAGCCTAAGTCAGACTTTGAAACAGCTCTCAAACGATGCACAAAATAAGTCATATAATGGACTGAACGGTACAGAGCAGTTAAGTTTAATTTGAAACACTTTCGAATACATGAATGTTTAAACGATTGAAATGTTTTCATTGATTTAGCATTTTATAATGTGCAGATATTCCTGTCATTTGCTTGTTGTTTTTTTCATAAATTACAGAAAAAATGGTGGCTATCTTTTATATTAATCTTCGCGAGAATCCTATCCGCCATTATTATAACCACCCAAGTGAATCATTTTTCGTAGCAGATCCAGTTTTGATAAGTACTTACATTACGTTAAATCTAGCCAAAAGATACTTTTGTGTAAAGACAAAATCTAGTCTATAACAAGAAAATCAAATCAAAATACACCTTCGCATGTAATAAGTTCTATAAAAGGGTTATCCTTTGGAAGCAAGGAATACACCACAGAACTGAAAAATATGGAGTGTACAAGTTTTCTGAGCCAGACTAGCTAGTTTCGGCCAATTAGGCCTCATCAGTGACCCTCAGATATTTTCAAAATTCCACAATGGAATCAATGATCCCAAAGGACAAGAAAATATAATCTACACTGTGATGTAGGGCAGGGAGACGTTTTACCGCCGTCATTCAGTTTAAAGAATTATCTAGAAGCAACTTCTAAAACATTTTTCAATTGTATATGACTGCACATCTCTCACCGAAACATGCTTTATTATTGATTTTGTAACAATGTGATTATTATTGCTAAATAAGAGTACCAATAAGCTATTCTTAAAAATGCTTTGTTTTTCTTTTAATTGCAGACAATTAAAATACTTTAGACAATAAATAGTTTCAATAGTTTTGTATTTATTTATTTGTTCTACAAATAAACAGCTGGTGAACTGATTATTTTATGTGTTTTAAAAATAATCCAAAACCCAAAGTTTAGAAAAATTGCCAGCCCACGTATTGGATTCCTTTTTTGAAGGAAGCCAACTTGTTGTAGTGTTGTCCAATAATAGAGTTTCGTATTTTACCCTCAACTGTAGCAGATGACTGTTGCATTTTTTTTTGTATTTTTTTTTTCAGAGGAAATAAGGCTTGACATTTCATGTTATTCATTATTCGGTTACATCAAGTAAACACGCCTACATAATTTTGACCCCCTTGAACCCCACTCTTGGGTTTACAGGGGTAAACCATATTTTTCTTATTTCTGCTCTAAAATATAGATTGTGGGTACTTGTTAGAACCGCCTCGATGAGGCGGTTCTAACATGTACCCACAATCTATATTTCGAGCAGAAACAACAAAAATATCACAATTTTTCATTGATTAGGTTTACAATGTATTTGTATAGGCATGTTTTTGAAATGTCAGATGACATTCTGTTTCTTTTTTTTTCTAATTTTTTCAGAAAAAAAAAGTCAGCTTATCATTTCATTTTGATCTTCTTGCTGAGTTTGCTCTTAAAAAACATGTCATCTGCTAACTTTGCTTGGTGCTGTAGGGTTTATCTGTCATGCCTGATTGCTTAGAGTAGCAGGTACAGATAACTAGTGAATGAAAGAGGTTGTATTTATCTGTGACATTACCTGTGTGTAAAATATGGATCTTTTAGGTCATGTAAATAAAATACCTATAGAATACCTGTAAAATCTTACGTGCATCTCTGTAATTCAGATTTCACACCAGTTTTATTGTTGTTTTTTGGGAGGATACAAGTTTTTGACCATTCTTTCATTCTGTGATACTGTAGGAATTCAATTATTTATTCTAAATACAACTGTGGAAATTTAATTCCCCTTCCCAGTGTTTGGATAGCAACAATTTAGAAAGAATATATAAGGAAATTTACGCATTGTGGAAAACTACAAGGGACAGGATACATCTTGACAAACAAGGTAGGTTTTATCATCATATTTAGATGAAAACACCTCAACTTATTTACAGACTTGTTATGAAACTTTTATTGCAACATAAAGTTGGATAAGTTTTGTGACGATGTGGCAGTCTTTGCTGGTCACAAGACATATCTGGGATATCTTAATATAAAAGGAAATAGTTGAAGGTTAAGGTTTTCTTCATGGTTTAATGTGTGATAGCTTTCATAATTATGCCCAAAAAATAAATTTAAGGTGCTCATTTGAGTGAGTGAGTGAGTGTTTGGGTTTTAACTCTCACCAACAGCTATGGTCATAGGGAGACGGGACCTTGGTTTAAAGACTCATCCGAAAGTCTGGAGAAGCCCGGGGTCGATCCTGCGAACCCCCGTTTACAAGGTGAGTAGCAAGGTGCTCATTAGAACCACTTCATTTAAGCAGATAAGTTTAGATAATGAATACCCTAATAATTAGGTAAAAGTACAAGCCCTTGACATTTTTCTTGCTACCCCTGTGCCTTGCTTGTATATTCTGCCAATGTAACGGGTAAATAGATATGCTTGAAGTCATGGAGTAGTTGGGGTAGGGGTTGTAGTGGTGGAGGGGGGAGGATATGCAACTTTGAAAGTTCTTGTACTGAGATAACCTAACAAAGTCATTAGCTAATGCATAGTTAAAACTTTGATGCTAATATTTTCACTGAAAAAAAAAGTGAATAGCTTTTGCATTTGCAAAAGCTACTCACATTTTTCAGCAAAAAATATCAGCATATTTGATATTGTACTTGCTAGAACAGCTAACCTTTTGACCACTAACGAGCTCTTTAAGCCAATAATGCTTTGAACAACTGGACCCGGATCAGTAATGCAGGTGGTTCTTAGATTAAAAAAAGTTTCAGTTTGCTTAATATGTACCATAAAAATAAAAAAAATTTGGACACTGTGAGGACTTACTGTAATTCTCGTAAAATTTTAACTTAATTTGTTTCATGATCCTGCAAGGAATCCAAAAGGTGCAGACGGAATGGCAAACAGTGTACATCCTGATCAGACTTCTCCTTCAGGATTAGGTCGACACTGTTTTCCCAGGCCTTTCTATCCCAATACTTTGGATCATTATGGTATTACAGGTAAGAATTTGATACTTGGCTTCAGGACAAAAAATCGTATTGCTTTGGGTGTGTCATTTTGTCATGGTCAGAAATGCTGCTGGATTTTATCTTTCTTTCTGCGCAGAAACTAGTATACCAGAACCTCTTTATAACACTATTAATGGGGTCCAAAGCGGAAACTGTGTTAGTTAACAACCGTGTTATCTCCAACAAAAATGGATAGATTATATAGAAAAATGACCATTTATGGTAATTTTTCTGTATAATATATACATTTTTGGGATCCATCTTGAAACTGTGTTATATCCAAAACTGTGTTATAATGAACCATGCTATAACAAGGTTGTGGTGTACTAAGCAATGTGGGTAAAGTGTCTTGAGCTCAGTGACACAATACTTGATGCTTGCGGGGGTTGAACTGGCTACCTTTCGATCTAGTGTTTATAATTGTTTGTAAAATTGTTTGTTTGTTTTGGAGTTTAATGGCCCAGTCAACACTGATTAGGTCATTTTTGAGCCCATCACTTTGTAACTATCCACACTTTTCCTGGGCAGGCTTACATGTAAGCGGTTAACCAGTACAGTACACATTCTTTGCCAGAAACTGACAACTGCCCTTCTTGAATGAATGGAAGGGAGAGAATGACCGTAGAAAAGATTTCATGATCAATCTCCACAAAAGAATGTTGCCGATGCGCATCTGACTGAGCAACCGAAGCCGGCCGATCGCAGTATGATTTTTTACCAATTCACTACATCACTCCACTCAAAAAGGAAGAATGTGCTCTGAACTGAATGTGGAGTGACTCTTGAGATTGAACCTGGGACCTCCTGATCTCTTTGGTCAAATAAGCATCAAACTTAGGCACCTTATTGAAGTTGCCTGACAGAGAAAACCTGTTACCTGTAGAACAGGAGCATGAGTGAAATTATATGCTCCTGCTGTAGAATCAATCATCAAGTTGACTGGTTTGGCAAACAGTGTACACCCAGATCAGATGCCACAGAAAGCGAAATCTGATCAGGGTCTACACTGTTTGCATAAAATAGAGGAATTTAAGGGTTAAACAAAACAGTCTAAGTCCCATTCAGGATGATTTCCCAAGCCAACACCCAAGAGACAGTCGACCCACCATAGCTGTCAATGCTTTACAGAAATTCTGGATGCCAATTTTTATGTCCCCGGTAGCGACAGCGGGGACATATTGGTGCTGGTTTGTTTGGTCATTACTTTTGAACCATTTGAGATAGAGCCTTCGTATTTGGCCTGTAGGTTCCTTACATTCATACAAAACATTTTGACCTTTGACCTTGACCTGTGACCTAGTTTAAAGAAAAAAATAACATTGCTCATAACTTTTGCATGGCCTGAGATAGAGCCTCCATATTTTGCATGTACGTTCCTTGTGACAAGGGCTTCAAGCCCATACAAAAAAATTTGACCTGTGACCTTGACCTTGACCTTTGGCTTACTTAAAAGGAAAACTTAACATTGGTCATAACTTTTTAACTGTTTGAAATATAGCTTTCATAATTGGCCTGTAGGTTTCTTATGACAATAGCTTCACATTCTTACAAAACTTTTTGACCTGTGGCCTTGACCTGTGACCTACTTTAAAGAAAAAAATAACATTGGTCATAACTTTTGAACCTTTTGAGATAGATCCTTCATATTTTGGTTGTAGGTTCCTTGTGACAAGGGCTTCAAGCCCATACAAAAAAAATTGACTGTGACCTTGACCTGTGACCTGCTTAAAAGAAAACTTAATATTGGTCATAACTTTTGAACCATTTCAGATATGGTCTTCATATTCGGCATGTAAGTTCCTTGTGCCAAGGGCTTTACACTCAAACAAAAAATTTTGACCTGTGATCTTGACCTTGACCTACTTTAAAGAAAAGAAAAAATTATCATTGGTCATACGGTTTGAACCATTTGAGATAGAGCCTTCACATTTAGCATGTAGGTTCCTTGTGACAAGGGCTTCCCACTCAAACAAAAAATCTTGACCTGTGACCTTGACCTATGCCCAACTTTGAAGAAAAAATTGACCTTGCCCGGGGACATGTTCATATTTCACAAACACATCTTGTTTTGGATTTTTACAGCCCTTTCAAGATTATTTCACTTATTTTGAGCCAGTCCTTAATCAGAGGTGGGCAGAAACTGGAGTTCTCGGAGAAAAACTACCTGGCCTTCCTTTGCAGAACTTGGTGTCTCACATGTGACCCGAGCCAGGCTTGAAACCACAGTAATGAGAGATCCAATAAAAAGACTGGCCCCCGCCCATCGGGGCTTGAAGAAATATATGGGCTGCATGATGCTTCCACGCAGAGCTGAATCTGACCCGCACACAAGTACTGGTAAACAGCTTAGAGGATCTAAGCCCGCCCAGGCAAAGCGGTGCGCACGCACGAGTTGGACCGCCCATGCTTATAAACCCTATTGGTTTCATTGGGTGACAGGGCTTGAGATGTCATTTCATCTCAATGTCGGGTAAAAGTCCCACAACATTGGAAGCAATGTCTCCAAAATGACCTTTACAGTGTTGACGGGGACGTTAAACCTCAAATCAAACAAACAAAGCCCAATAAAAAGAGTCAGCACTCTAACTCACTAGGCCACGGAGGCCCAATGGGCACTGATGATTTCTGCAGGATTCTAATGAATCCTGCATCCTGCAGATATGATCGGGAGTCAGACATGGTCAGGCAACATTCTTTCATAGAGATTGGATTAATTAGGACTATTTTTTCACTATCATTTGCTCTTTCATCTATAACAACACCTCATTAAAACACTTAATGGGTTCAAAGCTGAAACCATGTTAGTTGAACAGCTATGTTATAATCCAAACAAAAATGTTTAGATTATATAGAAAAATGACCATTTATGGTCATTTTTCTATATAATCTATACATTTTTGGGATCCATCTTGAAACTATATAATCTATACATTTTTGGGATCCATCTTGAAACTATATATTCTATACATTTTTGGGATCCATCATGAAACTATATAATCTATACATTTTTGGGATCCATCTTGAAACTGTGTTATATATCCAAAATCAAGTTATTTTAAACAGCATTATAATTAGGTTGTGGTGTTTATGGGCCAAGAAGGGCTGTTGTCAGTTACATGTGAAAGTATGTGTATTGTACTGGTGATCTGATATGCAGACCTAAGCATCTCGTGTGATTTGGTTATTTTAATAACAGGCTCAACTTGCCCTTTATAGTGTTGACTGGACCATAAAAAACTCCAAAACAAAGAATTGGGTGACCATATATTGCTATTCTGCTTCCACCGGGATTGAAACATACTATCCAAACCATAATTATTTTTATCATCCGAGTCTAGGACAGTTTAAGCAAAACTTTCAGTCCCATGGGGTAATATTGTCGATGATGATATATGGGTCACAAATCATACAGGCAGCTCTTACCCATTGTTTGCAAGTGATGGGGGGAGGGGGTTCCTTGGCAAACAGTGTAGACCCAGATCAGAGGCCACAGAATGCGGCGTCTGATCAAGGCCTGCACTATTTGCAAACAGATTTTTCCATCAAAAAATAGAATAAAAATTAAAAACAATGCAGCCCCCGCCCATAGGGGCTTGAAGAAATATATGGGCTGCATGATGCTTCCACGCAGAGCTGAATCCGGCCAGCACACTAGTACTGGTAAACCGCTTAGAGGATCTATGCCTGTCCAGCAACCGCGGTGCGAGGTGGACCGTCCATGCTAATAAACCCTATTGGTTTCATTGGGTGACAGGGCTTGAGATGTCATTTCATCTCAATGTCGGGTAAAACCACAAAATTGGAAGCTACGTCTCCAAAATGACCTTTACAGTGTTGACGGGGACGTTAAACCTCAAATCAAACAAATAAAACAAATTAAAAACAATAGGCCTACCACCCAATATACGACAAATGGACTTGTCCAACATATAGCAATGGAAGTGTTCAATAAAAATTTCAGTCCCATGGGGTATTATTGTCGATGATGATATATGGGTCACAAATCATAAAAGCAGCTTTTACTATATATGCAGTAATACTTTAATCACTCAAACACATTTGCCGGACAGACTTGTTCCATTTATTCAGGACGTGGGGCAGGGATGTCAGCAGCCTGTCCAAAGCCTTTTCCATTGCATTATACTATGCTGGAGTCTTTTAAGATGCACCACTTAACCTGGGCAGGGTTACCCTTTTATGCGGTTTACCAGTACTCAGTTGCTGCTCTGCGCAGAAGCAATCTATTATTCCAAGCCATAATTGGCATTGTTAGATTACCCCTACATACTGATCAACCTGTTTTAAGCAAGCATCCAAGGAATAAACAAAATGTGCTTGATTAACAATGCAGGCTTGCTTAAAATAGCCTGCTTGCTAAATAGAGGTGGCCACTATGACATGGTTTACTGTGTGTTAATCCTAAGATGCCATGAAAAGCTGCATCTGATAATGTTGCCTGTGTATGTTGTCTGCTTCTTTTAAAAAATAAATTGCATACAGGCAGACAGTTTGGAGCCTTGTCAGACTGGTCTTGGAGGAGCAGTCTGGTCCTCTCTGTTTGCAACAATGACTTTTAACCTCAGTAGTAATAAGAAGCAAATGAAAACTGCATCTGAAAATGTCTGTTTATGTCGTCTGCTGAAGCTTATTGCAAACCTTTCATAAATATTTTTGCATACAGGCAAACATTTTAGACCCTGTACAGACTGCTCCTCGTTCAGAATGCTCCTGGAGGAGCAGTCTGATCTGGGTCCATACTTTTTACAACCTTGACCTTTAAAGCAACAAACAGACAACAACGCAGATGACAATTTTTGCGAGTTACGTAGTATCCAGAGCTATGTTTGTTTGATTTGAGGTTTAACGTTTAAAAAGGCAATTTTGGGGACGTTGCTCCCAATTTTGTGGGACTTTTACCCGGCATTGAGATGAAATGACATCTCAAGCCCTGTCACCCAATGAAACCAATAGGGTTGATAAGCATGGACGGTCCGACTCGCTTCGCTTTGCCTGGGCAGGCCTTAGATCCTCTAAGCGGTTTACCAGTATTGGTGTGCGGTCGGTTTCAGCTCTGCATGGAAGCATCATGCAGCCCATCTATCTCTTCAAGCCCCGATGGGCGGGGGCGTATCCAGAGCTTTGGGAAGAATTTTCATTGGGCCTCTGAGTCAATGGCAATGATGACAATTGTCATCTGCTTTGGCGTCTGCAGGCTACTTTAAAAAATCATTGTTGGAAACAATGTGGACCCAGATCAGACTGCTCCTCTAGGAGCAGTCTGATCTGGGTCCCCACTGTTTTGTGTGTATGTAAATATATTTTTTTAAAAGTTTGCAAGAATATTCAGCAGATGACATAAACAGACCAAATTTTCAGATGCAGTTTTTCTCGGCATCTTGGAATCATAAGGGTAAGAACTGCCCTGAGGGTTCAGTGGCAGAGTTTATCTACAAACCATATTTTTTTCAGCTAAAATTGATTTTACGTATACATGGCAGCTTTAACAGAACTGCTTTGATCTTTTCAACCTGACAGGCTGTATTCATTCAGCATCAGCACACACCTTGGGAGGGATTGTATGATTGAAAATTAATTATTGATGTTCATTAAAGAGTCTTTTTCTCGGCAATAAAAATCAATTGGTATTAAGACAGTCTATAGTACTGTCTATAGTACTACAAGTTGATTCCAATAAAACACTTGTAGTAATGTACAACGCCAATCAGCCCAGCAGACGTCATTTTCAAAACATATTTTTACTTTTTTTTTCAGAGTATATAAGGCTTGATATTGCATGTGAATTGTCTGCTGGGCAGATGATACGCATTAACGCTTAATATGCTGAGAACAAATACATCTGAAAATGTCATCTGCTTATGTCTTCTGCTGAATCTTCTTGCAAACTTTCTACACTGACGTCAAAAAGAAACGCATCAGCGAAAACAGGCTGTAACGTTTTTGTTTGACGTCGAACCACAAGGTAAATATTGTCCACCATAGTTTTAGTTTGTTCTGCAATCGCTGAACCAGAAATGTCTCGGTTCGATACCCTGTATTCTCCCATACATGGGTGGCGTGACCATTTACCCGGGTAGTCCGTGCGACCACTATACATGACTTTTCGGTCCAACACATTTGCACATCGATTTGTTAGTTGCTTTCAAACCAGGAATTCAAAGGCAAATTGAAAACTTCTTCATTTTGGAAATGACAAGGCTAAGTAACGAAGATCGTGCGCAAGCTTTAGGCATGTTGGAAAGTGAACGTTCACAAGATTACGTTGCTAGGCGTTTCAATGTGGCGTGATCGACTGTGGTTCGATTGGTTCAACGTGTAAACGTCACAGGGAGTCTAGCAGATAGGCCTCGTTCTGGTGTGCCGCGTGTGACTTCTGTGAGACAGGACAACTTCATACGGCAACGTCACCTACGTGATCGGTATTTGATGGCGCAATCTACAGCAGATACCGTTGTTGGCAATCGTGGTCGACCAGTAAGTCGTAATACTGTGCGAAATCGGCTGAGGGACCGGGGAATAAGCTGCCGTAGACCTTACCGTGGTGCCATATTGACTCGACGTCACCGTCTTAATCGCCTGAATTGGGCAAGAAACAACCGTGGACGCAACTGGCGCAACGTAGTGTTTAGTGACGAGCCACACTTTAACCTTTGTACCGCCGACGGATGCATAAGGATTTATCGACATCGTTATGAACATTATGCTGACAACTGTGTTTTCGAGCATAACCGCTTCGGCGGTGGCGGTGTAATGGTTTGGGCGGCAATTAACCACAACTTCAAATCGGACCTCATCATTGTGAACGAAAACTTGAATGCTAGGCAATATGTTGACCGAATGCTTAGACCTGTGATTCCACCCTTGTTTCGGCAACGTCAAGGTCTAACATTCCAGCATGATAATGCTCGCCCTCATGTGGCACGTGTTACGAGAGACTTTCTGGTGACCAATAACATTAATGGCCTGCCCTGGCCGGCATATTCTCCGGACTGTAACCCTATAGAGCACATGTGGGACGCTCTGCAGCGACGGCTCCGTAAACGTCAACGTCAGCCAAGAAACGCCCGGGAGTTGACTGCTGCACTTCGGGAAGAGTGGGCACGTATCCCTCGGTATCTTCTGAGAAACCTTTGCGGTTCCATGAGAAGGAGACTGGATGCAGTGATTGTGAGACGAGGTGGCCACACTCGATACTGACTTTTTTTAGAGAGTGACTGTGTTTGGCTGTTGATTACCAAGCCGAGTTTTCACAAAATTGAACGATTTGTGGATTGTCATGTCGAGACTTTATAACCCTACACTGATTTAAATGAATTTTTTGAATGTTTGTTTTAGTTGATGAAATACACCCTATCATAGGTCACTGAAGCGTTTCTTTTTGACGTCAGTATAGAATTTTTTTTTCATACAGGCAAACAGTGCAGACCCAGATCAGACTCCACACTGTTTGCAAAAATGAATCTTAAAGTAACCAACAGACGACAAAGCAGATGACCATTGGCGTGATTGGCATTTTATGGGTTAAATGTTTACGGGTTAAATATGTTCTATAAAAAGGTTATCCTTACACCACGAAAAGAACACTCACCACATATAGAAAGAGTCCATTCTGAAACTTAAGGGTGTGTCAGATTGAGTTATTTTTAGTAATTTATGTAGAAAATGGCTAAATATTTTGCAAACTATGATCAGTCCTGATCAGGTGAAGTGAGTTGTGGAACCCCAAAGTGGGTACACTGGCAAACGGTGCAGACCTAGATCCGAAGTTAATTGATTGTCAAAAATGAATCTGTGTTTTAACTTTTATGCAATTTATTTTACTAAGGTGCAGATTTTTTGTCAGTTGACCCAAAGTTACCAAGCGCAAGTAGCTCTTCGGTGCTGATGTCCATATGACTCATAATGAAATAATTTATAGACAATAACAATGCTACTATTGCTCTGAGGTCTGAGTGTTGTGTAAAAGGATTGGTTATCAAGAGAATCTGGACTGGAATCATCTGTTGGAAAACAGTGTAGACCCTGATTAAAAGACACAGAACATATGGCATCTGATCAGGGTCTACACTGTTTACTTGCAGTACAATACAAGCCTGGAAATCTGGTGTAAGATCTGCCCTGTACCTGCACTTTAATAAAAAATCTGTTGGTGATGATGATGATGATGATGATGATGATGATGATGATGATGATGATGATGATGATGATGATGATGAGGGTTAAACAAAACCATCTAAGTCCCCGCACAGAACCATTTTTGAAGTCGTCACTCAGACAATCGACCCACCAGTGTTGTCACTGCAGCTAGCTAACGACATGCTTTGATTTTTCAATTGAACTTCCAACATAATTGCTGAATTTGTGAAAAAATTTGGCGAAATGCATAGACTATACATCTTTTTATAATATAAACATTACATAAGAAGATTAAATGTTTATAAACACTTGTTTTCTGTGATGAACATGACTTATGTATGTAATTAATGTGGGTGGAACCAACATTAACCTTATCAACTTACCAACAGATCCATTTATAAGGTAATTTTTTTCTGGCATTTTTAACCCTTTCATACCAAATGGAATCTTCCTCCCTATATAATATCAGGAGTGTATTTCCAAATTTAGGGGTGTCAGGTTGTGTTTTCTTCAAAATTTACTTGGAAATTGGCTTAACTTTTTGCAAACCGTGTAGGCCATGATCAGACGCCGCGTTCTGCAGCGTCTGATCTGGGCCTGCACTGTTTGCCAAGGTACCCGTTTGGGGGTTTCTGGTACTAAATGGGTTAAGGCAGACCAGTATGCTTTAAGGGGAGATAAATCTTCCAAAAAAGTATTTTTGTCTCTATCCAAAGTCTTACTGCTCTTTTAACAGTAGACCTGCGTCTGCACCCCTTTGGGCTGAGAGAGATTAGGCTGCATTGTGTTTCTAACGAGCAAACAGGAGTACTGGGCCCAGTTGTTCAAAACTAATGACGTTGTTAGTTAACGTATCGTTAAAACTTTGATCATTAAATATTCCAAATATGCTAATATTTTTGCTGAAAAAATTTGAGCTGCATCACATTTTTTCAGCAAAAATACCAAAATTTTTGATATTCAACTAGCTAGAACACATAACAATTCAACCACTAACGAGCTCATTAAGCTAACGATGCTTTGAACAAGTGGCCCCTGTTAAATTACTTTGAAGCTGCCGAAGTGGTGTGGGTAGGACTGATCTATTGGTTTGTTTGGATGGAAGGGCTTGAGCTGTCATTTCATCTCAGTATTGGGTGAAATCCTGCAAAATTGGAAGCAATGTCTCAAAAATGACCTAAATTCTAAGGGTTGACAGGGATGTAAAGCAGCTAACAGTTACCCATTATTTCCATTAAGAGACACCATTTTGAGTGGTGTCACTTTGCATGAAGGCAAAGGTAACAGGAAGTTCCAAAAGTTGTTTCCCTTGCCAGGTGTACCGATATCCGTTTCCTTTAGCCCAGGTGCTTTTTGCCGTTAATTATTATAGCCCCGCTTTGAAAAAGTGGGGGCTATATTGGATTTGGCTTGTCCGGAATTCCGTCTGTCTGTCTGTCTGTCTGTAATCTGTCCGGAATTCCGTCTGTCTGTCTGTCTGTCTGTCTGTCTGTCTGTAATATTTGATAGTGGGTACCTTGTTACCGCAACTCCTCTTACAGTTCTAGGTCAATCCTTTTGAAACTTTACAGGTGTTTTCATATAGGTCTGAAGATGTGCATATTCTTTTTTCATTATCCTTAAATAATTTTTTCACTTATTTCACCTTTTTTAACTTAGACAATTTTTGAGATCTACTAATGTTAAAATGTATAGGGAGTAGCTACCTTGTTACCGCAACTCCTCTTACAGTTCTAGGTCAATCCTTTTGAAACTTTACAGGTGTTTTCATATAGGTCTGAAGATGTGCATATTTTTTTTCATTATCCTGAAATAATTTTTTTCACTTATTTCACCTTTTTTTAACTTAGACAATTTTTGAGATCTACTAATGTTAAAATGTATAGGGAGTAGCTACCTTGTTACCGCAACTCCTCTTACAGTTCTAGGTCAATCCTTTTGAAACTTTACAGGTGTTTTCATATAGGTCTGAAGATGTGCATATTCTTTTTTCATTATCCTTAAATAATTTTTTTCACTTATTTCACCTTTTTTAACTTAGACAATTTTTGAGATCTACTAATGTTAAAATGTATAGGGAGTAGCTACCTTGTTACCGCAACTCCTCTTACAGTTCTAGGTCAATCCTTTTGAAACTTTACAGGTGTTTTCATTTAGGTCTGAAGATGTGCATATTCTTTTTTCATTATCCTTAAATAATTTTTTTCACTTATTTCACCTTTTTTAACTTAGACAATTTTTGAGATCTACTAATGTTAAAATGTATAGGGAGTAGCTACCTTGTTACCGCAACTCCTCTTACAGTTCTAGGTCAATCCTTTTGAAACTTTACAGGTGTTTTCATATAGGTCTGAAGATATGCATATTCTTTTTTCATTATCCTTAAATAATTTTTTTCACTTATTTCACCTTTTTTAACTTAGACAATTTTTGAGATCTACTAATGTTAAAATGTATAGGGAGTAGCTACCTTGTTACCGCAACTCCTCTTACAGTTCTAGGTCAATCCTTTTGAAACGTTACAGGTGTTTTCATATAGGTCTGAAAATGTGCATATTCTTTTTTCATTATCCTTAAATAATTTTTTTCACTTATTTCACCTTTTATAACTTAGACAATTTTTGAGATCTACTAATGTTAAAATGTATAGGGAGTAGCTACCTTGTTACCGCAACTCCTCTTACAGTTCTAGGTCAATCCTTTTGAAACTTTACAGGTGTTTTCATATAGGTCTGAAGATGTGCATATGCTTTTTTCATTATCCTTAAATATTTTTTTTCACTTATTTCACCTTTTTTAACTTAGACAATTTTTGAGATCTACTAATGTTAAAATGTATAGGGAGTAGCTACCTTGTTACCGCAACTCCTCTTACAGTTCTAGTTCAATCCTTTTGAAACTTTACAGGTGTTTTCATATAGGTCTGAAGATGTGCATATGCTTTTTTCATTATCCAAAACTTATTTTTTAACTTAGACAAGGTGTAGGTACCTTGTTAGGGATTTAACCCTCTCACAAGTCTTTACCTTTAATTCATGAGTCTTTCTCCTCTGACAGGGCTATAGCGGGGCTATAGTCAGATCCTCTGACAGTTCTAGTTTCTCACTCTTTTTATTTCTGTGAAAAATAAAGCTGTCTTATTTTGTTAACTGGCCCGAGTCAGTGTGTAAATCTGTGGACCACTGTCTCATTCAGTACCAGAAACCCCTAAAAGGGGTACATTGGCAAACAGTGCAGGCCCAGACCAGACGCCACAGAACGCTGCATCTGATTAGGGCCACCACTGTTTGCTAAAAGGTTAGTCATTTTCCAAATAATTTTTGATGAAAACACAACCTGACAGCCCTAAATTTTGAAATGGACTCCTGTTATATATAAGAAGAAGATTCCATTTGGTACAAAAAGGGTTAATTAACTCATCTTCCCCCAAAATGATCATCGGCAAACAGTGCAGACCAAGATCAGACACCACAGAATGCGGAATGCAGTGTCTGAACAGGATCATCACTGCCGCTTTGTTAGTAATATAAGATTTTTTTTTTAAAACTTACAAAAAATGTAACAAACCTGGCATGCTGGACCTAGGTGTTCAGTATTATTTAGTGGACTGAGATTCTATCCATCAGGTTGGTTGGAGGTTCTGTTTTAGGGGATTATGGGTGAGTGTCAAAATATTACAGTACTTTTTGAGTAGAACTTTTATCTCTATACAAAGTGGGTTTTTACAAGTTTTTTTAACCTTTTTTGTAGCAAATGGAATCATCCTCCTTATATATAGCAGGAGTGCATTTCAAAATTTAGAGGTGTCAGGTAGTGTTTTCTTCAAAATTGAATAGGAAAATGGCTAAACTTTTAGCAAACAATGGAGGCCCTGATCAGACGCTGCGTTTTGCAGCGTCTGATCTGGACCTGCACTGCTTGCCAGGGTACCAGTTTTGGGGTTTCTGGTACTAAATGGGTTAATGCATGAACATTGCTGAACACAACAACCCCTACCTTTGCAAACAGTGTAGATCCAGTTCAGATGGCCATCTGATCAGGATCTACACTGTCATGAAGTTCTGTGAATTGAAAGAATGTATTATATCCAGTAATTTCATTTGTAGATAGTCAGAAATAGGTGTGGGTAAATTAATGTATTTAGCAGGATAAGGGTTAACCCTTATCTTGCTGTTCACGACAACACCTATCTTTGCAAACAGTGTAGACCCAGATCAGATGGCTTCTGAAGAAGCCATCTGATCAGGATCTACACTGTTTGACATTCAGTTTATGAATTTGTAGCAATAAATTACATCAAGTAATTTGATTGGTTGATAGACATAAATGGGTGTGGCTTAGATGAATATTCAGCAAGAGAAGGGTTAAATAGTGGTATTGAATGCATGTTTACTGGTATATTATATTTGATAGGAATTTTTATGTGAAATAGATTTGGCTAAGGTAGGCAATGTACATGCAAGAAAACTATTTTAATTATTTAAATTACTCATACAAGGACAAATAAAATATACCTGGAGGTAGACACGAAAAAGAAACTTACTTACATATTGATAGCATCTGAATATGCTGAAAATTACACAATTTTTAGCTCACCAGAGCCGAAGGCTCCGGGGGAGCTTATAGGATGGACATTGTCCGTCGTCTGTGTCTGCGTCGTCGTCGTTAACACTTTCAAACGACATCTCCCCTAAATCCACTGGGCCGATTGGGCCAAAATTTTATATGTAGCAACCTTGGGCTGGGGGATTGAAAGTTTGTGTTTTTTATGAAAATCGGCTCATTAGTTTGGTTGCTATGGCAACTTAGAGTTTCCATAGGCTTATAATGGGTAAAATTGAAAAATGGCATTTACTGCCAAGTCATTGCAGATATTTTGACAAAACTTTTATAGAAATGTTTGTTGAGTAAACTTCTCTCAGCCATATGCTTTTGTGCCAACCTGAAGGTCCCGGGGTTGTGCTGGGGCCCTGCCCCACCCCCTCTACTCCATAAAAAGCCATATATGTCAGAAACCATTCAGATCCCCACCCCTAAACCATATATATTCTTGTTCCTTAGGATAAGGCGCATTCCGTGACACCAGCCTGGGGGCCCCTGGGATTCGCCAGGGCCTTGCCCCACCCCCTCCACTTCATAAAAAGCCCAATATCTCGGAAACCTTACAGATCCCCACCCCTAAACCATATATATTCTTGTTCCTTATGGTAAGATGCATTCAGTGACAGCAACTGGGGGACCCCCGGGATGCGCCCAGGGCCTTGCCCCACCCCTCCAATTCATTAGAGGCCCAATATGTCGGAAACCTTACAGATCCTCACCCCTAAACCATATACATGTATATTCTTGTTCCTGAGGATAAGACATATTCAACTAGAATCGCGCAGTCGATGGCACGCCATCGCATATCCCCACGCTTTTTTAAAGTTACGCCACTATATAAGTTCTCAATTGCAACTCCCACCCAATCTTAAGATCAAAATTCCGAAAGTGTCATGCACTCCTCAGACCAAAGACCTATCAGTTCCCAAAGTTTCATGTTTCTATCTGAAACGGCTTAGGAGGAGTTATCCAGTAATCGTTAAAAAAGGGGTTATGGGGGTAAAAATCCAAGTTTTTGACCTCTGGTGACCTCAAACCTGACCCTAGGGGTCAAATTTTGATTGTTATGTATTCTACTCATTATGCCGTTCGATTTGATATATCACACGACCAGGTTCTGAAAACTTTGATTTTTTACCCCCCGGGCACCCCACCCCCTGGCCTGGCCCCTAGGGGTAGGATCAAAATTCCGAAAGTGTCATGCACTCCTCAGACCAAAGACCTATCAGTTCCCAAAGTTTCATGTTTCTATCTGAAAGGGCATAGGAGGAGTTATCCGGTAATTGTTAAAAAGGGGGTTATGGGGGTGAAAATCCAATTTTTTGATCCTTGGTGACCTCAAACCTGACCCTAGGGGTCAAATTTTGATTGTTATGTATTCTACTCATTATGCCGTTCAATTTGATATGTCACACGACCAGGTTCTGAAAACTTTGATTTTTTACCCCCGGGGCACCCCACCCCCTGGCCTGGCCCCTAGGGGTAGGATCAAAATTCCGAAAGTGTCATGCACTCCTCAGACCAAAGACCTATCAGTTCCCAAAGTTTCATGTTTCTATCTGAAACGGCGTAGGAGGAGTTATCCGGTAATCGTTAAAAAGGGGGTTATGGGGGTGAAAATCCAAGTTTTTTACCTCTGGTGTCCTCAAACCTGGCCCTAGGGGTAAAATTTTGATTGTTATGTATTCTATTCATTGTGGCGTTCGATTTGATATGTCACACGACCAGGTTCTGAAAACCTTGACTTTTTACCCCCGGGGCACCCCACCCCCTGGCCTGGCCCCTAGGGGTAGGATCAAAATTCCGAAAGTGTCATGCACTCCTCAGACCAAAGACCTATCAGTTCCCAAAGTTTTAAGTTTCTAGCTGTTAAAGTGTGGGAGGAGTTGTCCGGTAAGACGGACGGACGGACGTACGGACGTACGGACGACGAAGACAATTACAATATCCCCACTTTTTCTTCGAAAAGCGTGGGGATAATGACACCAACCAGGGGCCCCCGGGTTGGGCCGAGGCCATGCCAGGCCCCCTCCACTTTATAAAAAGGCCATATATCTCAGAAATCATTGAGATCCCCACCCCTTAACTATATATATTCTTGTTCTTTATGATTAGATGCATTCAGTGACACCAACCTGGGGCCCCCAGGATGCGCGGGGGCATTGCCCCACCCCCTCCACTTCATAAAAGGTCCAATGTCTCCGAAACCATTTAGATCCCCACCCCTAAACCATATATATTCTTGTTCCTGATGATAAGACGCATTCAGTGATATCAACATGGGGGCCCCCAGGATGTGCAGGGGCATTGCCCCACCCCCTCCATTTCATAAAAGGCCATATATCTCAGAAACCATTCAGATCCTCACCCCTGAACCAAATATTTTCTTGTTCCTTATGATAAGACACATTCAGTGACACCAACCTGGGGGCCCCCGGGATGCACCGGGGCATTGCCCCACCCTCTCCACTTCATAATAAGGCCCAATATCTTGGAAACCTTTCAGATCCCCACCCCATAACCATATATACTCTTGTTCCTGATGATGAGACACATTCAGTGACACCAACCTTGGGGTCTGCAGTGTGACAGGGCCATTTCCCCACCCCTCCACTTCACAAAAGGCCATATATCTGAGAAACTGTTCAGAGCCCCACCCCTAAACCATATTATATTCATGCTCTTTATGATTAGGGACATTCAGTGACACCAACTGGGGGTTCCCTGGGATGCCTTGGGGCATGCCCCACCCCTCCACTTCATAATAGGCCCAATATCTCAGAAACCTTACAGATCCCCACCCCTAAACCAACAGTTTTTTTAGCTCACCAGAGCCGAAGGCTCCGGGGGAGCTTATAGGATGGACATTGTCCGTCATCGTCGGCCTCTGTGTCTGCGTCGTCGTCGTCGTTAACACTTTCAAACGGCATCTCCTCTGAAGCCACTGGGCCGATTGGGCCCAAATTTTATCTGTAGCATCCTTGGGCTGGGGGATTGTAAGTTTGTGTTTTTTTTATCAAAATCGGCTCATTAGTCTGGTTGCTATGGCAACTTGTAGTTTCCATAGACTTATAATGGGGAAAATTGAAAAATGGCATTTACTGCTAAGCCTCTGCAGATATTTTGACAAAACTTTCATAGAAATGTTCCTTAGGCAATCTACTATCTGCCTTATGATTTTAGGCCTTCTGCCCATATTTATCGGTTGCCATGGAAACCAAAATGCAAAAAATAGACAAAAAAATAAGTAAAAAATCATCTCCTCAGAAACCATATGCTCTAGGAGGCTAGGACTTTATGAAAATATTCACCATATTTGCCTTTACAGGTTTTGCGTTTTTTTATGAAATTTGGCCTTTCAGTTTTGTTGCTATGGCAACTTAGAGTTTCCATTGACTTATAATGGGGAAAACTGAAAAATGGCATTTACTGCCAAGTCATTGCAGATATTTTGACAAAACTTACTTAAACATGTTACTTGAGTAAACTTCTCTCAGCCATATGCTTTTATGTCAACCTGGGGGGTCCCCTAGGTTGTGCCGGGGCCTTGCCCCGCCCCCTCCACCTCATAAAATGCCTTATATCTCAGAAACTTTACAGATCCCAACCCTTAAACCATATATATTCTTGTTCCTTATGATAAGATGCATTAAGTGACACCAACCTGCAACCTGGGTCCCCCCCCCCCACCCCCCCCCCCCCCTGGATGTGCCGGGGACATGCCCTGCCCCCCTATATTTCATAAAGTGCCATTTATCTCAGAAACCATTCAGATCCCCACCCCTAAACTATATATATTCTTGTTCCTTATGCTAAGATGCATTAAGTGATACCAACTTGGGGGTCCCCCAGGATGTGCCGGGGACATGCCCCACCCCCTCCACTTCATAAAATGCCATTTATCTCAGAAACCATTGAGATCCCCACCCCTAAACCATATATATTCTTGTTCCTTATGATAAGATGGACTTAGTGACACCAACCTGGGGGTCCCCCGGGATGTGCCGGGGCCATGCCCCACCCCCTCCACTTCATAAAAAGCCCAGTATCCCAGTAACCTTACAGATCCCCACCCCTAAACCATATATATTCTCGTTCATTATGATAAGACGCATTCAGTGACACCAACCTGGGGGTCCCCAGGGATGTTCTGGGGCCATGCCCCACCCCCTCCATTTCATAATATCACAATATCTTGGAAACCTTACAGATCCCCACCCCTAAACCATATATATGCTTGTTCCTTATGATAAGACACATTCATTGACACCGGGTCTCCCAGGGCCTTGCCCCACCCCTGCACTTCAAAAAAGGCCTTATATCTCAGAAACTGGTCAGAGCCCCACCCCTAAACCATATATATTCATCTTCCTTATGATAAGAGGCATTCAGTGACACCAGCTTGTGAGTCCCTGGGGCATGCCCGGGCCATGCCCCACCGCTTGACTTCATTTAAAGCTATATATCTCAGAAATCGTTCAGCTCCCCACCCCTAAACCATATAATATTCTTGTTCCTTATGATGATACTCGTTCAGCCACACCAACTTGGGGGTCTCTTTTTGCTGAGGCAATGTACCCCGCACTTCCACTATATAAAAGGCCATATATTTCAGAAACCATTCAAATCCCCACCCCATAATCATATATGTTCTTGTTCCTTATTATTAGCACACCTACTGTAGGGGTGTCCACAGGGGCCTTTCCACTTCATAAAAGGGCCTCATATCTCGGAAACTGTTCAGATTTCCAACCCTAAACCATATTTATACTTGATCCTTATGATAAGACACGTTTAGGGACAACAATCTTGGGCTTTCCTGGGATCGACAGGGCATGCTCCAACCCTTCCACTGTTTAAGAGGCCTTACATACCCAGCCATACAGATCCCCACTGCTAAACCATCCTAGTGTGATGAGACACATTTAGTGATACCAACCAGGGCTCCATTGGGTCCATGCCCCACCCCTCTACTTCATGAAAGGCCTAATGTTTCATATACTGAATCCACATGGGTGCTCATTTGGATATGGGGGTTCTCTTGGCAGATTAAAATGATATCATGTTAAAATACATGGCTGCAATTGGGCAGTGCCCACCTGAGCTCTGGTGAGCATAGTGGCCCATGGGCCTCTTGTTAATTTTCTTTGCCAGGCCTTGTGACCAGCTGGTCTCAGGCTTAAATCCTGCTGGGTCAGACAACTTTTTTGTGGAGATCTTAAAATAGTTATAAGGTCATTCAACTTTTTTGTGGAGCTAAGGCCATTCTCTCGCTGCCGCTGATTCAAGAAGGGTAGTTGTCAGTTACTGGCAGAAGAATGTGCACTGTATTGGTTTGTAAGCCACTGTGTGAATAGATTTCCTGACTGGCTCAAGTTGATCTAGATAAAGTTAACTGGCAAAAGTGTTCATTCCAAACTTCTCCCCACCCCTCCTCACCCCAGAAGTGAGATTACTCTGGGGAATGGGGTGACATGAGTCATAGTTTCAGGTGAAAGTCTCCTAGATGGGCATTAACCCTTATCCTGCTGAATAAATTAATTTTGCTACATCCATTACAGACTATCAACCATTCAAATAACTTAATAACATTGTATTCATTCAATACACAAACTACATGACAAACAGTGTAGATATTGATCATCGGATGTACACTGTTTGTAAAGGTTTTGTTTGTTTGTTTGATTTGAGGTTTAACGTCCCCATCAACACTGTATAGGTCATTTTGGAGACGTTGCTTCCAATTTTGTGGGACTTTTACCCGACATTGAGATGAAATGACATCTCAAGCCCTGTCGCCAAGTGAAACCAATAGGGTTTATAAGCATGGACGGACCGACTCGCACCGCTTTGCCTGGGCAGGCTTAGATCCTCTAAGCAGTTTACCAGTACTCGTGTGCGGGTCGGTTTCATCTCTGCGTGGAAGCATCATGCAGCCCATCTATTTCTTCAAGCCCCGATGGGTGGGGGCCGTAAAGGTATAGGTTGTCAGGCACACAGTACTTTTTAGTTAAGGTTACACAGTACTTTTGGTTAAGGTTACTAAAACATTGCCCCAGTTTCAAATTTCCAATCCAGCAGGCACATGTCCTCAGGGCAACGCCAAATCAATGTTGGCGCAATGTAATGACGTTGCACCGACGTTGATGTGAAGATGTTGCATGCACGCCGATCTGATGTCGCATTAACATCATATGCCTGCTGAGAGGGGCTGGGATTATTTGGATGTCAATGCACAAGGGTATCCCCTATCCCCATCATCCTTCTGTTGTATGTTGTTGTTTTGGGGGGGGGGGGGGGGGGGTGGCAGAGGTGCAGAAACATGCATAAATTTAGATCAAGGTGTTTTAGAAATTTGTATCAACTGAAGGAGCCAAATCTGAAGGGAGACAGTTATCTATATCAAAATTACTTTCCTTGGAGCAGCAGGGCTTGAGATGTCATTTTATCTCAGTGTAGGGTAAAAGTCCCACAAAATTGGAAGCAACATCTCCAAAATGACCTTTACAGTGTTGATGGGGACGTTAAACCTCAAATCAAACAAACAAAACAAACAAACTTTCCTTGGAGAGCTATAAGATACCTATTCCTGTGGTTTTGCTCACATTTTTGTGCAAGATTGTGGTATTACATTATTTTGCCTCAACAAAAATGGTTCTGGCCGTTTTCCAAATATCGTACAGGTGGTGGTGTTCTTATAGCCCAAAAACGTGTTTGTTTGTATTTTACACAACGCTTTTGTATGCATGACTTAATTTTTTATTTATGGATTTCTCATGACATTTAATAGCTGCTTTGGGGCTGAAATGAATGGAAAATTAAAATTTTATGTACGTATAATACCCATGAGACTGCATTGTTGGGGATCTATGGTTCAGAGGTCTTGTTCATCAGGATAACACATAGGTGTTCTGAAATGGCATCCGAGCTCTAGCATTTTTGCAGATGAAATTTTTAATATTTTTGTTATTTTTTTGTCCAAGTATAGCTTGTGGGTAATCGTTAGAACCGCCCCAAGGAGGCGGTTCTAACGAGTACCCACAATCTATGTATTTGAGCAAAAATAAGGAAAGTAATGTATACCTCTGTACACCCCACTCTACTCTGTATAAAGTAGGGTTTAGGAGGGGATTGTTTTTTTCTTCTGATTTCTTTGTAAATATCTATGTTTTGGGTACTTGTTAGAATTGCCTCAATGAGGCATTTCTAACAAGTAGCAACAACAAACATTCTTGATATGGAGAACATCCCTGGAAATTGTCTTGTCAGATACTGGAATCTATCTTACTGAACATATTGTTTTGGACTCAGCAAAAAAATGTGATCATAGAGGATGGTTGCTTCCCACAAATTTGCCTTTACATTCCATTTGTTCAACAAATGAAGGTCATGTGGTTTCTGCTCAAACTTGAAAATTCCATAAAACTAGAACCAAACCATTTCTAAGTCTGAATAATTGATACCTAGTTTTGTTTGTCTCTTTTTTGTTTTATTTGAGATGCTTAAAAGATTAAATGACGCCAATATTTAACAGATGGCAGGCTTATACTACATGTATTGAGGTAAAAAAAAAAAAATCTTTTAAATGTCCATAAAAAGGTCTTAATTATTTATTAAATTTATTATATACAGTACATGAGTCCCTTTATTATGTATGCAGCTATGCTAAACATGACATGTGTCAGATAGACAGATGAAAATATCATTTTAACACCTTCAACCCGAAACCTATTCAATTGTATACTAGTGGACTTTTCATTGCTGTATTCAGAGTGAGTGAGTGTTTGAGTTTTACGTCCCACCAACAGCTAAGGTCATATGGAGACGGGACCTCAGTGAAAGTCTGGAGAAGCCCTGCTGTAGTCAGAAAAGGGGGGATAGGCCTGTTTTTTCATTTTTCATTCTATTTTTGATGGAAAATTCTGTTAGCAAATAGTGCAGGCCCTGATTAGACACCACATTCTGTGGTGTATGATCTGGGCCTGCACTGGTTGCTAAGGTACCCCTTTAGGGGTTTCCCACCGAATTTAAGTGTACATCCAGATCTTGAGAGATGGAAGATTGCATGAGGACGCGGCCGTTGACCCACTGGCTGTTGTCAGTTACTGTTTTGGGGAGGTTGACCGGGCTGTAAAACCACAACACATTACTCACAACTTCCACCCAGTAGCTTTGGAGAGGTCCAGTTACTGTGATGAGGCAGTTTGTTTGAATTGAGGTTTTACATCCCCGTAAACACTATTTAGGTCATTTGGAGACATTGCTTCCAATTTTGTGGGACTTTAACCTGACACATTGATATGAAACGACATCTCAAGCCCTGCTGCCAAACAAACCAATAGGGTCTAATGTAGGGTGGTCTGACTCGCATACTTTGCCTCAGCAAGCTTAGACCCTCTATGTCGTTTACCAGTACTCATGTGCCGTTGGTTTCAGCTCTGTGTGGTAGCATCGTGCAGCCCAAACTATTTCTCCAAGCCCCGATGGCTGGGGGCCCCCAGTTACAGTGTATGAAGTGTCACGTTCATTTTATTCATTTTGAGTTTTACATGAAGACCCTGATCAGAGCTATTATTGATTTCCAATGTCTCATTTTTGGGATGCTAGTTATATACAGTGAAATTTTGCTATTAAACCACCTAATATTAAGACCATTTCTGCTCTGAAAACCTTATTTAGTAGGTTTCATTTATTCTTTCCCTCTGGTCAGAGACCACCTTAGGGACTGTTCAAAAGTGGTCGTAAAGACCACTTTTGAACAGTTCCAAATGTGGTCTTAATCAGAGGCGTAGCCATGAATTTGACATTGGTGCGACCAAAACATATACAACGCCGAAGGCGCAAAGCCCTCCTAGGGAAGGGGTGAGGGTCCATGGAAAATTGTTGAAAAAAAAATGTTGCATTCTGGTGGCTTCTGGGGTATTTTGAGAAGAGTTTTCTCTGCTTGAATGATAGAAATAATTTTGCACTTTTTGCCAAGAATTATGCTCTATTTGTGTCAAAGTTATTGGTGAGACTAGTCGCACCAATACAAAATATTGGTGAGACCAAATCGCACCAATCTCACCAACAGCTACGCCCATGTTAATAAAGGAATTTTACTGTATATTGGTCAAAAACAGTGCAATAAAAAAAGGACACATAGGGGAAAGTGTGTTTCAATACTGGTAAGACATAAGACATACAATGCATTGCCTAGACAGTATATTTGGAAATCAGCCAGGACAAGGCTATAACACAAAACATCTTTGATCAAAGTGACCATAACATTCATTACCTTGAGAGCCATCAAGCAATCTTTAGATCACTGAACCTATGTCAGCTGTCCTGTGGCAAAAGGTCCATATGATATTAGGGTATGTAAGGTTGGTACATGTATCTCTGACAACATTATGAGTTTCATTGTTATTAAATCTGTCACGTAGGCCAAAACCAGTGTATCAGGAGAAAAAACACAATAAACATCTCACTTGTTATCTCAGTGAGACATGAACCCACAATAATAAGGTCTGACATGGTGTCAGAGAGAGTATTGTTGCAATCACAAACATTGCAGACAATTGTTCAGGAGCTGTCTGACCTTGGTATAACCAGTTTGCTGAGGCACTCCTTTTTGGTACAATCTGTGTTGTAACCGGTTCGTTGTTGCATTTTTTTTTTCTTAGTTTATTTAGAATATATATATCTTCTTCATCATATATAGATAAGTCCATACCTATTTTCACACTTTTTGTTTTTTGGTGGTGGTGGGTGGGAGGGGAGTTGGGGGGTTGGTTTTACGGCCCTTTCAAGATTATTTCACCCATATCGAGCCGATAGTTAATCAGAGGTGGTCGAAAACTGGAGTACCTGGAGAAAAAACAGATGACCTTCCTTTGCAGGACTTGGTGTCTCTAGCAGTACACTTACAATATCTAAATCATTATCTTCATAAAAACTTTGATCAGTAGATGATCTTCATGTTTGTTTAATCACTTTTTTTTCCAATGTTTTTTCAGATGGTATCTTTATCTCTACCAGGTCTTCTTCAGAACAGGTACTAATTTATAGGGATAAGTCATTACCTATGTTCACACCTTCTTTTATCCTTAGTACTTACTTGAAGTATCTAACTCATTATCTAAGTTTGATCACCAAGTGATCTTGATATTTTCTATTTATCTTTTCAATGCTTAGATGAATTAACCCTTTTTGCACCAATTTATGGAATCTTCCGCCTTATGTATATAGCATGAGTCCATTTCAAAAGTTAGGGGTGTCAGATTGTGTTTTCATCGAAATTTATTTGGAAAATGACTGAACTTTTACCAAACAGTGGAGGTCCTGATCAGACGCCGCGTTCTGCGGCGTCTGATCTGGGCCTGCACTGTTTGCCAGGGTACCCGTTTTGGGGTTTCTGGTACTAAATGTGTTAAATCAGTATGTCACCTCGGACACTCAGACATTGAATTCTTCTCTTTCACATAATTACCTTAAATATTTAGACAGACTATATGAGTCTTACATGGGTGTGAGGGGTGGATAGAAAAATCTGTCCTGAGGGTCACTGTCTGGCTTCACGAGGCTTGCAGAGTGATGCCGGACATTGATCTTGAGGGACGGACAGACCCGCATCAAGAGGCTTGTCGTGTGTTACTGGATAGTGATCCCCAGGGATGGATTTTTCTGTCCACCTCTTGCACCCATGTGATATTCTTTTCTTGCATACCTTTCATATTCTGAGAGAGTGGATAACAGTGCAGTCATGCACTTCCTTTGTCGTCTTCCACCATATTTTGATGACACTAATGCAGCGTTTTTGACGTCACTGTACGTGTAGTGACATCAAATTTAACAATGGTGTAAATGTCATCCTGTTCAACCAGTGAAAATAAAATGTGAAAATTCTTGGTTTTTACCCTATCCCTGGGTAGGATAAGAATTTCTATCCCAGGATTATGTCCAGGGTTGCTAGAAATGCCTGAACTGACAGACACAGATCAAATTGCTCCCCAGGATTCTTTCATGGATAAAGTCTATAGTCATTCTCTTCTTCTCTACTGGTTATTAACCCATTGTATACTGGTGGACTCCTCCATTGCTGTATGCTGGACAAGTCCATTTGTCATATAAGGGGTGTCAGGCCTATTGATTTCGTTTTTATTCTATTTTGACAGAAAATTTGGTTAGCGAATAGTGCAGGCCCTGATCTGGGCCTGCACTGTTTGCGAAGGTATCCCTTTAGGGGTTTACTGTTTGCTGTGGGTTAACTGAGTGAGTGCTTGAGTTTTAAGTCCCACAAACAGCTAAGGTCATACAGAGACGGGACCTCGGTTTAAAGACTTATCTGAAAGTCAGGAGAAGCCGGGATCGATCCTGGGACCCTTGGTTTACAAGGCGAGTAGCATAACCACTACACCACGCAGGCTTCTCGCAGTGGGTTAACTGTTACATAGGAAAAGTATGGTTTGGTAAAGTGTGGTTTGAAAATCTGATCAGCTCAAAATGACCTTTAATATGTTGGCTGGCCCATTTTACACCAAACGAGATCCCTCTTTGTTATCTCTTGTATCTCTTCTACCTTTTATCCCTTCATCTTGTATTGTTAAACATCTACAAAACATCTTTATTGTATATTCACTGTCATTCTGTAGGTTGTCCAGATTTTTAGAGCCATTACATGCGGTAATTACAATGGTCATTTGCATCGGATTTCAGTTTTGGTCTTTGCTTATTATTGTCCCGCCGGGAAAGGAGGTTGACTTATTATACTGGATCTTCTTCGTATCTTCTTCTTGGATTATGATGGTATTTAAGCTCTTAAAGTGCCCATTCCAACTAGTGCAGGTAACATTTTGCAAATATATGTACATGTTTTTTTTTTTTTTTAGCTCACCTGTCACGTAGTGACGAGGTGAGCTTTTGGGATCACTTTTTGTCCGGCGTCCGTCGTGCGTGTGTGCGTCAGTGCGTGTGTGCGTGCGTAAACTTTTTCTACAAATGACATCTCCTCCTAAACCACTGATCGGATTTTAACCAAATTTCACAGGAATGATCCTTAGGTGGTCCCCTTTCAAAGTTGTTCAAATGGTTCCGTTCCATTGCACATCTAGGTCACAGGAGCTAAAAATAGATTTTTAAAATGAAAACTTTAAAAATCTTCTTCTCTGAAATCGAAAGGCCCAGGTCTTCGATATTTGGTATGAAGCTTCATCTAGTGGACCTCTACCAAGATTGTTCAAATTATGGCCCTTGGGCCAGAAATGCCCCCGCCCCGGGGGCCTTTGGGTTTACATAGGCTTATATAGGGAAAATCTTTAAAAATCTTCTTCTCTGAAACCGCAAGGCCCAGGTCTTTGATATTTGGTGTGAAGCTTCACCTAGTGGACCTCTACCAAGATTGTTCAAATTATAGCCCTAGGGCCAAAACTGCCCCCGCCCCGGGGACCTTTGGTTTTACATAGGCTTTACAGGGAAAATCTTTAAAAATCTTCTTCTCTGAAACTGCAAGGCTCAGATCTTTGATATTTAGTGTGAAGCTTCATCTAGTGGACCTCTACTTAGATTGTTCAAATTATAGCCCTGGGGCTAAAAATGCCCCTGCCCCAGGGGCCTTTGGTTTTACATAGGCTTATATAGGGAAAATCTTTAAAATATTCTTGTCTGAAACCGAAAGGCCCAGGTCTTCAATATTTGGTGTGAAGTTTCACCTAGTGGACCTCTACCAAGATTGTTCAAATTATAGCCCCAGGGCCAAAAATGGCCCTGCCCCGAGGGGGGTCTTTGGTTTTACATAGGCTTATACAGGGAAAATCTTTAAAAATCTTCTTCTCTGAAACCTCAAGGCCCAGGTCTTTGATATTTGGTGTGAAGCTTCACCTAGTGGACCTCTACCAAGATTGTTCAAATTATAGCCCCGGAGCCAAAAATGCCTCCACCTTGGGGGCCTTTGGTTTTACACAGGCTTATACAGGGAAAATCTTTAAAAATCTTCTTCTCTGAAACCACAAGGCTGTGATCTTTGATATTTGGTGTGAAGCTTCATCTAGTGGACCTCTACCAAGATTGTTCAAATTATAGCCCTTGGGCCAAAAATGCCCCATCCCTGGGGCCCTTTGGTTTTTCATAGGCTTATATAGGGAAAATATTTAAAAATCTTCTTCTCTGAAACCACAAGACTCAGGTCTTTGATATTTGGTATGAAGCTTCACCTAGTATAGCCCTTGAGCCAAGAATGTACTAGAGACACTGATTCTCAGGTGAGCGATTCAGGGCCCTCTGGGCCCTCTTGTTTTTCTTATTTTGCAGTTAACTCTTATCCTTCTGTTCACAACAACCTCTGTCTTTGAAAACAGTGTAGATCCAGATCACATGGCTTCTTCAGAAGCCATCTGATCAGGATCTACACTGTTTGACATTCAGTTTATGAATTTGTAGGAATAAATTACATCAAGTAATCTGATTGGTTCAAAGTCAGAAATGGGTGTGGCTAAATTGAATCTTCAGCAAGAGAAGGGTGAAAAGAAGGTTTGACATTTCATATGAAAATTCACACAAAATGTCTAGCCGGATTTTCTCTGAATAAAAAATACAATATTGTCTGTTACTATTTTGCTTGGTAACAACAGTAATGATATTTTGTGTTTTTTATACCCTGCCACAAAAAGTTGCAGGGTATTATGTTATACTCTCTGAAATCTGTCCCACCATCCATCAGCGCTTCATAATTTATGA
Source organism: Lucinisca nassula (assembly GCA_963580285.1). Classification (NCBI taxonomy): domain Eukaryota; kingdom Metazoa; phylum Mollusca; class Bivalvia; order Lucinida; family Lucinidae; genus Lucinisca; species Lucinisca nassula. The sequence goes on from OY757011.1 coordinate 81,296,345, forward strand.
ATTATGAATTTATGTCGGCTCATTAGCTCTGATATTTTCTGAAACTTCATAAAAATTGAAAACGACAATGAGACGACATGCAGAGCTCATAAACAGTAACTCTGATTTGCCTACTTTTGGAGTTATTGCGCTTTGAACATTGATTTTGTTTGATTTGAGGTTTAACGTCCCCGTCAACACTGTAAAGGTCATTTTGGAGACGTTGCTTCCAATTTTGTGGGACTTTTACCCGACATTGAGATGAAATGACATCTCAAGCCCTGTCGCCCAATGAAACCAATAGGGTTTATTAGCATGGACGGTCCGCCTCGCACCGCGGTTCCTGGACAGGCTTAGATCCTCTAAGTGGTTTACCAGTACTAGTGTGCGGGCCGGATTCAGCTCTGCGTGGAAGCATCATGCAGCCCATATATTTCTTCAAGCCCCTATGGGCGGGGGCTTTTTGAACATTGAACATAGCCATTTCTACCATGTACTCATGTCCACTCTATACCTCTGACACCATTAGATATTTACTTGAAACTTCATAAAAATGTGAAGCACCATTAGTCAACATGTAGAACATACTTTATGAACCATAACTCTGGTTTGCTTGCTTTTCGAGTTATAGCCCTTTGAAGATTGAACATAGTCATTTCTACAATGTTCTCATGTCTGTTCTTTAACTTGAAAACAGTTCAAGATATTTTCATGAAATTTCTCTCAATGTAAAGCATTATGAGATGACATTCAGAAAAGAAGCATAACTCTGGTTAGGCTGCTTTTGGAGTTACAGCCCTTTGAATGTAGCAAGTATTGGAAATAGGCATTTCTACCAATTGTATTTGTTTTCACTCTTAAGTTGGAAAATGGTTCAGATATTTTGATGAAACTTCACACAAATGTACAACACCATGAGGCGAGGTGCCAAACTCAAAAACCATAGCTCTGGCTAACCAATTTTTGGAGTTATGGCCCTTTGAACATTGAAAATGGTGATTTCTGTAATAAATCTGTGTCCCCTATTTATTTATTCATGTCACAGAATTGGTGTTTTGCCATAGTATAATGGGATTTTTAATAGTTGATTTAATCGTTCATGTAATTGCTGATTTATTTATTTTCCACATAATGGAATTAAAATCTAATACACTTTTCCTTTTACGTATTTTATTGACCAGCATGTGTCGATAATAGAGGTTAATAGGACAAAAATGGTTTTATTATATTTAAAAAGTGCGGAAAATAAACATTTACCAAGCTTATCTTGAGAAAAGTAAACAGCCGCTATCAGTCGGTGTGTTGTTGAAAGTCTAATCCCGATAAGATTCAAGGTTTTGTCGTTTTTGTCTTGTGCGGTGAATTTATTTCCCATAGAAGTTGACAAATGGGCAGTTCATCAATACATAAGTTTGTACAGAAAATCCTGGTATTGTTTTTTGATCTCGAGTTTCTTTCAAATGTAGCTCCAGTTATCGTGGAATAATGAAAATAATTATTCCTGGTAGAGTTTACCTTACTTCTCATTAGAAATGTGTGGTGGGTACTTGTTAGAATCACCTCATTGAGGTGATTCTAACAAGTACCCACAACACACATTTCCATGGAGATATAAGGAAAAATATCCCAAAGATATACCCATTTTATACTGTATAATCCTATGTGGTTGGTTGTAGCAACTTTGAAGTGAGGAATTGTTTGTTTGATTTGAGGTTTAACATCCTCTTCAACACTATTTAGGTCATTTTGAGATGTTGCTTCCAATTTTGTGGGGCTTTTTACCCGACATTGAGATGAAATGACATCTCAAGCCCAGCCCGCCCATTGAAACCAATAGGGGTTTATGCATGGACAGTCTGGCCTGGGCAGGCATAAACCTTCTAAGTGGTTTACCAGTACTCATGTGTGGTTGGTTTCAGCTGTGTGTAGAAGCACCATGCAACCCAGTCTATTTCTGCATGCAGGCTCCGGGGCCATGGTGAGGAATTATATGGTTTACAATATAAGATTTGCTATGCCAGACCTTTAATGGATGGATTTTATAGCTTATTGTTAAGCTAGCTAGAGTATTACAGTCGAAATGGCTCGAACACCTTTGGGAAATGGAAAATCTGTTTGAGACAGGAGTAGTTCGAGCCACTGAGGGTTACTACCAAGAGGCATAACGAGATAATTTTGAACATCTTTCCAGTGTTCTATAATAAAAACTGTATGTACTCATTAGAATCGCCTCATTGAGGTGATTCTAATGACTGCACACAGCATACATTTGCAAGATAAAAGATGAAGAAAATCTAAATTATCCCCCATTATTTCTTATGTAGAGGATTTCCTAGGGGCTCAAGAACGGGTTCGATGCAGCCATGGAAAACGAGCCATCGGTGTTCGAGCCATCGAAGCTCTACTGTATAATGCCCATCAGGGCACAGCTATTTCATTAGGATAACACACCTGTGCGATACAATGCATTTTCTTTTACATCCCCAAAAATGAAAATCCATGATATTTTTCTTATTTATACTGCAAACATAGTTGGTGCTCACTAAGAATCGCCTCATTGAGACAGTTCTAATAAGTACCTGTCTTGGCACAGAAATAACACAAATAATGTATACTCCCTGTCTCTGTATATAGTGGGGTTTATGGGGATGTTCATTTCATGGACTTGTTCAAGTGATGCTATAGCCCAAGCCCATCGGGGCTTGAAGAAATTGATGGGCTGCATGATGCTTCCATGCAGAGCTGAAACCGACCACACACGAGTACTGGTAAACCACTTAGAGGGTCTAAGCCTGCCCAGGCAAAGCGGTGGGAGTCGAACCCTCCATGTTTACTATAAACCCTATTGGTTTCATTAGGCGACAGGGCTTGAGAAGTCATTTCATCTCAATGTTGGGAAAAGTCCCACAAAATTGGAAGCAACATCTCCAAAATGACTTAGATAGTGTTGATGGGGACGTTCCACCTCAAATCAATCAATCAACCAATCATGTGATGCTAAGTTTACTTGTGTCTGCTAAGTTAACTTGTGTCCTAAAAGTTACATTAAAACTTAAATCCTTCAATACAGTTGAAACACATAGTTTTGCTGAAAAAGATATGAGTAGCTTAATTGCAGTGCAAATTAAGGTACTCACATTTTTTCAGGAAAAAAACCTTTGTTTACTTATTGTGGTTCCTAGGACATTTAACATTTTGAACTCGCCCCCACCCATCGGGGCTTGGAGAAATAGATTGGGCTGCATCATGCTTCCATGTAGAGCTGATTCTGACTGCACACACGAGTAGTGCACACACGTGGAGCACTGTGGTGCAGGGGTAAAGTATCGGCCTCGGGATTGAGAGGTACCGGGTTCGAACCCCACGAGCGGCAAGTGTTGTTTCCTTGAGCAAGAGACTTTATCCACATTGCTTAGTACTGGTTTCTACCCAGGAAAAGAGGGCCACATGGAAGATTAGTACTAGTACTAAATGTGTTACCCTCTATAAATAAGGTCGATTATTATTATTATTAGTAGTAGTAGTAGTACTGGTAAACCGTTTAGAAGGGCTAAGCCTGCCCAGGCAAAGCAGTGTGAGTCAGATTGTCCAATGTATATAAGCTTTATGGTTTTCATTGGGCAGCAGGGCTTGAGATGTCATTTCACCTCAATGTTGGGTAAAAGTCCCACAAAATTGGAAGCAACGTCTCCAAAATGACCTATATAGTGTTGACGGGGATGTTAAAGCCCAATTCAAACAAACAAACAAAAACATTTTGAACACTATAAACAATTTCGTTTCTATATCCCAGTGTTTGTTGTCTTTCATTTCTTCTTTTGTCTTTACTTATTCTTCTTTCTTTTCCTCTTTCACTCTCTGATTATGCTTCGCTATGCCAGATGAACTTGAGTAGGTGCCTTGTTCACTTTGGTTTGAGATGATCTTGCTGATTCACCATGGTTTGAGATTAACTTGCATTACAGTTGCATCCTATAGCAGACTTCGATAACTAGGTTATTTCCCTTTGGCCAATACTCTTCCGTACGAATAATTTATTTTCTGGGGACTACCGAATTTAAGGATAACACTGCCTATATCTAAATGATCGCTAATTCAGCTGTATTTGGACCCGTTTGGTCATAACTTAAAACGTACTGACAAAAAGCGTCATGAGCATAATAACATTTTTGCACTAAAAACTAGCCTACATAGGATAGATTTGATAAGTTCATATACATATGCATTTATAGAGAGAGAGACAAAGTTTCATGTGAATTGATAAGGCTTCTCATGTCATTTAGTATCGAGAAACAAGAAAACGTGGAGAAAATACTTTTAAAATTTTCACACATTTTTTCTCAGGCTTCTCAGGAAAATAAAAACAACTTCAAGCCATTATAAAGTTGTTATTCTGCTGGCCAGGAAAAAGCAACAAGAAAATATATCACAGCCCTAATCATTAATTACTTTAACTCAGTTTGAGTTATTTAAGTTGAATTACTCAATGGCTTGGGGGCTATGAATTACGAAAATAGTATTAGTGGAATCAATTACGTTAGTCAGTGTCCCAAATGAAACGGTTATAATGAGTACCAACGAGATATTGTTTTCTTTCTGTATTTCATTCTTTCTGACTTTTTCTATCTTCCAATGGAACCGATTAGAATAACAGCTTATTGCTGTTGTTCCAAATTAAAAAAACAACAACAAGAAAACCTGTTGGTACTTGTAAGAATCCTTAGTGGAACGATAATAAAGAGTACCCACAACATTGTGTTTTCTTTCTCAGTTTGTTTTTATTTCTTAATTACTTGCTTTCTTTCGGATTTCAGAGAGAGAGAGAGGGCATAGTTTGTGGGTACTAATTAGCACCATCTAACGAAACTGTTAAAATGAGCATCAACAATCTGTCTATCTTCTTTTTATGTCCCCGTAGGAGGGTATATAGTTTTTGCACTGTCCGTTTGTGGGTTTGTGCGTTAGTAAGTCCGCACTTTTTCGGGGGCATTGCTCACTTATAGTGACATCTCTTGTTCTTAATTTTTTTAGAAGCCCCACAAAATCTTCAGTACAGTAGTTAAATCTTCTTGTCCGCCCCCGCCCATAGGGGGTTGAAGAAATATATGGGCTGCACGATGCTTCCACGCAGAGCTGAATCCGGCCCGCACACTAGTACTGGGTAACCGCTTAGAGGATCTAAGCCTGTCCAGGAACAGCGGTGCGAGGTGGACCATCCATGCTAATAAACCCTATTGGTTTCATTGGGCGACAGGGCTTGAGATGTCATTTCATCTCAATGTCGGGTAAAAGTCCCACAAAATTGGAAGCAACGTCTCCAAAATGACCTTTACAGTGTTGACGGGGACGTTAAACCTCAAATCAAACAAACAAACAAATCTTCTTGTTGCTTTTTCAGCTCAAGGGGTTATTGTGCGGTTTGCCCATTACTTAACGACCGATTGTCTTTTACACATTCTATTGCCTGAAAGGCTTATTTGAAAATGTTCTGGTTTCTTCTATAGTTTTGTGTAGTCCCTTAAAATCTTGCCTTTTCAGCACTCATATAGCCCTGTTGAATTTTCAGGTGTACAGTCATCACCCCTTTTCCTTCAACGAAATGTTCTGAGCACAGTTTACTGTGCTCTTGAAAGTTTTCATTACATCACTGCAACCATACTTTTCTGGTAATTATTAAACAATACACAATATTACTTGCTCTTTTTTGCTGGCATGATGTTTTCCAAGTAAAACGCCAGTTTTGGGCATGCACGCTGAATTCATTGAAGAGTTCTTTTTCCAAGGGCGTAACCTAGTTATTGAAGTGTGCTATTACCTTGTTCATCACATGATTCTTTTTACCCTAACCCTTCACATGCCATGAAAAACTGCAACTAAAATTGTGGTCTGTTTGTTCGGTCTGCGGCATCTAATTTCAAACTTTTAAAAAATATTTTTGCATACATGCATACATGATCAGACTGCACCGGGAGGTGCAGTCTGTTCTGGCTGGAGGAGCAGTCTGATCTGGGTCCACACTAATTTGCAACTATGACTTTCAAAGTAACAACCAGCAGACAAGAAAGCAGTCTGCTTTGTCATCTGCCGGATACTTTAAAAGTCATTTTTGCAAATACAGTGTGGACCCAAATCAAACTGCTCCACTAGGAGCAGTGTGATTTGGGTCCACATTGTTTGCCTACAAGCAAAAATATTTTTTAAAATGTTTGCAACAAATGCAGCAGTCGACATAAGCAGACGACATTTTTCATTTGTAGTTAATCTCAGCATGGCCACCCCCGCCCATCGGGGCTTGGAGAAATAGATTGGGCTGCATGGTGCGTCCACGCAAAGCTGAAACTGACCACACACAGGTACTGGTAAACCACTTAGCACTAAGCCTGCCCAGGCAGTGATGAGAGTCAGACCGTCCAATGCATATAAACCTTTTGGTTTCACTGGGTGGCAGCGCTTGAGCTGTCATTTCATCTCAATGTCGGGTAAAAGTCCCACAGAATTGGAAGCAGCATCTCCAAAATGAACTAAATAGTGTTGATGGTTACGTTAAACCTCAATTCAGACAAACAAAATCAATAATGGGAATTATAATGACTGCATTCAAAATTGTCGTTTAAGAAGTGCAGTAAATCATTGGTTTTAGGGTCACAAATTATGTTTTACTGCCTAGATGTCATGTTGCCATAAAACAAAACTTTACAACCATTAAGCCACTGATTTACCTTTTTTTTCACAGAAAATCAGACTTGTTATTTTGTCAATTCACACTTTGTTTTACAAGTATACAAGTTTGCTCAAGTTTCCTGAAAACTTATAGTTTCACAGTGCCTTTGTGGATCCAGCTCAATCATGTTTGGACTGATGGAAGATATTTGTCCAAAGTTACATTTAGTACTAATGACCTTTAGAGAGCAAGGTCATGGATATATATTGACACTGTTTTAATGGGCAAGGCATAATTATCCCCTCACAACAAAGTTGTGATGAGGATATGCCATATCGCTGCCATGTGTCCGTGTGTGTGTATTTGTTCGGAACTTTGTCACCCAACAGGATAGAAGACAAAACGTTTATCATAGAAACATAAAACCTTCCACAAATGTTCCCCATGGAGAGAGAATGAACCCTATTTATTTTCAAGATCAAGGATCAAAGGTCAATGTCACAATGGACTTAACATTTAAAACCTTGTAAACAGGATAGAGATGACAAGGTGGTCTTCATAGGAGCATCAAAGGTAATCTGTAATGCTTAAGAGGAAAGGAGACACTTTCAGGGGAGGCAACTCCTGCAAAAGTATTTTTGTCTCCCATGTCAATAGGGGTCAACTCTTAAACGAAAGAATTTGCTCCTGAGGAGCAAATTCTTTCCTTTAAGAGTAGACCCCTTTTTCACACAGACAGGGCTTTTAGAAAAGTGAACAGGAAGTCCCAAAAGTTGTCTCCTTTGAAAAATGGTGGAAAAATGTGCCAGGTGTTCCCATTCCCCTTTAATTGGTCTAACATATTCAGATTGGTTTTAGTTGTTGATGAGTTGTACGCAGTTTCGAGGATGCTATACTTGCATTGCCTTGTTAGTTGCGATATGCTGTTCTTGGCTTATCTCGATTGCTGTCCTTTGGCTTATCTCGTTAACAAAAAAATAATACTAAAAATAAAAAAGGGCAACAGAAAGAGCGATGAGAATGTAGCTTGAGATTCGGAAGTTATAATTGTATGGGGAAATTGAAAAAATATCAAATTACCACCAAAATAATATTGGGGGCATCTTTCCATGTCATAAATTTTTAGAGAACCAAAGGAGATTCGGTAGCAGATGACATTTTTATGTGTGCGCTTTTTTTTCTTTCAGGGAAAATGAACCTTGACATTACGTGTAATACACATATAATGTCAAGCCTTATTTACATGTACCTTGAAAAATAAGAGAAAAAAAACATACTTTGAAAATGCAATGATCTTTAAGGGCTTTAAGGGTTTAAATTTTTTGTGTATGCGTGACCTGTGATATGAATTTTTCATATTTTTGGCAGAACAACTCCTTATTGATAGAAAATAATGAAATTATTGATGAAATTGTTACCAGTGTTGGTTATTAATCTTAACAAATTGAATTAGACTCCCACATATTGAAAGCTGCTTGACCTAAGGTGGTCTTACTCAATCTTGAGAAAGTTTGAACAAGCTGACATCTGAAAATGGTTATTTATTTATCAGCGCTAAGCATTCTGGGTAAAAAATTCTGCAGACGACATTTTAAAATATTTCTCTTCCTTTTCCCAGATTTTGACATTTCATGCAAATTGTCTCCATTTGTCTCCATTTGAGACAATTTGCATCAAATGTCAAAACCTGTTCCTGGGACAAAGAAGAAAAATGTCATCAATTTGTCCTCTGCTGATTAGCCCAGAGAGTGAGAAATGTTACCCATTGTAGGCAGGGAAAACCACTAAAAGGGTACCTTGGCAAACAGTGCAGAACCAGATCAGACGCCACAGAATGCGGCATCTGATCAGGGCCTACACTGTTTGTGAAAAAAGGAGGAAGATTCCATTTGGTACAAAAAGGGTTAAACCTGTCTGTCCCAATACATAGGATGAATATGCATCACGTGAACAAGTCCGTGAAATAAAGACCCCCCTAAACCCCACTTTATATAGAGAAATCTGGGGTTTAAGGGGGTAAACATTATTTTTCTTATTTCTGCTCCAAGACATAGGTTGTGGGTACTCGTTAGAACCGCCTCAATGAGGCGGTTCTAACGAGCACCCAAAACCTATGTTTGGAGCAGAAATAAGGAAAATATCACAACTTTTCACCAGAAAAATACATTTTTTGAGGTTTGAAAAATGCACTATATCACACGGATGAGTTATCATAATGGGCAGTCCCAGATCAGATGCTGTTGAATCCGGTCTGATCAGGGTCTGCACTGTTTGTTTAAAATACAGTAATTTAAGGGCTAAACAAAGCAGTCTAAGTCTCTGGACCAAGACAGAAACAATCGGCCCATCAGTGCTGTCAGTGCTTTGATTTCATTAGACATCATGGCGAGGAAAACTATATCTGAAAATGTCGTCTGCCTATGTCATCTGCTGAATTTTTTTCCAAACATTTTAAAAAATATTTTTGCTTACAGATAAACAGTGTGGAGCCAAATCGGAGCAGTCTGATTTCGGTCCACACTGTTTGCAAAAATGACTTAAAATAATCAGCAGATGACAAAGCAGATGACAATTGTTGTGATTGGCATTTAATGGGTTAACCCACAAACTGCCAATCATGATTGGCAGACATTATTTTTCAGTTATGGTTTTTATAGGATAGGCAGTGGTCCGCCTTCCGTTGTCTGCGTCATCAACATTTTCGAAGCCAATTGAAACCAAATTGCATGTGAATCTCCATGGGATGGGGGAAACAAAGTTTGTTCATGGGATCTTGGTCACATGGCCAAGATAGCTACCATGCCCATGTATGGTAAAAACCCTTTAAAAATCTTCTTCTCAAGAACCAGATGGCCAATGACCTTGAGACTTGGTATACAGCCTTGGGGACTCGGGGGCCCTACCAGGTTTGTTCAGATGATGACCTTTGGTTGACCTTGACCTATTTTACATTAGTTAAGCTAGCGAGGCTTTGAACAACTGGATCTAAGGCTTGCTGTAGGTTTTATATGCATTGTAAATGATAGGAACATTTGAACATCAATATGTCTGATAGTATTTATTTATGGTTTGTTTACTGACTGGCAAAATATATATCATCAGAGATTATGGAAAGAAAAAGAAGACTTGCCAATATTTGTGATGCCGAATTTCTCAGCTTAGTTGATAACTAAAAGCCAGGTTTGAAAGTCAAGTTGCTGTTGGGAGTAGAAGGGATTTGTGCCAGACTAAATAACCATCTGCTGAATAGTATCCTCCAAATGAAAACACAGTTTAAAATTCCGTGTCATTGAAGTTTTCCCCAAATGATTCAACAGGGTTTTGCATTTCTTATTGTTCAAGTTTTCTTGAAATGAAAACAGTTTAACATTTGATTTATGTTGGCTCATTCATTTATGTTTTCTCCAAATGAAAACAATTGAACATCTTTCATTTCATTCATGTTTCTCCAAATGAAAACAGTTTCACATCTTTCACTCTATTTATGTTTTCTCCAAATGAAAACAATTGAACATCTTTCATTTCATTCATGTTTCTCCAGATGAAAACAGTTTCACATCTTTCACTCTATTTATGTTTTCTCCAAATGAAAACTGTTTATGAAAACAGTTTAACACTTTTCATTTCATTCATGTTTTCTCCAAATAAAAACAGTTTAACATCTGTCATCTCATAATGTCATTTCTGTTTTCTCCAAACAAAAACAGTTTAACATCTGTAATCTCATTTATGTTTTCTCCAAATAAATACAGTTTAACATCTGCCATCTCATTTCTGTTTTCTCCAAATGAAAACAGTTTAACATCTCTCATCTCATTTATGTTTTCTCCAAATAAATACAGTTTAACATCTCTCATCTCGTTTATGTTTTCTCCAAATGAAAACAGTTTAACATCTCTCATCTCACTTATGTTTTCTCCAAATGAAGACATGGTTTAAAATCTTTATTCATTTCATGTTTTCTCCAAATGAAGACATGGTTTAAAATCTTTATTCATTTCATGTTGTCTCCAAATGAAAACAGTTTAACATCTTTCATCTCACGTAAGTTTCCTTCAAATGAAGACATGCTTTAAAATCTTTATTCAATTCTAGTTTTCTCCAACTGAAAACTGAGTTTAACATGTTTTATTTCATTCATGCAGGGCTTGACATTTCATTCTGAATTTCTCCAAAGGAGAACAAGACTTGGTAACCTTGTGGTCAGAGGAGCTGTCAATCAGATTGTCTTGCTGCTGCATTTTGTTACAGACTAGTAATTTATGAATGTTTTATCTTTATCTGCATTATTGAAATACAGTAAAATTCCTATATTAAGACCACCACCTGCACTGTTTGCCAATTACCCGTTTGGTGGTTTCTGGTACAAAAAGGGTTAATAGTCATTATTGCGAACAGTGTGAATAGAGATCATACCCGGGCTTGGAGAAATAGATGGGCTGCATGATGCTTTCACGCAAGGCTGAAACTGACCACACATGAGTACTGGTAAACCACTTACAAGGACTAAGCCTGCCCAGGCAACGTGGTGTGAGTCAGACCAGCCAATGCATATAAGCCTTTTGGTTTCATTGGGTGGCAGGGCTTGAGATGTCATTTCATCTCAATGCCGGGTAAAAGTCCCACAAAATTGGAAGCAACGTGTTGATGGGGACGTTAAAACTCAATTCAAACAAACAGACAGATCATACTGCCCCTCAAGCAGCATTCTGATCAGGGTCCTTACTGTTTTCCTGTATTTAAAAAGTTTTCAAGAAGATTAAGCAAACAACATAATGGAAGACATTTTCAGATGCAGTTATTCTTGGCATCTTAAAGAGTTACGGTAAAGATCCAAAGTATTGGGACAGATACGCCTGAGCAGACAGTGCAAACCCAGATCAGACTGCTGGAGCAATCTGATCAGTGTTTACACTGTTTGTCATTCTGTCTGCACTTTTTGGACTCCTTGCTGGATCGTGAAACAAATTTATTAAAATTTTAGGAGAATTACAGCAAGTTTTCAAGGTGTCCAAATTTTTAGGATCTTTAGGGTAACCACAATTCTTTAATGGTTTATGATCTGGATGTACAGAAATGATACTTTAGCCACAATATTTAAGGAAAATATGGTACATTATATGGTAGTTGAAGACAATAGTCTGATAGATAAACAAACCACAATTCCATAAGGGCTTATCAAATGTAGAAACAAAAATAACTGCAATATCATACAGATTTCTTATTTGATTTGATGAATTATTGGTTGTATTGTACTGGTAGCTTGGTGGGAAAATTTGGTAAATTCAAGTGGGTTTCCTTGATCTTTCTCTGAAGGGAAAATTAGGTCATATGGATATCTATGGGCTATGAACTAGTGGGAAAATTTGGTAAATATGTGAGCTATTGATAGTTGACCAGTGGGAGATATTTGGTGGGTTTGATTGTATTGTGCTCTGGTGTGAACGTTTGGTACGTTTGATTTGCGGTTTAACGTCCCCATCAACACTGTAAAGGTCATATTGGAGACGTTGCTTCCAATTTTGTGGGACTTTTACCTGACATTGAGATGAAATGACATCTCAAGCCCTGCCGCCCAATGAAACTAATAGGGTTTATAAGCATGGACAGGCCTACTTGCACTGCTTTGCCTGGGCAGGCTTAGATCCTCTAAGCGGTTTACCAGTACTCGTTTGTGGGTCGGTTTCAGCTCTGCGTGGAAGCATCATGCAGCCCATATATTTCTTCAAGCCCCGATGGGCGGGGGCCAGTGAACGTTTGGTAAATATTCATATTGGTATTTGTGGACTATTTCACATGGGTAGGGTTTAGTGATCATTGAATGATTGATTGTGGGACAATTTGCTAAATTTTCACATGGGTTTTCTGTGACCTATCAGAAACAAACACCGAATTCCCATTGTATACTGGTTGACACTTCCATTGCTATATGTTGGACAACTCCATTTGTCATATAAGGGGTGTCAGGCCTATTTGTTCATTTTTATTCTGTTTTTGACGGAAAATTCTGTTGCACAAGTCTACATGTCGTATAAGGGATGTCAAACCTATTTGTTCGTTTTTATTCTATTTTTGACGGAAAATTCTGTTAGCAAATAGTGCAGGCCCTGATCAGACATCGCATTCTGCGATGTCTGATCTGGGCCTACACTGTTGGCCAAGTTATACCCCTTTTGGGGTTTCTCTCATACAGTGGGTTAAGCATAATACCTTTGTGTTAGAGCAACAAATAGCTTCGTGACACCACTTGAGGGTTTTCGATCTCTGTGATAGCATTAATGTCTCCATACAGCTGATTTTGTTTTGTTTGATTTGGGGTTTAACGTCCCCATCAACACTGTAAAGGTCATTTTGGAGACTTGCTTCCAATTTTGTGGGACTTTTACCCGACATTGAGATGAAATGACATTTCAAGCCCTGCAGCCCAATGAAACCAATAGGGTTTATAAGCATGGATGGTCCAACTCGCACCGCTTTGCCTGGGCAGGCTTAGATCCTCTAAGCGGTTTTCCAGTACATGTGTGCGGTCCATTTCAGTTCTGCTTGGAAGCATCGTGCAGCCCATCTATTTCTACAAGCCCTGGTGGACGGGGGCCAACCATACAGCTGAAATACTGTTGACTAGGACTGAAACTATCCATAACCCATACTTGGTGATGGATACCTGCAATGAGGAATGCTAAAAGAAACAAATTACAAACAAGTCAGTTTATTGAACACCCATGAAAACCCCATTTTATATATCAAAAAGAGGGGTTTACACGGGTATACATTATTTGCTCAAAACCATGGAATGTGGGTACTTGTAAGTAATCACCTCATTGAGGTGGTTTAAACAAGCACCCACAATCTATGTTTGCATCAGAAAATGAATACCAGCAATTTTTATCAGACGAATTCCATTTTTGAACCAATGTCTGATATATGTGTTATCCGAATATTGAAATTTAAAGCTGTATCTACCCTGAAAATTATGAAAAAGCCAAAAAAAAAGAAAAAAGAGTAAACATTGCTGTATTGCTATATATAGTGTTGGAAGGGTTTAACCCAGGGCTCTAGAAATTTTGATATCCCAATCGGTCCAGAAGGTGACCAAAAATTACGGAAATTGCCGATCGGTTTCGGTAATTTCTGTAAATGCCATTGGCGATTTGCGATTTTAAAATGTGTTATTAGCGCAAAGAATGACATACCGATGTTCCTCTTACACTTGTAAACGGATATGAGCACCAGTATCTCGATTATAAACAGCAATTATTGCTCACATCGTTAATATTTCATCTACTTTCATTTTCTACGCCAGATTTGATCTACTTTCATTTTCCCAATATCCGGGTCACTCCGAACCTGAAGACTACTAAAGGGAAACAACCTACATGGGGCAGTCAGAGACCAGTTCGATGGTCACTATATTTTTTTCCCTTTTTAAAACCTTTAAAATATTTCTCTTATTTCACGCATTTTATTTTGCCCAAATTGCTTTGTTTACAAATGGCGACCGATATGGCCGCCACGTGGTCGGTAAATGACGTCATACGGTTTCCGTATACACAATACACATTAATGCAGTCAAGGACGTAACACACATACACCTGTTTTATGTCATTTATTTTAATAGAGCGTATTTCTAAAAAAAAACGTTTTGAACGGGTTAAAACATCGAAAAAACATTTCTTTACTCTCAAACCAATACATGGCCGAACGAGAGTCATTGAAAATCTTACATGGCCGAACCAAGTTTTAGAGAATATAAATACATATTTTACGATTACACAAGCCTGAAATAAACAAATTATGTTTGATTGCCATTAGATCAAACACGATCAAGGCTTCTTTGATATCACAATCACGCACCGCTTAATCACGTTTTGGCTGACTGTCCCGCGAGAGTCTGCGATACCTGGCGAGATCTCGAAAACGTGTTTACTGTCAAACTCAAATTCATCCCCGAGAGAGATAATTGGATTGTATTACTGGCACAATAAACAGTTTGACACCTAACCAGGTATAATTTCTCTGTTTTTTCACTTCGATTTTAGCTTATTGGGTTTTTTTTTCGGACCGATTTTTCAGCAAAATTTTTCAGCAAAATCGGTTTTCATTTTCAAAAAACGGTCTGGACCGGTAAAAAATCGGACTTCTAGAGCCCTGGTTTAACCCATTGTATACTGGTGGACTCTTCCATTGCAAAATGTTTGACATGTCCATTTATCATATAAGGGGTGGTAGGCCTATTTTTTTTGTTTTTATTCTGTTTTTGACGGAAAATTCTGTTAGCAAATAGTGCAGGTCCTGATCAGACGTCTGATCTGGGCCTCCTTTAGGGGTTTCCCGCCATTCCCAAACCCTCTTCAGATCAAATAGTTTCCAACATGGGGTCATGATTTGTTGTGAATTCATTAGGCGTATTTTGCAATAAATTTACATTTATTTGTCATGGGCATTGACATCAGGTGTTACGATTGCCCAACTGGTCAATTAAAATTTTATCCACCCTCCCACCAAATCAGGTGTGTGATAGATGCAGTGACCTTTCACAATGGCTCTTACAAATTCTATAATGTAGCTAATGTCAGCGTAAATCTTTTCAGCATTGTTCATAAACACCTTTGGGCATAAGTCCAGAATGAGTGGGGGTCATTTATAAAAATAGAGAAAAAAGCAAAATCCCAGTGACTTCATCAATTACGAGAGGTCTATAGCCAATGGCAGTGCTTGTATTTTTTAAGTTTGTCCAGTTGCATCATTTATGCTGTTTGAAACAGTCAGTGTGAGTTAGGTATCAGTGTGATGGATAATTTAGGTCAGCAAAAAGTTGGAGTAAAGTGAGATTTACGCCTACTGGGGACTTCTGTGCTCATCACGAAAACACGCCTATATAATTTTGACCCCCTTGAACCCCACTTTTATATAGTAAAACTGGGGTTCAAGGGGT
Source organism: Lucinisca nassula (assembly GCA_963580285.1). Taxonomy (NCBI): domain Eukaryota; kingdom Metazoa; phylum Mollusca; class Bivalvia; order Lucinida; family Lucinidae; genus Lucinisca; species Lucinisca nassula. The sequence goes on from OY757011.1 coordinate 81,311,920, forward strand.
AAACCTTATTTTTCTTATTTCTGCTCTAATATATAGATTGTGGGTACTCGTTAGAACCGCCTCGATGAGGTGGTTCTAACGAGTACCCACAATCTATATTTTGAGCAGAAATAAGAAAAATATCACAATTTTTCCTCTAAAAACTTTCATTTTTTCAGGGATAAAAGTTACAATGTATTTGTATAGGCATGTTTTCGTAATGTATAAGAAAGAATTTATACACATATTGGGAAATATATATGTACTCAAAAGTAAGAATTTTCTCAAATTCATAATTTGTGCCAACTGGGGACTTAATTCTATTATACTCATAAGAAACACTGTTCCCTAAAGGGACCATTCTCATAAGAAAGCATTTGCACTGGGGACTGCTCTCACTGGAGATTGTTCTAAAAAGAAAGAATTTGTTCCCACTGGGGACTGTTCTCAAAAGAAAGAATTTTCTACATACCACAGGGCTATTCTCCTAAGATAGAATGTTCCCACAGAAACTGGGGAATATTCTGATTAAAAAGAATTTGTTCCCACTGGGGTCTGTAAAAGAACTCTCTCACTGAGAACTATCAAAAGAAAGAATTTGTTCCCATTGGATTCTGATCCCATAAAAATAATTTGCTCCCACTTGTCCCATAAGAAGTTATTCCCACTTGCTACTATTCTTAATTAAGAGAAGGACACTGGATTTTCAAGGAAACTACTTTGCTCCTACTTGGGACTTTTCTCAAAAAGAAAACCTTGGCTACTACTGGGGACCATGCATTGTCAAATGAAAGAATTTGCTCCCACTGGGATCTATTCTCATTACTGAAAAAGGTACTGACCCCACTCACGAGGGACCATCGTCAATTGAAAGAATTTGCTTCCACTGGGGACACCAGCTATTCTCAAGATGAAAGAATTTGCTCCCACTGGGTACCATTCTCAAAAGAAATTGGGACTTTTGTTAAAAGAATTTGCCCCTAAAGATATAAGATATAGAGGAGATTTTTACTTTATTGTCTCTTTATTTGGTTTTTAGAGTCCTACATTTGTATGGTTTCACATAAATGGGTTCATATTTATCAAGATCCGTTAAGTGTTTTCTAATTGAAGCAAGTTTGTACTCTGATAATGCAAGTGATTGTCATATATAATGAGGCCATCTTAGAGTCATACCACATTAACCCTTTGAATCTTCCTCCTTATATATAGCAGGAGTTCATTTCAAAATTTAGGGGTGACAGGTTGTGTTTTCATCAAAATTTGTTTGTAAAATGACTGAACTTTCAGCAAACAGTGGAGGCCCTGATCAGACACTGCGTTCTGCATTGTCTAATCTGGGCCTGCACTGTTTGCCAGGGTACCCGTTTTGGGGTTTCTGGTATTAAATGGTTTAAAATTGATAAGTAATTGAGAATATTTTGAGCCTAGGTCCTTTAGTGGAGAACTAAATATAAAGGTATTGACGGCTCCCGCCCATCGGGGCTTGAAGAAATATATGGGCTGCATGATGCTTCCACGCAGAGCTGAAACCGACCCACAAACGAGTACTGGTAAACCGCTTAGAGGATCTAAGCAAACGGTGCGAGTCGCCAAGGCAAACGGTGCGAGTCGGCCAGTTCATGCTTATAAACCCTATTGGTTTCATTGGGCAGCAGGGCTTGAGATGTCATTTCATCTCAAGGTCGGGTAAAAGTTCCACAAAATTGGAAGCAACGTCTCCAAAATGACCTTTACAGTGTTGACAGGGACGTTAAACCTAAGATTAAATAAACAATAAAAGTACTGTTTGAATATTTTCTGCAATTTTTAATCCATAAGATGCCAATTGCCGTCTACTTTGTCATCTGCCAGTTACTTTAAAAGTCATTTTTGCAAACAGTGTGGACCCAGATCAGACTGCTCCTTTTGCTTAAAGTACAGGAATTGAAATGGTCTAAAATCCCAGTTCAGAACCATTTTCCAGCCTTAACATTCAAAGACAATTGACCCACCAGTCTTGTCAGCACTTTGATTAAAATATGCCAAGTGTATTTTTTTGTGAATGAATTTTACGGATCAGCAATCTTGAGAAGGAGTAGAGATAAAAGTGTAAAGTAAACTAAGTAAACCACAAATGTGTCAAAATTTTACAAATGAAACCCCAAATATGTGAAATTTTACAAATGATAGTATTACTGGTGGTTTTAAAAAATTCCTATTCACTATCAATTGATTTGAATTTCCTTCTGTCTTTGCCCCAGAGTGTCTTGCACAGTATTATAAATTATTTATGCCTGTGGTATTTCATTGAGAAGAATTTGTGTTGTGGGAGTACTGTCATAGTTTTTCGTGCATACCTGTTGAATGAGAAAGGTAATGTTTTTATGATCTTTGATCTTCTGTAAGCTGAGCTACATGTATCTGCTTAATGCTTTGCATGCTGGGTAATTTTTTTGCAGCAGACGGCATTTTGAAATATTTTCTCTTATTTTCCCAGAAACAGGACTTGACATCTCATGCAAATTGTCTCCTATGGAGACAATTTGCATGAGATGCCAAGTCGTGTTTTCCAGGAAAAAAATATGAAAAATATCAACAATTTGTCATCTGCTGATCTTCTGTAAGCTGAGCTATCTGCTTAATGCTTTGCATGCTGGGTATTTTTTTTTCACAGCAGACGGCATTTTGAAATATTTTGAAACAGGACTTGACATCTTGACATGCCAAGTCGTGTTTTCCAGGAAAAAAATAAGAAAAATATCAACAATTTGTCATCTGCTGAGTTCGCCTAGAGAGTGGTAATGGTTAAACTTTGATCAAAATATGAAAATATGTGAATGTGATTTTTTTTGGAGGGGTGGGGGTTGGTTTTATGACCCTTTCAAGATTATTTCACTTTAGTTAATCAGAGGTGGATGAAAACTGGAGAACTGTCACCAGTCAAAATTTTAGGACACTTTAATACGTTTACTTGATCTTGGCATCTCAGTGAATGTTGGTGATATTAGGAAATAATCAATCATTCAGTAGGTTATATTTTTTGTCCATTCTTGGCAATGGTTCGTACCAATAAAATAGCCAAAACATTGATCTGGACAAGCTGTGGTACAGAAAAATTGGATGATATTCTCAATTTATCACCACCCTATCAAGAAATTGACTAGCTCATTACTCCCTCACTGAGATTTACCATAATAACCCTATATAATCTAACAATTTCAATAGTTTGGTTTAGTGACTCAGTCAGAATGACAGCTCCAGATAAGGCGCTTTTTTCATCCGAAATGTACTTCTGCACGAAAACATATGTTGTTAGTATTCATTAGAAGCACCTCATTGACACTCTTCTAATGAATACCCACATCATATGTTTTGTTGTGGGTACTCAGTGAGGCACTTCTAATGAATACCCACATCATATGTTTTGTTGTGGGTTCTCAGTAAGGCACTTCTAATGAATACCCTGCATCATATGTTTTGTTGTGGGTGTACTCAGTGAGGCACTTCTAATGAATACCCACATCATATGTTTTGTTGTGGGTGTACTCAGTGTTTTGTTGTGGGTACTCAGTGAGGCACTTCTAATGAATACTCACATCATATGTTTTGTTGTGGGTACTCAGTGAAGCACTTCTAATGAATACCCCGCATCATATGCTTTGTTGTGGGTACTCAGTGAGGCACTTCTAATGACTACCCCGCATCATACGTTTTGTTGTGGGTACTCAGTGAGGCACTTCTAATGAATAACCCGCATCATATGTTTTGTTGTGGGTACTCAGTGAAGCACTTCTAATGAATACCCTGGATCATGTGTTTTGTTGTGGGTACTCAGTGAGGCATGTCTAATGAATACCCACATCATATGTTTTGTTGTGGGTACTCAGTGAAGCACTTCTAATGAATACCCTGCATCATGTGTTTTGTTGTGGGTACTCAGTGAGGCACTTCTAATGATTGCCGACAACATATTTTTTCATGCATAAATAAGAAAAATAATAAGTAGATACCCCTCTTATCTGAGGCTGTGCAGAACCATTTGGTCCCTGGGTCCAGCAATATTCTTTTGTCAACATTGATAAAAAATACAGTGAAATTCTGCTATTAAGACCACCTAAAATTAAGACTAATTCTGCTTTAAAAACTTTGTGTTTTCTGCATACAGTGTCTTCTGGTCAGAAACCACCTTTGGGACTGTTCTAAAGTGGTCTTAAAGATCTTGCATTCTGCGATATCTGCTCTGGATCTACACAGTTTAACGGTGTCCCTTAAATGGGACATTAGGCATATATGGGTTAAGAGACCTGCTTGGACAAGAAAAAGTATTGGTTCTGTTTTGTTGAAAAATTTATATCTAAATTTTCAGGGTTTTTATGGTATTTTGGCACTTGGACAGACTTCCAGAAATTGAATTGCTTGGTCCAAATAACAAGTGAAAATGAAATTTTCTAGCCATATCCAAAGATAAATTGATAGTGTTCAGCGAGTTATACACAGAAACCTCAATATAAAACTGTTCGTTATGATATTGTTTTGGGTATAGCATGGTTTAATGATAGATCCCAAAAATGTATAGATTCTGTAGGAAACTGACCATAAATGGTCATTATATGCTCGTTTGAAAAAACTGGATGTATTATATTAACACCCCTCCTCCCCTCCCCCCCCCCCCCCCCCCCCCCCCCCCCCCCCCCCCCCCCCCCCCGCCCCCACGGCGTCCATCGGTCGCTCCATCCATCTGGAAACAAAATAGATAACTTACTCCTCCTACACTTCACCATCATACATAGTTAGTCCATTATGTGGGGCAGCGCATATTGTTTCAAGTCCACCAAATAACCAAATAATAATAGAGAATTATGCCCCATTGAAATTTTTTATTTCCGGATAACTCCTCCTAGATTTTACATCTGATCAAGCTAAACTTCATATATATAGTTAGACCATGATGTGGGGCAGCACATTTTGTTTCGAGGTTATGGTCCACCAAATAATGAAAAATTCTGTAAACATTTTGTTTCCAGATATCTCCTACATTTTACATCCGATGAAGCTGAAATTTTACATACAGTAAGACCATGATGTGGAACAGGGCATATTATTTTGAGGTTACGGTCTGCCAAATATTACCAGAGTTATGCCTCTTTCACAGGCTTTCCTATACATTTCATATCCAGATAACTCGTCCAACATTTTACATCTGATGAAGCTGAAATTTTACATATAGTAAGACCATGATGTGGAACAGCGCATATTATTTTGAGGTTACGGTTCACCAAATATTACCAGAGTTATGCCTCTTTCACAGATTTTTCTAAGCATTTGGTTTCTGGATAACTCCTACATTTTACATCTGATGAATGTCCCAGGGACTCTAGGGGGAGCTTGAGTCAGCCATGGTAAATGAGCCAATGGTGTTTGAACCATAGAATTGTCACTGTACAATATGACATGTAGCCCCCGCTCATCAGGGCTTGAAGATAGGATGGGCTGCATGATGCTTCCACACAGAGCTGAAACTGACTGCACACAGTTACTGGTAAACTGCTTAGAGGATCTAGGCCCTCCTGGGCAAAGCGGTGCAAGTCCGACTGTCCATGCTTATAAACCCTATTGGTTGCATTGGGCGACAGGGCTTGAGATGTTATTTCATCTCAGTGTCGGGTCAAAGTCTCACAAAATTGGAAACGTCTTCAAAATGACCTATTCAGTTTTGATGGGGGCGTTAAACCTCAAATCAAACAAACAAACAAAACAATAATAATGACATGACATTGTGTGCCTATCCACCAGCAAGGAATGCATGACTTTCTTCTGATGCTATGATGTGTAGGTGGTATGAGGGTGGTTTGGTGAGGCAAAGGTGAGGTGTATCTTGCGACACTGGGGCGTCTATCTGATATTGGCGGCATGCTGTCCTTGCAGAAGTTAGGGGTAGACGGGAATATCTAAGTTACTTCTTCTGTTTCTACACTTCAATTTTGATCTTTTTCCTCATTCCCTCACTTTTGTCTCTACTATCTCCCCCTTTCTCTTTCACATGTCCTTTAAAAGGTGCATTATTGAGCTACCGGGTCTCAAAAGTTTTTTTTCTGGTTTTTATCTTTAATGCATACTCCTTTGTCATGTGTACACTTTTGGAGCCAAAAACAGCTTCAGAACTTTGTGAAAATGGTCGTTTTCATTCGTGTTATCCCTTTGCTCTGAACATGTGTTCGGAATTTCTGTTCTAAAAATAAATCTGTCACTTTACAGAAACATGGCGACAGTATCGTCTCTGAGTGTAGTTACTTATGGCATGGTATTCAGCGTCATATTTTTTTCCTATTCAGGCATGGCCTAAGCAAACAAGGCCAAAAATGAATGTCGCATATCGTCATGTATGGGGATTCTATTTTTTTTTCATGAACTAAAAATAGATCTAACTAGTGTTCGAAACCTAGTTAGGGAATCCCTCTCAAACTCGTTTACCTGTCATCATAATTGTTCGCATTTTTGCATAAAATACATTCATTTGTATTGTTTTAAAGAAAAATACCGGCTATATGCATTTTATTTTTGGAAGCATTTTTTTCAGATAGCTAAATAATGCACCTGTAAACCGAAAACAACCAATCAGTCTACAGGTGGTAATGCTCACCTGAACACTTTCTTTATCATTTTGAGAGAGAATGTTTTTCATTAAGATCAGTGGCATTTGTCTAACAGTAAAACCAAGTTGGGTTAAATCTGTCCAGTAACCTACAACAGTACAAACTCTGATCAGGCTCTGAGTCAATGTACAGGCTGATATAGGCTTTCATGATTTTCAAAGAAAGATATAAGGTTTGAATATAAACCACATCACATCTGTGATTTCTGATTACAGTAAGTGCACAGAAAATCCCTGTGGTTTCCTTCTTCTTTTAGGTAATCTTCCTCCTTTTAGGTTTCACTTGTGTAGACTGTGTTTGCAAACAATAAAGGCACAGGTGAGACTGTGTTTGCAAACAATAAAGGCAAAGGTGAGACTGTGCATTTGCAATGCACAGTCTCACCTGTGCCTTTGTTGTTTGCCTGTGCATTAATGCTCTGTTATGCATGTTGTGGCTAATTATTACTGGTAAATGGAATGTAAGTGTCTGTACAATGGTTTAAAGTTGTAGGAAATAATCAGCTGAAGAGGTTTTATGTCTTACCAACAATGAAAAGATCATTATTTCAGTGTGGCCGAAGCAATAAACTGTAAAACCCACTTTGCCCTTAAAGCACCAAGGAAACTTCTAGAGCAGATGAGATTTTTTTTCTTTTTTCCTTTCCCATTTTTAGGGTAAAAAGGGCTTGACACTTCATGTGATTCATCTGCATTTAGCACTTAAAGCACCAAGGAAACTTCTAGAGCAGATGAGAATATTTTTTTCTCTTATTTTTTCCTTCCCCATTTTCAAGGAAAATAAGGCTTGACATTTCATGTGAATCATCTGCAGATGATTCACATGAAATGTCAAGCATTACTTTCTCAGATAATTAAGAATAGAATACTTTGAAAATATTGTCTGGTTTTTGTGCTGAATGCTCTGAGAGTTAAGACGGTTGTTGAACCAAATTATCATATGCCTAAGAGGGCCTATTCACCCATTTCAAGGATATGTCACTTATATTAGTGAGTTGCAAGCCTCATTATTAAAAGTGAGTAGAAACTGGAGTCTTGGAGAAAAGCTACTTGACATTCCTAGCAGAACCAATGGGTACTTGTAACGGACAACCTAAGAAAGATGCCCGGCTCAGCAACATTCTTTCGTAGAGATTGATCATGAAATCTTTACTACGGTCATTCTCTCCCATCCGCTGATTCAAGAAGGGCAGTTGTCAGTTTCTGGCGAAAGAATGTGCACTGTACTAGTTAGCCACTTACGTATAAGCCTGCCCAGGAAAAGTGTGGATAGGTAAACTGACCGGCTCAGAAATGGCCTAAAATAGTGTTGACTGGGCCGTTAAACTCCAAAGCAAACAAACAAAAACCTAAGCAAGCAGTAAGATTCCATACATGTGAGCTTAAGAGAGTCTTCCTGACATACAGACAATTTGGAAATCTTCCTCATGCAGTAGTGTAATGCTTTTGGTGCACCGTGGATCACATTTGCGTTATCTTAATATTTGTGTCGGGTTGGCTGAGCTTGGCTGTTTGAAGCACTGTGTCTCCTGAACCAACAGATGGTTTATTACCAAACTTGCATGGTTACATCACTAGGACAAGAGAAAATAGTATTGGTGACCTTGACCTCATGTTCTAGGTCACAGGCTCTCAAAAACAGTCAATGGGTCAAACATATCTTTCTGCTCCATGTCTTCTGAACAAAATTATGAATTGTGGTCAAACTTGGTGCAATATTCCATTACATTCTGCCAAAGACTTGACTAGGTTTTTGTGATCTTGATGTCATTTTCAAGGTCACACAAGTGTGAAAATTGTCAAATTTTATACTGCCTTTGCTATTTGTTGTGAACTAATTGCCAGAGTTTGTTAATATATCATAGCAAAATACAAAAGACTTAATGGAATTCTGATGACCTTGACCTAATATTCAAGTCATATTCGTCCAAAGATTGTTCATTTTTTTTCTTGTCTGTACCATATGTCATAAATAGATTGATGAATACTGACCAAACCTGGTACAGTAATATATCATGGCAACATAACAAAGACCTGATTCCGCTTTGGTGACCTTGGCCGCATTTTCAAGGTCACACATTATTTTTGGTCATAGTAATATGATGGAGGGACATCGTTTTCTTCCGAAAACATTACTAGTTAGTTAAGCTTTTGAGATCAGGCCTAATCGAATATGCTCAGAATAAATGGGATTAGATTTATTTTATAAAGGAACTGTACACTTATTGTATTTTAACAAAAATGCTGAACCAAACCAAACATGTCCAAGGTCAGCAAAAGGAAGACAAAAGGAGCATTCGATTAGGGCTGATTTTGCACTCCTGGTTTGTTTTATGGTTCGAATAAATGCTTAGAATATAATGTTTAAGCCAACTGTGCTTAAAATAAGGTGTAAACATGTATGGTACCAATGTAACATGGGTTAGAGGAAGGTGAAACAAGGTAGAAAGACATTAACCCATTTTATACGGGATTCACAAAAAGGGAACACAGGCACACAGTGTAGGCACTGATCAGATGCCACAGTGGTGTCTCATCAGGACCTTCACTGTTTGCAAACCCTGTTTGCAAAACGTTCAGTCATTTTCTAAAGAAATGTTTTGAAGTAGCTCAGTCTGAGTTCCCCTAAATTTCAAAATGGACTCTTGCCATATACGAGATGGAAGATTCTATTCAGTACAAAATGGTTTAATTATCACTATGTCACCATTGTTGTAAGATGTTCTTACCAGTGTGCCAAATGGAATCTTCCTCCTTTTATATGGCTGGAGTACATTTCATAGTTTAGGGATGTCAGGTTGTGTTATTTTAAAAATTTATTTGGAAAATAGCTGAACGTTTTGCAAATAGTGTAGTCCCTGATCAGATGCCGTATTTTCGGCGTCTGTTCTGGGCATGCACTGTTTGCCAGGCTACCCATTTGGGGTTTCTGGTACAAAATGGGTTAACGTACAGAACAAGATATTGCATGTGGGCTAAAAATATTTTTGCCATTATTACAACCACTTTAACACCATTTAGGTAATGTGGAGCATGTAGGCTCATTTGCTCATGCTGTTGTAGGACAGGCATAGATCCCCCCACATGGTTAAACAGAGTTAAGCCAGGGCTGGGAAAACGGTTCATTTCACCCTTAAACACCAGGGGCCAGTTGTTCAAAGCCTCCTTAGCTTAACGAGCTCGTTAGTGGTCAAATTGTTAACTATTCTAGCAACATTTAATACCTAAGATTTTCTTATTTTTGCTGAAAAAATATTAGCATATTTGCCATAATAAATGATCAAAGTTTTAATGATATGTTAACTAACGATGCCATTAGCTTTGAACAACTGGGCCCAGAACCTTAAGCTGTAACATTGTAGATGCTGATCAGAGTCTGATCTGGGTCTACACTGTTTGCCAATGTCCCAGCATATGAGCCCAGTCCATGTTTTATACATATTCAAACTTTGATGTCACAGTGATAAGAATAGCACGGTTATAAATAAATGTTACCTTGATTTTGTACAAAGATTTGACCCTTGAAACGCTGAGAAAATCTACATATGAAAATGTCGTCTCCTTATATGTTGTCTGGTGAATCTTCTTGCAAACTTTTAAAAAAAAATTTTTTGCACACAGGCAAACAGTGTGGGCCCAGATCAGACTGCTCCTAAAGGAGCAGTCTGATCTGGGCCCACACTGTTTGCATATAATCAAGTTTTACACTGTTTGCAAGAAAAAATGACTTTTAAGGTAACAGGCAGACGGTAAAACAGATGACAATTGTCATGATTGGCATGTTGGGGGTTAACCATAGTCACTTGGACAATACCAGGCGGGAAACTTCTGGAGTATAGTAATTATTAATTTTAGTAAAAATCAGTGATTAATCTCCTAAAAATTATATGTCATACCGTATTCGCCCTAATTACCACACCGTGCGCTTAGTTTTTTCAAAATCGTGTAAAAAAATCACGGTGAAAAATCTACCTAATTAGCGTACACTCGATGCAAAAACAAAAGCTTCCGAGATGATGCATACTGATATTTAATGCGATGGAAAAGGATACTAAAGCATTGCCTTCACTGTTGAAGAAACAACGGTGTGTGTGTATGTGAATTCGGGTTTAATGTCGCTTTCAACAATTTTTCAGTCATATCACGACGGTGTCTGGTTGCGACAGGGAGCTCAATGCTCACTTTTATAGTGCTGCCTCACTGAAGTATCATGCCCCAGACACATTACATGATACCACACCCAGTCACATTATCCTGACACTGGGTCGACCAGTCCTAGCACTGGGTCGACCAGTCCTAGCACTATCCCGTAAATCTGAGTGCCAAGCGAGGAGTAGCTAGTACCATTTTTAACGACTTTGGTATATCGCGGCCCCGGATCGAACCCGTGACCTCCCGTTCCCCGGAGCGGACACGAAAAAGAAACAACGGAAAGTTTTTTATAGATTTATGTGAGAGCTTCCAGTAGAAGGTTACTGTAAAGTGTGCGCTTATGCATTTCCCTTTCAAAAATAGCTTTGGTGTGCGCTTATAGGAGCATGTGCGGTAATTAGGGCGAATACGGTATTAAGATTCATTTGCTGCTATTTTGCTATTCAGATCACAAGTAGCCTGTTTAAATCTTGATCCAGAAGCCATACAGAAGGAAGTCATGCATTGTATACAGAACTGAATTTACAGAACTGAAGAAAGATATTTTAGCTAAATAAGGTTAATTGTTTTGTCAAATTACCGGAAATTTAAGGAATGTATTGCTTCCTTAAAGCTTATCATGAGGCATTGGAAAACTGACATCTATATATCATTATTCTCTCCATTATTTGGTTGGTTGGTTGACTTGAGGTTTAACTTCCCCATCAACACTATCGGTCATTTTGGAGATGCTGCTTCCAGTTTGTGGGACTTTTTCCAGGCTTTGAGATGAAATGACATCTCAAGCCCTGCTGCCAATGAAACCAATAGGGTTGTCCGACTCACACCACTTTTCCTGGGCAGGCTTAGAACCTCTACTCATGTGCGGTCAGTTTCAGCTCTGCGTGGAAGCATCATGCAGCACCATCTATTTCTTCAAGCCCGGATGGGCGGGGGCTTCTCTCCATTATTTGCCTGTAGAATAATATCAACACCCTTGTAGACATCAACTTATTTTCAAATATCTTTTTTTTTTTTTCACACTAGGAAAACATGCCTATACAAATACATTGTAAACAACAAAAATTTTATTATGAAAAACTGTGACATTTTTCTTATTTCTGCTCAAAATATAGATAATGGGTACTCATTAGAACTGTCTCATTGAGCAGAAATAAGAAAAATAAGGTATACCCCTGTAAACCCCAGTTTGCTATATAAAAGTGGGGTTCAAGGGGTCAGAATTTTATAGGCATGTTTTTCGTGATGAGAGAAAACGATGCTTAACACTGTAACCCCTCATGGGAATCGTCTGATTCAAGTCTGATTTTCTCTGAAAAATATTAACCCTTATCTTGCTGTTCACGACAACCTCTATCTTTGCAAACAGTGTAGATCCAGATCAGATGGCTTCTGAAGAAGCCATCTGATCTGGATCTACACTGTTTGGCATTCAGCTTATGAATTTGTAGCAATAAACTACATCAAGTAATTTGATTGGTTGATAGACAGAAATGGGTGTGGCCTAAATGAATATTCAGCAAGATAAGGGTTAATGATTAAAAAAAAACGAGTGCAATCAGTGAACAAGAGGATTGTGTAATTTAACGCTTGTCATGCTGAATAAATGTATTTTTGACTTTCAGCCAATCAGATTACTTCCTGTAATTTATTCCTACAAATTCGCGAATTGAATGTCAAACAGTGTAGATATATACTGATCAGCTACATGATTTGTATCTACACTGTTTGCCAAAGGGAGTGCAATTTCTGGTTCAGCAGGACAATAGTTAATCAATATCCTGCTGAATATATGAATTAAGCCACACCCATTACCAGCTATCAGCCAGTCAGATTACTTGACATATTATATTCATTCAGTTTACAAACTGCATGACAAACAGTGTAGGTCCTGATCAGATGGCTTCTTTAGAAGTCATCTGATCTGGATCAACACTGTTTGAAAGCTTGGGCTTGTCATGAACTATGAATTGTGCCACACCCATTACCAGCTATCTACGCCTGCCTCGGTAGTTCAGTCTAATGTGCGTCTGACTGTTGATCAGGAGGGTGCGGGTTCGATACCTGCAGGCAATATTCTTTTGTGGAGATAGATCATGAAATCTTTTCTACGGTCATTCACCCCCTTCTGCTGATTCAAAAAGGGCAGTTGTCAGTTTCTGGCAAAAGGGTGTGCACTGTCTTGTCTTGCTGTTCACGACAACCCCTATCTTTGCAAACAGTGTAGATCCAGACCAGATGCCATCTGATCAGGATCTACACTGTTTGGCATTCAGTTTATGAATTTGTAGCAATAAATTACATCAAGTAATTTGATTGGTTGATAGACAGAAATGGGTGTGGCTTAAATGAATATTCAGCAAGATAAGGGTTAAACGTAAGGATTTTCATGTTGTCAATCATGATATAGATACAGCATGACTTTTTAGGGCCCCGCACTGAAAGTGTGGGTGCCCTATAGTAATCACTCTGTCTGTCCGTCTGTCTGTCCATCTGTCCATCTGTCCATCTGTCCGTCCACAAATTTCTGATAGCGCTGCTGGGGCCCTAGTCAGTTTCACTGACAGCTCTAGTTCTCTATTGGTTCTCTTGTTCACGTCCCTGTAGACATAATTTCTGGATTCTCTTGTTCACTTACCTGTAGACATAATTTCTGGATTCTCTTGTTCACTTTCCTGCAGACATAATTTCTGGATTCTCTTGTTCACTTTCCTGTAGACATAATTTCCGGATTCTCTTGTTCACTTTCCTGTAGACATATTTTCTGGATTCTCTTGTTCACTTTCCTGTAGACATAATTTCTGGATTCTCTTGTTCACTTTCCTGTAGACATAATTTCTGGATTCTCTTGTTCACTTTCCTGTAGACATAATTTCTAGATTCTCTTGTTCCCTTTCCTGTAGACATAATTTCTGGATTCTCTTGTTCACTTTCCTGTAGACATTATTTCTAGATTCTCTTGTTCACTTTCCTGTAGACATAATTTCTAGATTCTCTTGTTCCCTTTCCTGTAGACATAATTTCTGGATTCTCTTGTTCACTTTCCTGTAGACATAATTTCTGGATTCTCTTGTTCACTTTCCTGTAGACATAAGTTCTTGAATCTCTTGTTCACTTTCCTGTAGACATAATTTCTGGATTCTCTTGTTCACTTTCCTGTAGACATAATTTCTAGATTCTCTTGTTCCCTTTCCTGTAGACATAATTTCTGGATTCTCTTGTTCACTTTCCTGTAGACATAATTTTTGGATTCTCTTGTTCACTTTCCTGTAGACATAATTTCTAGATTCTCTTGTTTCCTTACCTGTAGACATAATTTCTGGATTCTCTTGTTCACTTTCCGGTAGACATAATTTCTGGATTCTCTTGTTCACTTTCCTGTAGACATAATTTCTGGATTCTCTTGTTCACTTTCCTGTAAACATTATTTCTGGATTCTCTTGTTCCTTTTTCTATTAACCCTTATCACACGGAACATTGCAACCCCTACCAATACAAACAGTGTAGATCCAGATCAGATGGCTTCTGAAGAAGCCATGAAGCCATCTGATCAGGCTCTAGACCGTTTGCCATGTAGCTTGGGCATAACATCAAGTAATTTGATTGGTTGATAGTGAAAAATGGGTGTGGCAAAATAAATTATTCAGCAGGATAAGGGTTAAAAGAAAGAATTTCCTCTTCAGGACCTGTAATGATAAGGAGATAAAATATTTTTGAATGAGTTACAGTTCCTGAAGGCATAACATTCACAAATTTTGATAAGGAGCGTGTGTTTTTTTTGTTTGTTTTTTTGCTAACCATTTGTCAAGTGTTTCTTAATAGGCACGTCCTGGATCAGTCCATATACGTCAAAGGGATTTACAAGAATGTATCCTTACTGGTAATCTCGTTGACCAATTGGACACAGAACAATTACAAAATTGCGTGAATACATCGCAAAATATTCTTTGAATATTATTGACCTCACTGACATGAATTTTTCTTACAATACTGTACAGCCATGCAAAACTAAAATAATTAGGAATGAATAGAAGTCATTATAATACAACTTCTGCAGAACAGAACAGAACTTTATTCGTCTAAAAATTGGCCAGAAAATTTGTACCAGAAACCCCAAAACGGGTAATTCCGCAGAACGCGGCGTCTGATCAGGGCCTGCACTATTTGTTAACAGACTTCTCCGTTAAAAATATAATAAAAATGAAAAATTAGGCCTGATTCCCCTTATATGTCAAATAGACTGGTCTAACATATAGCAATGGAAGAGTAATGGGTTAATGATATGATCAAATCCAAATGGGATAATATAGACATAGTTCCTTTCATAAGAAGCCCTTTTTTGTAAAAATAAAAAGTGGGAGATAACTTTAAGATATTCTTATCAGCTCCTTTGAAAAAAGGGGTCTTCTTCGAAAATGGGGACTACTATTAAGGAAAGAATTTGCTCCTCAGGAGCAAATTCTTTCCTTTATGAGTATACCCCTGTGGCTAGGGGAAGACAAAAACATTTTTGAAAGAGTTGCTCGCCCATGAAGGTGTATCTATTCCCCTTAAGAGGGTCTTGAATTGTTTTAAGTAGATGACTCAGTGTAAATGGCTAGTTATTTTTCCTAAAAACATTTATAAAAAGATCCTGTTTGATGAAACAGCATGTAACATGATATACCAATAAAAGGATGCTAATGGGTTACTGATTTTTTAATGATAAATGTAATCATATTCTATGATGGGGTAGGTGTCTTTTTTGAGATTATAAGCGTGTAGTGCATGATTAAGGAAGACCATTCATTAGAGACCATTTTCTTGTTTTCAAAGCTGGTTGTCTCTCTTGGTATATTTTTCTGGGCTAAGAAAAACATCTGCTCATGTCGTCTGCTGATTTTTTTGCAAAGGTTTTATAAATATTTTTTGCTTACAAGCAAACAGTATGGACCCAAATCAGACTGCTCCTAAGGGAGCAGTCTGATCTGGGTCCACAGAGTTTGCAAAAATGACTTTTAAAGTAACCAGCAGACGACAAATCAGATGACAGTTCTCATGATTGGCATTTTACGAGTTAATTTATTTGAAATAAGGTATTTTTTGTTCAAGACCACTGTGACCAGTGCTTTCTTAAGTGCATGCTTTTATCATTACCGGTATCCTTTTTTTTGGTGGGGGGTGGGTTCCGTTTTACAGCCCTTTCAAGATTATTTCACTCATATCGAGCAGATCCTTAATCAGAGGTGGGCAAAAACCGGAGTACCTGGAGAAAAACCACCTGATGTTCTGTTGCAGAATTTGGCATCTCCCATACCGGTATCCTGTCATTAGGAGATGCATGTACAGTAAAGTTCAAATATTAAGACTACCTTTGTTAGTGGGGTGGTCTTAATAATAAAATGACAGACATAAAAATTTAAGAAGAGACTAATTTGGTGAGTGAGTGAGTGTTTGGGTTTTATGTCCCACCAACAGCTAAGGTCATATGGAGACAGGACCTTGGTTTAAAGACTCATCCGAAAGTCTGGAGAGGCCCGGGATCGATCCTGCGATCCATGGTTTACAAGGTGAGTAAGGTTACCACTACACCACTGAGGCTTCTAGACTAATTTGGTACTTATTCAGGACCTAAGATCTTTTCTTACATGTATCATCACGAAAACAAGTCTATATAATTTTGACCCCTTTGAACCCCACTTTTATATTGTAAAACCAGGGGTTACAAGGGTAAACCTTATTTTTCTTAAATTTGCTCTAAAATATATTGTGGGTACTAATTAGAACCACCTCCATGAGGTGGTTCTAATGAGCACCCACAATCTATTTTTTGAGCAGAAATAAGAAAAATATCATATTTTCTCATCTTAATTTTTTTTTTTTTCGGGGGTAGAGTTTACGCTGTATTTGAATAGGCGTGTTTTCGTAATGTGTCAATTCAGTGAGCCAAGACATGACAAAACCTACAATAAGGCCATTTAGGCCAGCAAAGCCTCAATTCAGCCTGCGCATTGACCCAGTATGGCAAAATTTCTTGCTTATCTCCCTTTGTATAGCTCAGATGTTGAAGAAGGCTAATATGCCCAGTGAAGACTCTGATCAGTAAGGCTGACACGATTAATCGTATAATCGATTAATCAACCAATAAATTCCACAAAAATGATTATCATTTCTGATTTGCTTTAATCGATTACTTCATAGGTACAATTTACTACCCAAAGTAATGCCTAAAATAGAGGGATGAGTGGCAAGCAGTGCAGACCCGGATGAGACGCCACATTCTGTGGCGTCTCATCTGGGTCTACACTGTTTGCTCAGGCCTGTCCGTTCAAATATACGTATGATAATGGGCAACATATGGTAAGAGTCATGCCCAGACAGAAAGCCAGACAGGTAAAATTATGACAAAAACCTTAGCGATTACTAATCGATTATCGATCGCAATGGCATGACTAATAATTGGTTATCTTTTCAGCTCCGATTAGCCAGCCCTACTGATCAGACTGTGTGCTGGCTGATCTGAGTCTTTGCTTGTCACACATACCTTACTCTTGGCTTTGTTTTGTTTGTTTGTTTTGGAGTTTAATGGCCCAGTCAACACTATATTAGGTCATTTTTGAGCCGGTCAGTTTACCTATCCATATTTTTCCTGGGCAGGCTTATATTTAAGCGGTTAACCAGTGCAGTGCACATTTTTTCACCAGAAACTGACAACTGCCCTTCTTGAATCAGCGGAAGGGAGAGAATAAGCGTAGAAAAGATTTCATGATCTCCGCGAAAGAATGTTGCTGACCCTGGCAGGCATCCAACCCGCGTCCGCCTGATCACCAGACAGATGCGCATCTGACTGAGCTATCGAGGCCGGCTTCTTGGCTTTGTCATGTGCTAACTCAAATACATTAGGTGCAGCTTTTAGCAAATTGACAAAACCTCGTCTTTTTATCACCATAATGATCCTTAGTATTAGGACAAATAGGCCTAAGCAAACAGTGCAGACTCAGATCAGACTGTTCCTTCAGGAACAGTCTGATCTGGGCCTGCACTGTTTGCCATGTTCAGGAACAGTCTGACCTGAGCCTGCACTGTTTGCCATGGTACCCCTTTAGGGGTTTCCCCGCATACAGTGGGTTAAGTTCCTTCATTCTATGCAAACAGTGTAGACCCAGATCAGACGCAGCATTCTGTATGTCCAGTCCAGATTTCAGACATGTTAAGTTTTGAAAATAAAAATGAGGGAGACAGCGCGTTCGAGGAGGATTGGCGAGTGCAGATGGCGCAAAGTCTTTGTGGCAAGCTCTCAGGATATGCTAGAAAATGGTGCACTCTGAGAGCTTTTTGAACATTTGTTTTTGTTTATTCTTCACACTCCAAGGGCCATCCAATAACCAAAGTTTCAGAAGTGTAGCTCCAATAGCTTAGAAGATATGGCAAAATAATACATTTTGACCTTTGACTGTGGGGTCATGTTGAGGTCGAGGTCACACCAAAAGTAGCCTAATATATTCTATAATCCAAGATTTATCCAATAAGCAAAGTTTCAGAAGTGTAACTCCAATAGTTTAGGAGATATGGCAAAGTCATATTTTTTTACCTTTGACCTTGGGGTCATGTTGAGGTCAAGGTCATGCTAAAAGAAGCCCAATTCATTCTATATTCCAAGGCCATACAATAACCAAAAAAAAATGCAAAGAACATTCTAACTGATAAACAAAGTTTCAGAAATGTAACTCCTATAGTTAAGAAGATATGGCATACCTTTTGACCTTTGACCTAGAGGTTATGTTGAGGTCCACCAATAGTATTCCAATTTTTCTATATTCAAACGGCCATCCAAAAACCAAAGTTTCAGAGGTGTAACTCCGATAGTGTAGAAGATATGACAAAGACATACTTATTACCTTTGATCTTGGGGTCAGGTTGAGGTCAAGGTCACAACAAAAGTAGCCCAATTGATTTTATACTCCAAGGGCCATCAAATTACCAAAGTTTCAGAAGTGTAGCTCCAAAAGTTTAGAAAATATGGCAAAATAATACCTTTTGACGTTTGACCTTGGGGTCATGTTGAGGTCGAGGTCACAACAAAAGTAGCCCAATATATTCTATATTCCAAGGGCCATCCAATAAGCAAAGTTTCAGAAGTGTAACTCCAATAGTTTAGGAGATATGGCAAAGTCATACTTTTGGACCTTTGACCTTGGGGCCATGTTGAGGTCAAGGTCATGCCAAAATTAGCCCCATTCATTCTATATTCCAAGGGCCATCCAATAACCACAGTTTCAGAAGTGTAACCCCAATAGTTTAAAAGTTATGGCAAAATTATACTTTTTGACATTTGACCTTGGAATCATGTTGAGGTCAAGGTCACCCCAAAAGTAGCTCAATTTATTCTATATTCCAAGGGCCAGCCAATAACTAAAGTTTCAGATGTGTATTTCAAATAGTTTAGGAGATATGGCAAAATCGTACTTTTTGAACTTTGACCTTGGGATCATGTTGAGGTCAAGGTCATGCAAAAGGTAGCCTAGTGCCATCTACATCCCATGCACTATCCACAGGCAATGTTTGAAAAGTGTACCTTAGCCGGTTTCAGAGGAGATCCATTCCATAGAAACGTGAAGGACGTACGCAGACACACATACATACAGACCCACGGACTGACAGACACTCGACTCTGACACGAAAACAATATACCCGATTATTCTTCTTAAAAGCGGGTATAATAATCCAAGGTTTCGATCAAGTTTCAAGCACAACAACTTAATTCCCCTCCGACTTTTAAGTGCGGAAATACGGTAGATAATACTTTAGTTGTCACGGTCAATAACAGTACTTTTTCAAGTTCAAATTAATTGCAGACATATCATAACAGCTTGTCCAATTAGCAATTAAAGATTCTGATAGTTATATGAACTTGACACGCAGCTGCAGCCGATATACTCAAAAAATCAAAATTGTCAGGTCAGAGAGATAAGAGAATAAAAAATGCAGATTAGTTTATAATTTAATCATCCAGCTACAAGACGATGACCCCTCCATCCAAAACTTTCACACCCGCTCAACAAGCAAGTTACAAGCGAACATCAATGATCTCCACCACCAAAATCGCCATGAAATCCACCATCCACAAACAGCAGCTACGGGTTTTCTGCACTTGATCGGAAAATGACGTCATCCCACCCCAGCAACCCCGCACTTGTTTAATGTTTGTTTTATTTTATTTTAATGGGGCGTATTTCTTTCATAAAAATGATTGCAATCGGTAAAAAGAATATTTTCTCGACAGCTAAAGGGTTGTGGATAGAACTGGATAGGGGACGGTGCCTTGCACAATAACCGACTTATCCCGGGAAGATCCGTGTCAATTACCAACAACAGCATACAGATGTGTTTACACATATTAAAACGTTCGACTTTTCCCGCCAAGCGTCTGCTATTTTGGCGCCAAAACATAACCATGCACGAGACAATAGAATAGTCTTTTTATTATGCATGATACATCTACCGTTAGATGTAGCTAAACATCTTAGAAGCGATTACATCATTTTCACACTGATTGTGGATTAAATTTTATGATTGGGGGATAAATGCAAATTAGAGCCATAACTTATCTTATTTTCACACCTTGTCACGCAGAAGATTGTAGGATTATCGAGAGCACCGGAGGCTTGTGTTTACAGTGAAATTATAGAATAGACTGATCCGTGACAAATACGGTCGGCGTTTATAACACGATTCGGTTAACTAACGTGGTCCGTTGGTTGAAGGAAATTAAGGTAACCGTTAGGATTTACTTTCATTTTTGTAATCACTTCAAGAAACGAATGTTTCGTTTGTTAATGCCCATCTGCAGGTGTGGAACCGTGTTTTAATCCCCAATTATACTGGACAGTGCATTAATTATTGTCAGTTTTACTCACAGATTAACTCGGATGTTTCCGCTGGTTTGCACACACGAAAATACAAGCGCAGCTTTTAAAAAAAATGCCTAAAAACGGTATTATCATTTTTCCGGGAGTTTTATCCTGAATTTCGTGAGGCGTGAGAAAAGCTATTTTTTCGGGAGTCTCCCGCGATTTTCGGGAGACTTAACATGTCTGAGATTTTACAGTTAACCAACTCTGCAAAACACTCTCACCTCACAATGATAGGAATACTTCAGGTATAAATTTATCAGTTACCCCCTGTATATATTGCATTGTAACGTATTGACCTGATAAAGATATGCTATCTCAGGACAAGTGAGTTTTATCACGTCAATATGACATCGCACTTTTATGAATGAACCGGACTACTGGAAAAATGACAAAAATGTTATTGTTACTGGGAAAATGGAAAATTACCTGAAAAAAAAAATGTAGGAAAATATGGTCAGCTGATACTAAATATATCGTCCGCTAGAATGCTGGGATGCTCTGAGGATCATCAATAATTGATCGTAAATTGTTAATTTAAGAGTGTACAAGGGGATAAACTGATAAATAGAATACCAGATTCGTGTCATATGAAATCAAGGTTGTCAGGCTCGGCTTCGAGAACACATGTAGAATCGCTCGGCAAGCCTCGCGATTCTACAAGCATTCTCGAAGCCTTGCCTGATAAACTTGATATCAAAAGACACTCACCTGGTATTATCTATAACTGTTACCTGAAATTCCTACAAAAGCTTTCTGCATGGTCAGGGATAATCACATGGACATCAGCAACCTAACACTTATCTTGCTGAATATTCATTTAAGCCACACCCATTTCTGTCTATCAACCAATCAAATTACTTGACGTAATTTATTGCTACAAATTCATAAACTGAATGCCAAACAGTGTAAATCCTGATCAGATGGCTTCTTCAGAAGCCATCTGATCTGGATCTACACTGTTTGCAAAGATATGGGTTGTCGTGAACAGCAGGATAAGATTGGGCTGCATGATTCTTCTGCGTGGGGCTGAAACACCCTTAACCCATTGCATGTGGGAAATCCTTAAAGGGGTACCTTGGCAAACAGTGCAGACTTGGATCAGATGCTGCAGTATGTGGCATCTGATCAGCTGGGCCTGCGCTATTTGCTAACAGAACATTCCGTCAAAAACAGAATAAAAATGAAAACAAGAGGTTCAATGAGCCTAAACCGCTCACCTGAGGAACTTAAGTTTTAACAGTTCACAGACTTGACTACTAAATCTGCTAATAGAATCCAGCCCATTGACCCTTACACGATATAAGTCATCATTATTGCATTGCATTCCAAGTTTGAGACTTCTAGCTTCTATAGTTCCTGAGAAATCTTTGACGAAAATTTAACATTGGTCAAAATGGAGAGAAAGAATAATGAAAGAAAAGATGAACAAATAAGCTGAGAAAGCCCAATGTCTCTTACACAAAATAAGTCATCATTATTCTATTGAATACCAAATTTGATGCTTCTAGCTTTTATAGTTCCTGAGAAATCTTTGATTAAAAATTTAACATTGGTCTATTATCTCTATATGGAGAGAAAGAAGAATGAAGGAACAAATGAACCAGACTAGCTCCAAAACCTAATGCAGCCTTTCCCCTTGCCCAATGGTGCTACACATAAAATTTAAACAAGATTGGTCGACTGCCTTCTGAGATATGCTTCATTGAAAGTGTGGACGACGGGTGGACGGACGACAGACGACGGACTCCGGAGCCTTGGTATACTATCAGCTCACTGGAGCCTTTGGCTCAGGTGAGCTAAAAATTCAAGTCGCTATTTCTGTCACAACATTTTCCCTACGTTAAGTCTATGGGCAAATTTTTTTGTCTCTCAAGGTCACGTAACTCCGAGGTCAATATTCCGATTCGGCCCAAAATCGAACTTAACCGAGATTTTATGCCTGTCCTCGTTACCTGCAAGTTTGAAGCTGATATGAATAAAAATAAAGTTGCTATCGTGGTCACAACGTATTTTTTTATGCTCAAGGGCAGGTAACTCCAAGGCAAATATTCCGATTCGGCCCAAAATCAAACTTAACCGAGATTTTATGTCTGTCCTCGTTACCTGCAAGTTTGAAGCTGATCTGAAAAAAATTCAAGTCGCTATCGTAGTCGCAACATTTTCCCTAATTAAGTCTATGGGCAAATTTTTTGTCGCTCAAGGTCACGTAACTCCGAGGTCAATATTCCGATTCGGCCCAAAATTGAACTTAACCGAGATTTTATGCCTGTCCTCATTACCTGCAAGTTTGAAGCTGATATGAATAAAAATAAAGTTGCTATCTTGGTCACAACGTATTTTTTTATGCTCAAGGGCAGGTAACTCCAAGGCAAATAATCTGATTCGGCCCAAAATCGAACTTAACCAAGATTTTATGTCTGTCCTCCTTACCTGCAACTTTGAAGCTGATCTGAAAAAAATTCAAGTCGCTATCGTAGTCACAACATTTTCCCTATGTAAAGTCTATGGGCAAATTTTTTGTCGCTCAAGGTCATGTAACTCCGAGGTCAATATTCCGATTCGAACTTAACTGAGATTTTATGCCTGTCCACGTTACCTGCAAGTTTGAAGCTGATCTGAATAAAAATAAAGTTGCTATCGTGGTCACAACGTATTTTTTTATGCTCAAGGGCAGGTAACTCCAAGGCAAATAATCCGATTTGGCCCAAAATCGAACTTGACCGAGATTTTATGCCTGTGCTGGTTATCTGCAAGAATGAAGTCGATCAGAAAAAAATTGACGGAGCTAGAGTGATGACAAGCTTTTTCCTATGTGAAGTCTATGGGAGCTAGATGCTGCCATGGCAACCAGAGTTCCACTCAGATCTGCCTGAAAACCTAATGAAGCCTTTCCACTTGCCCAATAATGCGACACATGAAATTTGATCAAAGTTGGCCAAGTAGTCTTTAAGATATACATTTTTGAAATTCCCATTAACCCTAATGCAAAAACGTACAAGGGCAGGTAACTCCTAAGTGAATGATCCGATTCTGCCAGTTATCGAACTTGACCGAGATTTCATGGCTGTGCTGGTTATCTGCAAGAATAAAGCCAATCTGAAAATAATTGAAGCAGCTACGGTGATGACAACATTCTCCCCATGTTAAGTCAATAGGCAATTTTTTCAACGCTCAAGGGCACGTAACTCCTGAGTGAATAATCCGATTCAGCCCAAAATCAAACTTGATCGAGATTTCATGCCTGTCCTCGTTATCTGCAAGAATGAAGTCGATCAGAAAAAAATTGACGGAGCTAGAGTGATGACAAGCTTTTTCCTATGTTAAGCCTATGGGAGCTCTTTGTTGCTGTGTCTGCACGAAAACCTAATACAGCCTTTCCCCCTACCTGATGATGGTTCATAGGAAATTTGATCAAGGCCGGCCCACTGGTTCCAGAGATATACTTCGTTGAAAGTGTGGACGACGGACGACGGACGCCGGCTCGTGGTATACTAATACCTCACATGAGCCTTCGGCTCAGGTGAGCTAAAAATAGGCCTGACACCCCTTATATGGTAAATGGACTTGTTCAACATATAGCAATGGAAGTTTTTTTGTTTGTTTGTTTGATTTGAAGTTTAACGTCCCCGTCAACACTGTAAAGGTCATTTTGGAGACGTTGCTTCCAATTTTGTGGGACTTTTACCCGACACTGAGATGAAATGACATCTCAAGCCCTGCCGCCCAATGAAACCAATAGGGTTTATAAGCATGGACGGGCCGACTCGCACCGCATTGCCTGGGCAAGCTTAGATCCTCTAAATGGTTTACCAGTTCCCGTGTGCAGGTCGGTTTCAGCTCTGCGTGGAAGCATCATGCAGCCCATCTATTTCATCAAGCCCCGATGGGCGGGGGCTAATAGCAATGGAAGAGTTCACTAGTATACAATGGGTTAAACCTGATTGCTTTCCTTGGGCTGTAGGGCTTGAGATATCATTTCATCTCAGTGTCAGGTAAAAGACCCACAAAATTCAAATGAATACTTCCAAAATAACTTAAATAGTAAAACCTCTTCTTGCACACCAGATCAGGAAATCCATAGTTTTAGCTTTAGATAGAAATTCGGTTCTAACTCTGGTGTTATAAAGCAAAATTGAATATTCTCGCATGTTTGATAAATGCACTGGTTGAATATGACCTCATATGCTCCATCGTTAAGGTTGACGTCACAGCATGTGACGAGACGTCACTTAACATTCCTCAAGTGTCATCACAATATGGCAGACGTCGGTAACTCAAGTGACTGCAGCACTAAAAATCAGCGCTAAGAAATGGAAGGTATGCAAGAAAAACAATCCTATATGGGTGTAAGATGTGGATAGAAAAATCTGTCCCTCGGAATCACCGTCCAGCATCACTCGGCAAGCCACGTGATGCCGTACATTGATTCTCTGGACGAATTTTTCCATCCACCCCTCACACCTATATAAGATTCCATCCACCCCCTCACACCTGTATAAGATTCTTAACCCTTATCTTGCTGTTCACGACAACCCCTATCTTTGCAAACAGTGTAGATCCAGATCAGATGGCTTCTGAAGAAGCCATCTGATCAGGATCTACACTGTTTGGCATTCAGTTTATGAATTTTAACAATAAATTACACCAAGTAATTTGATTGGTTGATAGACAGAAATAGGTGTGGCTTATATGAATATTCAGCAAGAGAAGGGTTAACAACCCAAAAATTGCATGGCAAAGAGAAACTATGGTAGTAGATCTATATAAGCAGTCTTGACATTCTACTTATTCTGTTGCTAATTAATGTTCTTTCTAACTGCAGTAGTATTTCTATTACATCACTGAATTGTGGAGAGATTCTGATTGATTACTATTGTACTTCCTGACTACCTGCAGAAATTCCTAGCAACTGACAAAACATTGATTCAGGTGAACAGCTCAGTCAGGTGTGCTGGATCGGAACTGACTGTTTTTCGTGTCAGTCATCTCATTTTAGAGGCGATTGGACTTGAGTTTTGCAAATGCCACTTGTCACCATTGGCTTCGGCTTCTGAAAAACCTGAATCTTCTTTCTTATGAATGTTTTCATTGCTCTTAAAGGAACTCATTTTTGATTTTTATTTCCATTGGTACACAATATCCTTTGACAGAAGATCACAAAAGAATGTTCAAGATTTGTAGGATTTGGAAGTACACTATTGGCTCTTACTTCATCAACATATTTGTGATAACTTCTGTATGGGTTTGTGAAACCCAGAAATCTGATAGTACAAATGACCTTGACTGTGATGGTGCCAATAGTATAACAAATAAGGCCCTTGAACAATGGGGCCAGTTGTATACCAAATATTGACCCTTGAACCATGGTGCCATTAGTATACCAAATATGGACCCTTGAACCTTGGTGGCAATGATATACCAAATATGGACTCTTGAACCATGGTGCCAATAGTATACCAAATATGGACTCTTGAACCATGGTGCCAATAGTATACCAAATATGGACCCTTGAACCATGGTGGCAGTGGTATACCAAATATGGACTCTTGAACCATGGAGCCAATAGTATACCAAATATGGACCCTTGAACCATGGTACCAATGGTATACCAAATATGGACTCTTGAACCATTGTGCCAATAGTATACCAAATATGGCCTCTTGAACCATGGTGCAAATGGTATACCAAATATGGACTCTTGAACCATGTTGCCAGTGGTATACCAAATATGGACTTGAACCATGGTGCCAATACTATTCCAAAAATGGACTCGCGAACCATGCTGCCAATAGTATTCCAAATATGGACTCTTGAACCATGGTGCCAATTGTACACCAAATAAGGACCTTTGAACAATGGTGCCGATGGTATACCAAATATGGACCCTTGAACAATGGTGCCGATGGTATACCAAATATGCACCCTTGAACAATGGTGGCAATGGTATACCAAATTATGGGCTCTTGAACCATGGGGGCCAATTGTATACCAAATATGGACCCTTGAACCATGGTGCAAATATTATACCAAATATAGGCCCTTGAACCATGGTGCCAATAGTATACCAAATATTTACTCTTGAACCATGGGCCAATAGTATACCAAATATGGACTCTTGAACCATGGGGCCAATTGTATTCCAAATGTGGACCCTTGAACCATGGTGCCGTTAGTATACCAAATATGGACCCTTGAAGCATAGTGCAAATAGTATACCAAATATGGACTCTTGAACCATGGTGCCAATTGTATTCCAAATATGGACCCTTGAACAATAGTGCCAATTGTATACAAAATAAGGACCCTTGAACAATGGTGCCAGTTGTATACCAAATAAGGACTCTTGAATAATGGTGCTGATGGTATACCAAATAAGGACCCTTGAACAATGGTGCCAATTGTATACCAAATAAGGACCCTTGAACAATGGTGCCAATTGTATACCTAAAATAAGGACACTTGAATAATGGTGCCGATGGTATACCAAATAAGGACCCTTGAACAATGGTGCCAATTGTATACCAAACAAGGACCCTTGAACAATGGTGCTAATTGTATACCAAATAAGGACTCTTGAATAATGGTGCTGATGGTATACCAAATAAGGACCCCTGAACAATGGTGCCAATTGCATACCAAATATGGACCCTTGAACAATGGTGCCAATTGTATACCAAATAAGGACCCTTGAATAATGGTGCCATGGTATACCAAATAAGGACCCTTGAACATTGGTGCCAATTGTATATCAAATGAGGACCCTTGAACAATGGTGCCAATGGTATACCAAATATGGACACTTCGACAATGGTGTCAATGGTATACTAAATATGGACTCTTGAACCATGGGGCCAATAGTATACCAAATATGGACCCTTGAACAATGGTGCGGATGGTATACCAAATATGGACCCTTGAACAATGGTGCCTATGGTGTACCAAATATGGACCCTTGAACAATGGTGCCTATGGTATACCAAATAAGGACCCTCATTAGCATGCTAACTGTACCAGCAATATAAGGCACATCACAAAAAAACTGCTTTTACGCGTTTACCATTTACAAACAACAAAGAAGCAGGCCAGCCTGCACAGGCTGACCTGCTTCTTTGTGTTTGCTGCTTGCACAATATAATACCCCATCTCTCTAGCTATCTTACATTTAAAAATCCTAAAAATTCGTTCACCTTAAGAACTTGCTGTAATTCTCCTTGATCCAGCAAGGAGTCCAAAAAGTGCAGACGAAATGGCAAACAGTGTAGACCCTGATCAGACTGCTTCTTTAGGAGCAGATCAGACTGCAACTTTAGGAACAGTCTGATCTGGGTTTGCACTATTTGCTAAGGCCTATCTGTCCCAGGGCTTAGGATTAGTACGGTAGTCTGTGTGGCTGACCAGGCTTGTTTGTGTCTTAACCCTTCTCTTGCTGAATATTCATTTAAGCCACACCCATCTCTGACTTCTAACCAATCAGATTACTTGATTTAATTTACTCCTACAAATTCATAAACTGAATGTCAAACAGTGTAGATCCTGATCAGATGGCTTCTTCAGACGCCATCTGATCTGGATCTACACTGTTTGCAAAGATAGGGGTTGTCGTGAACAGCAAGATAAGGGTTAACTGGTCTGAATCCCCAGAAGTCATTTTCTGATTGCTTAGACAGAGTGACCTTGGCATTATTAGGGAAAATGCTTCGAACACATCAGAGTTTTCCATTATGTTCCGATGGTAGGGTGAGGTGACATGGTACTGTTTGGTATTGGTGGTTTTCAATTGATTTTGGCTTGGAGTTGAGCAACATGCACACCAAATATAGGAATCTTCAAAAAATATATAAAAAAGAAATAGATAAAAAAGAAGAAATAAATAAAAATCTGGAATGATTTTGGAAAGGCTAAAGAGATACCAATATGTGTCCCCAAGGTTATAAATTGCCACCTTTCTCAAGTGATATTATTTGATTATTACTTTATTGATACCTGGGTGATAATTAACTTGTATTGGAGTAAATTTTCCAGAATTATGGATATTCTTTCCAGATTTTTTCCCTAAATTACTTGATGACTGTCCAGAAGGGGTTAGTGGAATTTCAGCCAGTGTCAATCCAGATCAGACTGCTCCTGATCGGGATCTACATGGGTTGGTCATACTCTGAGGTCAGTTTGCTTCTTCTATTTGTTCATGTCATTGCCACTCTGAATAGATGGTCAATCATTCCAAGGTTCTGTTCAGATAGCATATTTTCTTTCCTGTGGTAGGTTATTTTTTGTTTTTCACACATATACCTCTTTTTAACACTGTTCATTATAAAATTGTTTTTGACACATGAGAGGCCAAGTGCTGCAATGGAAAGTCAAGGGTTTTTCTCAAAGGTACTTTGGTTTTGAATCAGCTCAATATAAGAGAAAGAATCTTGAAAGGGTCATTAACACCACATAAAAGCAAAGGAAACAAAAACAGAACCCTTTTGTTTTTTAGATAAATGACCACCATTGCAGCACTTGGCATCTCACATGTCCAAAGCCATGTTATAATGTACAGTATTATAAAGATGGATCCCAAAGTACATAGGTTATATAGAAAATAAATGGTCATTTTTAAATATAATCTATAAACTATGTTGTCACTAACATACCCCAACAGTAGTATTATACAGAGGTTGTGGTATAATTTGGTCTTCTTATATACACTAGACGCCTCCGTGGTGTAGTGGTTATGCTACTCGCCTTGTAAACCAGGGATCACAAGATCGATCCCGGGCTTCTCCAGACTTTCTGATGAGTCTTTTTAAAACGAGGTCCCGTCTAAGTAGGCCCAGATCAGAGGCCGCAGAACATGGCATCTGATCAGGGCCTGAACTAATTGCTAACAGAATTTTCTGTCAAAATTAGAATAAAAACGAAAAAATAGACCTGACACCCCTTATATGACAAAAGGACTTGTCCAACATATAGCAGTGGAAGAGTTCACTAGTATACAATGGGTTATAGTTAAGCCATTATTTCATTTCGTTACAGATGGCTAGATGATGTATGAGATGACCAAGACCATTTGAGCCCCGCCAAGCGAATTTGTGTCTTCGAGCATTCCGTCATGACAAATTTTAACTACACATGCCCAGCCATTCAGAGGGGCCAGGGATATGGCTTTCTGTCTGAAGGTTCCTCTTGATTCGCTGCTTGTACGAGCGAGCAGCGAAGGTTCTGGCGAGACTGCGCGGATGCGCAGGCTCGCCTGAACCTTCACTGCTCGCATTGACGATAAGTACCAAAATCGCTTGGCGGGGCCCATTTAATGCTGTGATGCAGAGCGTTAATCAAGTCAGTTATAGTTAAGCCATTATTTCATTTCTTTCCAGATGGCTTGATGTAGTATGAGACGACCAAGACCAATGGTACGGTTGAAAGTGGGCCCAAAGAATGATCAGCAAGGTCCTAGTTGCACTGGTACTGGGACCACTATTACTGTATAATGTAACAGGTATGTGTCTTAGTCGTTTGTAGTACAGAGGACCCTCGTTACAATGACAGTATTTGTTCCCTATTATTGTGCCGTTATAAAGAATTTGCCGTTATAAAGAATCCCAGGTAGGAGTATAATAGGTAATAAAAGGCCTTTCCCACATCATAACTCCAAGAGTGAGTGAGTGTTTGAGTTTTACGTCCTACCAACAGCTAAGGTCATACGGAGACGGGACCTCGGTTTTAAAGACTCATCCGAAAGTCTGGAGAAGCCCGGAATCGATCCTGCGATCCCTGGTTTACAAGGCGAGTAGCGTAACCACTGCACCATGGAGGCTTCTCATAACTCCATGAAAAAATGTTATAGACATTTGTTAGAATCGCCTCGGTGAGGCGATTCTAACAAATATCTATAGCATTTCTTTCTTGGAGTATTAAATTACAAGAATATTTTATGACTATGGACTCGATTTGTGCATTTTCTACCCGAGGGAAGCCCAAAGAACTTTTTGGTCTGACTGCACCAGTCAATATTATTCACTTAGAAGCTGCCATCTTTGAAAGGAATCCATGCGAAAAAAATGTCAATCCTTTAAATTTAGTTTAGTTTATTTGTCTTCTAACATTCACATTTTCAATAGTTTTCCATCATTAAATCCAACGCTGTTGACTTCACTTCATAAACAATGACGTAACGCGCAGGTTCTAAACATGCTCTTTGATGCTACGTTATATTACTACCTGTGATGTGAAACAGATCTGAGATTCTTGCTCATTGAATTTATCAAAGTATAAAACTTTTATTTCAACCAATCTAATCGATCGAAATGCACATAATGATTGAGAATTGGAATTACCGTATTCCCCCTAATTACCGCACCATGCGCATGTTTTTTTCAAAATTTTGTCAAAAAATCGTGGTGAAAAATCGACCTATTAAGTGCACTCGATATGAAAACAACTGTCTTGGCAGTTGAACTGTCTTGCTCCACTTTGCAAATTTCGTCAGGAAAAAATCGATACTTTTGTAAAACCCACATGTGCTTCACACTTGATTGCACCACGTTTCTACAGGGAAGGTTACTGAAAAGTGTGCGCTTATTCATTTCTTTTCAAAAATAGCTTTGGTGTGCGCTTATAGGAGCATGTGCAGTAATTAGGGCGAATACGGTATTGGAGAAATAAGAAAACTACCCCCAAAGTTATTCTCATCTGAGCTATGGTGTTTTTCTAAGTAAATGTGTGTGTGCTCTACCATACTAATATGCTTCTCCAAATTTATGTAATGAAAGGAATATTGGTTTCCTCTTGTAACACGCTTGAATTTAGGTTTGTTTGTTTGATTTGAGGTTTAAAGTCCCCATCAACACTGTAAAGGTCATTTTGGAGACGTTGCTTCCAATTTTGTGGGACTTTTACCCGACATAGAGATGAAATGACATCTCAAGCCCTGCCGCCCAATGAAACCAATAGGGTTTATAAGCATGGACGGGTCCAAAATGCACCGCTTTGCCTGGGCAGGCTTAGTTCCTCTAAGCGGTTTACCAGTACTCGTGTGCGGGTCGGATTCAGCTCTGCGTGGAAGCATCATGCAGCCCATATATTTCTTCCAGCCCCAATGGGTGGGGGCTTGGATAAGGAAAGCGATACCTAAATTCAAACCTGTTAGACTTATAATATGCTGTAACCATTTGCCCTGGTGCACATTCCATGCTTTTGCCGGCACCCCTTCCCAGGTATATACTATGTATTGCTACAGCGCAATCCTACATAGCTCCACATAAGGGGAATTCAACACTGAGGATAGTCAAATGTTAATTTTCCTTATTTCTTGTTGTTTGCTTGTTTGGTTGATTTTAGGTCTAATATTCCAGTCAACAATGTATAGGTCATTTTGGAGACGTTGCTTCCTATTTCATGGGACTTTTACCTGACATTGAGATGAATTGACATTGCAAGCCTTATCGCCCAATGAAACCAATAGTGTTTGTAAGCATGGACAGTCCGACTCGCACCGCTTTGCCTGGCCAGGTTTAGATCCTCTAAGCGGTTTACCAGTGCTCATGTGCTGTCGGTTTCAGCTCTGCATGGAGGCATCATGCAGCCCATCTATTTCTTCAAGCCCCAGTGGGCGGGGGCTGTATTTCTTGTTGTAGATACTTTTAGAATTGCCTTATTGAGGTGATTCTAACAAGTACCCACAACATAATTTTATGTTTCTAGACAAGAAATAAAGAAAATTATATTCCTTATCTGCGGCTATGATCATAACCGTCAACTCTAAGCTGTGAACTCCAGCCTTCAGCATGGACTTGTGAACTACTGATGTATTTTCACATATAATCGCACAAACAACATTCTGAATTTTCTGATTATTTCATTTCACTTTTCAAGAAGATTAGACTGAATAATCGGCTATCAAGCAGATCAGCATCTCTCATGACTCTCATGAAATGTCACCGCTTAGAAAAAAAGTTTTTTAATTTAAGTTCATTGGCTGTATAGTTGTGATTGTGGGTTTATGGGTTCTGCCATATCTGATAAGTCACTGTTCGCTAATGTAGCATTTCAGGGTTTCCTGGGTGAAAGGATTTTTTAGAAATGATTTAATTTCCTGAAATTCAAGGCAAATAGTCACATTCTATGCAAAGGGATTTCATAGAAAAAAGAATCTGTAAGAGGTTCATATGCAAAGTGAGAGACCCCAAAGAGAAGTGAATCTCAAAAGTCTTCTTATCCAAAGAGAAGTGAACCTTAAAGAAATAATGATTCCTGTTTATGAATAAGGCTTGTTTGCATACATTTTGGACCCATCTTGTTAACCCATAAAATGCCAATCATGGCAATTGTCGTCTGCTTTGCCGTCTGCCGGTTACTTTAAAAATCATGGTTGCAAACAGTTTGGACCAAGATCAGACTGCTCCTGTAGGAGCAGTCTGATCTGGGCCCACACTGTTTGCCTGTATGCAAAAATATTTTTAAAAAATTGGCAAAA
Organism: Lucinisca nassula; assembly: GCA_963580285.1. NCBI lineage: Eukaryota > Metazoa > Mollusca > Bivalvia > Lucinida > Lucinidae > Lucinisca > Lucinisca nassula. The sequence goes on from OY757011.1 coordinate 81,345,038, forward strand.
AATTTTCAGCAGACGACATAAGCAGACGCCATTTTCAGATGTAGTTTTTCTCGGCATCTTAAGGGTTACCGGTAATCATGAATAGAGTAATAAAAAGTTTGGTACATATAGCCTGTTCAATTTCAGTCCGGCAGCTTTGTTCATTAGACAAAAATGTGCAAGGCTCCATCCAAAATCGTAAGTAACCTTGCATGGATCGACACAATACCCGTAATAATAGCATTGGTGGCTTAACACATGTAGGGTGTTGTATGCCTAGGTGTTACTAACCTATACATTATGCTAACAAGTCGATGCAGTTAATACCCTTGTAAACTCAACTTTATACAGAGAAAAGTGGAGTTTACAAGGTCATACATTATTATCCTTTTTGCTTTTGCTTATAAACATAGGTTGTGTGTGCTCATTAAAACCTCCAAGGTGGTTCTAACGAGACCCACAATCTATGTTTGTAGCAGAAATAAGAAAAATGTCACATGCTTATAATTTTAGGGCCATGGAAGAAAACTTTATCTCTAATGGGTGTGTTATCTGTATGTGTCTGTTAATGTCAGTTCCCGTAAAATGCTGATTGCTGATCCCCTTTGCTTACACCTGCTTTCAAACACGGTTGACGTTTTGCGGAAAGCTTCTATTTGCCTCATAGAATCTGGCATGTTGTAAAACGCATTGTGACCAGCCTTCATTGTTGTGTCACCTGTAACACTACATACCGTATATCAGAGGGTAAATGTGTATTTATATTCTGTTCTAAAAATAGAAAATGGGGGTTGGGTTTACTGGTTAAATACATCATTTGGTCTATTCTTCTATTCTTCAATTATTATTGTCTTAATTAAATGGGGCATCCATCCATCCATCCATCCATCCATTCATTCATCCATCCATCCATCTGTCATTTCATCCATCCATCCATCCATCCATGCATCCATCCATCCATCCACCCACCCACCCACCCACCCATCCATCAATCGAGCCTTCAATCCATCCATCTGTCTGTCCCTCCATCCATCTGTCCATCCACCCAGCTGCACATCTATCTATCTATCTATCTATCTATCGATCGATCGATCGATCGATCGATCGATTGACCGACATTCGTTATAACGGCAAAACTCTTATAACGGCAATTTCATTGGAATGACTATTTAGCTAAAGGCTTAGCCTTGGTTCCGCGCGGCGTGGGCTTCCTTTGGGTTGGAAATGCACAAATCAACTTTTCTAACAAATGTCTGTAACATTTGTTTCATGGAGTAATCATGGGGAAAAGGCCTTTTATTACCTATCATACTCCAAACTGGTAGTCTTTATAATGGACATCACGTGAACAAGTCTGTGAAATGAAGACCCCCCCTAAACCCCACTTTATATCGGGAAAACTGGGGTTTACGGGGGTATACATTATTTTACTAATTTCTGCTCCAAGACATAGGTTGTGGGTATTAGTTAGAAAGCAGAAATAAGAAAAAACGTTATCGTTTTTACCTCAAATGTGTCACTTCTGACACCATGTTGGACGCCATTATTTCACACGGACATGTTTTCCTAATGAAATTCTTTGACTGGTGTATATGTATGCTGAAATCAGGGCCAATGCCTCTAACTCTTAGAGTTACAAGCCTTGCATGGTTTTACAATTTTCCATAGATGAAAAATTTTCTTTCCCTAATTCTCAGGAACTATAAAAGCTATAAAGTTGAAGCTTGGTACATGCATGGACAATGTGCTGATGTATTATATATACTAGAAACAGAGCCAATGGTCTTTAACTCTTGGAGTTGCATCCCTTGATATGTTTCATGATTTGCCATTAATGAAAGATTTTTCTCAAGAACTGTAAGGGTTCACACATGGACTGTGGGTTGATGTCTTTTGTATACCAGAATCAAGACCAAGGGCTCATAACCCTTGGAATTAATCTTTTGATAGGTTTTACAATTTGGCATAAATTAGAAGTTTTCGTTACAGCTTTCTCAGCAACTATGAAAAGTATTATTTGTTTAATCTTTGTACACACGTGGACTGTCACAGTGGCTAATGTATAGTATACCAGAGTCAGGGCCAAGGGCCTTTAAGTCTTGGAGTTTCATTCCATGATACGTTTTACAATTTGCCATTAATGAAATTTTCTCAAAAACTGTAAGGGTTACAAAGTTAAAACCTGGTACACACATTGTATTGTATATGCAGCTGACAGAACCGAGGGCCATAACTCACTGAGTTAAATCCCTTGATAGGGTTTTTACATTCCCATAATTAACTTTTTAAAAATATTTTTACATATGGGCAAACAGTGTGGACCCAGATCAGAGTGAGACTGCTCCTACAGGAGCAGTCTGCTCCTACAGGAGCAGTCTGATCTGGGTCCACACTGTTTGCAGCAGTGACTTTTGAAGAAATGGGCAGACAAACCAGACAACATTTTATGGGTTAAAACTTGAAAAGCTCCTTGATAAATGCAAGTCAGCAAGTTGCCATTGGTCGGGTAAAAGTCCCACAAAATTGGAAGCAACGTCTCCAAAATGACCTTTACCGTGTTGACGGGGACATTAAACCTCAAATCAAACAAACAAACAAACAAATCATCACAAATGCCTAAATATATGTAACATTGATCTTATAGCAGTGTTTAAATTTCAACATGCTTCAAAATGGATGTCATCTGCTGAGTGTGCACTTATTAATGTATGTCCGGTTGTTATGGCGAATGCGGTATATTAGAACAGTACCAATTTAGTGCATTAGAAAGTTTTTATATGGTTTGATGTTTATAGTATTATAGTATGCCTTCATTCATGATAACACAAGAAACATCTGAAATAATGCAAACTGTTCCTGTTCATGACATCAGAATGAGACAAGTTACCAAAATTGCCGTTAATACGTTAAATATCCTAAAAACTCAGACACCTTAAGGGCTTGCTGTAACTCTCCTAAAATTTTAACAAATTTGTTTTATGATTCAGCATGGAGTCCAAAAGGTGCAGAAGGAATGGCAAACAGTGAAGACCCTGATCTGACTGCTCCTTCAGGCTCTGCAGTGTTTGCATAGGCCTATCTGTCGCAATACTTTGGATCAATACGGTATATGTACACATACATGTATTTTGACAATGCAACAATTTTATTAGTTATTCTTATACACACCGGTCGACAGCATTCTTAAACCCCTGTCACACCAGGGCGATCCCATGGCATCCAAGAAAAATGACGAACGCCGAGGTGCGCGAAGTACGGTCGCAAACATCGCCATAGCAATGCAGTGGCATCGCCAGTAGGCGCGTTGGGATCGCATAGAACGCCAAACGACGGCGCTCATTTTGAGCATGCTTAAAACAAACGCCGTCATTCGGCGTTCTGATCAAAGCACAGTGAGGTCACCATAAGGTTGCCATAGCAGCGCAGCAAGGTCTCCTACAACGCTACAGGAGCTCAGCAGGGGCGCACAGAGGTCTCCTATAATGCCATATAAGCTTCGCTTGTATAATTGATTAATTGATTGATTGATTTGAGGTTTAACGTCCCCATCAACACTGTATAGGTCATTTTGGAGACGTTGCTTCCAATTTTATGGGACATTTACCCGACATTGAGATGAAATGACATCTCAAGCTCTGTCGCCCAAAGAAACCAATAGACTTTACATGTATAAGCATGGACGGTCTTTCTCACACCACTTTGCCTGGGCAGGCTTAGAACCTCTAAGCGGTTTACCAGTACTCGTGTGAGGTCGGTTTCAGCTCCGCTTGGAAGCATCATGCAGCCGATCTGTTCCTTCCAGTTCCGATGGGCGGGGGTCACCCGCTTGTATAAACAGTGGCTAGAGTAGACTATGGGATGTAGAGTTTGATTGAGTACTGTCTCTGAGGTGACTCATTCCAGGGTTGATAAGGTAATGGCGATGGACTTGCTCCTGCTTACTTCCGATGGCACATGAGTACCAGTAAATGGCTTAGGAGATCTAAGCTTGCCCAGGCAAAGGTTGGACCATCCATGCTTATTAACCGTTTTGGTTTCATTGGGCGACAGGGATTGAGATGTGTTGATGGGGATGTTAAACCTCAAATCAAACACAACTGTTCGACTGATGATGATGTCTGTTTACACTTTGCTTTAAAGCGCAGTGCACTCATTGTGAGCGCCGTAAAAGTGCAGTGCTCAAAGTGTTAGTACCGTGTTAGCACAGAGGAAGCGCTATGAGAGCGCATACAATCGCCATCAAGAACGCCGCAGGATCGCAATAGATCGCCATGTAAGCTCCGTAGCAACGTGTTGGTCGCTGTAAGGACTCCATGACATGTCCATGTTAACAAAAAATATCCCATATTTCTTGCGATTTTGCGGCGTTCTGGAAAATTAAACAACGCTGTTCCATTGCAGTGGAAACGCGGCATAGTGTGACAGGGCTCAATATGAGTGAAATAATCTTGAAAGGGCTGTAAAACCAAAATAAAAAAAAAACATTGTTTGACCATCAACATCCAATCTTTGGAGCCATTCAAGACCCTGACCAGTGATGCAGCCAAAATGACACACAGTTTAAACCCAAACCATATTGCAGTCTATTGCAGTCCATATGGTCAGTTTATCAGAAGGGTTAGATCTGACCTACAGTATTTCTGGAATATAACAGTGAAAAGTGACATTTTTCTCCCCCCTCCACTATATGCAGACCTTTTGTGTCTGCCTCTGTCACCATGTGGGGTGCTGGGATCTTTCACCTACCTTTTGGATATGTATGGTAGCAAGGTAATCAATTGCTACCAACTGCTGGAGATGTGAGCTGTTACCTATTGTTTTAGTTACACTTCTAATGCATAAAATAAGACAATTTGTTGAAAAAAAGAAAATAAATAGATCTAAGTGATGAATCCTGATTTCATTAGCAGTTGAAAAAATGCACACTAATAAGCATTTCTGGTGAACAAAGCATTCTGGGCATTTTTCTTGATGAAGTCATTGTGTTTTTTGCAGTTAATTTTCAGAGTTTTAATAGAACGTAGTACATACCTTGCTCTCTTAAGGGGAATGGATACACCTTCAGGGGAGGCAACTCCTGCAAAAGAATTTTTGTCTCTCATGCCAATAGGGGTCAACTCTTAAAGGAAAGAATTTGCTCCTGAGGAGCAAATTCTTTCCTTTAAGAGTAGACCCCTTTTTCAGTCGCTCAGGGCTTATAGAAAAGCGAACAGGAAGTCCCGAAAGTTGTCTCCCTATGAAAAATGGCGGAAAATTCTGCCAGGTGTTTCCATTCCCCTTAAGGTTGAATGGTTTCCCTTCTTTTACAAAGGGAGACAACTTTCATGACTTCCTGTTTGCATTCCTGACTTACTAAACTGAACCGCACCCCCCACACATCGGGGGATTGAAGAAATAGATTGTGTTGCATGGTTCTTCAGCCCAGCGCTTAAACCAACAGAAAATTGTAGTATTGGTAAACCGCTTAGAAGGTTTAATCATGTGATAGGGCTTGAGAAGTCATTTCATCTCAGTATTGGGTAAAAGTCCTACAAAATCAGAAGCAACGTCCCCAAAATGACCTAAATAGTTAAGATGGGGACCTAAAACGTCAAACAAATGGAAAAAAAAAAAACTAAACTGAACTGAACCAGTCCAAAAAGGGGACTATACTCTCAGAAGCTCATGAACAGGAAGTTTTTCCCCTTTGAGGACATCCCTGTAGAATTATTCTTTGAAAGAGTTGCTTTCTTTGAAAGCGTATCCATTGACCTTAACCCTTAAGATGCTGAGAAAATCTTCATCTGAAAATGTTGTCTGCTTATGTCTTCTGCTGAATCTTTTTGCAAACTTTTTAAAAATATTTTTGCATACAGGCAAACAGTGAGGTCCCAGATCAGACTACTAGAGGAGCAGTCTGATCTGGGTCAACACTGTTTGCAAAAATGACTTTTAAAGTAACCAGCAGATGACAAAGCAGACGACAGTTGTCGTGATTGGCATTTTATGGGTTAAAACTGTGAAGATTCCATGCTCATGGTATCATACCTGCCTAACCTTGACATGGGATGGTGACCATTGTGATTAAGTTTAACTGTGATTGGATACTGCCACCGAGAGTGGGCAATTAGGAGCATATATATATCTCATACAACCCGAAATAAGTTTGAAAAACAGAAATATCACATACCGTAGTTAAAACTGTTATAAACAGCGTTTCTGCTTTTAATCCTTGAACTGCTACATTAAATTCTTGAGACAGCAATCAAATTTTTCAAAATCATTTTTCACAGAAAATAAGACTTGACATTAAGTGTGAATCGGCAGACGATTCACATGTAATGTCAAGCTTATTTTTGAAAAGAAAAGAAAAACGCTTTGAAAATGTTGTCTGTTAGTTGTTTAAAAGTGCATTTAGATCGACAAAAAAGTAAATAGTACAAAAATATTGAAGTGTAAAATTAAGGTCCCCGACTTCTGAACCGATAGATCAATTTGAATAAGCCACATGACACCACTTTGCAAATCTTTTGATTGTGGAAATTCATTACCTAATGTGTTTCGCATTGATTACATTTAGTTAATGCATTGAAAAATGTTTCTTTTTTACTACATTTATTTCATGATTTTGTGAAAGGTTAATAGACATAAATTGTTAAATTATTAGCCCGAAAATTGACAGGCTGTGATTTCACACTACGTTGGTGTCCGCTGAGATATAAAGTAGAAAACGTAGTCGATCAGTTAATAGATCGATTAATTCACCTGAGCATGAAAATTTTGCAATGAAATTCCTTAAGTGTCCTTTCCCAACCTTTAATATCTTCAGAAATCTAGCTTGTAAAAGGTATAATTATTATTGAACAATTGTCAGCAGTTCTTTATATACAATGAATCTGATAGTTTCCTCATATTGTACAAAGTTAACAAGTTCTTGAACACTTAGCAGGATTGGCTCAGTAATATTCATTGGAGATTTGTGGATTTTTTTTTTACAGAAATTGGTGTTAATTATTGAAGTGCTGGTCAAATTTGGTATTCACAATTGAAGCACTGGTCAGAATTGGTGTTAATTACTGAAGAGCTGGTCAAATTTGGTATTCGCAGTTGAAGCACTGGAAAAAATTGGTGTTAATTATTGAAGTACTGATCAAATTTGGTATTCACAGTTGAAGCAATTATTGAAGTGCTGGTCAAATTCGGTATTCACAATTGAAGCACTGGTCAAAATTGGTGTTAATTATTGAAGTGCTGATCAATATTTTTGTTAATTATTGAAGTGCTGGTCAGAATTACAAAACTTATATTTTAGTAATGAAAACTGGATTGTTATTTGACATAGTGATATTGATTCAAATTTTGAATGGATATTATGGTCAGAACCTTCCAAACAAGAAGAAAAAATGCAAAGGAGGTAATTGATGCATGTAAATGATGATATTATTTTCTGTTTGACAATGTACATTCTTTCAAATTAAAAAAAAAAAAAAAATTGATGAAAACTTGTAACATGTTTCTTATTTATATTCGAAACATAGGTTGTGGGTGCTCATTAGAACCACCTCATTGAGGTTGTTCTAATGAGTACCCACAACCTGTTCTGGAGCAGAAATAAGAAAAATAATATATACCCCTGTAAACTCCAGTTTTTATGCCCCCGCCATTCGAAGAATGGTGGAAAGGGCATATAGCGTTGCCCCTGTCCGTCCGTCCGTGCGTCCGTGCGTCCGTGTGTCCGTGCGTCCGTGCGTCCGAAACTTAAACGCAGTCAATAACTTCCTTATTTCTTGATGGATTTTAAAATTACTCAGCAGAAATGTTAACCATCATGAGATGACGTGTCACGTGCAAAACCCAGGTCCGTACCTCCAAGGTCAAGGTCATACTTAGAGGTCAAAGGTAAAAAAAAGGGTCCGAAACTTAAACGCAGTCAATAACTTTCTTATTTCTGGATGGATTTTGAAATTACTTTGTAGACATGTTAACCATCATGAGACGATGTGTCATGTGCAAAATCCAGGTTGGTACCTCCAAGGTCAAGGTCAAAAAAAGGGTCCGAAACTTAAACGCAGTCAATAACTTACTTATTTCTGGGTGGATTTTGACATTACTTTGAAGAAGTGTTCACCATCATGAGACGATGTGTCACGTGCAAACCCAGATCCGTACCTCCAAGGTCAAGGTCATACTTAGAGGTCAAAGGTCAAAAAAAGGGTCCGAAACTTAAACGCACTCAATAACTTACTTATTTCTGGATGGATTTTAAAATTACTTTGAAGACTTATAAACCATCATGAGACGATGTGTCACGTGCAAACCCAGATCCATAGCTCCAAGGTCAAGGTCATACTTAGAGGTCCAAGGTAAAAAAAATGGTCGGTCAATAACTTTCTTATCTCTGGATTGATTTTGAAATTATTTGGCAGAAATGTTGGCCATCATGAGACAATATGCCTCACACAAAACCAAGGTCCTTACCTACAAGGTCAAGGTCATACTTAGAGGTCAAATGTAAAAAAGGGTCCAAAACTTAAACACGGTCAATAACGTTCTATTGATGAATAGGAACAGACATATTTTCAGGCGGGGGCATCCGTGTCCTATGGACGCATTTCTAGTCTCTATATAAAGCGGGATTTACATGAGTGTTTATGGCACAGACTGGTTAACATGTAACATATTTCTTATTTATATTCCAAACATTGATTGTGGGTGCTCATTAGAACCACCTCATTGAGGTGGTTCTAATGAGTACCCAAAACCTATGTTCTGGAGCAGAGATAAGAAAAATAATGTATGCCCCTGCAAACCCCAGTTTTTATGCCCCCGCCATTCGAAGAATGGTGGAAAGGGCATATAGCGTTGCCCCTGTCCGTCCGTCCGTTCGTGCGTCCGAAACTTAAACGCGGTCAATAACTTCTTTATTTCTTGATGGATTTTAAAATTACTCCGCAGAAATGTTAACCATCATGAGACGACATGTCACGTGCAAAACCCAGGTCCGTACCTCCAAGGTCAAGGTCATACATAGAGGTCAACGGTCAAAAAAAAGGGTCCGAAACTTAAACACAGTCAATAACTTTCTTATTTCTGGTTGGATTTTGAAATTACTTTGTAGAAATGTTAACCATCATGAGACGATGTGTCACATGCAAAACCCAGGACCGTACCTCCAAGGTCAGGGTCATACTTAGAGGTCAAAGGTAAAAAAAAAGGGTCCAAAACTTAAACGCAGCCAATAACTTACTTATTTCTGGATGGATTTTGAAACTATTTTGAAGAAATGTTAACCATCATTAGACAATGTGTCACGTGCAAACCCAGATCTGTACCTCCAAGGTCAAGGTCATACTTAGAGGTCAAATGGCATAAAAAGGGTCCAAAACTTAAACACGGTCAATAACTTTCTATGGATGAATACAAACATAGACATATTTTCAGGCGGGGGCATCCGTGTCCTATGGATGCATTTCTAGTCTTTATATAAAGTGGGGTTTACATGAATGTTTATTGCACAGACACGTTAACATGATGTTAATTATAAATGGTTTTCTGATCAATTTTCTTAATGATCTATCATTTAAGGTGAATGAGAACATGATTGATTATGGTTTCCCATGATCGATTAAACTTCTGTCATTCTGTTTGTTTGTTTTGAGGTTTTACATCACCATCAACACTATTTAGGTCATTTTGGAGACATTCCCTTCAATTTTGATTTTGTGGAATTTTTACCTCATATTGAGATGAAATGACTTCTCAAGCCCTGGCACGAAAAGAATCAACTAGGATTAGGAGCGGTCCGTCTCGCACCACTTTTCAGGCTAAGACATAAGTGGTTTATCAGTACTCAAAGTTGGTCAGTTTCAGTTCTATGTGGAAGCACCATGCAGCCCAGTCTTTGTCTCAAAGCCCCTGCCCAGCCGAGCCAGGTGCTTTGTCTCTCTGTAAATAAAAAAAGGTCTCATTATTCCATTGTTAGGGTCGAGAGAACATTAAATAAGTTTTCACTGAATCCAGAGTCCTGGGAACCTTTGTGTTCAGTTGCCTATTTAAAATGCATAGATTATATAGAAAAATGACCATAGGTGGTCATTTTCCTATATAATCTATACATTTTGCCAGCAAGCTTCCATTTATATTAAATTCAAATAATAAAAGAACAATACTAACTATTTAAAGCATGGTAATTGGTCTTCATTGGTAACTTCCACATATTAATGATCAACTACAAAGTTTCATTTGCCAGCCTCGGTAGCTCAGTCAGATGCGAGTCTGACTGGTGATCAGGAGGACTCGGGTTCGATACCTGCTGGAGTTGGCATCATTCTTTCATGGAGATTGATCATGAAATCTTTTCTATGGTCATTCTCACCGTTCTGCTGATTCAAGAAGGGCAGTTGTCAGTTTCTGGCGAAAGAATGTGCACTGTATTGGTTAACCGCTTACATATATGCCTCAGCCCAGAAAAAGTGTGGTTAGGTAAACTGACTGGCTCAAAAATGACCTAAATAGTGTTGACTGGGCCATTGAACTCCAAATTAAATTTCAAACAAACAAAAACTTCCTGTTAGGCTCAAACATTGTGCATACACATGCCAATTTTTATACTGTCCTTGATTTTTTTTCTTTGCATTTTTGTGGTTAGAAAAGAACAATGTTGAATGTATTGGTGAAATAACTTTAAAAAAAGTTTGAATGAAATGTTTTGCTCTGCTTTTTGAGTATTCAATGAAGGTCAAAGTTATTAATTTCAGAACTGAACTATTAATTAACAACCCATTAATACACCTTTAACCCTTTTTCTTCCTCCTTATATATAGAAGGAGTCCATTTCAAAGTTTAGGGGTGACAGGTTGCATTTTTCTTAAAAATTTATTTGGAATAATGGCTGAACTTTTTGCAAATGGTGTAGGCCCTGATCAGACGCCGCATTCTGCGGCGTCTGATCTGGGCCTGCACCATTTGCCAAATACCCGTTTTTGGGGTTTCTGGTACAAAAGGGTTACTGAACTTTAATTATCATGGGATTGATATTCCAACTTTTTTATTGTTGACTGAACAGTAGAAAGGTTATTTCTTGTGTGGGTGGAAAAGAATAGCTTTGATTTTGTTTTTCCTTATTCTTAACCACTCTCTGGGCTAAATCAGCAGACAACAAATTGTTGGTATTTTTCTTTTTTTTCCCAGAAAACAGAACTTGTCATCTCCATATGAGACAATGTGCATGAGATGACATGGGAAAAATAAGAAAAAAGATATTTCAACATGTCTATTCCTGAAAAAAATAATACCCAGCTCTACTAGGGAGCTTTCCACTAAATGCTTTCCATAGGCGACAATAGTAACCTTTTACCTGCTCCCACAAAAACTACACATACAAAACTTTTCAAACCTTACTTGTTTATAGAGCCATCCTAGCCCAACAAGTTAATGAGAAAAAATCCACATGTTGTCCGGCTCATTTTCAAGTTACAGTCAACCATGTTTATTTACCTACTAGAACGGAGTAAATATAAACCAACATTTTTAAAGGAGGGGTGACCATATAAGATCAGCAAAAATTTCTTTGAGCTTGCAGATATATTTCTTTGAGCTTGCAGATATATTTATAAAATATGCATCATTTTAGTCCCTTATACCTATCATTTTCTCACATTGAAATAAAACATGGGATATATATCCAATGGATGCAAGTGTGGTATTTTGAACGCAACTAAAAGCTCAGTCCCAAAGTGATAAAACCCGGCACCTCCCAGTATTTAGTGGAATGCTACCACTAGTCATGATAATGGGTGCAAACTAGCCTGTATACCCACATAATCAGGGTTGGTTTTACTCTACGTGTTTGCATTCTCAGACCACTGATGCTGCGCTGGTTTAACCACTGTTAACCCTTAAGACACTGAGAAAAACTACATCTGAAAATGTTGTCTGCTATTGTTGTCTGCTTATGTTGTCTGCTTAATTTTTAGCTCACCTGACACGTAGTGACAAGATGAGCTTTTGTGATCACTTTTCGTTCGCCGTCCGTCGTCAGTGCGTGTGGGCGTGTGTGCGTGCGTGCGTAAACTTTTCCTTCAAATGACATCTCCTCCTAAACCACTCGTTGCATTTTGACCAAACTTCACAGGAATGATCCTTAGGTGGTCCCCTTTCAAAGTTGTTCAAATGGTTCCGGTCCATTGCACATCTAGGCCACAGGAGCTAAAAATAGATTTTTTAAACGAAAACTTTAAAAATCTTCTTCTCTGAAACCGCAAGGCCCAGTTCTCCAATATTTGGTATGAAGCTTCATCTAGTGGACCTCTACCAAGATTGTTCAAATTATAGCCATGGGGGCCAAAATGCCCCCGCACCGGGGGCCTTTGGTTTTACATAGGCTTATATAGGGAAAATCATTAAAAAATCTTCTTCTCTGAAGCCACAAGGCCCAGGTCTTTAATATTTGTAGTGAAGCTTTACCTGGTGGACCTCTACTAAGATTGTTCAAATTATAGCATTGGGGCCAAAAATGCCCCCGCCCTGGGGGCCTTTGGTTTTACATAGGCTTATACAGGGAAAATCTTTAAAAATCTTCTTCTCTGAAATTGCAAGGCCCAGATCTTTGATATTTGGTGTGAAGCTTCATCTTGTGGACCTCTACCAAGATTGTTTAAATTATAGCCCTGGTGGCCAAAATGCCCCCTCCTGGAGGCCTTTGGTTTTACATAGGCTTATATAGGGAAAATCATTAAAAAATCTTCTTCTCTGAAACCACAAGGCCCAGGTCTTTAATATTTGGTGTGAAGCTTTACCTGGTGGACCTCTACTAAGATTGTTCAAATTATAGCCTTGGGGCCAAAAATGCCCCTGCCCCGGGGGCCTTTGGTTTTACATAGGCTTATACAGGGAAAATCTTTAAAAATCTTCTTCTCTGACATCGCAAGGCCCAGATCTTTGATGTTTGGTGTGAAGCTTCATCTAGTGGACCTCTTTCAAGGTTGTACAAATTATAGCCCTGGGGCCAAAAATGCCCCCACCCTTGGACCCTTTTGGTTTTTCATAGGCTTATATAGGGAAAACCTTTAAAAATCTTCTTCTCTGAAACCACAAGGCCCAGGTCTTTGATATTTGGTATGAAGCTTCACCTAGTGGACCTCTACCAATATTGTTCAAATTATAGCCCTGGGGCCAAAAATGCCCCCACCCAGGGGGCCTTTGGTTTTACCTAAACTTATGTAGCGGAAATCTTTAAAACTTTTCTTCTCTGAAACCGCAAGGCCCAGATTATTGATATTTGGTGGGAATCTTCATCTAGTGGACCTCTTTCAAGATTGTTCATATTATAGCCCTGGGGTCAAAAATGCCCCCATCCCGGGACCCTTTGGTTTTTCATAGGCTTATAAAGGGAAAACCGTTAAAAATCTTCTTGTCTGAAACCAGAAGGTCCAGGTCTTTGATACTTGGTATGAAGCTTCATCTAGTGAACCATTACCAAGTTTGTTCAAATTATAGCCCTTGGGCGTAGAATGTACTAGAGACACTAATTGTCAGGTGAGCGATTCAGGGCCCTCTGGGCCCTCTTGTTTAAAAATATTTTTGCATACAGGCAAGCAGTGTGGACCCAGATCAGATGACATAAGCAGATAACATTTTCAGATGTAGTCTGTCTTAACCCTTGTCCTGCTGAGCCCGGATATGCCTTATCTTTGAAACAATGTAGATCCAGATCAGATGGCTTCTGAAGAAGCCATCTGATCAGGATCTTCATTGTTTGCCATCCAGTTTATGAATTTGTTGCAATAATTTGCATCAAGTAATCTGATTGGTTGATAATCAGTAGTGGGTGTGGCATATATGAATATTCAGCAGGACAAGGGTTAAGGGTTGACTGAGTTCTACTGTAGTCCCAAACTGAGACTATGAGAACTTGTATTGTTTTGTTTGTTTGAATTGGGATTTGATGGCCCAGTCAACACTATTTAGATCATTTTTGAGCCTGTCAGTTTACCTATCCACACTTTCCTGGGCAGGCTTATACGTAAGCGGTTAACAGTCTTTTGCCAGAAACTAACAACTGCCCTTTTTGAATCAGCGGAAGGGACTGTAGAAAAGACAGTAGAAAAGAAAAAGGGACAGTAGAAAAGAGTTCATGATCACTCTCCATGAAAGAATGTTGCCGACCCCAGCAGGTATCGAACCCGCGTCCTCCTGATCACCAGCCAGATGTGCATCCGATTGAGCTACCGAGGCTAGCAAACTAGTATTGTCACAAATAAAGTCTGACATATTTGATTGGTTGAACAGCAACAAATAGCTTGATAATTTGGAAAATAAGCCTTGACATTGCATTTGAATCCTCTGCTGGGCAGATGATTCACATAAAATGTCAAGCCTTAAGACTTGACATTGCATGTGAATCACCTGGAAATAAGGCTTGACATTACATGTGAATCTCTGCTGGGCATTTGATTCGCATAAAATGTCAAGCCTTATTTTTGTTGAAAAAAAGATTTTCATGATTCACATAAAATGTCAAGCCTTATTTTTGCTGAAAAAAAAGATCTTCATGATTCACATAAAATGTCAAGCCTTATTTTTGCTGAAAAAAAAAATAAATAGAAAAAGATATTAGATTGTTATCTGCTTTAGAATTTTCTGCAGTGCTTGAAGGGAAGGCTGGAATTATGAAATTTGGTTTGCATGTATTTTTGCATAGATCGTATATTATCAACTGACCAAAAGTTAACTAACTACAGAAGCCCACCACCTGCTCTTGTCCACATGTTTGTTTGTTCGATTTGAGGTTTAACATCCCCGGCAACACTGTATAGGTCGTTTTGGAGATGTTGCTTCCCATTTTGTGAGACAAAACTTTTGCTGACCATTTACAAAAGCCAGGTACCAGTTATTTATAGCAGTGCTAGTCTTCTCCCTGTGACATCAGAGGGTTGTGTAAAAACATTGGTTATCTGTAAAATTGGGACGGGGTCAATGGCAGTCAATGTAGACCCAGATCATGCACCACAGAATGCGGCATCTGTGTTTGGTGAAAGAACTGGAATTTTAACATCACGTAAACACACCTATATAATTTTGACCGCCTTGAACCCCACTTTTATATAGTAAAACTGGGGTTTGCAGGGGTAAACCCTATTTTTCTTATTTCTGCTTTCATCTTAAAATTTTCATTTTTTCGGTGAAAAAGATTACAATGTATTTGTATAGGCGTGTTTTCGTAATGGGGTTAATCTAAACAGTATAAGTTTCACTTCAGAATAATTTTCCCGCATAATCTCAGAGACAGTCGACCCACCAGTGCTGTCAGTGCTTTGATTATACAGTAGAAATTCAATGGCTCAAACACCTTTGGGACCTCAAAAATCTGTTCAAGACAGGGGTAGTTTGAGCCACTGAAGGTTACTGTCAGGAGGCATAACGATATACTTTTGGACATCTTTTCGGTGTTCTGTAATGAAAATGTATGCTGTGTGTACTCATTAGAATCGCCTCACCGATGTGATTCTAATGAGCACACACAGCATACATTTGCAAGATAAAAGACTAAAATCTCCTTAATTATCCACCACTATTTCTTATGTAGAGGATTTCGCTAGGGGCTCAAGAATGAGTTCGACGCATCCATGGTAAACGAGCCATCGGTGTTCGAGCCATCGAAGTTCTACTGTACTTGATATACTGTAAAAATCCAAAAAATTCGGACACATTGAGGTTTTGCTGCGATTTTCTGAAAATTTCAACAAATTTGATTCACGATCCAGCAAGGAGTCCAAAAATTGCAGACAGAATGGCAAACAGTGTAGACCCTGATCAGACTGCTCCTAAAGGAGCAGTCTGATCTGGGTCTACACTGTTTGCTTAGGACTGTCTGGCCCTGTACTTAGGATCATTACGTTAATGCTTCTAAAAATGATGGTTCATGCCTGAAAAATTGTAGTGCAGCCATTTGGAGGCATGATGCAAACAGCACTTCTGTGCATGTGATTCTTGCATGAAGCTTCACTATTCCCAACAAAGAGCTCAAACTGCAAACGATGTGATTGTACCCATGCACCATGCATAGGAAGATGGTTATGGCCATGCTGGCTGAAGTTTTAGATCTACATGTATTTTGATTTATTGTATCTTCAGTTTTTTTGCAATTCTTTAAGGGGCTAGCTGATTGCATTGTCCTGTAGTCCCCATTTTATCTAGCAGGGCTCTCTTGAAGACAACCAGGCTATTTCTTGCAGATGAGACCTTTCCAAGCTTACAAGCTGTTTAAAATGGTCATTGAGAGATTTATAAGGCAGGGCTCGAGAAAATGTCGGTTTGGGCGGTTACAGACCGGTTTAGGGTTCCCTGAACCAATTTTGACTTCATAAGGAGATGAATTGGTCCATAATTCATAATTTTTACAGTACTCTTAATTAAGGGAAGAATTTGCTCATCAGGGGCAAAATTCTTTCCTTTAATAGTGGACGGAGGCAAAATATTTTTGAAAGAGTTGCAATCCCCTGATACCTTACCCAGTCCCCTTAAGTGTCACAGATGGAATTTCTTGTTTATTTAACTCTTATCTTGCTGTTCACGACAACCCCTATCTATGGAAACAGTGTAGATCCAGATCAGATGGCTTCTGAAGAAGCCATCTGAGCAGGATCTACACTGTTTGACATTGAATTTATGAATTTGTAGGAATAAATTACATCAAGTAATCTGATTGGTTCAAAGTCAAAAATGGGTGTGGCTAAACTGAATATTCAGCAAGAGAAGGGTTAAGTATCTGTAAAAGTGCATAGGGTTTGCAACTGCTTTCAAATTAGCAAAGTAGCTTTGCTAAGGTAATGATTTAGGTACAAAAAATGTGTGTACACCACAACCTCAAATTTTTACAACACTATTGTTTGGGTCCAATGCAGAAACAGTGTAAGTTGTAAACAACAGTCTTATATCCAAAACAATAATACATATATACAATTTTTATAAAAAAATGACGATTTATAGTCATTTTTATCACACCTGCTTTTAACATGGCGCAATATAGGAGTCCAATTTTCCATCCATTTGTTTTTCCATTCATCCCTCAAGCTGTCAACATGTTTGACCATGTAGCCTTCACCCAAATGGCCAAGTTTATACAGGTGGGACAGAGCCCTCTGCAGAATTCTTGTTCTATATAATCTATACACTTTAGGGATCCATCATTAAACTTTGTTGATTATATCCAAAACTGTGTTGTTTTGAACCATGTAATAAAGAGATTGATATGTTTGTTTGTTTTTGTTTGATTTGAGGTTTAACGTCCCCGTCAACACTGTAAAGGTCATTTTGGAGACGTTGCTTCCAATTTTGTGGGACTTTTACCCGACATTGAGATGAAATGACATCTCAAGCCCTGTCGCCCAATGAAACCAATAGGGTTTATTAGCATGGACGGTCCGCCTTGCACCCCAATTCCTGGACAGGCTTAGATCCTCTAAGCTGTTTACCAGTTCTAGTGTGCGGGCCGGATTCAGCTCTGCGTGGAAGCATCATGCAGCCCATATATTTCTTCAAGCCCCTATGGGCGGGGGCTTGAGATTGATATGTATATGGATGACTAGAATTATGGGATTATTTTAGTGGAATTCAGACTCACATCTTGCATTGTTTTGTGTCGATGTTCGTCCTGTCATTAAGTACATGTAATGAAGATCTGGGTCCAGTCGTTCAAAGCCTTGTTAGCTTAACAACCTCGTTAGTAGTCAAATTGTTCACTTTTATCTACAATTTTCATATTTTTTCTGAAAAATGTCAGCAGCTTTTGCCTATTTGCTGAAAAAATGTGAGTAGCTTTTGCTACTCACATTTTTTCAGCCAAAAATTTAGTATATATGCCATATTAAATTATCAAAGTTTTAACGATTCCTTTACTAATGACATTGTCAGTTTTGAAGAACTGGCCCCTGATACTTGATACTATCTGGAACATCAAATCAACGTCGGTGCAATGTCACGATGTTGCACCAGTGTAGATGTGACGTTGCATAAATGTCATGAAGTTATACCGACATTGATGTGCCATCACAATTACTTCATGTGCCTGCTGCATAGTGGGACTAAGTAAATTAGTTCTGGACAGGTCATTGGTTACAAAGTTCGTGCTACTCTGAATGAACTTTATGGCAATCAGATGAATGATTAGGATCAATTAAAGTGAAACCTTTTTGGTTAGTCTATAAAGATATTAAAGATAAGTTGTCGGCCCCCGCCCATCCGGGCTTGAAGAAATAGATGGGCTGCATGATGCTTCCATGCAGAGCTGAAACCGACCACAAACGAGTACTAGTAAACTGCTTAGAGGATCTAAGCCTGCCCAGGCAAAGCAGTGCGAGTCAGACCGCCCATGCTTATTAACCCTATTGGTTTCATTGGGCAACAGGGCATGAGATGTCATTTCATCTCAATGTCGGGTAAAAAATCCCACAAAATTGGAAGCAACGTCTCCAAAATGACCTATACTGGGTTGACAGGGACGTTAAACCTCAAATCAAACAGTCAAACAAAAGATAAGTTGTGAACTCCTTAGAATCTCCTCATCGAGGCGATCTTAATTAGTACACACATCATGCCTTTTCAGGATAAAATAGGAAAAATTACCCTTAGCCACCTCTTAAATATCCAGACATAATAAAATGATGATTTCGGCTACATGATGTGATATACTGTTATATCCAAGCCCGTATCATAACAACTAGCGTTATAATGTGACTTTATTGTTTTAGTTTACAGCATTATAAATTGTTATAAGGAGTTTCGTGAACAGGTTACTGGACCCAAGACCCAGAAAATGCATACTTGAGCTATTTCACATATTTCCAAACATTTCACTGGAAATGAAGTGTTTGCCTAACATACAACAATAAGGTTTATTGTCATTTTCAGAGCTGATGAGAAAATTGGGTAAGCTATGCATTTGTGCTGAGAACGGGTTGGCAACATATCGTCTGCTGAGTGCAATAACGTTGTAAGTGCAAAATGGCAACTTTTCAGGAGAGACAAAAAATTGTTTTATTCAAGAATGGCATAGAAAACCATAGTATAAGCTGGTTTTCTAACTTCATGGCGATTTCTTTCATTTGTGTGAGAGGTTTATTGTTGAATAAATGACATTTGAAAAGAAATATTTAGCATTTAAGGGTTGATACACCATTTCTGCGCCAAGTGTTTTTTCAACTTTTTTGGTGCAAAAACGGTGTAAGTGCATCCAGCGCTAAAACGATGTAAATGTACAAACCTTATTTCGTTGCCTTTTACATGGTAAAGCAGTAAATTAAAGGCACTTGGTAGGTAATAGGTCACATTTTATTCATTCTGCATGGTACTTACATGCTTATTCTGAAATATCAAGCAGCAGGATTCAATATTTTTGAGGTATTAAAAAACTTTGCGCAAAAATGGGGTAAGTGCACTTACACTGTTTTTGCGCCAACTTTTTTTCTAAAAGTCAGAGCAAAAATGGTGTAACTGACAAAAAAAATTCCAAAATGCTGAAATAAATCATGATTGAGGCAGAATCCAGCGGTAGAACTTATTTACCAAGTGTGTCAAGTCCTAAGGCACCCATTTATGCAAAAAAACTATTTTGGCCAAAATGTCAGTTACATCGTTATTACACTCACCAGACGATATAATCTGTAGAAAATCTGCCAGTAGCATGTCTTTGTGTCCATGTTCAATACCCACATACAATTCTGAATAGAAATATGCATATTATTAACCCTTAGCTTGCTGAATATTCATTTAAACCACACCCATTTCTGCCTATCAACCAATCAAATTACTTGCTGTAATTTATTGCTACAAATTCATAAACTGAATGCCAAACATTGTAGATCCTGATAAGATGGCTTCTTCAGAAGCCATCTGATCTGGATCTTCACTGTTTGCAAAGATATGGGTTGTCGTGAACAGCAAGATAAGGGTTAAAACAGAAAAAAGTTTAAAAAAAATGTTATTTTGTAAAAATCACTTTTTCATGCAAGGATTAATCATTTTCAGTTATTTTTCTGGAAATTCGTGAAATAGTCTTTTTACCTGTAAAATATTTTCTTGCATACCAGAATGTCTGACATTTGCACAGGTATAGATTTTACATCTCAGATGATCTGTGTGAGGGGTGGATAGAAAAATCTGTTCCGAGGGTCATAATCTGGCATCAAGAGGCTTGCTGAATGATGCCCGACTGTGATTCCGAGGGACAGATTTTCTATCCACCCCTCACACCCTGTAAGATTCTTTTTCTTGCTTAGAAGCCTCCATAGTGTAGTGGTTACGCTACTCACCTTGTAAACCAGGGGTCACAGGATCGATCCCGGGCTTCTCCAGACTTTTAAATGAGTCTTTAAACATAGGTCCAGTCTCTGTATGACCTTAGCTGTTGGTGGGACATAAAACTCAAACACTCAAAAACACTCACTCTTTTTCTTGCATACCATTTTCAATAATGCAGTCACTTCAGTTGCTGTCATCCGCTGATGAGAATGGTATGATGTTTACTGAAGTCACATAACATTCTGTGACGTCAGCCTTAACGACGGTGAGATTTTTATCCTGTCCCTGGGAAAGAACACCAGGGTAAGAACAGAATTTCTATCCCAGGCTAAAACCTCTTATCTGGTGTGCAAGTAATTCTTATCTCACCCTAGTTATACTACCCTTCTATGCATTATTTGCAAGGTGGGCTGGTAGAGAGCAATGACAAAATTGCAATTTAAAAATTGAATATACTTTAAAAATCCTAAAAATTCGGACAATTTAAAGACTTGCTGTAATTCTCCTAAAATTTTAACAAATTTGTTTCTTGATCCGGCAAGGAGTCCAAAAGGAAGAAATAGATGGGCTGCATGATGCTTCCACGCAGAGCTGAAACTGACTGCACATGAGTACTGGTAAACCGCTTAAAGGATCTAAGCCTGCCCAGGCAAAGCGGTGCGAGTCCGGTCATCCATGCTTATAAGCCCTATTAGTTTCATAGGGGGACAGGGCTTGAGATGCCATTACATCCCAGTGTCGGGTTAAAGTCCTATAAAAATTTGAAGCAACGTCTCCAAAATGACCTACCGGTATACAATGTTGACAGGGCTGTTAAACCTCAAATCAAACAAACAGTAACACAGCTGTGGTACACAGTGCAGCCTTCAATGTCTCCAAAATGGTTACTTTTCTGATTAAATTTTGTGATATTTTTCTTATTAATGCTCCAAATCTGGGTTATGAGTGCTTGTTATGGGCTCTAATGACCAGAACCTATGTTTCGGAGCAGAAATAAGAAAAATAATGTATACCCCTGCAAACCCCAGTTTTCTCTATGTAATGTGGGATTTACAGGGGTATACATTTCATGGACCTGTTAACATTAATTTTCGATTTGTCTTGACTTCTGCATTTGACCAAGTACTATTTATAGCCCATAACATTATGCCATGCTTTGCTTTGTTTAACATCCCCGTCAACACTGTATAGGTCATGATAACGCAGCAACAAGCATGAGAGGTGACCCAGTCCACCAAAGAAAATAATCACAAGGATAATGGAGAAATGAAAAAGAAAAAGCTGTGGTATGCAAGAAAAGAATCTTTTTTTTTTTTTTTTCGTGTGGATTTGATATAGTTCTTTCAAACCCTTGGGATGTCAGGACCAGTTGGAATCTGAGCTTTGGTTCTGTTCAGATCAGCCCGGTCAACCCTCGGATTTGAAATGCCTGTTTCAAAACCATACTTGTGAAAGGTTCTTATATTGTTCTGTTTTATTTCTCAAGCAGGGCCAAACCTCGAAACAAGAAAAAAGGAATATATTTTTATTTAATTCATGATACACTTTTCTTTTTCCAAACAGAGTTTTGTTACATGTTTAAGAAGCGAATCTTTATATGCTGTGCCATGCATTTGAATGTAATTCGTTATGTGCCTGCCATCCTCTACAAACAAGTGAATCCCAAAGCATGCAAATCCTAAAATGACAATTTAAGAAAAAAATAATGAACTTAAATGTGTAGCAATACAAAAATAGGCATTGATTGAAACTTAATTATGCTGTTAAAAATGTTTGGAAAAAAAGAAGATCCAAGCCTGCCCAGGCAAAGCAGTCCATGTTTATGCTTATAAATCCTATTGGTTTTATGGGCGGCAGTGCTTGAGATGTCATTTCATCTCAGTGTCGGGTAAAAGTCCCACAAAATTGGAAGCAACATCTCCAAAATGACCTTTACAGTGTTGACGGGGGAAGTTAAACCTCAAAACAAACAAACAAAATGCTGTTCTGGTCAGAAGTGTAGCATTATTAAAACTACTACTTGTATTTATATTTAACCCTTTTTGTACCAATGGAATTTTCTTCCTTATATGTAGCAGGAGTCCATTTCAAAATTTAGGGTTGTATTTTCATCAAAATCTGTTTGGAAAATGACTGAACTTTTAGCAAACAGCAGAGGCCCTGATCAGACGCGCGTTCTGCGGCGTCTGATCTAGGCCTGCACTGTTTGCCAAGGTACCCCTTAAGGGGTTTCTGGTACTGAATGGGTTAATGAGTAGGAAACAACCCCTTCTAAAATGTCCTATAGTTCTAACCAAATTTGTAACCCCTTCAACAACAGGAGATGATTGTTTCATTTTAGTCTTAACCCTTGCATTTGTGCTGTACCATTGAACAATGATGGTAAATACACCACAACCTCTTTATAACACTACTAATGGGGGCCAAAGCAGAAATCATGTTAGTTAAACAACTGTTTGTTTGTTTGATTTGAGGTGTAACGTCCCCGTCAACACTGTAAAGGTCATTTTGGAGACGTTGCTTCCAACTTTGTGGGACTTTTACCCGACATTGAGATGGAATGACATCTCAAGCCCTGTCGCCCAATGAAACCAATATGGTTTATTAGCATGGACGGTCCACCTCGCACGTGGTTCCTGGACAGGCTTAGATCCTCTAAGCGGTTTACCAGTACTAGTGTGCGGGCCGGATTCAGCTTTGCGTGGAAGCATCATGCAGCCAGTTAAACAACTGTGTTATATCCAAACAAAAATCCCAGGCTTCTCCAGACTTTCAGATGAGTCTTTAAATCGGGATCCCGTCTCCTTATGACCTTAGCTGTTGGTGAGACGTAAAATTCAAACACTAACTAATAGCCCAACAAAAATATATAGATTATATAGAAAAATGACCAGTAATGGTCATTTTTCTATATAATCTGTACATTTTTGAGATCCATTTTCAAACTATTGTTATATCCAAAACTGTGTTAAAACAAACAGTATTATAATGAGGTTGTGATATACGTGTAGTACCACAGTAAAATCTTGAACAGTTTGCTCCTGGAGAAGCCATCTGATCTGGATTTTCACTGTTTTTCGTTCAGCTTCATGAATTTTTAGGAATAAATTACAACAAGAAATTTGATTGGTAGATAGTTGAAAATGGGTATAGCAAAATTTATTATGCAGTACAAGAGTTAACCCTTGTCCTGCTGAATATTCATATATGCCACACCCACTACCGATTATCAACCAATCAGATTACTTGATGCAAATTATTGCAACAAATTCACAATCTGAATGGCAAACAATGTAGATCCTGATCAGATGGCTTCGTCAGAAGCCATCTGATCTGGATCTTCATTGTTTGGAAAATAAGGCATATCCGGGCTCAGCAGGACAAGGGTTAATTTTATTTTGGCCTTAATTTCGTAAAGTGTCTTGCCCAGGGACACACCTCAGCTCTGGTGGTCAGATTCGAATCCACAACCTCTCGATCATAAGTTGAATGTGCTTACCACTGATCAGTAGATTTGAACAGGCATGTTATGGTAAAGAATGAATAAAAGGATACAGCCAAAAAGATAGGATTATCTCACATAGGTTTGATTTCATGATGTTGTTAAAGTATAAATACTTTGAACAACTTGACCTGAATACAAAGAATCCTTGCAAAAAGACAGGACTAACAATTTGTCATTTGACCAGTCCTCTTCATAACATAATTGTTGGGTGTCCAAATCAGGTACTGTTTTGTCATGTTATGTTCAAACAGAGCTAAGGATTTGTTCATTATATCACGTTTTGACATTATACACCACAACCGAATTATAACATGGCTCATTATAACACAGTTTTGGATATAACACGGTTCCAAGATGGATCCTAAAAATGTATAGATTATGTAGAAAAATGACCCCTCATCCAAGCGTCCGTGATGGATGAGGGGCATTATTGGAGTTAAAGCCGGAGGCTTGAGCACATATACAGCATATTCGCCCAACGTAACTGACCGACGCTCTTTCAAAAGTTAAACTTGTTATTAATACTATAACTGTGACGTCACTACTTGTATAAAACACAAGCGACACATCAGCTGATTCATAATTTTAACAAAATGTGTTTTGTTGCCCCAAAACCCCAAAATTGGGTGGGAATCTAGAAAAAAAAAGGCATACTCTCCCCCAAAAAAGGGAGGGATGTATATGTGCTCAAGCCTCCGGCTTTAACTGCAATAATGCCCCTCATCCATCACGGACGCTTGGATGAGGGGTCATTATTTCCCGTTAATGCCTCCGGCTATCACACATATACAACAACTTTAAATGAGGCAACAAAACACATGAAATCTATTTAAAAAACAAACTTGATATACCAAAACTCCATTTAATCAAACTCAAGACCAGAGAAGACAACCGTTATCACATAAATATAGGATCTCTATGTACTTCAAAAAACTGAAACATCTAGACTTTACCAGTCCAGTTAATACCAGTCCAGTTTAAACTATCAGGACACAACTGCCCTAGCAAAACCTAGATTTCTTGGTTCAACTTCTCGTAAATAAAATTTCCTAAAGTTCTTGGCTGATGACCAATCAGCTGTCTTCAAAATCACATCTAAAGAACATCCTTTTGAGAAAGCTGCAGAAACTGCAGCTGAACGGTATGAATGTGCCTTAAACTGATGTGTGTCTATACCGGCATTAAATAAAACCGTTTTTAGCCATCTAGCAATAGTACTTGAAGTCACAGAATTAAATGAACAGTAAGAAACTAGCAGTTGTTGTGACTTTCTAACACTTTTAGTCCTGTCAATATAATGCATTAAAGAATGCATAACGCATATTTTCTCATCTTCATAATGATGCAATTCCATAACAAAATGTTTACCCTGTTTAGAGGTTTTCAACAGATTCTTAAAATAGAACACTACTTTGTTTTCTATAATGTTCATACAATCTAAATTTAGTGAGACCAATGTTTGAGCCCTCGGAGCTGTAGTCAAAGCTATCAAAGCTGTAACGTTTAAAGTCAATAATTTCAAAGATAGCTTCTCCAGGGGAAAAAGAGAACTCAAATATCGGAGCACCACAGAGACATCCCATATAAAAGTATACTTCGGTGTAGGCAATCGCTTATAATACAAACCCTTCATGAATCACGAAATAAATGCTGGATTGTTACACCAGACATTATCAAAAAAGACCAATGTCTGAAGTAACATAGACTTATGTGTGTTAACCACAAAATAAGATTTTCCTTCATTCACAAGGAAATTAAGATAAGAAATCACAGTTGCTTCAGACGCAATAAAGGGATTTGTTTGTCTAGAAAAACACCAAAAATACCATTTGTTCCAGGCCAAACCATACTGTTTCCGTGTTCCTTCCCGCCAGGAATTGACAATGAGGCAAGCTGCAGTTCTTGGAATTCCTTGACTCTCCAACCTCTTCCTGATAACATCACAGTGACCATAGTTCGACGTCTGGCTAATGGATGAGGTTGTCCGTTGTGGGGTAGAGTCAACAAATCTCTGTGACGAGGCAGTCTAACAGGGAAAGATATCATATAAGACATTAACAAAGGAAACCACGATTGTGACTTCCAAAGTGGAATAATAAATATAGCTTTATCCACCTCGTCTGCAACCAGCTTATTTATAACACGTCCTACTAAATTAAAAGGCGCAAAAATATATGGATTAAAGCAGTGCCATGAAAAAGAAAAAGCATCTGTCTTAAAGGCACCAAGCTCTGGGAACCAAGAAACAAACTTGTCCAGTTGTTTATTCAAACGCGATGAAAACAGGTCAATATCTGGAATAAAAAACTGCTTACATACTCTTACAAAGATTTCATGTTTTAACTGCCACTCTGTGGAATCTGAAAAAGATCTCGACAGGCAATCCGCTGTAAAATTTTCTGATCCACTGAGATGAGAAGCTGAAATATAAATATTTCTGTCCAAACAAAACTTCCAAATATTACCTGCTAGTTTATCCATATCAACAGAGTTCATACCGCCCATATTATTAATGTATGAGACTGCAGACACATTGTCACTCTGAAGTGTATGTTAACAGAATGGGCATAAAAAGATTGAAGTGCATAAAAAATAGCTAAAAGTTCTAGATAATTGATAGAGTGTTCTAACTCTTCAACATTCCATCTACCATTAGCATATCTATTAGAGTGCACTTCAAAAGCTCCCCAGCCTAAAAAAGAAGCATCTGACCTACAAATAATATCAACTTTCTTAGGACGAATCCTCTTTCCATTTCTCTGACGAACATTATCCATCCACCACTGCAACTCGTTTTTACTATCTGCTGACAAAATCATAACATTATCAAAAGCGTCAGGGCACTCAGAATCTCCCAATCCTCTAAGTTTATCTCGCTCCAGACATCTATAATGTAAAGGTGCATCATGAATAGCAAAAAATGCATTAATAATAAGACCAATAAATGATGCTAACTGTCTAACGACTATGACTTCCTTTTCTAACAAAACTTTCGCTAAATTGAAAATTTTTGTAATTTTCTCATCGGTCAAGAAAACACGGAATAGAACTGAATCAATCAGAAAACCAAAGAAAATGATTCTCTGTGTTGGTTCAAACACTGATTTCTTGCTATTTATAGTGAAACCCAAAGACTGTAAAGTTTTGGCAATGGTCTTAGTATTTTTAGCACAAATCTCTCTATCTTTGTTCATATTAAGTGAATCGTCAATGTAATATGAGCATCTTATACCTTGTTGTCTAAACCATGCAAAAATGGGCTTCAGGATCTTGGTAAACAGCCTAGGAGCTGCAGAGAGCCCAAATGGGAGACAAACAAAATGATAGAGTTGTCCGTCCCAAATAAACTTGAGAAAACGTCTAAATAAAGGGTTAATGGATACCGAAAAGTAAGCTTCTTGCAAATCAATACTCGTAAAATAATCTTTTTCTTGAATCAGTTCCAAAACCACCTTGAAAGTCTCTTGTTTAAAATGTTCATAATAAACAAAAAGATTGAGGTATTTCAAATTAATAATCGGCCTAAATCTCCCATTAGGCTTTGGAACCACAAAGATGTTGGAAACAAACTGGTTATCTTCCCATTCAGACATCGCAACTGCGCCTTTTGAGAATAAATCTTTTATTTCAAAATCTACACATTTCTGTTCTTCATCAGAAAAACTAATTTCCTTGGGAATTCTATCTTGAAAAGGTTCGGCTACAAATTCAATACAATAACCAGAAATGGTTTGCAAAATCCACTGATCATCAGTAAATTTTTCCCAAACATGACGACAATGTTGTAACTTGCCTATGGGACTTACCTCCTCTAAAATTAGGCTGTTTCGTTTGGGGCACTAGAAGTAACCGTAGCTGTAGCCTGTCTTTTGCCCCTAACCTGTCCAAATCTCTGACGAGGGTAACCTCTAGGAACCATGCCATACATTCCACCATAATGCATATTCTGTGGGTAAGGCTGATATCTGAAACCGCCTCTAGTACCTCGAGCAAAAACACCTCTAGAGGAACCTCCCCTAGCTCTAAATGACTTACTATACCCATAAAAGCTAGGATAACTATCTTTAGCTAAAGAATCCCCCGTGTCACAGTTTTTGACATCTTTAGCCACATCATCACCAAACAACTTAGTAGAAATGGGCATGCTAACATGACACAAATTTTGGTACTTCTTTTTCAGATGAGGCTTAATCATGTACCGTCTTCTAAGGGACAAATTATACTGTACCTGTCCCATCATAGTAATAGTATCAGAAAAGAGATTTTTTATCTCAGAATTACCGGCAATGTGAGATTTAAGTAGTTCGAAAAGCTTGATAATTGGAACAACACCCGTTGCTACTAAGTTCTGAATGTCAGCAAAGCATTTATCATAACTCTGAGCTCTTTTGTTCATAATTTTCCAAATTTCATTATTGACAGTTGGACCACGCAACTTGTCACAATTTTCAGGAATTTTATATTTATTTATAATGTCATCTGTCACACACTGTGAAGTACAGGTAATGTTAATGAACTCGGCTAAGGACGATGAAATTGCAGGCCCTTTAACTGGACCTTTAACTTTAGGCAAGCCCCAGGAGTCAGTATCAAGTTTTTCAGGACCCGAGTCCGCCTCACTGGAAGACTCAAACATAGCATCAATATAATTTTTAGTCAGTTCAGCTGGCTGCAATGGAGCTCTTTTGGGTTTTTTGCCAGATTTATCAGATTTGGAAAAAGGAATTTGCTCCTCATCAGACTCAGTAACCTCAACATGCAGGTTTGGGAGATTACTCAAACTATCCCCAAAAACGTTCTCAATGTCCTCATCATCTGCATAATCATAAGAACCAATGCCCAAAGCAGTTCTGAGTTTAATAATTTCTCCCTCGGACAAACTATCAATAAGCTCTGTAAATGAAAGACCTGACTGTCCACTGGTGGATGGCTGTTCCGCCGACATCGTCGGCGTTTTTGACTTGTTATTTTTGCAAGTTTTACTAGTTTTAGCTGTCACCGACTGACTAGCTTTTGCCGGTTGTTTTCCTCTTTTGTTCTTAGGTTGAACAGTAACAGAACCGCTTCGCGGCTCCTTTAAATCATCTTGGCCGAAACCGGAAAACTCCGAATCATTCGGATCACTCAAGAGGACTTCGTCCTTCTCGTTTGCCATAATAAATAAATGTCACACGCTAGGACTTCGTCCGTAGCAGGCAAAGACAAAGAAATATAAGAATATCACAAGAAAATATCAAAGAATTTCAACAAAGGTAAAGAAATTGAGCGTCAAATAACACGTTTACCTTTCAGCCACGCTGTCGAAAATATGAATCAGCTGATGTGTCGCTTGTGTTTTATACAAGTAGTGACGTCACAGTTATAGTATTAATAACAAGTTTAACTTTTGAAAAAGCGTCGGTCAGTTACGTTGGGCAAATATGCTGTATATGTGTGATAGCCGGAGGCATTAACGGGAAATAATGACCATAAATGGTCATTTTTCTATATAATCTATACAATTTTGTTTGGATAAAACATGGTTGTTTTACACAGTTTCTGTTTTGGACCCCATTAATAGGGTTATAAAGAGGTTGTGGTATGGTTGACTATATATACTTCCTACCTGAAGTCGTCTCCAGGGCCCAGTGGTTAAAAGCATTGCTAGCTTAAAGAGCTTGTAATGGTCACAATGTTAAGTGTTCTGATAAGCACAATACCTAATACAGTGGTATTTATGCTGAAAAAATGTGAGCAGCTTTTGCATTTGCAAAAGCTGCTCACATTTTAGCTCACCTGAAAGCTATTGTGATCGGTTGTCGTCCATCGTCGTTGCGTATGTCGGTGCATCCTTCATCGACTTTTGCTTTAAATGATTTCTTCTCCAAAACTGCTTTGAAATAATTTCACAGGAATATTTCTTGGAAGACCCTCTACCAAAATTGCTCAAATCGTTCCACTCGGTTGGACAAGATGGCTGCCAGAGCTAAAAATAGAAAAACCTTTAAGCAACTTCTCCTCCTTAACCCGTGTATGGATTTTAAAATAATTTCACAGGAATGTTCCTTTGGTGACCCTCTAATAAAATTGTTCAAATTGTTTTGCTCGGATGAACAAGATGGCCACCAGAGCTAAAACAGAAAAAAAAAACCTGTAAATGACTTCCTCTCCTTAACCAGTGGATGTATTTTGAAATAATTTTACAGGAATGTTCCTTGGGTGACCCTCATCCAAAATTGCTCAATCCGTTCTGCTCGGATGAACAAGATGGCTGCCAGAGCTAAAAATAGAAAAAAAACAAAAAAACTTTAAATGACTTCTTCTCCTTAACTAGTGGATGTTTTTCGAAATAATATTACAGGAATGTTCCTTGGGTAACCCTTCTGCTCGGATGAACAAGATGGCCACCAGAGCTAAAAATAGAATAACCTTCAAACGACTTCTTCTCCTTAACAAGTGGATGGATTTTGAAATAATTTAACAGGAATGTTCCTTTGTTGACCCTCAACCAGAATTGCTCAAACCATTCTGCTGGGTTGAACAAGATGGCTGCCAGAGCTAAAAATAGAAAAACCTTTAAATAATTCTTCTGCTTAACCCATGCATAGATTTCGAGATAATTTCACAGGAATGTTCCTTGGGTGACCTTCTACAAAAATTGCTCAAACCGCTCTGCTTGGATGAACAAGATGGCTACCTGAGATAAAAAAAGAAAAACCTTGGGTCAACCCAATTTGCTCAAACCCTATACTCCACCATATATTACATATATTACCTACAATTTCATTTGTACAATATGGATCAGGTGAGCAATCCAGACACATCATGGCCTTCTTGTTTCTGCAAAAGCTTTAGTATATTTGCCATATTAAATGATCAAAGGTTTAATGATACATCAACTAACGACATCATTAGTTTTGAACAACTGGACCCAGGTATTTTCTACCTTCACTCCAGATAATTTCTCGTACCTTGTCTTAAGTGATTATTCTTTTCTTGTACTTACAGAATAATGAGAGAAAGCATTCACCTTGTTTGCATTATCTGCTGGTTCCTAGTCTGAAGATTGTCAGTGTTGGGAAAACAGGTAACCAGACCCCCCTGACCTTTCAAGGTCAGGGGGGTCTGGTTACCTGTTTTTCCAATATTGATAAATTGTAAGCTAGAAGCCAGCAGATAATGCAAAATGGTGAATGCTCTGAATGAGAATGAATACCTGTCTTTTCCCTGCTGCATCCAGTCTTAAAGGCATTTATTCTTAGACAGTAGGAAACACCGTGTGTCCATAATTGTTTTATTGCCCCCTGTGATATATTGTCTATAGCAGATCAAAGGCGGCCTTTAATAGGGTGATTAGTAGCTCTTGTTAAATCCCTTTACTGAGGCACTTCAAGGGAAAATCAATAAGGTACACTCAAGTCAACAGTTAGCAAACTATTAATTTTCCCCAAGGAGGACCCTTACCTGTTGAAGACAGAGGACTTCTCTTTAGTCAGCAATGAGGGCTACATAATACATGTATTATGTAATGAAATGATAGTCCTCAATAACCAAGAATAAATGCCTTTAAATATTCTTCATCTTCATTCAAGATTAGCTATAAAAACTCATTTTGTCACCCCGAGTTCTAGCACTGTAGAAATAGTTCAGCCTGCACTACAAAAACCAGAAAAAATAATGCTTAACCTCTCAGACCTGTTTGCACAAAGCTAAAAAGCACTTAGCTGCCAAACTGTGCTAATCTAACTTGATGTCAAGCAACTTTAATCCTCAATCACCATGCTGAAATTAATATATCTTTTTCAGCTCAAGGTTAGCTATTGTGATCGGTGTTTGTCCGTGCTATATCGTCCGTTGTCCTTTCATGCATCCTTGCGTCTGTGGTCAACTTTTGCTCCGAAACTGCTTGACAGATTTTGAAATAATTTCACAAGAATGTTCCTTGGGTGACCCTGTACCAAAATTCCTCAAATCGTTCTACTTGGGTGAACAAGATGGCCGCCAGAACAAAAAATACAAAAACCTTTAAACGACTTCTCCTTAACCGGTGCATGGACCAGATTTGCTCCAAAACTGCTGGACAGATTTTGAAATAATTTCACAGGTATGTTCCTTGAGTGACCCTCTACCAAAATTGCTCCAGCCATTTTGCTCGAATGAGCAAGTTGGCAACCAGAGCTAAAAATTGATTAACCTTTAAACGACTTCTTCCCCTTAACCAGTGTATGGGTTTCAAAATAATTTTACAGGAATGTTCTTTGGGTGACATTTAACCAAAATTGCTCAACCCTTTCCATTCGGATGAACAAGATGGCCACCAGAGCTAAAAATAGAAAAAGATCAAATGACTTCTTCTCCTTAACCAGTGGATGGATTTCAAATTAAGTTCACGGGAATGTTTCTTCGGTGACCCTTTACCAAAATTGCTCAAATCGTTCCATTTGGATGAACAAGATGGCCACCAGAGCTAAAATTAGAAAAAAAAAACCTTTAAATGACTTCTCCTTAACGAGTGGATGGGTTTGGAAGTAACTGCACAGGAATGTTCCTTAGGTAATTCTCTACCAAAATTGCTCAACTGCTCCTGTCGGATGAACAAGATGACCACCAGAGCTAAAAATAGATAAAAAAAATCTTTAAACAAGGTCTTCTCTCTTCTCCTGAACCAGTGGATGGATTTCAAAATAATTTCACAGGAATGTTCCTTGAGTGACACTCTAGCAAAATTGCTCAATTTGTTATGCTTGGATGGACAAGATGGCTGCCAGAACAAAAAATATAAACCTTTAAAAGACTTCTCCTTAACTCATTAATTTCACCAGTGGATGGATTTCAAAATAATTTCACAAGAATGTTCCATGTGTGACCCACTATCAAAATTGCTCAAACCCTTCTGCTCTGATGAACAAGATGGACTCCAGAGCTAAAAATAGAAAAACCTTTAAATGACTTCTGCTCCTTAACCAGTGGATGGATTTTGAAATAATTTCACAGGAATGTTTCTCGGGTGACCTTATACCAAACTTGTTCAAACCAATCTGCACAGGTGATCAAGATGGCCCCCAGAGCTAAAAATCGAAAAACCTTTAAACAACTTCTCCTTAACCAGTGAATGAATTTCAAAATAATTTCACAGGAATGTTCCTTGGGTGACCCTCTGTTGAAATTGCTTTAACCATTCTGCTGGAATGAACAAGATGACCACCAGAGCTAAAGGATGGGATTGGCGGTAATTAATGTTGTTAGAACGTGTGGCCCAACCCTTTTGCTTGTAACTTATATGTATATGAGCAATGAAATATTTTTAAACCAAACCAGAGCTAAAAATAGAAAAACCTTTAAACAACTTCTCCTGCTTAACCAGTGGATGAATTTCAAATTAATTTCACAAAAATGTTCCTCGGGTAACCCTCTTCCAAAATTGCTAAAATGTTCTGCTTGGATTAACAAGATGGCCACCAGTCCTAAAAATAGTAAAACCTCCTTGGGTCAACCAAAATTTCTCAAACCCTCTACGCCATCATATATTACCTACAATTTCATTTGTACAATATGGATCAGATGAGCGACCCAGGGCTATCATGGCCCTCTTGTTTGAAAACAGTATAGATCCAGATCAGCTGGCTTCTCAGAAGCCAGCTGATCAGGATCTGTACTGTTTTTCATTCTGCTTCTGAATCCATGGTAGAAACTGAAATAATGCTACACGAATTGTGAAAATCAGGGAGGAGTATAGCATATTGAAATATTCAGCTTGGTGAGGGTTAAATCGAACTAAAAAATTCACCAGTTTCACCTAATGATGGATAGAGTTTGCATGTGCTATTATTTTTAAGTTCTGCTAGTCTAAAGCATCAGCATTAGTGAAATTTTTCTTTTAATATAAAGCCATGGTAAATTTGAAATTTTATCAATGTTGTTTTTATCATTTGACAATTAAACATATGTTTTGTGGTAGACATTTTAGAAACCTTTTAACTATTTTTCTTTATTTCATTTTAGGAAAAAGAGAAAGCTTCATATCATTAATTTTCTTACATACAGAAACAGTCGACCCCAGTGAAGATTATGATAAAGTGTCTTATAAAAAACAATACATTTTAGTTACCAGGTATCTTTATCATATTTCTGTATATCAAATTTATATGACTATTTTTTTTTTTTTCATTTTGCAGAGAGTTGTGGAAGAGTGCCGGCCACTCCCAAACCCACAACACCCCCACCCATCACCACACCAAGGGCAACATTAAATGATAGTGTAAGAAGTCTTCCGTGTACAGAAAATGAGACGCGAGAGGCGGGTTGTCTTAATGATGGAACATGTTTTGTCCTACTCTTAGATCATTTCAGAAGAACCACAGCTTGTCTGTAAGTACATTATTATTGTCAGTTAATCTCATATTTATATTGTACTGCAATGTTTTACTGCAATAAACAAAGAAGGGATTTTTTTAACTATTGGTACATGTATGAAACAAAGCATTAAGGGCCAGTTGTTCCAAACTAATGACATCGTTAGTTAACAGATATTAAAACTTTGATCATTTAATATAGCAAATGTACTAATATTTTTGCTAAAAAACTGTGAGTAGCTTTTGCAGATGCAAAGCATATCACATTTTTCAGCAAAAATAAAATTTAGATATTGTACTTGCTAGAACAGTTAACAATTTGGCTAATGAGCTCATTAAGCTAATGGTGCTTTGAACAGCTGGCCCTAGGTTTTCAAAAGACAATATATTTAAGCTTAACTCTGTTGTGGATGAGTAAAAGAGAAGTGTTCTGTTGAAAAAAAGAGCATTTATCCTTGTCACGGCACCAAACTGGCATAACTGTAGCTAATTTCAACCAAGCATGTAAATAAACAAGCCTGTATATGAGGGGTAAGTGGCTAATTTAGTAGAACTACATGTATTTGCTAAATCATGCTTATAGCGAATTCTCTTTCAAGTTATGAATTTGAATCTAAATTAATTTAACCCTTCAGATGCCGAGAAAAACTACATCTGAAAATGTTGTCTGCTTATGTCGTCTGCTGAATTTTCTTGCAAACTTTCTTAATATTTTTGCATACAGGCAAACAGTGTGTGCCCAGATCAGACTGCTCCAACAGGAGCAGTCTGATCTGGGTCCACATTGTTTGCAAAAAATAATGTTTAAGATAACCTGCAGCAGCAAAGCAGATGGTAATTGTCGTGATTGGCATTTTATATAATTTCAGCTGTGAACCAGAGTACAGAGGTTCAA
Organism: Lucinisca nassula; assembly: GCA_963580285.1. Lineage (NCBI taxonomy): Eukaryota > Metazoa > Mollusca > Bivalvia > Lucinida > Lucinidae > Lucinisca > Lucinisca nassula. Next base: position 81,380,025 of record OY757011.1, read on the forward strand.
GATGTGAAGAACTGAATATTGATGTTCTTGTGCCATGTAAGTGTACATGTAGTCGTTATGAAAAAAGGGTCATGAGGTCATTGGGTTAAAACTGTGGGACGTTTTTGAAAGTTTAAATACGGGGCTGTAATTATTGTACTGTTTAACCTGACCATTTTGGAACACAACCAAAGCGAAATGCCTATGAGCTTTATCAAATAGTAGGTACAGAAAGTCATGTTGATCACAAAGATATTGACATCTGATTGATCATGAAATATTATCTGCAGTTATTCTATCCCTGCCTCTGATTCAAGATGGACAGTTGTCATTTTACTGGTGAAAGATAATGCATTGTACAGTTAACTGCTTTAATGGAATATATAAACTTGCCTAGGAAAAAGCGACAAAAGTCATCGTAACCTTAAGACCCTGTCACACTCTAATGTTTTAGACAAACGTATTCCGACAAATGAAAAAAAAAGAAAAAGAGCTAATACACTGGCATACGCTGAAGTTGAATGACAAAGTTCAACTAGATGTACTGCTTACGAGCTGAACCTATGTTCAACCTATGAGTAACTTGTTCATACCTTATCCCTAGCGAGTTCATAACTTATTCAAGCGTAAGACGGTGTGTGCCTGTCGTGTCTCTAGCACTCTTGACTTAAGAGGAACTGATGCATAATGTTTGTCTAACATAATATACGCATGTGTGTTGGAGCGTATCACAACAGTCAAGTATATTCGGATATAAAAGTCGTGTCTGTACAACCCAAAGTCCCTATGTGCCCTTCGGTGCCCAGTAACCTTAAAAACCTATAAATCAGACAAAGCCTAAGTCATCATTGAAGTAGACGCGAATCTTTATAAAAATTAAAACAGTTGCAGGAAGGGGCTAACACAAGCAAAGGCTGACCGCAAAATGCCCTAAGCAAGAGACTGACCCCAAAAGCAAAGGGCCGACCCCAAGAAGTCGCAGAAAGGGGGTGACCACAGAAAGGGGCCGACAACAAAAAGCTGGCGGATTCACTATCTGTAACTTCTAGCATGTTTTAAACACGTTCAATATACTGTGGAAACATCCAATATCAGTTACAGATAAGTTAGAAATATGTTGCCTATAGGTTAGAAATATGTTACGCATATGCAGCTGGTTGCTGATTCGTATTTAAACGTATTTCAGCCGATGTGTAACTTGGGTGTAACAAACTTATGCATAACTTACTGCCTTGTTCTTCTAATCTATGAAGTTACTTCTAACTTATGAAGTATAAGCACTACATTGGCATACGGTGAAATTTTTTTGCATGCACAAAATTTTTCGACATATTTGGCGTAAGCCAACTTATGGCATAATATTTCAGCGTGATCGAAACGTGTTTGAAACTTGCCCCTAACTTATTCAGTGTACAGCAGCGTGTTTGCTAAATTTCGCATACGTCGGCATATGCTGATGCTATACGTCATAGTGTGATAGTCGCTTAAATACTGTTGACTTGGTCTTTTTTCTTCAAAACAAAAGTATTCCAATTAATAGGCAATAACTGTAACTGACAAAGCATGCTGGTCTAACTTGAATCCAAGGAGACAAAAATACTCGATGCTGACAGAAAGACATGAATAATTTACACCAATCATCTACTTTTATGTCACTGAAGTTTCTTTATGGATGAATGGTGTAATAAAAGATAAAATGTACAGATATTTCACTGTGTCAGGGACATACATAATCCAACATGCTTAACCCTTATCTTGCTGAATATTCATTTAAGCCACACCCATTTCTTTCTATTAACCAATCAAATTACTTGATGTAATTTATTGCTACAAATTCATAAACTGAATGCCAAACAGTGTAGATCCTGATCAGATGGCTTCTTCAGAAGCCATCTGATCTGGATCTACACTGTTTGCAAAGATAGGGGTTGTCGTGAACAGCAAGATAAGGGTTCATTTGTTGCCCAGTTTACAATCTCAGAGGTTCAGTCAATGCTTCCATCGCTATATGTTGGACAAGTCCATTTGTCATTTAAGCACCCCCCCCCCCATCGGGGCTTGAAGAAATAGATGGGCTGCACAGGATGACTGGTGAACCGCTCAAAGGATATAAGCCTGCCCAGGCAAAGCGGTGCATGTCGGACTGTCCATGCTTATAAACCCTATTGGTTTCATTAGGTGACAGGGCTTAAGATATCATTTCATCTCAATGTCAATTTCAGCTCTGCATGGAAGCATCATGCAGCCCATCTATTTCTTCAAGTCCGATGGTTTGTTTGTTTGATTTGAGGTTAACGTCCCCGTCAACACTGTAAAGGTCATTTTGAAGATGTTGCTTCCAATTTTGTGGGACTTTTACCCGACATTGAGATGAAATGACATCTCAATCTGTCACCCAATGAAACTAATAGGGTTTATTAGCATGGACGGTCCGCCTCGCACCGCGGTTCCTGGACAGGCTTAGATCCTCTAAGCAGTTTACCAGTACTAGTGTGCGGGGTTGGATTCAGCTCTGCGTGGAAGCATCATACAGCCCATATATTTCTTCAAGCCCCTATGGGCGGGGGCCGTCAAGCCCGATGGGCAGGGGCTGTTAATACTTAAGATAACTCAGTCCTTTATCATCGGCTCAATCTATTTTTTGGGAGAGGGGGGGGGGTGGATTTACGGCCCTTTTAAGATTATTTCTCTCATATAAAGCTGATTGTTAATCAGAGGTGGGCAAACACCGGAGTACCCAGAGAAAAAACACCTGGCCTTCCATTGCAGGACTTTGCGTCTCACATGTGTCCCGAGCCAGGCTCGAAACCACAGCCCCTGTCAGACTATGCCGCGTTTCCTCTGCGATGGAACGGCGTTGTTTAATTTTCCAGAGCACCGCGAGATGGCAAGAAATATGGGATATTTTTCATGAACATGGACCTGTCATGGCCTCCTTACAGCGACAAAGATGTTGCTACGAAGCTTACATGGCAATCTATTGCGATCCTGCGGCTTCTTGATGGCGATTGTTTGCACTCTCACGGCGCATCAACTGTGCTTACACGGCACTAACACTGCGTGCACTGCACTTTTACTGCGCTCACAATGCGTGCACTGTGCTTTTAGGGCGCTCACACTGCGCTGAAGGCATGTTGAAGATGTTCGTTTGCACTATAAAGCAAAGTGTAAACAGACATCTTCATCAGTCAAGCAGTTTTGTTTGATTTGAGGTTTAATGTCGCCATGAACACAGTATAGGTCATTTTAGAGACGTTGCTTCCAATTGTGTTGGACTTTTACCCGACACTGAGATGAAATGACATCTCAATCCCTGTTGCCTATTGAAACCAATAGGGTTAATAAGCATGGATGGTCCGACTCTCGCCCCTTTTCCTGGGCAAGCTTTGATCCCCTAAGCGGTTTACCAGTACTCGTGTGCCGTCGGAAGCAAGTCCAACACCATCACCGCAAGCAGGACCAAGTCCACCGACATTACCTTATCAACCCCGGGAGGAGTCACCACAGAAGACAGTACTATATCTTTACGTTCCACAGTCTACTCTAGCCACTGTTTATACAAGCGGGCGCCCCCCGCCCATCGTGCTGGAAGAAATAGATGGACTGCATGATGCTTCCATGGAGAGCAGAAACCGACCGCAAACGAATACTGGTAAACCGTTTAGAGGAACTAAGCCTGCCCAGGCAAAGTGGTGTGAGACGGGCCATCCATGCTTATAAACACTATTGGTTTCATTGGGCGACAGGGCTTGAGATGTCATTTTATCTCAATGGCGGGTAAAAGTCCCACGAAATTGGAAGCAACATCTCCAAAATGACCTATACAGTGTTGACGGGGACGTTAAACCTCAAATCAATCAATCAATTATACAAGCGGAGCTTATAAGGCATTGTAGGAGAACTCCCACAAAATTGGAAGCAACGTGTTGCCGGGGACGTTAAACCTCAAATCAAACAAACAAACAAACTCTGTGCGCCCCTGTAGCGTTATAGGAGACTTTACTGCGCTGCTATGGCAACCTTACGGCCACCTCACTCCGCTCTTATCAGAACGCCGAGTGACGGTGTTTGTTTTGAGCATGCTCAAAATGAGTGGCATCGCTTAGCTTTCTATGCGATCCCAACGCGCACTGCATTGCTACAGCGATGTTTGCGATCATACTACGTGCACCTCGACATTCTGCATTTTTCTTGGACGCCGTGAAAATGCGGCCCTGGTGTGACAGGGGTTTTAGAGACCTAATGATTAAGAGTCAGCACTCTTATCCACTAGGCCATGGAGGTCTGCTCCGACGCAATGTAAGTGAGTTACTCTTGAAATGGTGTTGAGTTGAAATAAAAACTAAGTAAAATGTTTGTCAGTTTCCCATTTTTAGGTTTCCCGTCTAATACTGAATAAAAAAGAGCACCCTTTTATTTCATCTCATCTTGTTTTCATTACTGTAATGTTGCCCGCAGTAATTAAGTTCTTTTACACAGGAGCAATATATATTTTACACTTGTATGATTTGATCGTACAATTGCTTTAAATATCTTATTTTAATGTCATATATATGATATCATATAATTAAAATGATTCAGTGTTTCTGTATATAGTTTTATTGCTGAAATTGCTGTCAGTGAAGTAAAACTTCAATGGATGGAACACCCGTGGGATCATGAAAGGGTTCAGTTAGAACCTGCAAAATGTCGTCTGCTTATGACTTCTGCTGATTTTTTTTTTCAGACTTTTCAAAAATATTTTTGCATAGAGGCAAACAGTGTGGACCCAAATCAAAGTGCTCCTGGAGGAGCAGTCTGATCTGGGTCCACACTGTTTACAAAAATGACTTTTAAAGTAACCAGCAGACGTTAAAGCAGACAACAATTGTTGTGATTGACATTTTATGGGTTAACTTGGGCAGGTCAGGGGGCATTAAGGTGCTTGGAAAAACTTGGCCTTGGAGTTTGCAGTCAGTTGAAGTTGTAACTTCTAAAAGATCAATCTAACATATCAGTTATTATCTTAATGATCCTAAGTATTGGGACAGAAAGGCTAAAGCAAACAGTGATGACAGAATGGCAAACAGTGTAGACACAGATGAGACTGCAGACTGATCAGGGTCTACATTGTTTGCCATTCCATCCATACCTTTTGGACTCCTTGCTGGATCGTGAAACAAATTAGTCAAAAATTTAGGAGAATTACAGCAAGTCCTTCAGGTGTCTGAATTTTTAGATGTTTACGGTATGCTTCTGTGATAAAGAGGGACAAATTACTGACATGTTTATCAGTGGAACTTATTATGTTATGTCAACACCAAACATGCCCAAAGTCTGCACATTATGAAAACATGGCTATACCAATACATTGTAACCTTTATCGCCGAAAAAATGAAGATTTTAAGATGAAAAATTGTGATATTTTTCTTATTTCTGCTCGAAATATAGGTTGTGGGTACTCGCTAGAACCGCCTCATCGAGGCGGTTCTAACGAGTACCCACAATCTATATTTTAGAGCAGAAATAAGAAAAATATCGTATACCCCCGGAAAACCCAGTTTTACTGTATAAAAGTGGGGTTCAAGGGGGTCAAAATTATATAGGCGTGTTTTCGTGATGATATGGAGCATTCACTTGTGCTTGACCATGCACTTTAACCCATTTTATACCAGAAACCCCAAAACGGGTAATTGGCAAACAGTGCTTAATGCAGCGTCTGATCAAGGCCTACATTGTTTGCAAAAATTAAATCCATTTTCATTGCCCCCACCCATCGAGGCTTGGAGAAATAGACTGGGCTGCACCGTGCTTCCTTGCAGAACTGAAACTGACCACATATAAGTACTGGTAAACCGCTTAGAAGGACTAAGCCTGCCCAGCAAAAGTGGTATGAGTCCAATGCATTTTGGTTTTATTGGGTGGTAGGGATTTGGTAATGGTGTGGTCACCAATACTGATAATTGTCTGCCATCTTTAACTCTTATCATGCTGTTCACGACAACCCCTATCTTTGGAAACAGAGTAGATCCAGATCAGATGGCTTCTGAAGAAGCCATCTGATCAGGATCTACACTGTTTGATATTCTGTTGATGAATTTGTAGAAATAAATTAAATCAAGTAATCTGATTGGTTCAAAGTCAGAAATGGGTGTAGCTAAACTGAATATTCAGCAAGAGAAGGGTTAACTGTTATTTTGTTCAATCATTTCAGCAATGGATGATGGTGGGGTAGCCACAGCAGGTATCGCCGCCAGTGTGGCTGTGTTGACTGTGATCATAATTGTGTTCTGCGTAGTAGCCATAATTTACTTCAAGTAAGTATGAGCGTGTGACTGCCACAAAGCACTAAATATCTATTTTTAGCCCAATAGTAGACAAGCACATTATGATAACATACCCATGCAACATAGTGCATTTTTTCAAATCTCCAAAGTGGCTTCTTTTCGGATGAAATCCATGATATTTTTTCTTATTTATACTGCAAACATAGGTTGTGGGTGCTCGTTAGAATCCGCCAACCGCCTCATTGAGGTGATTCTATCATGTACTCAAAACCTGTGTCTTGGAGCAGAAATAAAAAAAAATGATGTATAGCCATGTAAACCCCAGTTTTCTCTATATAAAGTGGGGTTTAATGGGGTGTTCTTTTCACGGACTTGTTAACGTGATGAGTAAAGCAGAAAATGGATTTCTAGAATTATTATTATAATTATTTTTTTTTTGATCATAGAAAATCAGGCTTGTCATTCAAATGAAATGTCAAGTCTTATTTTCCCTGAAAAATAAGAAAAAAGAAGATATCACAACTTTCATCTGCTTCAGTTGGTTTGGACCCTTTAATAATAACACCCATCTGTTTCATGTTAAATACACCACAACCTCTTTATAACACTATTAATAGGGTCCAAAGCAGAAACCATATTAGTTAAACAACTGGGTTATATCCAAACAAAAATATGTAGATTATATAGAAAAATGACCATTTATGGTCATTTTTCTATATAATCTACACATTTTTGGGATCCATCTTGAAACTGTGTTATATCCAAACGGTGTTATAATGAACCATGTTATAACGAGGTTGTGGTGTACATTCCCAGGGGAAGTCACTCTGATCAGTTTCATTTCCTGCGGTTCTTCAGGAAATTAAGGATCCCACAGGAAGTAGAATTCTTTCGGCAGTAAAATAATTAAAGCAGTGTCATGAGAAACAACATACCTGTGATACCGTCCTCATCAAGAGGGAGACTCCCTCATTTTGATGCAAGATTTTGCCCCATTTATGCTAATTTTTTTCGTAAAATTTTGCAATCTCCCTCATTTGAACTGAGAATTTCCCTATATATTCCTTACATCTCCCACATCACAATGGCAAATCCAAAAGATTGTCACAGGTATGAAACAAGGTCCTGAATTTTATGTTTTCACCTCATTGGGAGTAAAGAATCCCACAGGCAGCAATTTTTGAGTCAATTGTCAATTGACCGAAAGTTACAAAGCACAGAAACTATTCACTGCCGATGTTTACGTGACTATCACTGTTTTGTAGGAAATCCAGATAATGGTTATTTATAGGAAATAGCTACATAATTCTTGTCAGTTGGATGTCAGAGTGCTATGTAAAAGCTCATTGTAAAACATTGACTAGGTGCCTGTGCTGGGACACTCATTACAAAAACACGCCGATACAAATACATTGTAAATTTTGCCATTGAAAAAATGAAAATTTTTAGATGAAAAATTGTGATATTTTTCTTGTTTTTGCACAAAATATAGATTGTGGGTACATGTTAGAACTGCCTCGATGAGGCAGTTCTAACAAGTACCCACAATCTTTATTTTAAAACAGAATTTAAAAAATAAGGTTTACCCCTGTAAACCCGAGTTTTACTATATAAATGTGGGATTCAAGGGGGTCATATATAGGCATGTGTTTGTGATGTTGGCAAACAGTTTTGATCCAGATTATCACAAGGCATCTGATCGGGGACTAAACTGTTTGCTTGAAGTACAGATTAAACTAAACATCCAAATTCCCCATTCAGGCGCCTTTCCCAGGTCAGAAACAATCAACCAAAAGAGCAAAGCTCTGACCAGGGCGTACATTTGAGCAGGTTGATCTGAGACTTTGCTGTTTGCACAGGACTCATTGTAGGTTTTGTTGTGCAGTTGGTTCATATGTACTGCATTCACTTTTGTAATATCATTGTTTTTTCAGAAGAAAAAAAGAAGAAAGGCGGAGGAGAACCGCTACAAAACCCCCTGCTGAGAATGGTAAATTACCTGAAAATTATACAGTAAGTTTCTTGTGCAAAAGCTTTATATAATAGATGCTATGTATGTGTGCACCAATGAATGAAATTTTGCTCCAGTTTGAATAGGGTCAAAAAGTAGGCCACCATATCAAATTGTTAGAATTTGTTTGTTTGATTTGAGGTTTAATGTCCCCGTCAACACTGTATAGGTCATTTTGGAGACATTGCTTCCAATTTTGTGGGACTTTTACCCAACATTGAGATTCAATGACATCTCAAGCCCTGTCGGCCATAAAGCCAATAGGGTTTATAAGCATGGATGGTCCGACTCGCACCGCTTTGCCTGGGCAAGCTTAGATCCTCTAAGGGGATGTGTGCAGTTGGTTTCAGCTCTGCTTGGAAGCATCATGCAGCCCATCTATTTCTTCAAGTGCTGACGGATGGGGGCCGACAAATCATTTGAAATCTTTGTTAACACACTAGAGGCAACATACACCTGTGGACACAAAAGCGTTCAAACTTTGATGAGCTTCATTTCATTCTGACTTGAAACATCATTCAATATATCCCAGACATGTTAAGTCTCCCGAAAAAAAAGCTTTTCTCACGCATCACGAAATTCAGGATAAAACTCCCGGAAAAATGAAAATACCGTTTTGGAGTAGAGTTTTGAAAAGCTGCGCTTGTATTTTCGTGTGTGAAATCCAGCGGAAAATCCCGAGTTAATCCGTGAGTAAAACTGATAATAATTAATGCTCTGTCCAGTATTCACGGTTCCACACCTGCCGATGGGCATTAACAAATGAAAACAGTCGTTTCTTGAAGTGTTTGCGAAAATGAAAGTAAATCATACCGATTAATTTCCTTCAACCATCGGACAGTACAAGGTCTCCGAATCTTGTTAAAAACGCCGACCGTATTTGTCACGGATCAGTCTATTTTATTATTACACTGTAAACAAAAGCCTCAGATACTCTCGATAAGCCTACAATCCTCCGCGTGACAAGGTGTGAAAATAGGATTAATCATGTCTCTAATTTGCATTTATCCCTCTATCATAACATTTTAACCACAATCAATGTGAAAATGGGGCACTCGCTCTAAGACGTTTAGCTACGTCTAACGGTAGATGTATGCACAATAAAAACAGACTTTTCTGTTGTCTCGTGCATGGTTAAGTTTTGGCGCAAAAATAGCAGACGCTGGGCGGGAAAAGTCGAACACATCTGTATGGTGTTGTTGGTGGTTGACACGAAGTTTTCGGGGATGGGTCTGGAATTGTGCAAGGTGCCGTTTTCTATCCAGCTCTATCCTCAGCCGTTTAGCTATCGAGAAAATATTTTTTTACAGGTTGCAAACATTTTTTATGAAAAGAAAATGCCCCATTAAAATAAAACAATGACATTAAACAGGTGAAGGGTTTCTGGGGTCGTATGACGTCATTTACCGATCGCATGCATAAGAACGGTAGCGGCGGTTTGTGGACGGTGGATTTCATGCCGAGTTTGGTGGCGGAGATCTTTGATGTTCGCCTCGAACTTGTCTGTTGAGCGGGTGTGAAAGTTGTGGATGGAGGGGCACTCGTCTTGCAGCTGGATCATTAAATTATAAACTAATCTGCATTCTTTATTCTCTTATCTCACTAAGCTGACAATTTTGATCTTTTGGGTATATCGGCTGCAGCTCGTGTTAATCATGCGTGTCAAGTTTATATGACTATCAGTATAACTATCAGTATCTTCAATTGCTAATTGGACAAGCTGTTATGACATAAATTATCTGCAATTAACTCCCACTTGAAAATGTACCGTTATTGACCGTGACAACTACCATAGTACCTACCGTATTTCTGCACTTAAAAGTCGGCCCGGGGGGGGGATAAAGTTGTTGTGCTTGAAACTTGATAGAAACCTTGGATTATATTTATAAATGTTGGCTGGGGGAAATTTGGGGTCCAAAGCAAAACCGTGGTGTATCCGAATTCGTGCGGTAACGAATCATGCTATAACAAGGTCCGGGTGTAACTATCTATCTATCTATCTATCTCTATCTATCTATCTATCTATCTATCTGGGCATAAATGATAAGATGTGCACATAGCATTGCTGTAGCATTATACACCTGGGGTGTGGTTGGGGTGGGGGGGGGGGGGGCACTGGTATGGCTAGGTGTTAGTTTGAAGGCATCTTCCCAAGGAAATGATTTTAAAAAACTATTAATTAGATATATATCCATGAACAGGAGTGTAAAGTGTAAACAAAATTATGTTCAAAAAGCTTTCAGAATGCACCATTTTCTAACCTATCCTGGGAGCTTGCCCCCACTTCGCGGTTTGGCGCTTGCCAATCCTCCTCGAACGCGTTGTCTCCCTCATTTTTATTTTCAAAACTTAACATGTCTGATATCCTAGCATCCTATCAACAGAAATAAATTCAAAACACAAGGTGGTGTACATTTCATTGCTGACTCCTGCACTGTCCAATCAAAATACATCTCAAATGTCAATCAGATATTGTTTTCCAAAATGAGACCAATCAATGGCTTGATCTAGTTTTAGAATTCTTTGATGAATGACATTTGCTTGTCAAACTAACTTGATGCAAAGAGATTCATTGAAAGTTATTTCATAGGAGTTTGAATGCTTTTGTGTCCACAGGTGTAATTGGTGCATTGAAACTTGGTCAGTATGTTTGTCTCATTTAAATCTTTGACAAGTCAAATATAGGTCATATGGGCTAAAAACTATCCAATCTTCATGGAACTTGTTCACAATGCTTGCCTCAGTGAAGTTTTGGTCTGATTAAAAATTTGATCATAGGGGATCAATAAATAGGCCCCTCTTAAGGCCACATTTTTGCCCCAGTCTTCATTCACTTGATTGGTATGTTTGTCTCATTAAAATCTCAACCAAATTTGAATATGGGTCATGTAGGAAATCATGTTATAACCTTGTGAACACACTAGCGGCCTCATTAGCTCAGTCGGATGTAAGGCTGACACGATTTTTAATCGCATAATCGATTAATCAATCGATAAATTCCACAAAAATGATTATCATTTCTGATTTGCTTTTAATCGATTACTTGATATGTAAAATTTACTACCCAAAGTTATGCCTAAAATAGCTGGATGAGTGGCAAACAGTGCAGGCCCTGATGAGACGCCGCATTATGCGGTGTCTCATCTGGGTCTACACTGTTTGCTCAGGCCTGTCTGTTCAAATATACATATAGTAAAGTGCAACATATGGTAAGAGTCATGCTCAGACAGAAAAAATAATGACAAAAACCTTAGCGATTACTTATCGATTATCGATCGCAATGGCAGGACCGATAATCGATTATCTTTTCAGATCCGATTAGCCAGCCCTAGTCGGATGCACGTCTGACTGGTGATCAGGAGGATGCGGGCTTGATACCTGCCAGGGTTGGCAACATTCTTTCGTGGAGATTGATCATGAAGTCTTTTCCGTGGTCATTTTCTCCCTTCCACTGATTCAAGAAGCGCAGTTGTTAGTTTCTGGCTAAAGAATATGCACTGTACTGGTTAACCACTTAAGTATAAGCCTGCCCAGGAAAAGTGTGGGTAGGCAAACTGACCAGCTCAAAAATGACCTAAATAGTGTTGACTGGGCTGTTAAACTCCAATACAAAAAAACAAACAAACAAGTGGGCTCTTCCATCGATATATGTTGGACAAGTCCCATCTGTCATAATTATATTATAAGGGGTGTCAGGGCTATTTTTCGTTTTTATTCTATTTTTGACAGAAAAGTCTGTTAGCAAATAGTACAGGCTCTTATCAGACGCCTCGTTAACAATGGCTTAATAAGAACCCATACCGGTAATCTGTGTTTTTGATTTAGTAATAACTCTTGTGAACCCCACTTTTCTTTATATAAAATGGGGTTTGTGAGGGTGTTCCTTAAATAATGCTAATGTGATTCTTAATAAATTAATAAAAATATTTCCCCTTGTTGGAAAATATGTGCTGTTGAACCTTGTAATTTCAACAAGTCTGTGAAATGAAGACCCCCCCCCCCCCTAAACCCAACTTTATATAAAGAAAACTGGGGTTTACAGGGTATTGATTATTTTTCTTATTTCTGCTCCAAGACATAGGTTGTGGGTACTCATTAGAACCGCCTCACCGAGGCGGTTCTAACAAGCACCCTCAACGTATGTTTTGAACATTTATAACAAAAATATCAAGGATTTTCATCAGAAAAGTAGCCATTTTGGAGATGTGAAAAATGCACTATGTCGCACAGGTGAGTTATCGTAATGAAGATAATTGTACAAAATATGATTTTGTTATATTTGAACAGCCTTATAGCATACAATTTCAGTAAGTTACTCAGCATCTCTATCATGTTTTTTCTTATATTAAAAGAAATAGTCTTCAATGGCAATGAATCATCAAACTTTTAAGTCTTTGAAGCATGCACATATTTTCATACATTCTCCCTTCATCTTTTCCTGTTCTGTATATAAATCAAAGCACTGAGAGTACTGGTGGGTTGATTGTCTCTGGGTGTAGATTGGGAAAATGGGCCTGAACGAGGACCTTGGACTGTTTCATTTAACCCTTATTTCCTGTACTGTAAACAAACCGTGTAAACCATGATGAGACCCGGTGTTTTTCAGCAGCTGACCCTTAAATTCCTGTACTGTAAGCAAACAGTGTAGACCCTGATCAGACGCCGCATTCTGCGGCGTCTGATCTGGGTCTACACTTTTTGCCAAGCCCAACCCATGATTCCAGCCCAGATTCTACAGATAACCCTTTAACTTAACATGACCTCACTGCGATAAAATTCTATAAATAAGTTACACTGATTTCCTACGCATCAGTAATAGTCACGTGGACCCCAGCACTCATAGATGTTTTGTCCTTATAACTTTGGGCCGATTGATAAACAATTGACCCAAAAACTGCTGTTTGTTGATTCTTTTCATTTCCTTGAATGGCATGATGGAGCATTCTCATTCATCCTTATGGCTGCCAGTATCATAACTTGAGCCAAACAAAAATATGTATTTAGAAATATACACTGAGAGAAGTTTTGAATTGGCCTCCACACTCAGTAAGAAGAGAGTGTTTTCTGTCTGGTTGAATGATTTGTTTTGTTTGTTTGTTCGATTTGAGATTTAACGTCCTCGTCAACACTGTATAGATCATTTTAGAGATGCTGCTTCCGATTTTGTGGTACTTTCCCCGACATTGAGATGAAATGGTATCTCAAGCCCTGTCGCCCAGTGAAACTGACAGGGTTTATAAGCATGGACAGTCCGACTCGCACCTCTTTTCCTGGGCAGGTTTAGATCCTCTAAGCGGTTTTCTGGTACTCATGTGCAGTCGGTTTCAGCTCTGCATGGAAGCATCATGCAGCCCATCTATTTCTTCAAGCCCCGATGGGGGGGGGCCGACTGGTTGAATGACCTAGGAGTCAATGTCTTTCTATAAAGTACACATCATAGACTCATTCAAGAAGGCTACTTTTGAGTTTCTGGCAAAAGATTGATTGTTTTGGGTTTAAGGACACATCAACCCTTGTGGGTCGTTTTGTGTCATCTCCCAGAGAAAGGGAGAAAAGAGATAGTAGAGGAGATGAAAAGGAGAGACAGAGGAGAAAGAGGAAAATGAATGGAAGTGTTGAAACAGAAGAAATAAGAACATTTCATCTCATCTCTGCCCTTACTTGCTGAAAGGACAGCAGGCCTTGTCCAACTGTAAGCCTATATCAGATGGACGCCCCAGTGATGAAATATACACGTCACCTTTGCCTCACCCAACCAACCCCTATCTGGCAAAAAGAACATTCTGGTTAACTGCTCAGGTCTTAGCCTGCACTGGAAAAGTGTGGTTAGGTAGACTGACCCCTGATAGAGAACCCAGAAAGTTAAATTCCAAAACAGTTGAAAAACAAAAAGACAAAAAAAAAAGACACAATATGGCTTGCAACAGCCCATATACATAGAAACTTTAAAGGCTCAAACATTGATGGCTTGTTTACCATGGCTGTTTAGAATTCATTTTTATCCCCCGACCGAATAGGTTCAGGGGATATAGCGATCAGCCTGGCGTCCATCCGTCTGTCCGTCCGGGCGAACATGTCAGGTTATGGGCTAGTGTCCGGATTGGAAAACAATAGAAAATGATTGGTAAATAATAGATTTATTCCGTAAATAAAAGGTTTAGGAGGTTAGCCCCTAAACCAAACAAAAGAAAATGACAAAAGAAATAGCCCTTAAACCGACATGTTGGAACATCCATCTGTCCGTCCGTCCCCCGTCCGTCCGTCCTCGGTCGGTCCGTCCGTCCATCCGTAGACGCAACCTTGTGATGGCCATAACTCCTATACCCTTTGGGATTCATTGATGGTTCTTGGCACAATTGTTCACAAGGCTGAGAGGGCGTGTCATGTGCAAGAACCAGAAGTCTGGATGCCATACTTTTTTAGTTATCTCCCCTTTTAATAAAATAAAATGACTACTTTGTGATGGCCATAACTCCAATACCCTTTGAGATATATTGATGGTACCTGGCACAGTTGTTCACAAGGCTGAGACAGAGTGTCATGCACAAGAACCATAACTCTGGTCGTCATGGTTGATGGTACTTAGTACAATTGTATACAAGGTTGAGACGGCGCTTCATGCCTAAGAACCACAACTCTGGGTGCTATGATATTTGAGTTATCTCCCCTCCCAATATAACAGTATGACCACCTTGTGATCACCGTACCTCCAATACCCTTTGAGACATATTAGTGGTACTTGATACAGATGTACATGAGGATAAGCAGGTGTGTCATGCTCAAGAATTACAACTCTGGGTGCTCTGGGTTTTTTTAGTTATCTCCCCTGACAATATAACCTTGTGATGGCCATAACTCCAACACCCTTTGAGATATATTGAAGGAACTTGGCGCAGTTGTATACAAGGTACAGAAGTGGTGTCATGTGCAAGAACCACAACTGTTGGTGCTGTGGTATTTGAGTTATCTACCCTTCCAATATAACAGTATGACCAGCTTGTGATCACCATATCTCCAATACCCTTTGAGACATATTGATGGTACTTTGTACAGAAATACATGACCTTAAGCAGGCATGTCATGCACAAGAGCCACAATTCTGAGTGTCCTGGTTTTTAGCTCACCAGAGCCGAAGGCTCCGGGGGAGCTTATAGGATAGGCAGTTGTCCGGCGTTGTCGTCGTCGTCGTTGTCGTCGTCTGACGTCAACACTTTCAAACATCTTCTTCTCTGAAGCCACTGGACCGATTCAGCCCAAATTTTATCTGTAGCATCCTTGGGCTGGGGGATTGAAAGTTTGTGTTTTTTATGAAAATTGGCCCATTAGTTTGGTTGCTATAGCAACTTAGAGCTCCCATAGACTTATAATGGGGAAAATTGAAAAATGGCATTTACTGCCAAGCCACTGCAGATATTTTGACAAAACTTTCATAGAAATATTCCTTAGGCAATCTACTATCTGCCATATGATTTTAGGCCTACTGCTCATTTGTATTGGTTGCCATGGAAACCAAAATGAAAAAATAGAAAAAAAAATACTTAAAAAATCATCTCCTCAGAAACCGTATGCTCTATGAGGCTGAAAGTTTATGGAAATATTCACCATATTTGCCTTTACAGGTTTTGTGTTTTTTATGAAGTTCGGCTCTTTAGTTTGGTTGCTATGGCAACTTAGATTTTCCATAGACTTATAATGGGGAAAATTGAAAAATGGCATTAACTACAAAGCCTTTGCAGATATTTTGACAAAACTTTCATAGAAATGTTCCTTTAGTAAACTTCTCTCAGCCATATGCTGTTATGTCAACCTGGGGGTCCAGTAGGTTGTGCCGGGGCCATGCCCCGCCCCCAGTACTTCATAAAATGACTTATATCTCAGAAACCTTACAGATTTCCACCCCTAAACCATATATATTCTTGTTCCTATTGATAAGACGCATTCAGTGACACCAACCTGGAGGTCCTCCGGGATGTGCCGAGGCCATGCCACACCCCCTCCACTTCATAAAAGGCCCAATATCTCGGAAACCATTCAGATCCCCACCCCTGAACCCTATATACTCTTGTTCCTTATGATAAGAGGCATTCAGTGACATCAAACTGGGGGTCCCCCGGGATGCGCCGGGGCCATGTCCCGCCCCTCCATTTCATAAAAGGCCCAATATCTCGGAAACCTTAGAGATCCCCACCCCTAAACCATATATATTCTTGCTCCTTATGATAAGACGCATTCATTGACCCCAAATTGGGGGTCTTCCCGGGTTCGCCGGAGCCATGCCCCACCCCTTCACTTCACAAAAGGCCATATATCTCAGAAACTGTTCAGATCCCCACCCCTAAACCATATGTGTTCTTGTTCATTATGATGAGACACATTCAGTGACACCAACCTGGGGGTCCCCAGGGATGTACTGGGGCCATGCCCCACCCCCTCCATTTCATAATATCACAATATCTCGGAAACCTTACAGATCCCCACCCCTAAACCATATATATTCTTGTACCTTATGATAAGACACTTTCATTGACACCAACCTTGGGGTCTCCCTGGGCCTTGCCCCACCCCTGCACTTCACAAAAGGCCTTATATCTCAGAAACTGTTCAGAGCCCCACCCCTAAACCATATATATTCATCTTCCTTATGACAAGGCACATTCATTGACACCAGCTTGTGAGTCCCCGGGGCATGCCCGGGCCTTGCTCCACCGCTTGACTTCATTAAAAGCCACATATCTCAGAAATAGTTCAGATCCCAACCCCTAAACCATATATATTCTTGTTCCTTATGATAAGGCTCATTCAGTCACACCAACTTGGGGGTCTCTTTGTGCTGAGGCAATGTGCCCCGCCCTTCCACTTCATAAAAGGCCATATATTTCAGAAACCATTAAATCCCCACCCCATATTCATATATGTTCTTGTTCCTTATTATTAGCACACCTACTGTAGGTGTGTCCGCAGGGGCCAGTCCTCTCCTTTCCACTTCATGAAAGGATATCTTGGAAACCGTTCAGATTCCCACCCCTAAACCATATATATACTTGGTCCTTATGATGAGACACATTTAGGGATAAAAATCTTGGGCTTTCCTGGGAACGACAGGGCATGCTCCAACCCCTCCACTTATATCTCCAGCCATGCAGATCCCCACTGCTAAACCATATATATTCTTGTTCTTTGTGATAAGACACATTTAGTGATACCAACCAGGGCTCCATTGGGTCCATGCCCCACCCCCTCTACTTCATAAAAGGCCTAATGTTTCATATACTGAGTCCACATGGATGCTCATTTGGATATGGGGGTTCATTTGGCAGATTAAAATGATATCATGTTAAAATACATGTCTGCAATTTGGCAGTGCCCACCTGAGCTCTGGTGAGCATAGTGGCCCATGGGCCTCTTGTTTAATTATCTCCCCTGATAGTATAATCTTGTGATGGCCATATCTGCAATACTTTTGTGATATATTGTTGGTTTAATTCTGGTGCACTTTTTATTGGTGAACAGTCTTCTGAAGGCCATATTGGCTTTTGGTCGGGGGATTTGCCATCTCTTCCGATGGCTATTTTTGAGTCCTAGGAAACCGCCCCCACCCATCTGGACTTGAAGAAATAGCTGGGCTTATTATGCTTCCACGCAGAGCTGAAACCGACTGCACACAAGTACTGGGAAGCCGCTTAGAGGATCTAAGTCTGCCCAGGAAAAGCGGTGCGATTCGGCCCGTCCATGCTTATAAACTCTATTGGTTATATTTGGCGACAGGGCTTGAGATGTCATTTCATCTCAATGTCAGGTAAAAGTCCCACAAAATTGGAAGCAACGTCTCCAAAATGACCTTTACAGTGTTGATGGGGATGTTAAACCTCAAAACAAACAAACAAAAGCTCTAGGAAAATTTCCCATAACTGCAGGTAAAAAAATATTTGGGATAATTTTCTTGTATAATCTTGTAAATGACTGACTGATACTAGCTTGTAATGTAACCGGTCGCTAATAGCACATAGGGGCTACCCCATCTTGGAAATGTATGTTTTGTGTACTCATGAGATTGGCCTCAATGAGGCAATTCAAATGAGTATTCACAACTTACCTTTACTTTTTTTTTAAAAAATCAAAATGATATCCCCGTAAGGCCTCCTCACCCAGCACTATGGTAAACTGTCAAAGGCTTGAACTACCCGGATATAAGCCTATGTAAAATCAGCGGGCCCCGGTGCGGGGCCATTTTTGGCTGCGGAGCTATAATTTGAGCAATCTTGGTAGAGGCCCACTAGATGAAGCTTCATACGAAATACCAAAGACCTGGACCTTCTGGTTTCAAACAAGCAGTTTTTTAAAGGTTTTCCCTATATAAGCCTATGTAAAACAAGTAGGCCTCTGGCGCGGGGCCATTTTTTGGGCAAGGGCTATAATTTGAACACTCTAGGTAGAGGTCTGTTAGATGAAGCTTCAAACAAAATTTTTATGGTCCCGAAGGTATTTGAGGCATTGAAGTTCAACTGTATTGGACAAAGTTTTGGAGGCATGTTCAGGAAGGCAGGAAAGGAAATGGTTTTTCAGTGTTTAGTTATACATTCCCCACCTTTCAGGGGGAAAGTGCGGGAGATACGCTTGAACTAAAGGAGGTATATATGATAGTGTGCATATGTATTGCTAGCTAGATCACCCTTATCCTGCTGACTATTCAATTTAACCACACCCATTTCTGATTTTGAACCAATCAGATTACTTGAATTGAAATTTATTCCTACAAATTCATAAAATGAATGTTAAACAGTGTAGATCCTGATAGATGGCTTCTTTAGCTCTGATCTGGATCTACACTGTTTGCAAAGATAGGAGTCGTTGTGAACAGTGGGATAAGGGTTAATCTGTTTGTGTACTAAATAGAATATTCCATCTCATATTTAGCGGTAGTCCATGCGGAAAATGGGTGTCAGGTTGGGTTATTTTTTAGAAATTTATTTAGAAAATGGCTGAACTATTTGCAAACAGTGCATTCTGCTACATCTGATCTGAGCCTGCCCTGTTTGCCAGTGAACTGTTATGGAGTTTTCCCCATATAAAATCAGTGAATGCATGTTACTCATCTTCTGACACCATGCTACATGTCTAAGGGAGATAATTATACCCCCGGCATACAAAGTATGTCAGGGGGTATATAGTTTTTGTCTTTCCGTCTGTTTGTTGGTTCGTTAGTTAGTTTGTTCTTTCGTACTTCCGTCTGTCCCGCCGTTCGTCAACCTTTACGTCAAAGTTTTGAGTTAAACCTTTTCGATTGCTAATATCTCTGTAACCACACCTTAGATTCTCTTCATATTTGGTAAAGGATATCTCTATAGCATTACCTTTCATATGGAATATCTAAGCCCCTAGGTCAAGCCCCTGGGTGGGCTGTCCATCTTTTTGTCAACTTTTACGTCAAAGTTTTGTGTTAAACCTTTTTGATTGCTCATATCTCTGTCACCACATGTTGGATTCTCTTCATATTTGGTATATCTCTATAGCATTAACTTTCATATGGAATATCTAAGCCCCTGGGTGGGCTGTCCGTCTGTTTGTCAACTTTTACGTCAAAGTTTTTTGTTAAACCTTTTTGATTGCTCATATCTCTGTAACCTCATGTTAGATTCTCTTCATATTTGGTACAGAATATAGCTATAGTATTAACTATATCTAAGCTCCTGGGTCAAGCCCCTGGGTGGGGCTAGGGGTCAATAATTAAGACTTAGGCATTTTGATTATGTCCAAGTTTTGTGTTAACTGTTTCATTATACTCCTTGTTGTTGAAATGCAATTGTTATTCTCAGTGGACTAAATGGAAAGTTTATATGGAAAGGATCAATGCTACAGACAAATTGTCATTTCAACTAAAACGGGGTGGCACTGGCTGGGGGTATACGTGCCCCACTGGGCACTTTCTCTAGTTCTACAAATATTCTGTACTCATTCACATAATAATTTCTAACCCTTTAATACCAGTCACAACTGAAGCGGACAGTGATTCCAAATATATGTTTTGTACTTTTCATAGAAAATAAGGCTTGATATGTGAATTGTCTTGCATGAAATGTTAACCCTTCAACAGCATCATAAATTCATGGCACAGATGACAGAGAAAAACAAAATCTGAAAATGTCGTCTGCTTATGCCACTTGCTGAATCTTCTCACAAACTATTCAGAAATAGTTTTTCATACAGGCAAACAGTGTAAGGAGCAGTCTGATCTTGGTCCATGCTGTTTGCAAAAATGACTTTTAAAGTAACTGACAGAAGACAAAGCAGACAACAATTGTCGTGACTGGCGTCTTTATGGTTAAAATATATTTTCATAGTACAGTATGGCTCAGGTATTTGAACCGTTTTTCTTTTTCATTCCATGAACAACTTTTTAAATCTGTGTTTTTCCGCCGAATGGTTTGAAGTAAACCACTCCGAGTGAAAATATTTTACTCCAAGTTATGCGCTCGATATTCCAAGGAAATTCCGTGGACCTCAGAGCTTACCTGTGATATTCGGAATGTTTGCGAGTATTTGCGAGTATTTGCTAGTGGTGATTAATTTAATTAAACGTTGACAACGGGACGGTCATTTTTTTTTCTCTGTATCAGAGGCCAATAATGGCGGCCAAAACCCGTCAAAATTTCGCTGACAGTTATCACCTTTGATTATTTGTTTCTCAATTGTCCAATAATACTTCAGATTAAAATTATTAAAGAATGAAAGACAAATGATTATATTGTATCAAAATAATTTTCTTTTTTTGAAAATATCAAAATTACATGGAGAAATTTCGAGTTTAAAAGAAGTCAATAATGGCATCCGAAACCTGTTAAAATTTTGCTGACAGTTATCACCTTTGATTATTTGTTGCTCATTTGTCCGATTATACTTCACATTAAAATTATTAAAGAATGAAAGACAAATGATTATATTATATCAAAATAATTTTCTTTTTTTGAAAATATCAAAATTACATGGCGAAATTTTGAGTTCAAAATGACCGATTTTGCACTATTGTCTGAAGGAAAGCTTGCCGGTTGATTGACAGCTTACTAAGAGAGACAACTCTTACTGACTGCAGACAGCGACCACATATTACGCAATATGACGTTATCACAGGGACTCTTACAATTACCTAATTAACATTTCTAAGGTAATTACATCGAATTTAACCATAATTTTATAATGTTCAACATGCTTTCAATTACAGACTTGAAAGAGTTGTATGTACTCGTCATGCCCAACTGATTCCCTTGTTTGAAATCACTGTACAGTTTCACACCCTGGGTAATTAGTGATTACCTCATTGTTGACTTTTGACATCGTTTACATTATAATAACTCGCCCCCGCCCATAGGGGCTTGAAGAAATATATGGGCTGCACGATGCTTCCATTCAGAGCTGAATCCGGCCTGCACACTAGTACTGGTAAACCGTTTAGAGGATCTAAGCCTGTCCAGGAACCGGGGTGAGAGGCGGACCATCCATGCTAATAAACCCTATTGGTTTCATTGGGCGACAGGGCTTGAGATGTCATTTCATCTAAATCTTGGGTAAAAGTCCCACAAAATTGGAAGCAACGTCTCCAAAATGACCTTTACAGTGTTGACGGGGACGTTAAACCTCAAATCAAACAAAAAAAACATTATAACAACTATCAGTGATATATATTATCTTGTAATTATTATACCCCACCACACGATAGTGGCGGGGTATTATGATATACCCTCCGGTGTCTGTCCGTCCGTCCGTCCGTATGTCCGTCCGTCCGTCCGCACCATTTCCGATCGATAACTTGAGTAATTTTTAACGAATTTTTTTCAAATTTTGCATACATGTATATATCGGGAATGAGTGGTATGGGATTGTTAATGGGCAAAATCCGTTAACATTTGACAGAGTTATGGCCCTTTTTAGTTCAAAATAAGGGGTTTTGGGGCGTTTCCGATCAATAACTTGAATATTTTTTCACGGATTTTCTTCAAATTTTGTATACACATTGGCATTGGGTATAAGTGGTTTGGGATTGTATTGGGCAAAATACATTAACATTTAACGGAATTATGGTCGTTAAAAATTCCGATTAAATGGTTTTTGGGGACTTATTCCTTTACTATATGGAATATTTGGATGAAACTGCACTGATGTATAAACGACCATAATAAGCAGGTTTTGTGTTGTGAATACACAAAATGCGTTAACATTTAACGAAAAATTGGTCGTTAACAATTCCCATTAAATAGTTTCTGCGCATTTATTCCTTTAATTTATGAAATATATTGATTATCACTGCCAGTGTAGTGGTTAGAGTGCTGGACTACAAATCATAATGTTGACTATGAATCTGAGGGATGTGAGTTCAAATCTCCGTCGAGGAATGGAAATTTTTTTTTTTTTTTCGTTTTTTCTTTTTTTTTTTTTTGTGTTCTTTTTTCTTTTTCTTTCTTTTTCATTTTGGCAATGAATTTATTTATTTTTTTTTATTTTTTTTAATTTTCCTCATTTTTGGTTTTTCATTCCTTTTTTTTTTTTCACCCTTTTCTTCTTTTTGTTATACCCCATCACACGATAGTGCTGGGATATTACAATATACCCTCCGGTGTCTGTCCGTCCGTCCCCACCATTTCCGACCAATAACTGGATTAATTTGTGCTATGAATCTGAGGGGCGTGAGTTCAAACCCCCGTGGAGGAATGGAATTTTCTTTTTTTTTTTCCTTTTTTTCTCGTTTTTTCTTTTCTTTTTTTTTTCCGTTTATTTTTCGTTTCTTTCTTTTTGCAATGAATTTTTTTTTTTTTTTTCGTTTTTTTTTTCTCATTTTTTGTTTTTCATTCCTTTTTTTTACCTTTTTTTTTTTTTCCTTTTCTTCTTTTTGTTATACCCCATTACACGATAGTGCTGGGATATTATAATATACCCTCCGGTGTCCGTCTGTCCGTCCGTCCATCTGTCCGTCCGTCCATCCCCACCATTTCCGACCGATAACTTGATTAATTTTTCACATTTTTTTTTTCAAATTGTGCCTACATGTTTATATCGGGAATGACTTTTTTTTCTTTTCTTCTTTTTGTTATACCCCATCACACGATAGTGCTGGGGTATTATAATATACCCTCCGGTGTCTGTCCGTTCGTCCGTCCATCCACACCATTTCCGACCGATAACTTGATTAATTTCTCACAATTTTTTTTTGGAGTTTGCGATCAATAACTTAAGAATCTTTTCATGGATTTTCTTCAAATTTTAAAACTCTAAAGGACACATATTATTGCCAAGGACAGTCACTCTGCTTTTCTGGTTATTGTATTATCTGCCCTTTTGATATACATGTATGTAGTTCCTTTACTATATTGAATGCCTTAGTGAAGTTTTACAGATAACTATAACACTTAAAAGTACCACTATTATGGGCAAGGCTATAACCATATTATCTTGCAGTGGTGGGGTATCATGCAGTGTTAGCGTGCTTTTATATATAAATATATATGATGGCAAAAGAACATTAAATAAACAAACCAAAAAATGCTCAGGTATTTGGTCAAATTCCTCAGAGTTTTTCCGCATAACTTCGGGAGAAAATATTGCCTCCAGGTACGATATTACGACTCGGAATAATTCCGCGAAACTTTGCATACCGCATACTTAGCGTGGACTGTGCGAGTGTTTTCGAGGAGTGTCCGCCGAATATATACATCTACTCGGAACAATTCCGAGTGTTTTGGAAAGTGCTCAAAATGCCGAGATTCGGAATAAAGAGTTTTTTGGTTCTTATACCTGAGCCTTACTGTAAATTAGGCTTGACATTACATGTGAATTGTCTGCTTGGCAATCCACATGTAATGTAAAGCCTTATTTTCACTGAAAAATAAGAATAGTACACTTTGAAAATACCGTCTGGTAGCATGATTAACAGTTGAAAGGTTAAATTTGATTTTCTCTGAAAAATAAAAATTTGAATGCCATCTGCTGTTCAGTTATGCTAAGCTTGGTTCTTGAAGGGTTTAACACTGGTATCTTCTTAGACATTAGGTCACAAATTTTACTGACTAGTGAAAAATATATCAGAGTCATTTATATTTCTTTTAACCCATGGTGCACCAATCATCACAGTTAGCAGAAAAAAAAATAAAAAATAAAAATGGTTTCACTTCTATTTCCTAAAATCGTGTCTTTCTTATCTCTAGGACTAGCATTTTTACAATGAAAATTTTGATATTTCTTATTTCTAGTCCAAACATAGGTTGTGGGTGCTCGTTAGAACAACCTCATTGAGGTGGTTCTAACAACTACCCACAACCTATGTTGTCCAAACATAGGTTGTGGGTACTTATTAGAACCGCTTCATTAAGGCAATTCTAACGACTATCCAAAACTTATTTTTTAGAACAAAAATAAGAAAAATAGTTTATACCCCTGTTTGCCCCATTTTCCTCTTTGTAAAGATGGGTTTGCCAGGGGGTGTCCATTACACAGGCTTGTTAATGTGCTGGTATTTTTCTGAGAAATTAATGATTGACATTTAATGTGAATTTATTAGCTCACCAGAGCCAAAGGCTCCGGGGGAGCTTATAATATAGGCATTGGTCCGTCGTCCATCTTGGTCGTCGTCTGCGTCGTCAACATTTTCAAACAACATCTGCTCTGAAACTAGTTGGCCAATTGAAACCAAATTACATGTGGAGCCTCTGTGGGAAGGGGGTACGAAAGTTTGTTCGTGAGGACTGGGTCACATGACCAATATGGCCACCATGCCCATATATGGTAAAACCCTTCAAATATCTTCTTCTCAAGAACCAAATAGCCGATGATCTTGAAACTTGGTATGCAGCATCAGGGACTCGGGCCCTACCAAGTTTGTTCAAGTGATGACCTTTGGTTGACCTTGACCTTTTTTACGTCAAGGTCAAATTTGGTCACTTAGACATTTGTATGTAAAAACGGCAGAACAGTGGATTTTTATGATTGTATGTTAGCTAGTGGCATCGGAAATGGTATTTTCAATCAGCTGAATGGAAGTTTATCAGTTTCAGAGGTCAAGGTCATTTACTGACCTTTGTCCAGGACAGCTCAGATTCAGTTTTTGTATCTTCTTCTTCACTTAAACTACTTGGCCAATTGAGACCAAATTACATGTGGAGCCTCTATTGAATGAGGGAACGAAAGTTTGTTCGTGAGGACCGGGTCACATGACCAATATGGGCCGCCATGCCCTTCTCAAGAACCGAATGGCCGATGATCTTGATACTTTGTATGCAGCATCAGGGACTCTGGCCCTACCAAGTTTGTTCAAATGATGACCTTTGGTTGACCTTGACCTGTTTTATGTCAAGGTCAAATTTGGTCACTTAGACATTTGTATGGAAAAATGGCAAAGTAGTGGATATTTCTGATTGCCTGGTAGGCTGTGACATCAAAAATGATATTTGCAGTTAGCTGAATGGAAGTTTATTAATTCCAAAGGTCAATGTCATTACTTACCTTTGTCTTGGATGGCTCAGATTCTGTATTTTTATCTTCTTCTCCAGTAAAAGAGCCGTGCTGATTGAAACCAAATTACATGAAAAGCCTCTATGAGGGTGAGGCAATTAAACATTATTCGTGGTAATGTTGTCACATGACCAAGATGGGCACCTTGCCTGTATATGGTATAAACCACATGAGCTCTGGTGAGCGTAGTGGTCCATGGGCCTCTTGTTCATTCACATGAGATGTCATGCATGATTTTCTTTGAAAAATGAACAACAAAAAAAATATATAATATATTATAGATAAAAATTTAGAAAATTGAATCTGCTTTTCAATTTTGCCTGGTGCTTTGAGGGTTCATGTGTAATCAGAGATAGAGAGATTCTACAAGCTCTTACTTTTGACTCTAGAATGATTTTAGGAACACTGGGAAACCAGTAGTGAAGTTTCTCATTTGCTAGTCTAGTGGCCTAGGTTGGAGTCTTCTTGTCTGTACCTAAATGGTGGTCCACTAAAGGGCTTTATGCTAAGTTTGTGAATGATTCACCGGAGTTTACACATCTATAAAATCCACAAAAGTGTAAATCATTCCTTATAATTCCAACTTTGTCATTGAAATGTTTAAAAATACCAACAAAATCATAACTTTTAGGAATTCTTTGGAAAGTGTAAGGATGAACTTACCAACGGCCATGGCGGAATGATTATTCAGTTGGAAGCTGCCATCTTTGAAAGAAACCCTAGCGATAAAAGCATCAAGTCTTTAAATCAATTTTATTTGTCTTGTAACATTTACTTTTTCAATAGTTCTTCGATCTTCTTTCAATCTAACGTGCTTGACGTCGCTTCATAAACAATGACATAACATGTGGGTTCTAAGCATGCTTTTTGCTATGCGAAACAGATCTGATATTCTTCTTCATGGAATTTATCCAAGTATAAAACTTTCAACCAATCAAATCACTCGAAATGCACATAATGCCTGAGAATTGGAATTCTATCTGTATAAACACCCAAAATCATGGATAGTGGTACTCTATGGAACCACCTCAAGGAGGCGGAACCATCTCAAGGAGGTGGTTCTTTTGATCACCTACAGTGTTTGGGGTGGAAGTACAAAAACTTTTCAAAAATATCAGTTCTGCAGATGGGGAAGAACACCCTTTATCAAAAGGGTGTGTTATCCTAAACTGACTGGCTTGATAAGACCTAAATAGTGTTCACTGGGCAGTTAAACTCCAAAACAAAAAAGCATAACAAAAATATGTCATGCAAGACAGCACTATATAAATGATATGTCAATCAGATGTAGTTCATAGCCTCTTTATAACACTATTGTCCAAGTCCAAAGCAAAGACTGTATCGCTTGAAGAATAACCATGTTATATATCTAAACAAAAATGTACAGATTATATAGAAAAATGACCATTTATGGTCATTTTTCTATATAATCTATACATCTTTGGATCCATCTTTAAAGGATGTTATATCCGAAATCATGTTATAATGAGCAATGTTATAAAGAGCAAAATTGTTCACGTGTATTTACCCAACAGGCACACAAAATTGACTAAACTTCAAATCAACATTGAACCAACGTTTTCTGTATAGGAATCAACCATGGTTTTTCATGCTTTAGCCCATAAAATGCCAATTACGACAATTGTCGTCTGCTTTGCCGTCTGCCGGTTACCTTAAAAGTAAATTTTTGCAAATAGTGTGGATCCAGATCAGACTGCTCCTGTAGATCTTGGCCCACACTGTTTGCCTGTATTCAAAAATATTTTTAAAAAGTTTTAAAAATAATCAGCAGACAACATTTTCAGATGTAGTTTTTCTCGGCATCTTGTGGGTTAACATTTGCTGGGTCCAGAGGAAGCCGTCTGAACATAATGCAGCTGGGCCGAGTGTTCAAATATCTTCCGAGGTACCCGGCAAATGTTGTAGCAATGAAGTAACCATGGATGATTGTTATTCTTGCTTAAGCAAATTGCCCAAAAAATCCATGTTACTCAACAAATGCGCCTGTAAACCGTAAAACTAACATGGTGGCTAGTTGAGAACATTGTTAACCCTTATCTTGCTGTTCACGACAACCCCTATCTTTGCAAACAGTGTAGATCCAGATCAGATGGCTTCTGAAGAAGCCATCTGATCAGGATCTACACTGTTTGACATTCAGTTTAAGAATTTGTAGGAATAAATTACATCAAGTAATCTGATTGGTTCAAAGTCAGAAATGGGTGTGGCTAAACTGAATATTCAACAAGAGAAGGGTTAACAATGACGTCACTTCTGCAATGACATTCTGACTTCATGAATTTCAAAATGCTACGTCCAGAGCAACACTGTTACATTGATGAACATAGCATAAACAAGCAAGGTCAATCTTATGATATCAAAAGTTCAAAACCCATGTTCAAACAACATGTGTTAATGATTTGAACATGGGTTTAGTTGTTGGAACATGGTTTCTGGCCCATTTAAGAATTGCTTCAAACAGGTATGTTCATAGGATTTTATGCAAGAATGTGTCATTGACAAAGCCAGACCTCCAGCGTCTGCAGCGGAATGACAGGACAATGATCAGACAGATCTGCAATGTCAAGCCACAGGGCACTGTCAACATCAGGTCCAGTGAGCTGCTTTCATGGTTGGCATTGAGGACCTGGACCTCATCCTGAAAGAGAGAAGGCTCCACTAGTATGGATGTGTGGAATGCTCCAATGGTGCAGTCAAGACTGCCTGTGATATACAGGTAGATGGAAGGTGTGAGCCTGGGAGGCCCAAGATGACCTGGAAGCAGCTGGCAGAGAGAGATCGCAGAGAGTGGAAGCTCTCTGCTATTGACCCTCATGATAGACAAACCTAGAGATCTGGTGTGAGATCTGCCATGTGTGCAGCAACCCAGCTACCTGGAAGGGGGCCATTTATCTGGATGTTGGCCCTTTATCTGCATGTTAATCAAAACTCTGATGATGATGCATGTTGTTTCAATGTTGAGTGTCTGCTGGGTATAGTGTGTCTACTGTTGTTTGAGATGTTCTTTGATGACTGATGTGGCTTATTGTGGCTCTGACCTGTTTGTTATGATTGCGGCCCTAAACTGTTTGTTCTGATTGCGGCTCTGCACTGTTTGTTCTGATTGTGGCACTGAACTGTTTGTTCTGATTGTGGCTCGGAACTGTTTGTTCTGATTGTGGCTCTAAACGGTTTGTTCTGATTGTGGCACTGAATTGTTTGTTCTGATTGTGGCTCAGAACTGTTTGTTCTGATTGTGGCTCTGAACTGTTTGTACTGATTGTTGCTCTGAACTGTTTGTTCTGATTGTTGCTCTGAATGGTTTGTTCTGATTGTGGCTCTGAACTGTTTGTTCTTATGTATAGCAATGTATTCTTGAAAGATTGTAGCCTTATAGTCATGTATCTGCGCTGCAGAGCTCGCTTAGTTATGCTCTTGTTGTCATGTCTGCCTTGATAGATATTGTTGGGAATTCATAGGGCTGAAATTGGTATCAACATATACTTTTCACTTTGGTATTCAGGGCTTTCATTTAGATAACACACCCGTGCACTAGTGTATTTTTTCACATCACCAAAATAGCTACTTTTCTGAAGAAAATTTGACATAGGTTATGGGTGCTTGTTAGAACTGCCTCAATCATAGGTTGTGGGTGCTTGTTAGAACTGCCTCATTGAGGCATTCAGATGAGTACCCACAACCTGTGTCTGCATAGGTTGTGGGTGCTCGTTAGAACCAACTCATTAAGGTGGTTCTAACGAGTACTCACAACCTATGTCTTGGAACAGAAATAAGGGAAAAAATGTATGTAATACTGGTTATCTGGAGACCACATGTTCTATCTCAGCTGGGTTTTGCTGCATTCTTACATGGAGATTGATCATGAAATATTTTCTACTGTCTTTCTTCCCAATCTGATGTTTCAAGAAGCCTTTTGGCAGCTGTCAGTTTCTTGCAAATAAACATGCACTGTACTGGTTAACCACTCCGATGTAAGCATGCCCTGGAAAAGTGTTGACTAGCTCAGTATGGCATTATGCTTCCACACAGAACTGAAACCAACCGCACACACAAGTACTGGTAAACCACTTAGAGGATCTAAGCCTGCCCAGGCAAAGCGGTGCGAATCGGACCACCCATGCTTATAAACCTATTGGTTTCACTGGGTGACAGGGCTTGCGATGTCATTTCATCTCATTGTCGGGTGAAAGTCCCACAAAATTGGAAGCATGGTCCCTGCCACCCAGTGAAACCAATAAAGTTTATATGCATTGGACTGTCTGATTCACAACACTGCCTGGGCAGGCTTAAACCTTCTAAGGGGTTTACCAAAACTCATGTGTGGTCGGTTTCAGCTCTGCATGGAAGCATTATGCACCCCAATCTATTTATCCAAGCCCCAATGGGCGGGGATGGAAGTCTTGTTTTTATCCTGTTTGGAAAAATCAGGCCCCAAGGTTATAAAACTTTTTAATGCTCAACTCACTTGAGCATGAAATTTAACCTGCTCATAAATTTTAAAATGCCAACAAATGTTGGCATTTTAAAATTAATGTGCAGGATAAATGACATTCTGTGCTGATCTGAGCAGGAAAATTACCTGATTTGTTTGAATTTTACTTAGTTATGAGCATTACAAATTTGCTCAGCTGAGTTGAGCATGAAAAATATTTTATAATTGTCTGCGAGGTAGAGAATTCGCTTGATATGTCTAGCTGGATTTGTTAGGATTAATGCCTTCTGCTAATGATATGACTGACATTTTAAGGGTTAACGCGTAAGGTGCCAAGCATGCTTTGTTTTCTGCTAGGACATGTTGCAAATAGTGTGGACAGAGATCAGACTGCTTCTCTAGCAGCAGGAGTCTGATCAGAGTCCATACTGTTTGCCTGTATGAAAAATATTTGTAAACAGTTTGCAAGAAGTTGCAGCAGATGTAATAAACAGATGACATTTTCAGATGCAGTTTTTCTTGGCATCAGTTTCTGTTAGCTTTTATTTGTAGTGATATATATAGTTATTTATATATATAGTTTATTTGTTTGAATCCTTTCAGTAATGGGAAGAATTTTACAAAATAGTTATATGTAGCACCAAGGAAAATTCTTGGGCAGATGACAATCAAATCATATTTTCCTGAAACCTTGTAAATCTTCATGCATATTGTTTACAATTTCAGCAACCCAGGCCACGATCTCAGCAGCTACCGAGTGACAGGTACTCCTTACTGAACCTTAATGGAAGCCCAAACAGCAATGGGACCTCGATGAGCCCTCCACATGGAAGCCCTGCTAATGGAAGCCCAGAAGATGGCAATGCAAATACAGAATATGGTTATAAGGAATTGGATTACAATGACATTGAATTTATTGATGAAATTGATGAGAAGACACCAATGACTTACTCAGACACTCTAAGAATAGAGGATAAAATATTTACAAAGACTACAAGTGTGTAGCTATAAATATCATCCAATCATTTTGTACAGCTATGTTTTCATCTTCATTTTCATTGGCTGTTGCCATAGTAACTGAGGAAATGGCTGCCACATGGCAATGTGATCAAAAGTAGTGAAAGTAAGCAAATAACAGCAAATAACAGCCAAAAATATTAAACTGGAAAAATAATGGAAGTCTGACACAAAATAGGTACAACAATGGGATAGTTTTACAAAAAGACCAATTACTGGTCAGTTGCATCCCTTAGCTAAAGTGACTCTTCACTCCTTTCAACATAAGTGTCTCCCATTATTTTTTTTTGAATACTAAGAAAAAAAATAGTGTTTGCAATATTGCTTTTGTAAAGAAAATGCTGCTTTTATCATATTAAAGTGAAACTAGCCTGGTTTAGAATACGCAAAAAGTGGAAGCAAAGTTCATCAGCATGGATCAACTCTAAATTAACCCTTGTCATGCTGATATGTTCTGCCTTTGCAAACAGTGTAGACACTGATCAGATGACTTCTGAAGAAGCCATCTGATCAGTATCTACACTGTTTGACAGTCAGTTTGTGAATTTAAGAAATAAATTACATGAAGTAATCTGATTGGTTGAAAGTCAGATATGGGTGTGGCTAAATTAATTTATTTTGCAGGACAAGCAAAATCAGAGCAGGAAAGATTCTATTTATTTTTTCTTGTATTATTTTTCTAAGCAGCTAAGGCTTTACATTTCATGTGCCTAAGCTTGGTTTATCATGTGAATTGTCTTCAGATAAAATTCAAACCTTTGTTTGCTGTGAAAAAAATAGTGATAAAAATATTTAAAAATGTGGTTTGCCTCAGTTGTGCTTGCAAATTTATGGGTTAAATATGCCTCTGTGAGCTGTGTGGATAAGAGCGCTGACTTATAGTCATTAGGTCTCTCGCCACTGTGGGTTCGAGCCTGGCTCTGGTCAAATGTGAGATGCCAAGTTCTGCAATGGAAGGTCAGGTGGTTTTCTCCGAATACTCTGGTTTTCATCCACCTCTGATTAATGATCTGCTCGATATGAGTGAAACCAAAGAAAAAAAAAAGGCATCTGGTTAAGCCTGACTGTGCACTTAATTAATATAAAGACTTTCCAGGGATTGCTTTTATGGTTAGACTGAACTGCCTAAGCTCACTTTGCCTTTATTATGGCCAATATGGTATATACTGGTACTCAATTTCTTGGACAAAAAATGGTATGTGGCAGCTTGAAATAAATCACTTGCCAATGAATATAACTGAAAATAGCACTTCTTCAATCAAATTACTTGATATAATGTATTCAACCAAATCCACAAACTGACAACAAACTGAAGATCCAGGTCAGATGGCTTCTTCAGAAAGATGGCTTCTTCAGAAGACATCTGATCTGGATCTATACTGTTTGCAAAGGTAGGGTTATCATAGTGTAGCTGCAATGCTTTCTTGTCAGACACAAAAATAGCTATATTTTACGTACATGTATGTATTGTAAATAAACTAACATTTTATTTATTTCTCATTTCATATCAAATATTGCATTTCTTAAGTTATGTATATTTATGTCATTTATGTCTGGTTTCACACTAGGAACCAAACTGTACCAGACTGGTTCAGCTGCAACAGAGTGGTTCAGCTGTGCAAGTTATGCATATTTAAGTCTGGGTTTAAACTAGCCAGACACTGCTTTACTGGTTCAGCTGCACAAGTTGTGTATATTTAAGTCTGGGTTCACACTAGGAACCAAACTGTACCAGACTGCCAGACTGGTTCAGCTGCACCAAACTGTGCCAGTCTGGTTCAGCTGTATATTTAAGTCTGGTTTCATACTAGTCGGACTGCCAGACTGATTCAGCTGCACAAGTTATGTATATTTAAGTCTGGTTTCATACTAGTCGGACTGCCAGACTGATTCAGCTGCACAAGTTATGTATATTTAAGTCTGGTTTCATACTAGTCGGACTGCCAGACTGATTCAGCTGCACAAGTTATGTATATTTAAGTCTGGTTTCATACTAGTCGGACTGCCAGACTGATTCAGCTGCACAAGTTGTGTATATTTACATCCTGGTTTACACTAGGAACCAAGCTGTATCAGACTGCCAGACTGGTTCAGCTGCACAAGTTGTGCATATTTAAGTCTGGGTTACACTAGGAATCAAGCTGTATCAGACTGCTAGGCTGGTTCAGCTGCACAAGTTGTGTATATTTAAGCCTGGGTTCACACTAGAAACCAAACTGTATCAGACTGCCAGACTGGTTCAGCTGCACAATTATGCATATTTAAGTCTGGGTTCACATTAGGAACCAGACTATATCAGACTGCCAGACTGATTCAGCTGCACAGATTGTGTATAAATAAGTATGGGTTCACATTAGGAACCAAACTGTACCAGACTGCCAGACTGGTTCAGCTGCATCAAACAATCTGATTTGGGACGTTCTGGTACAGAAATATGTTCAGACTAGACTGGACCACACTGTACACATATCCACAGTGTTGAATTTTGGCAGAGTATGGACTGGCTATTCAACACTTTTTGTTGTATTTGACAAAGTTTGATACTTGTGGACATCTTTGTTTCATATGATCAGTAACTTAGTCTGATGCACATCTGGCTGGTGATTTGGAGGATGCGAGTTTGATTCCTGCATTGTCAGCAACGTTTTTTATTGATTTATTCATTCCACTGATTCAAGAAGGGCAGTTGTCAGTTTCTGGCGAAAGCTTTTATACTGTACTGTACAACAGCTTATGCATAAGCCTGCCCTGGAAAACTATGGTTAGGTAAAATGACCAGCTCAAAATGACTTAAAAATGTTGGCTTGGCTGTTTAACAAATTAAATGGTACTGAATTCAACATGCAGAGTTGAATTTCATGACATTTGACTGTATATACACAGCCTAAGGTGTGAACATATAGAGGATATTTGATTTTTTCAGTGTAAGATCGAATTTTATTTCATCGAATGAACACCAAAACTGTTATTTTCACGAGTGGCATAGCCACGAGTGAAAATAGCAGTTTTGGTGTTCATGAGTGAAATAAAATTTGATCTTGCACTGAAAAAATCAAATTTTCTGTTTCTTACATGCTTCAAAAGGCAATATTTAGCGTCTTTAATGGTGTCGCTCACATTCGGAGAAAATTATCTTTGCTCCTGTTCGTTTCGCGTCAATTTAGTGGTGTCCATCGTGTTTAGTGGGTATACTATTGGGTGTAAACTGAAAGTTTGCACCTGAGAAATGGCCTGGGATGGTATTATTATGAATGATTAATGAAATAATTGAGAGAGTAGTTTTCCAAAGAAGTTGCTGGCAAGTCTAACGTCGCGCGACAAAAGACGTGACGTCAGCGTCATAAATGACGTCAGTAACGTCCCCGTCACACATGAACGGGCTATGCGTCAATTGAACACATTTCAGTATTGTTCAGTTATCTGACAAAGATAAAATTGAAATTAGAGTTAGATTTGAAGAAAAAAGTAGTCCCAAACAGTGAAAAATAAAAAATCGTATTTTCACTGTTTGAAACAGTGAAAATATCGATTTATATTTCACTGATAAATCTCTATCATTCATTGAAAAGCATGTAAGAAAAATCTAGTTTAGAGCAGATTAGCACCTTGAATGTAAATGCAATTTTTTGTCTGGAATGGACCAGTCTGGTAATGATTAAGTTCTAGTGTGAATGTGGTCAATGTGTTTGTGTTTTGTATGAGTGTTGTATTGAAGAATGCTTTAGAAACATTGTGGTGAATTGATATATCTGAATAACTTAGCCATCATTTTTTCAAAGGGAGACAATTTTCAGAACTGTTCAGAACTGCTTCCCGGTTTCTAAAGTGCTTTATAAATTGCGTCTACTCTTCAAGGAAAGAATTTGCTCCCTTTGGGAGTGGACCCCTACTCTTGCATATAAGGTTTTGTCTCCCTTCTCTTAGGGGTCCACTCCAAGTTACTGCCATTGGCTTACAGGGGAACAGACAATTATTTACTCATATTTTTTGTCCCATTTTAAGACTAGGATGAGTAAATAATTGTTCGTTCCTCTGTAAGCCAAGGGCAGTAACCTTTGTTGCAAAGGGAGACAATATTGTGAGAAATTTTGTCACCCTTTCTCACTAATATGTTGATTGACAAATATGTGTTGTTCCTTGAAACTACGCAAGAGTAATATATTCAGAATTTGTTTTCAACTGTATTTTTCAGGTTTCTAAATGTTAGAGTAAATTTCAGAAGAAGTTCAAGGGTTTGAGAACGCTTGGACCTAAATTGGAAATCTTTTATAGACAGGGTAGTTTGAGCCACTGAGGGTTACTCATAGCTGCAATTCTTTTAGATAATTTTTCAATAATCAACTTCAATAACTCGAATAATTTTAGTACCACTAAAATTTGTTTGGGATAGGTGCAGTGCCAACGACTGAGGGTTTGTCATACCGCCAGGTAATGAGACATAATTTGGATGACTTGAAATGCTGTTTTTGATCTACTATAAAATGGAAAAGAAATGTTGTGTGTACTCATTAGAACCACCCCATTGGGGCGATTCTAATGAGTACATACAATATACCTTATTAAGATAAAATCAGAAAAAACTCCATCAATTCCTCTAGATATATGGCCATCTGGAGCTTTTTACAATAGACTCTATTTATCTCAAACTCTGAAATCTCAAACAATGGCGTTAAAGTCAAACTAAATTTTGTGCAGTTATGTTAGTTTTGCTATATGTTCCTTAGATTTCAACTCCTTTTATCTCAAACTACTGATATTTCATACTACTGTTATCTCAAACCAAATATCCAGTACCTTGGAGTTTGAGATAACAAGAGGCAACTGTATGGCAAAAATACGCTAGGGACTTAAAAATACAGTAAAATTCGGCTATTAAGACGACCTAAAATCCAGACATATTCTGCATTTAAAAGCATATTTAGAAGGTTTCAGGTATATTTTTTTTATGCTTTCTACATCCAGTACGCTCTAGTGGGAGTCCACCTTTGGGACTGTTCAAAAGTGGTCTTGAATACCTCTTTTGAACAGTCCCAAAGGTGGTCTTAATATAGGAAATTTACTGTAGAAGGAGTTCATATTAGCTATGATAAACGAGCCATTTGTGTTTGAGTTGTCAAAATTTCATTGTATCTTCTAATAAATAAAGGTATGTTGTATGTACTCATTAGAATTGCCTCAATGCGGCAATTCTAATGAGTACACACAGCATACATTTTCAAAACAAAATAAGAAATTCTGCCTTATATTATCTGTAGCTATTTTATAGGGAGCTCTGTGAAAAATTCACTAGTGACTCAAGAATGAGTTAGAATTAGCCATACTAAACAAGCCATCCATCATGAAAAACAAGCCTATATAATTTTGATGCCCTTAAACCCCACTGTTATAATGTAAAACTGGGGTTTTCAGGAGTATACATTATTTTTCTGATTTCTCCTCAAAAACATAGTTTGTGGGTACGCGTTAGAACTGCCTCACCGAGGCAGTTCTAACGTGTTCCCACAATCTTTGTTTTTGACCGAGGTGGTTCTAATGAGTGCCCACAATCTTTGTTTTTGAGCAGAAATATGAAATATTTCACAGAAATTTTCATCTGAAAATTTTCTTTTTTTGGGGGAGTGTGGTGGTAAAATTTTCAGTATATTCGAATAGGTGTTTTGAGTCGTTGAAGCTTCATTGTACATTGTATTTTTGGCTCCGGTGTAGATCAGCTGTAAGAAAGTACAGGAAGAGATGTATATTACACGGACATCAGCTTCAGTGGTGGGGGTGCTTCACTTTTTTTCGGTGATAAAAGTGGATAGATTATATAGAATAAAAGATCATTTATGGTCATTTTCATTTAAAATTTAGACATTTTTATAGCAAAAAAAAAATGCTTAGTTCATGTAGTAATACATTGTATGACCTTTTTGTCATTTTTCTAAAAAACAAAAAACAAAACAAAAAAAAACTGCTTTCTCATTGCAAATATATGTGGATTACATTGAAAAATTGAAAAATGGCCAGTAAATTCAGTATGGTCTTTTTTCTGCATGATTTACACATGTTTACTGTGATTACAACATTTTTGGAATGCATCTGTAAAGAGTGACATCTAAATTGTGTTATTAAGAACAGTGTTATGGAGACATTTTGTCACATTTTTAAAGTCATAAGAAATTTCAATAACCCATTTTGTACCGGAAACCCCAAAACGGGTACTCTGGCAAACAGTGCAGCCCAGATCAGATGCCGCAGATCAGGGCCTACACTGTTTGCCAAAAGCTCAGCCATTTTCCAAATTAATTTTTAAGAAAATACAACCTGACACCCCGAAATTTTGAAATGGACACCTGCTATATATACTACTCAAAGTTTGATAGGGATCACTTTTTATATACCAAATTTTGCACTGAAAATTAAAAATTTCTTCTCTAACAGAATTTGTACTCGGTATATTGGTAAATATCTTAAACAGAAACTCATGTGCAGTTCAGTACTCATAAAAGTGCACACTTCTCATAATTCGCAAATGAATTCATGCACCCCCGAAATCTTGCGTGGCACTGCTTTCCAACAGACCAATCAAACTTCCTTTACCAAGCGTAAAATGGACTTCATTTGAGTTTGTGAAACACTAAATGCCTAGAAGACAATTAAGAAACCGTCTGAGCCCCGAAGAAATGAATCGTGGCGTCGGAATGTTGGAATCTGGCGTCTCTTAACGTCGTGTTGCTGGGATTCTGAATTTGTCTCAGAGCGTGGTTTCCCGAATGTGGAGTTGGCATCTTACCCATGGAAATCCTTCACACAGACACGGCGGGGTCGAGAAAGGGCTACAACTCAACGTCAGGGCCGTTTCTTATTGATTCAGTCTCGACGTCAACGGTTCCTGAACGCTACGCGTTTGCATAACGAGCTTAGGAACGGAACTGAAATACGAATTTCTACACAAACTGTCAGAAACGGGCTCCACGAGTTCGGACTTAATGCCATGAGGCCTGCTGTACGTGTTCCGTTGACGACGCAGCACGTGCTAGACCGGTTAGACTTTGCCAAAACTCACGTCAGGTGGACGGTTCATAACTTGACGCCAGTACTGTTTACTGAGGAGTCCAGATTCTGTCTAAACTTCACTTATAAACGTCAGTTAGTGTGGCGAAGGTCTACAGAGCGATTCAGTGACTTAGATGTGGCAGAGCATGATCGCTATGGAAAGGGGTCAGTCATGGTTTGGGCTGGGATAAGCGTGAACGGTAACACTGACTTGTACGTCGTTGAAAACGGAATGTTACTGGCAGTGAGGTACTGTAATGATATTCTTGATGAGTTTGTGAGACCATATGCAGATGCTATCGGCCTGGGCTTTATTCTGATGGACGATAATGCCCTTCCCAACCGTGCCAACGTCACTGATTCTGTTCTGGAATGTGAGACAATCGTTCGTATGGACTAGCCTACTCGGTCACCGGACTTAAATCCGATTGAACATTCGCAGGACATGCTTCAGCGTGCTGTTTCAGCCTGACCTGTGCATCCGAGGACTTAACATGAGCTCAAAGATGCATTGGTTGCTGAATGAAAGCTGATTCAACAAAACCGGATACAGACTTGGATTACGAGCATGCGCAGGCGACGTCGTACTGTAATTGATGCCCGGGGACGCCATACACGTTATTTGGCACGTTTGTCTAAATAAATTTGGAAATTTGTAAAAAATCAGTTGTCCAAATCCTCTCGTGTTACGGTAAATTTTGGGGTGCCAATACGGTTGCTGTTGTCACGCTTGAATGCAGTACCAGTTGACAAAATTAATCACTAGATTTTGTGAAGGGTACGTGTTCTATCATTATGTATCAAATTTGGATTCAGCTGAATAATTCATCCAAAAATTCTTTAGAATTAAAAAAGTGATCCCTATCAAACTTTGAGTAGTATATAAGGAGGAAGATTCCATTTGGTACAAAAAGGGTGAAATGACATATTTTCCGTATGAAATATTGCATAGCAATGTCGCAAAAGTTATCACAGTGTTTGTTGACATAGATGTTATGTTTTCTTTCGTTACAAATTTTCACAGAGAAATTAGAAAAAAATGGTCATATGGTAAAATGAATCTTACATTCATGGTCATATTAACCTTATCCAGCTGACAATTAATTTTGCCACACCCATTTCTGACTTTGAACCAATCAGATTACTTGTTGTAATTTATTCCCACTGAATGTCAGTCAGTGTAGATCCTGATCAGATGGCTTCATCTGATCTGGATCTACACTGTTTACAAAAGTAGGGGTTGTCATGATCAGCAGGGTAAGGAATAAACCCTCCACATTACAAAAACAAGCCTATACAAATACATTGTACATCTTACCGTGGAAAAAAAACGAAAATTTTAAGACGAAAAATAGCGATATTTTTATTATTTCTACTCAAAATATAGATTGTGGGCACATGTTAGAACTGCCTCATCGAGGTGGTTCTAACGAGTACCCACAGTCTATATTTTAGAGCAGAATTTAGAAAAATATGGTTTACCCCTGTAAACCCCAATTTTACTATTTAAAAGCAGGGTTCAAGGGGGTCAAAATTATATTCACCTTTATTGCATTATCTGCTAGTTCCTAGTCTGAAGATTATAAGTGTTGGAAAAACAGGTAACCAGACCCCCCTGACCTTCAAAGGTCAGGGGGGTCTGGTTACCTGTTTTTCCAATATTGACAATGTGCAAGCTGGGAGCCAGCAAATAATCCAAATATGGTGAATAGGTATGTTTTTGTGATGTTGAAAGGCTTGTGTAATAAATTTCATTTGAAATGATTACTTGTGTGTTACGATGTATATCCTCTATATGTATGGTTGCATGCTGCTGGCATTATTATCATCATATCTGGCACAAAATCTCCCAAAATATTGTTCATGTGCCATAAAGCATTAACTGAAATCATATGGGGCCAGTTGTAATATATTGGAACCAGAATTATTTATGCCAGAAAATGTTATAGTGTTATATGTTTTTTGTATTTTTTTTTTTTTTTTTTTTTTTGGTTTGGGTTTTACGGCCCTTTCAAGATTATTTCACTCATATCGAGCCGACCGGTAATCAGAGGTGGGCGAAAACCGGAGTACCCGGAGAAAAACCACCTGACCTTCCGTTGCAGAACTTGGCGTCTCACACGTGGCCCGAGCGAGGCTCGAACCTACGGCGGTGAGAGACCTAATGACTAAGAGTCAGCGCTCTTATCCACTAGGCCACGGAGGCCCGTGTTTTTTGTATTTATATGTGTACCTGATTTATATATATGTGTAAAAGATAAATAGCTTTGTTGGCATTGTTTTTCCGGATTTGTAAAGGTCTGTTAGTCCAATAAATGGTTACTCACATCCTCTATACATCACATGAACAAGTCTGTGAAATGAACGACCCCAGCTACCCTACTTTATATAGAGAAACAGGGGTATACATTATTTTTTCTTATTTCTGCTCCAAGACATAGGTTGTGGGTACTGGTTAGAACTGCCTCAACGAGGTTGAGGAAGTTCTAACAAGCACCCACAACCTATGTTTGCAGTATAACCAAGAAAAATATCACAGATTTTCTTCAGAAAAGTAGCCATTTTGGAGATCTGAAAAATGACCTAAGTTGCATTGGTATTTTATCATAATGAATAGATAGGAACACTCCAAGGGAGGTAACTTTTCTGCATATTGTCTCATCATAGGTAGTTTAGCCAAAAGCATGATATTGCAAAGTGTAAAATACACCAGGTCCTTGTATGGGTGACAATTTAAAATTGAAATTGTGCCTCCATTTTGCATAGGTAAATCATTCAAGCATGACAGATTGCTTCACTGGCATCAAAATCTCTCACACTTACAGAAAAAGTTGCTTTTTAAACATGCATTCTAAGGAGAGGGATTTAAATGCTTTGGGTGATTTCCCTTGAATCTGTATCTGTCTACCTTATGGCAAAGAGATACAATTCCTGTATTGCGAGACATTCTTCAAGGGAGACAGTTTTCATGATTTTGTCCTTTTTAATTTGGTTTTTCAAAAAAGGGGGACTACTCTTACAGGCAAACAATGCAATTTTTTTTTCCATTACATTACGAAAACATTGCGAAGA
This sequence comes from Lucinisca nassula, assembly GCA_963580285.1. Taxonomy (NCBI): domain Eukaryota; kingdom Metazoa; phylum Mollusca; class Bivalvia; order Lucinida; family Lucinidae; genus Lucinisca; species Lucinisca nassula. Next base: position 81,421,354 of record OY757011.1, read on the forward strand.
TGAAAAATTGTGATATTTTTCTTACTTCTGCTTTAGAGCAGAAATGAGAAAAATAAGGTTTACCCCTGTAAACCCCAGTTTTACTTAATAAAAGTGGGGTTCAAGGGGGTCAAAATTATACAGGTATGTTTTTGTGATGAATTATCGATAGGGAAGACCAGCAATATTTTGTAAGTTACCTCCCCTGAATTTGTATCCATTCTCAAAATGTTAACTTACAGTCCTTTGTTGGCTTTTGATGTTAGTATTAGTCTATAGCTCTAGATAAGGATGTGTAACAAGGATAATTATCCCCTAAGATCCCGGGGGAAAAACTACATCTGAAAATGTCGTCTGCTTTTGTCGTCTGCTGAATTTTTTTTGGCAAACTTTTCAAAAATATTTTTGCATACAGGCAAACAGGAGCAGTCTGATCTGGGTCCACACTGTTTGCAAAAAATTACTTTTAAAGTTACCAGCAGATGCCTCGGCCCCTGCCCATCGGGGCCTGAAGAAATATATGGGCTGCATGATGCTTCCACACAGAGCTGAAACTGACCCGCACACAAGTACTGGTATACCGCTTAGAGGATCTAAGCCTGCCCAGGCAAAGCGGTGCAAGTCAGACCATCCATGCTTATAAACCGTATTGGTTTCATTGGGCAGCAGGGCTTGAGATGTCATTTCATCTCAATGTTGGGTAAATGTCCCACAAAATTGGAAGCAACGTCTCCAAAAAAATGACCTTTACTGTGTTGACGGGGACGTTAAACCTCAAATCAAACAAACAAAAACCAGCAGACGTGAAAGCACACGACAGTTGTCATGATTGGCATGTTATGGGTTAAGGGGTAATTTTCTTTACTTCTTGTCAGAACCATATGTATGTGGGTACCTGTTAGAATTGCCTCAATGAGGCGATTCTAACAGGTACCCACATCATAGACACCTCTGTATATAGTGTAGTGATAAAGCTACTGGCCTTGAAAATCAGGGCTTGTGAGTTAGATACTGGGCTTATCAAGACTTTCACCAAGCTCCTGTCTCCATATGTCCTTAGTTGTTGGTGGGACATAAAAACACACAGATACACCCCCCCCCCACACACACACACTCACACACACATGATATGGTTTAATGGAGAAATAAGAAAAATTATCCCAAAATTATCCTCTTTTACTTCTTCTTATCGGGGACTATGAGTATTACCGGTATGTAATTATAGATATTATTAATGTTTGCATCTTCGTCGTTAGTTTTTGAAATAAAATATTTATGGAAGATGTTGCTGTTTTGTTTGTTTTGGAGTTTAACGGCCCAAACAACACTATTAAGATCAAATTGAGCCAGTCAGTTCATCTAATCACAGTTTTGCTGGTCTTGCTTGTTAATATCCTAAGCAGTTCACCAATCCAATGTACATTAATTTGCCCGTGACTGATAACTGTCAGTGCGACAATGCAGGGGAGATCATAAAAGTAAATCATGTTCAGTCTTCATGAGAGAATGTTGCTGGATCTAGTGGTGATCAAAGCATTGACCTCATGGTTGACAGACTGGGCCCAGTTGTTCAAAACTAATGATGTCATTAGTTAACTTATAGTTAAATTTTTGTCATTTAATATGGCAAATATACTAATATTTTGGCTGAAAAAAATGTGAGCAGCTTTTGCAAAGCTCTTCATTTTTTTCAGCAAAAATAACACTATATTAAATATTGTACTTGCTAGAACAGTTGACAATATGACCACTAAAGAGCTCTTTAATCTAACAATGCTTTGAACAACTGGCCCCTGATGTGTATTTGACTGAGCCATCTGGGCAGGCAAATATTGTTGTTAACCCATAAAATGCCAATCACTACAATTGTTGTCTGCTTTGTCGTCTGCCGGTTACTTTAAAAGTCATTTTTCCTTTAGGAGCAGTCTGATCAGGGTCCACACTGTTTGCCTGTATGCAAAAATATTTTTAAAAAGTTCGCACAAAGATTCAGCAGACGACATGAGCAGACGACATTTTCAGATGTAGTTTTTCTTGGCGTATTAAGGGTTGAATCATATTATTCATACTGTGATTTGGAAAGCTATGGTTCTATCTGAAATTTTTATCAATTTCCTACTTTTTTAGTATTTTTCTTTTCTTTTATATATTGGCTTTTCAGCCCTTCCAAGATTTCACTTACATTCAGCTTATCATTAATCACAGGTGGAAGAAAAACTGAGTAGCCAGAGAAAAACAGCTATGCCTTCCATTGAAGAACTTGGCCACTCGGGTATGACCAAAGCGAGGCTTGGGCTCACAGCAGTGAGAAACCTTTTGTCAGGACTCTAAACCACTAGGCACTAGGCCATATGGAGGCCCTTCACATTTTTAGCTCACCTGTCACGTAGTGACAAGGTGAGCTTTTGTGATCACTTTTTGTCCGTCGTGCGTGCGTGTGTCCGTGCGTCCGTAAACAATTTCAAATTAGTATATCTCTAATATCCCATGGTCAATCTTTATCAAATTTCATTAGAAGCATCATCAGGTAGGGGGAAAGGCTGCATAAGGTTTTTGGGCTGATCAGATTAGAATTGTGGTTGCCATGGCAACATATAGCTCCCATAGACTTACAATGGGAAAAAATTAAAATATCTTCTTCTCTGAAACCACAGGGCCAAGAGCTTAGATATTTAGCATGTATTAACGGCCAGTGGTCACCAACATAATTCCTGCCAATCATGCTCCTGGGGTCCAAATTGGCCACGCCTCGGGACCCCTTCGCTCCCATAGACTCATAATGGAACAAAAAGCTTCAAAAATCTTCTTCTCGGAAACCACAGGGCCCAGAGCTAAGATATTTAGCATGTAGCAATGGCAAGTGGTCACCTACATAATTCCTGCCAATCATGCCCCTGGGGCCCAAATTAGCCACACCCCGGGGCCCCTTAGCTTCCATAGACTCATAATGGAAAAAAGCTCCAAAAATCTTCTTCTCTGAAACCACAGGGTCCAGAGCTTAGATATTTAGCATGTAGCAATGGCCAGTGGTCACCTACATAATTCCTGCCAATCATGCCCATGGGGTCCAAATTGGCCACGCCCCCGGGGCCCCTTCGCTCCCATAGACTCATAATGGAACAAAAAGCTTCAAAAATCTTCTTCTCGGAAACCACAGGGCCCAGAGCTTAGATATTTAGCATGTAGCAATGGCAAGTGGTCACCTACATAATTCCTGCCAAATATGCCCCTGGGGCCCAAATTGGCCACACCCCGGGGCCCCTTAGCTTCCATAGACTCATAATGGAAAAAAAGCTTCAAAAATCTTCTTCTCTGAAACCACAGGGTCCAGAGCTTAGATATTTAGCATGTAGCAATGGCCAGTGGTCACCTGCATAATTCCTGCCAATCATGCCCCTGGGGTCCAAATTGGCCACGCCCCGGGGCCCCTTCGCTCCCATAGACTCATAATGGAACAAAAAGCTTCAAAAATCTTCTTCTCGGAAACCACAGGGCCCAGAGCTTAGATATTTAGCATGTAGCAATGGTAAGTGGTCACCTACATAATTCCTGCCAATCATGCCCATGGGGTCCAAAGGGGCCATGCCCCGGGGCCCTTTAGCTCCTATAGACTCATAATGGAAAAAAGCTTCAAAAATCTTCTTCTCTGAAACCACAGGGCCCAGAGCTGAGATATTAGGCATGTAGCAACGGCAAGTGGTCACCTACATAATTCCTGCCAGTCATGCTCCTGGGGCCCAAATTGGCCACACCCCGGGGCCCCTTAGCTCCCATAGACTCATAATGGAAAAAAAGCTTCAAAAATCTTCTTCTCTGAAACCACGGGGTCCAAAGCTTAGATATTTAGCATGTAGCAATGGCTTGTGGTCACCTTCATAATTCCTGCCAATCATGCCCCTGGGTTCCAAATGGAGGACACTCCGGGGCCCCTTCGCTCCCATAGACTCATAATGGAACAAAAAGCTTAAAAAATCTTCTTCTCGGAAACCACAAGGCCCAGAGCTTAGATATTTAGCATGTAGCAACGGCAAGTGGTCACCTACATAATTCCTGCCAATCATGCCCCTGCTGTCAAAACGGGCCACGCCCCGGGGCCCTTTAGCTCCTCTAGACTCATTATGGAAAAAAGCTTCAAAAATCTTCTTCTCTGAAACCACAGGGCCCCAAGCTGAGATATTTGGCATGTAGCAACGGCAAGTGGTAACCTACATAATTCCTGCCAGTCATGCTCCTGGGGCCCAAATTGGCCACAACCCGGGGCCCCTTAGCTCCCATAGACTCATAATGGAAAAAACCTTCAAAAACCTTCTTCTCTGAAACCACAGGGCCCAGAGCTTAGATATTTAGCATGTAGCAGCCGCCAGTGGTCACCTACATAATTCCTGCCAATCATGCCCCTGGGTTCCAAATGAGCGACGCCCCGGGGCCCCTTCGCTCCCACAGACTCATAATGGAACAAAAAGCTTCAAAAATCTTCTTCTCGGAAACCACAGGGCCCAGAGCTTAGATATTTAGCATGTAGCAACGCCAAGTGGTCACCTACATAATTCCTGCCAATCATGCGCCTGGGGTCCAAACGGGCCACACCCCGGGGCCCTTTGGCTCCTGTAGACTTATAATGGAAAAAAGCTTCAAAAATCTTCTTCTCTGAAACCACAGGGCCCAGAGCTGAGGTATTTGCCATGTAGCAACAGCAAGTGATCACCTAAATAAATCCTGCCAAGCATGTCCCTTGGGTCCAAATGGGCCACACCCCGGGGCCCCTTAGCTCCCATAGACTCATAATGGAAAAAAAAAAAATCTTCTTCTCTGAAACCACAGGGCCCAGAGTGTAGATATTAAGCATGTAGCAAGGGCAATTGGTAACCTACATAATTCCTGCCAATCATGCCCCTGGGTTCCAAATTGGCCACGCGCCCGGGCCCCTTTGCTCCCATAGACTCATAATGGAAAAAAGCTTAAAAAAATCTTCTTCTCTGAAACCACAGCGCCCAGAGCTTAGATATTACGCACATAGCAACAGCAAGTGGTCACCTACATAATTCCTGCCAATCATGCCCCTGGGATCCAAAAGGGCCACGCCCCGGGGCCCCTTAGCTCCTATAGACTCATAATGGAAAAAAAGCTTAAAAAACCTTCTTCTCTGAAACCACAGCGCCCAGAGCTCAGATATTTAGCATGTAGCAAAGGCAAGTGGTCACCTTCATATTTCCTGCTAATCATGCCCCTGGGGTCCAAATTGGCCACGCCCCGGGGCCCCTTAGCTCCCATAGACTCATAATGGAAAAAAGCTTCAAAAATCTTCTTCTCTGAAACCACAGGGCCCAGAGCTTAGATATTTAGCATGTAGCAATGACAAGTGGTCACCTACATAATTCCTGCCAATCATGCCCCTGGGGTCCAAATGGGCCACACCCTGGGACCCCCTTAGCTCCCCTAGACTCATAATGGAAAAAAACTTCAAAAATCTTCTTCTCTGAAACCACAGCGCCCAGAGCTTAGATATTTAGCATGTAGCAAAGGCAAGTGGTCACCTTCATATTTCCTGCTAATCATGCCCCTGGGGTCCAAATGGGCCACGCCCCGGGGCCCCTTAGCTCCCATAGACTCATAATGGAAAAAAAGCTTCAAAAATGTTCTTCTCAGAAACTGTGAAGCACAGAACTTAGAGATATTTAGTATCTAGCAACATAAAATAGCCAGCTACATAAATCCTGCTAACCCTGCCCCTGGGGTCAAAATTGGCCTCGCCCCAGCTCACCACCTCCAATAGACGTATAATGGAAAAAAACTTAAAAATCTTCTTCTTTGAAACCATAAGGCCCAGAGATTAGATTTTTAGTATGTAGCAACATCAAGTGGCCACCTACATAAATCCTGCCAGTTATGCCCCTGGGATCCAAATTGGCCCCACCCCAGGGCTCTTTAGCTTCCATTGACTTACAATTGGAGAAACTTCAAAAATCTTCTTCTCTGAAACCACAGGGCCCTTATAATGAAAAAAAAAACAACAAAAACAACTTCAAATGGGGAAAAAAATCTTCTTCTCTGAAACCATAAGTCCCAGAGCTTAGGTATTTAGCATGTAGCAATGTCGAGTGGTCGCCTACATGAATCCTGCCAATCATGCCCCTGGGATCCAAATCCTGTGGCCCCTTAACTCCAACAAACTTATAATGGAAAAAGCTTCAAACATCTTCTTTGAAACATGAAGTACAGACCTTAGATATAGCAACACAAAATGGTCGCCTACATAAATCCTGCCAACCATGCCCTTTGGGTCAAAATTGGTCAAGCCCCAGGGCTCATTAGCTCCTATAGACTTATACTTGAAAAAACTTAAAAATATCATTTTTCTTCAAAACCATAAGGCATAGATTTTGTTTGATTTGTGGTTTTACATCCCCGTCAACACTGTATAGGTCATTTTGGAGATGTCTCTTCCAATTTTGTGGGACTTTTACCAGACATTGAGATGAAATTACATCTCAAGCCCTGTGGCCCAATGAAACCAGTAGGGTTTATAAGCATGGACACCGCTTTGCCTGAGCTTAGATATTTAGTATGTAGCAATGTCAAGTGGTCTCCTACACTAATGATTTTCTGGTACACAGGTGAGCGATATAGGGCCATTGGGCCCTCTTGTTAGTTTACAATATTATGCAAATGAACTGTAAAAAACACACATAAAAGAATATCACATTGGTCTGTGATCTGTTTGATCCACAGACTATTTCAGTAGAATAGCCAGAAAAATAATTGTTAAGGATAATGGAAGAAAACCATCTTTCTCCACGCAATCAGCTACTCTTAAAGGAAAGAATTTGCTCCTGGGAACAAATTCTTTCCTTTGAGAGCAGCCACCTTCAATATGGAAGAAAAATGCTATATAGTTTAGTGATTTCTATGCATATTACAAGTAGACTGTCAATTTGTTCTTTTTTGTTTATGTCCCCATCAACACTGTTTAGATCATTTTGGAGACATTGCTTCCCATTTTGTGGGACTTTTACCCGACATTGAGATGAAATGACATCTCAAGTCCTACTGCCCATAGAAACCGCTAGGGTTTCAGAAGCATCACTTTCCTGGGCAGGCTTGGACCTAAATAATTTACCAGTACTTGGGGTTCAGTGGGTTTCAGCTCTGCACAGAAGTACCAAGCATCCCAATATATTACGGGCCTCCGTGGCCTAATGGATAAGAGCGCTGACTCTTAGTCATTAGGTCTCTCACCGCCGTGGGTTCGAGCCTCGCTCGGGTCACGTGTGAGACGCCAAGTTCTGCAACGGAAGGTCAGGTGGTTTTTCTCCGGGTACTCCGGTTTTCGCCCACCTATGATTAACGATCGGCTTGATATGAGTGAAATAATCTTGAAAGGGCCGTTAAACCCAAACCAAAAAAAAAAAAAAAAATCCCAATATATTTCCCCAAGCCTTGATGCACAGTAGACTGTCAAGGTTCACTGGCCATGGCTGCGTAATTATTTTCAAGTAAAAACAGCGAAGCCTGTCCTGGAGACTTCATTTCTCTCCGAAATATTGTGCACATTTCTAAAACTCATCCTGGTAAAGCAGTTCCATTGAGTAGCTGCAAAATGTGTTTACACAGAGAGAAAAAAATTTCACTATCCAAATGTTAACCACCGCTATTATGCAATATTTTGTGCTTATGGAAGATGTTACATATCTGAAATGATGAAGATAAATAAAATAAAATGGAAACATCAATGTTCTAATATTTTTACTGCTTTCTCTTTAGCATGCTATAAGCAACATTAATAGATGACATTTTTTTTGCCCTGCCTGGTTTTAGCATAGCAGGGTATCATTATGAAAACATGACTTGACTTGATAGATTTTGTAAGGTAACCGGGCGCTAAAAGCACATAGGGGCTACCCCCATCTCGCTAAATGGGATTAGTTTATGAACTGCTCTTCCCAGGGCCTCCAATGTGCTGGCACTTGTCAATTCGACAGGTGTCAGCTGACCAATGGGAATATACTGAACTCTTAATCGGAGGAAGGCACAAATCGCACCCAAGGAACAGCGTTTGTCCTAAGAAACACAGTTCTGTAGCGATTTTAGAATTTTGAGTGCAGGAATCAGACCAAAGACGGGCTCTAGTATGTGATGACATGTTGCCAATTTTGACTGCCAAATGTGTCAGAGCACAGCCCTGTTTTCGAATGTCTGGCCGAGGAAAAAAGCTTACATACATTATCAGTTCTGGCTTCCATTATTCCCTGCCTCCACCCCTGACATGGCAAAGAAAACGCCTTCGGTCACGATGCTTGTTAAAGGGTGATAACGCATGAAATTTTGAATTTTGAACAGGCATCTAAAGTGAGCCAGGATGGGTGACTAACAGACCAGCCAATTCCGGCTATTGCAAAAAGTCCTAGTACCCGTGCTCTCATCACGGAGACCTGCCTATGCAAGTGGGGTTCAAAATTGGACAGGTGTGTCTTCGTGATGTGTTTGGAGGTATGTGTTTGTTTGGGAAAGGCAGTGATGAGGCTAATCAGCTGTTTTGCATTTCCGCTAATTTTTATTTTTGAATGGTCTTCCAAAAGGCATTATTAAGGGACTTCCTATTTCCAAATACCTAGCAAATGGTGGATATTGCCGTTGCCCCGCCTATAAAGATATTTAGCGCGTGACCTGTCCCCGTTTGTATGCTCTGTTCTGGCAGTATTTATGCCTTCGCTTTGCATACTTCTGGGGACTTCATTCTGTTGGAACCTAGGGGGAGCCCAGTACGGGCTTTCTCCCAGGTGCCGTCAGGATGTTGTCCTGACGCTCTCCTTCGAGCCTCCTCTCGTTCCTGAAATAGAAAAGTCGGATTAGTGCTTTGGGACCCCATGTGTGCGCTCGGATCAGTGTAGTTGTGTCCAGTTTCTTGTCCCCCAGGGTCCCACCTGTACCTGTAATACAAACAAAAGTCATTAGTGCATATTGCGCTTGTGCTAATATGACCGCGCCATCCGTCACAAATTTTGGCTTCCCATACTGTGCACAGGGTGGGCCGGGCTTGTGAGGGGGGAGTCCCCCCACAAAGGCACGGTCCGGCTCTTAGGGTAAATTGTTCAAAACCAAGTTAACGGGTGGCGCATTTATTGTGAAGAATACCCTTCCCATGGGGGCTGCCTGTCCTGCAGCGGCATGTTACCTCATCGGAACACTCATAAGTGCAAAGCACATGAGCCGCAACCACAGTGTCCCGAATCAGCTTGTCGCCGCAGGTTCAAGCATGTCCGTGGGAGTTTTCGGGCTATGGTATTTTCTTATGATGCACCCTTGCCCGTGGTCTGTTATGATGTTGGGGGTATGGGAGGGTCATTGGTTTGTCCTTTGACGGGGGGTAGCCTCGGCGGGGCACCCATAAGTGCAAAGCAAATGAGCCGCAACCACAGTGTCTCGCTTTGGCGCCCCCGTCTCAGGTCCAAGTGCAGATTGACGGTAGGTGATGGTTGCCTAAGCGCGGTGTGTGGGTAACAATAGCTGCTTTTCTTATATTACTTCCCAGTAATTTGTGTCTTTAAGGAATTTCTTAACCTTGGCCGAGCAGTGTTTTACGGGGGGAGCGAGGAGATCTTGTAGGTGTACCGATTCATATCCTAATTTGAACATTTCAGATTTTATCTCTTCTCGTGCAAGGGCGTTTGTTACACATTCAAACAAGATGTGTTGTGTTGTCTCTAGTTCATAGTTATCGCATTTTCTGCATAGACCCGTTGTGTTTCCTAGTTGAGTGAGGTTGGCATTTAGGCCGTTATGGTTAAATCTCAAACGGGAGAGCACCACGTCTAATTTTCTGTTGTTGCTAAATTGGTGGGCAGATTTACCTACTGTGGGCTGGAGGAGTTGATAATGCCTCCCGGTGTTGGTTGGGTTTCTATCCCATAGAGCTTGCCATTTTCTCGTTATGGCGGTGTCTATGATTGTATAGATCTCCCGTTTTGAAGGGAGAGTATAATCTTTAGTACCTATATCTAGTGCTAATCTGGCTGTTTTGTCGGCCGCCTCATTACCGGGGATGCCGACGTGGGATGGGATCCAGTCGATTTCAATGTCTTGCCCTTCTCTTTTTGCCTTATCTAGTTTAGACAGGATCGAGTCAATTTGGTCAGGTCGTGTTTTGGATTTTCCTGACTGTAGGGCCTGGATAGTGCTAAGGCTGTCCGTGAGTACTGTGGCTTTGTGTGTCTTAACTGTGATGGCCCATGAGATGGCCCAGTGAATGGCAATCAGTTCAGTTGTGAATACTGAGAGGTGTTGGTTTGTTTTAATCGGTACGTGAAGATTTCTCTCTGGGACAACGAATGCGGCGCCAGTTTTTCCTGTTGAGGGGTCCTTACTGCCATCTGTGTAGATTAGAGTTTTCCCGGCATGGCTGGTGCGAACATAAGAGAGGCTTTTATTTTTCATGTATTCATTTGTATTTTCTTCTTTCCTCCCCAGGACCTGATGGAGGTAACAGGAGGGTGTGTTGTGTTTGAGATCCCATTTGGATCTGTACTTGGGTGCCTGGATCTTATCGGGTATGTTGTGCTCTTTCAGGAGGGCACGGACTTTCGTACAATATGGGTTGTAGTTCTTGGCTCTCCTACATGAATAGCAACCATGATCTGTTAATAGATCATTCACTGGGAGGGATTTGCCAAGTGGGGAGGATCTAGCCCAGTATTTGAGTATGAGTTCTTCCCTTCGTAGATGTAGAGGTTTAAGTCCACATTCTACCTCTAGTGCGTTGATTGGGGTAGATCGGTATGCTCTTGTTGCTATCCTGAGGGCGTGGTTTTGAATGATGTTCAGAGTTTTAAGGATATTCTCTGACGCGGAGTTGTAAGCCTGGGCTCCATAGTTTAGCTTACTAAGAATAAGGGCTTTGTATAGGATCAGGAGTGTCTTTTTATCAGCTCCGAAGGTGGTACCTGACACTACTCGTAGTAGGTTCAGGTCTTTTTCACATCTTTCTTTGAGATCTTTTATGTGATCTCTCCAAGTCAGATGTTTGTCGAGGATCATGCCCAGAAATTTGATGTTCTGGGCCCATTCTATTTCCCTACCAAAGAGGTATAGTTTGTTTTGAGTGGTCTTCAGATTTCGTCGTTTGCTGAATATGATTGCTTTAGTCTTTAGGTTTGATACTTTGAATCCCCATCTTAGTGCCCAGGTTTCGATTTCTCTTAAAACTGATTGTAGGTCTTTGACGGCCAGTTCTAGAGTAGAGCGTTTCCCCCACACCGCGCTATCATCGGCAAACTGTGACAGACCTATATTATTATGTGGTTTCAGGGCCTCGTGAAGGGTGTTAACAATTACGTTAAAGAGTATGGGACTTAGTACTGAGCCTTGGGGGCAGCCGTTTTCCAGGATTAGTTCCTCTGAGGTATTGTCCCCAACTCGGGTTTGAATTTTTCTATCCTTGAGAAAGCTATGGATCCACTTAAGCATGTTTCCGCTTATTCCGTATTCCTTTAGTTTGGTTATGGTGCCGGTTGACCACATGAGGTCAAAGGCCTTTTCTAGATCGAGGGCTACCGCTACTAGGATTTTGTGTTCCACGAAAGCCATGTTTATTTCTGATTCCAGTCTGACAAGTTGATCTGTTGTGGATCTGTTAGGCCTGAAGCCTGATTGGTTGTCTGAGATGATATTATTAGCTTCTAGGTAGTGGGAGAGGCGTTTGGCAATCATGGTTTCCATAGTTTTACATGTGCATGAGGTTAGGGAGATGGGTCGATATGATTGTGGATCCAGCTTATCCTTGAGTGGTTTTATTATTGGGATTGTTGTGGCTAATTTCCATTGTGTGGGGACTTCTCCTCTACGCCAGGAAGTGTTTATGAGGTCTAAGAGTTTTTGTTTGCTATCTGGTGGGAGTTGTTTCAGCATTTCATAATGAATTTTGTCCGCTCCCGGAGCTGTGCTGCGTTTACTCAGCAGAGCCTCATTAAGTTCAAATAGGGTGAAGTCGCAGTTCAGGTTACTGCTTCTTCGGTCATCGTTGAAGAGGCCAGGGAGAGATTGGTTGAAGGTTCTCTCCTCGGTCTCTTTTATTGTTTGGAAGGCAGGATCTTGGTTGGAAGTTTTCGGCATATTATGGTAGTGGTTGGCAAGGGCGTCTGCTTTCTCTCTATCATTAGTTATGGTCTGGCCGTTAATTTTGAGACAGTTTATCTTTTCAGTAGGTTTACCCCTAAATTTATTAAAAGTAGACCACATTTTCTTACTAGTGGTCTTATGGTTAAGTTTGTTGACTATTTCTTGCCATCCTTGTTTTTGTGCTATTTGTAGGGTGGTTCTAGCGTATGCCTTAGTTTTATTGTAGTTATTCTTAAGCTCGGAAGTTCTATTTTTCAAGTATTTCTTCCTCGCTTGCTCGCGTTGATTTATGGCTTTCCTACAATCTTGATTCCACCAGGGTGGGAGTAGTTTTTTATGTTTAACTGAGGTCGTTGGAATTGTACTGTCACAGATCTCTTTTAGGGTGGACGTAAACTGGTCGGCAATTTCATCTATGTTTTGGTTGTCACTAATTTCTAATTTTTGTGAGCAGAGATTTTTAAAGAGATCCCAATCGGCCTTGTTTAGGTTCCATTTTTGGGAAACGGCTGCTCCCGTGGTGTTGTATTTGGCATTATATTTGGACAAAATGGGGAGATGGTCACTACCACAGGAATTGTCAAGGGTATACCATTCTGAGCGGGCTGAGAGGTTTGGGGTGGCTATGGTGATGTCAGGTGAAGATTCAGTTTCTGCCATGGTTGGCGCCCCATCATTGAGGATGGTAGCCCCGTGTTCAAGTAATAACTCTGATAGTGCCTTCCCCCTTGGGTTCTGCTTTGGGCTCCATAGCGTGTCATGGGCGTTAAAGTCACCTACAAGTATGTAGCTTTGGTGCGGGATATGGTCGAAAAGTTTTCTTAGTCTATCTAGTTCTTTTGTTGCGTTTTTATTGCTGGGCGGGTCGTAACAGTTTATCAAGGCTACTTTACAGTTTTTCAGATGGATGGTGACAGTGCACGTTTCAAAAGTGGGGTCATTGATATTAAGGTCTAGCTTTTCGAATGGGATGTTATCTTTCATATAAATGGCTACGCCACCTCCTCCTTTTTCCTGTCTGTTGGAGATGGCGGCAAGTTTGAAGGTCGGTATCGTAGGGGTTCTTTTATTATCTTTGAACCAGGTTTCTTGTAGGCATATAGCGTGGGGGGATATTGTTTTTTCATCTAGAAAGGCTCTAAGTTGATGTAAATTGACAGCGCTACGGGAGTTCCACTGCAGAACGTCAAGTCGGGAGGCTGGTTGAGGGTGTGGTTTTGCAGTGGAGTCCGCCATTGTATATCCTTATAGGGTCGGGTGGGTGGGGTCGGAATGTCTATGGGCTTGGGGTCGGGTTTGTTGGGTTGGGTGTTGAGGTATCCATGGGAGTTGGGTTGTCTGCTCTTAGTTCTGCTATACGCCTGTTGGCGGCATTTGTATGGCAGTGCGTTTTTTGTCTAGCCGGGGTGTCTGTTATGTTTGTACTCAGGTGTGGGTTTATGTGGGTGTGGGTTCTGACGATATTTCCCACTGCTTTCGCTTTGTCTTTTGGGGCTAGGGTCAGTTTATCCAATTTCATCACCTCAATGAGGATGGTGATGAGTTGTTCTGTTGTTACATACGTTTGGTTATGGCTGGGTGTATGGCTAGGGTTAGGGTTAGGGTTAGGTATGACTGATGGGCTGGCTACGGGTCGTGTCTGCATCTGGATTATAGTGGGAGGTGTTTGGGTGGGGTTATGAGTGGGGGCATCGTCCAATGTGTGTGCTACATGACTCCTGTATACGCCTAATGTTCCATTCCTCCCTGGATATTCTGTTAAGGGTATCTACCTTCCTTTTGTATGTATGAACGACAGCGGGATGCTAGCAAAGTTTACATGAACCTCATTTTTTTGCATGTGACCCACTGCGTTCATACTTTCATGAACCGCAGAAACATAAAATTCATTTCTTAAATATACTCGTAGTTCCATTATATTGAGCAGCCCATATTGTTTTGAGGTTACGGTTCACCAAATATATATAGAGTTATGCCTATTCGAAAATTAATGTAAACATTTTGTTTCCAGCTAATCCCTACTACAATTTTGATCTAATCTGGCTGAAACTTGATATATAGGTAGACCATGATGTGGAGCAGCTCATATCCTTTCGAGGTTATGGTCCACCAAATTTATGTGAATCTGTGCATATTGTTTCGTGGTTGCAGTCCACCAAATTTTAACAGAATTATGCCCCTTTAAAAATTTCTGTGAACATTTCTTTTCCAGTTAACTCCTCCTACAATTAACATTTCATTAAAGATGAAACTTGATATATTGTTAGATTGTGATATGGAACAGCACTTACTGTTTTGAGGATTCAATCCACCAAGTATTAGCAGAATTATGTCCCTTTGAAAATTTCTGTCATTGGTTTGTTTCTGGCCAACTCCTATAGTATACATCAAACTAATCTGTGACTTTAGAAATAATGACATAGTTACACATTGTTTTGAGGTTCCAGTCCACCAAGTATCAGCAGTAATGGCCCTTTTCAAAATTTCTTAAGCTAACTCTTCCTATAGTTTAGAATAGATTAGCTGAAACATTCCCGAAAGTTACACCATGATGTAGAGCAGCACATACCATTGCGCAGGGCTCGAGAAAATGTCGGTTTTCCGGTTCCGGACCGAATTTGGCTGCCATAAACCGATTTTGACTTCAGAAGAAGATTAAAAAATCGGTCCATAATGCTATAACATTTTAAAAAAAATTGGTTCGAAAATTTTTGCTGAATCATTATTTTGTAAAAACAAGCTGACCGTTTGCCACTGATAATCCAAGCATGTATACAAAAATCGCCTACAGCACAAGGTGTTAGACCGGTTCATTATCTAACTAGGTGAAAATCGGACAAGCCCACGTAGGGTTCTTTGATCTTATCGCAGCGAAATTTGACCCGTGTGTCAAAATTATTAAACCGTGAACACTAGCCTCAGGTGTTATCGGCAAGCTGGCAAGGTGAGAAAATTAGGTGAATCAATGCAGGACATACGCTAGTTTGTTTACACAAGTCATTAATTTATGGCTTACTATAGAACCGGTATTTGAATATATTTTTTTTTCACAGGGCGCAATTTTCAATACACACCGGTCATGTCTGAACATTGCATGTTAAGCCTTCGAGAGAAAATGCTTTTTTTCACCCATCCTAAACAATATTTCTATTTATGAAATACGCTCCATTGAAACCAATAGCATAAACCACATGTGTATTATGCCCTTGAAAGAATTAAAATGAAACCGCATGACGTGATTTTCCGATCATGTGGCTTCAATATTGGTTGCCATTTGTAGACAAAGCGATTTGTTTCAGGCTTGTGTAATTGTGAAATATGTATTTATATTCTTTAAAACTCGGTTCGGCCATGTAAGATTTTCAATAACTCTCGTTCGGCCGTCTTTTGGTTCGAGAGTAAAGAAATGTTTTTCGATTTTTAACCCGTTCGAAACAATTTTTTTGTGGAAATACGCTCTATTTAAATCAACAACATAAAACAGGTGTGTGTTTTACGTCCTTGACTGCATTAATGTGTATTGTGTAAACGTAAACCGTATGACGTCATTTTCCGACCACGTGGCCGCATTATCTGTCGCCATTTGTAAACAAAATAAAATGCGTGAAATAAAAGAAATATTTTAGAGGTTTTAAAAAGGGGAAAATATAGTGACCATCGAACTGGTCTTTGACTGCCCCACGTCGGTTGTTTCCCTTGTGTTTTTCTGGTAGTGACCTGGATATTGGGAAAATGAAAGTAGATGAAATCTGGCGTAGAAAATGATGATGTAGATGAAATCTGAACGATGTGAGCAATAATTGCTGTTTATAATCGAGATACTGGTGCTTATATCCGTTGACAAGTGTAAGAGCAATATTGGTATGTCATTCGTTATGCTAATAACACATTTTGAAATTGCAAATCGCCAAGGACGTTTATGGAAATTACCGAAACCGATCAGCAATTTCCGTATTTTTCACGGAAATCTGGCTGGACCGATTTGGATTTTTCAGTTTCTCGAGCCGCCATTGATGTTACAATCCATAAAATATTAGCAGAGTTATTCCCCTGTCACTTTTCATTTCCAGCTAATTCCTCCTATAGTTTACATCCCATCAAGCTGAAAGGTGATTTAAAGTTAAACCATGATATGAAGCATTGTATTTTGTCCACCAATTATTAGCAGAATTATGTCCATCTGTGACAAAGAAAAGTTCATGGACACTCAGAATCTGACAGTACTTTTCATTTTCGGCTAATTCCTACTAACATTTATCAGTATACATGTATGGCTGCCATCTTGGAAATCCAAACAGAACCGATTTAGCAAATCTGAATCCATGTCACCGGGATGCCTCCCACCAGGTATCAGCTTAACCCTTGTCCTGCTGAGCCCGGACATGTCTTATCTTTGAAACAATGAAGATCCAGATCAGATGGCTTCTGAAGAAGCCATCTGATCAGGATCTTCATTGTTTGTCATTCAGTGTATGAATTTGTCTCAATACTTTGCATCAAGTAATCTGATTGGTTGATAATCAGTAGTGGGTGTGGCATATTTAAATATTCAGCAGGACAAGGGTTAAACTGACTTCCAGTTCGGGAGGAGCTGTCGAAAATGTGAAAAATTAACAACAGACGAAGGACAACAAGCCACAGCATAAGATGACCTGGAGCTTTGCTCTACGTGAGCTTATAACAAAGTTATAGACGTTGAAATTCTGAATTTCTGTTTAAGAAATAGATCAGCTCTAGCTGTGATTTGTTGAGTAATAAATCACAGTTTGGAGGTCAGTTGTAAAGTAGACAAATCACGAGCGCGTAGCGCGCGTGATTTGTCTACTTACAACTGACCGACAAACTGTGGTTTATTACCTAACAAATCACTAGCTAGAGCTGATCTATTTCGATTCTAACACGCTGAAACTCGGCAATAATGCTGTTGTTTCCTCCAAATTCTCACAACTTTCCGTCATTGTTAGAAGAAATCCCGCTAAAAGTATCGACTGAAACACATGCATTTACATCTTTTTCTAACGTTGTCGATGCGAGAAAATGACGCTACACTGTCCAACGTCAAGGAAATCGACTAGTGACGTCATAACTTTGCAGTTTTAATGACGTCACTCGTCACGCTCTTCCGAGCTGTGATTTGTTGCAGAATAAAACACAGTTGTTTTCCATTGCCTATATAGGCGCGCTGTGTTAGAATTCTTCAGGTAACGTCACTTATGTAGAAAGCTGACTTGGAACATCATGATGTCTAAAGTCGCGTGTGAGCTGTCCTGTATCAATAAAAAAATCTCGAGCTTTAATAATATAATAAAATAAATATTATATTCCTGAGAGGGTGATAGCATCCATGTGACATAGTGGATCTCAAAAACAGTAATTTTTCTGATGAAAACTTGTGGAATTTCTTTTGTTTATGCTCCAAACTTAGGTTGTGGTTGCGCCAGGTTGTGCTAACAAGTACTCACAATCTATGTCTTAGGGCAAAAAGAAGCAAAATAATGTATACCCCTGTAAGCCACAGTTTTCACTATTTTGTTCAACTTCTAACCCTTTTTGTACCAAACGGAATCTTCCTCCTTATATATAGCAGGAGTCAACTGTAAAATTTATGGGTGACAGGTTGTGTTTTCTTCAAAATTTAATTGGAAAGTGGCTGAACTTTTTGCTAACAGTGTAGGCCCTGATCAGACGCCGCATTCTGCGGCGTCTGATCTGGGCCTGCACTGTTTGCCAACTACCTGTTTTGGGGTTGCCGGTACAAAATGGGTTGTGTAAGAATTGGAACAGATCAGTTTTAGTGTCTGATTGGTGGAGTAAAAAGTCACACATTGTGATAGGCCTGCTATAGGTATGCAAATATATAATAACACCAAAAATGTTAAAATATCTTTTATTAATTACTTCATCTCTCATAACACATATAAAATAATCAACCTTTCATTACAAATATATCAAAAACATTCAGCAATTAGCACAATTAAATGTAAGAATGAACTTCACATTACAAAAGTATTGAAACAATTACATCAGCACTTTAGAATGTAAAAATCGTAGGAAAAATCATTTAAAAACTAGAAATGGTGTTTGTAAAACACAATGCCCCCAACCTGTGCTTGACCTTAGCTGGCAAAATATTCAACAAATATTGTTAAAGACTCAAAAACATACAACAAGAATTCCCCCGAAGGCTATGTCGCGCCTGTAGGGGCGCAAAGTCACCAAACCATGAAATCTAGGTCAAGGTCAAACATGGATGCCTGCATAAAAATTTCACTCCTAGTTGCAAGCATGTACCAAGTAACTCTTAAAAACAGACTCTTACATCAGGGTCAAAGTTAGGGTTGTCACACTATTTTACAAAGTCAGTGAACCATAAAATGTAGGTCAAGGTCAGAAATGGATACTTGCATTGAAGTTTCAATTCCTAAATGCAAGCTTGTACCAAATACAATTAATGAAGCTCTAATAGATCTTGAGAAATGGACTCTTACATTAGATAGAAAGTCAGGGTGGTCGCAATAATTCACAAAGTCAGTGAACCATGAAATATGGGTTAAAGTCAAATATGGATGCTTGCGTTGCAGTTGGAATTCCTAGATGCAAGTTTGTACCAATTATAATTTAAAAAGCTTTAATAGTTTTCGAGAAATGGTGAAAGTCAGGGTGGTCGCAATAATTCACGAAGTCAGTGAACCATGAAATATAGGTCAATGTCAGATATGGATGCTTGCGTTGAAGTTGCAATGCCTGGATGCAAGTTTGTACCAAGAATGATTAATGAAGCTCTAATAGTTCTCAAGATATGGACTTGCTGACAAGATTTTATTAAAAAAAAAACAAGGCATTGCATGCGATACAAATCCCCTCGCACAAGACAACTTCGTGTGTGGAAAACACTGAAATGGCAAAAGTCCAACTTGCTTGAGATATTATCATATGCAACATTTGTGTAAAGTTTGTTTAAAAATCCATCCATAAATGTAGATCCAGAGTGATGACAATATTTCTCTAAAAATAGTCATAGGGACCTTGACTTGAGGCCATGGCCGCGAAGTAGATCTTGCTCAAGATATTATCATAAGCATCTTTTGTGTGAAGTTAGATTAAAATCATAAATGTAGGCGGTAGAGCAATGACAAAGTTTTTCTAAAAATAGCCATGGTGACCTTGACCTTGAGGTCATGACCAAGCAACTCAAGATATTACCATAAGAAACATTTATGTGAAGTTCTATTAACATCCATCAATAAATGTAGGCACTAGAGCGATGACAAAGATTTTCTAAAAATAGCCCCAGTGACCTTGACCTTGAAAGTCGAAATAGTTCGAATTATTGTCATAAGGAACATTTGTGTGAAGTTATACTAAAATCGGTGAAGAAATGTAAGCGCTAGAGCCATGTCAAAGTTTTTCTAAAAATAGCCACAGTGACCTTGACCTTGAAAGTCAAACTCACTCGAGGTATTATCATAAGGAACATTTGTGTGAAGTTATATTGAAATCAGTGAAGAAATGTAGTCGCTAGGGCGATGACAGTTTTTTTCAAAAATAGCCACAGTGACCTTGACCTTGAAAGTCGAAATCGCTCGAGATATTGTCTTAAGGAACATTTGTGTGAAATTATATTGAAATTGGTGAAGAAATGTAAGCGCTAGAGTATTGACAAAGTTTTTCTAAAAATAGTCACAGTGACCTTGACCTTGAAAATGGAACTCGCTACAGATATTGTCATAAGGAACATTTGTGTGATTGGTGAAAAAATGTAAGCGCTAGAGCAATGAAAAAGGTTTTCTAAAAATAGCCACAGTGACCTTGACCTTGAAAGTCGAACTCTTTCGAGGTATTGTCATCAGGATCATTTGTGTGAAGTTATATTAAAATCGGTGAAGAAATGTAGGCGCTGGAGCGATAGCAAAGTTTTTCTAAAAATAGCCATTGTGACCTTGACCTTGAAAGTTGAAATGGCTTGAGATATTGTCATAAGGAACATTTGTGTGAAGTTATATTGAAATCGGTGAAGAAATGTAAGCGCTAGAGCATTGACAAAGTTTTTCTAAAAATAGCCACAGTGACCTTGAAAGTGGAACTCGCTAGAGATATTGTCATAAGGAACATTTGTGTGAAGTTATATTGAAATCGGTGAAGAAATGTAGGCGCTAGAGCGATGACAATTTTTTTCTAAAAATAGCTACACTGACCTTGACCTTGAGGTCATGACCCTGAAAGTCGAACACACTTGAGATATTGTCATAAGGAACATTTGTGTGAAGTTATATTGAAATCAGTGAAGAAATGTAGGCGCTAGAGCAATGACAAAGTTTTTCTAAAAATAGCCACAGTGACCTTGACCTTGAGGTCATGACCTTGAAAGTCGACCTCTCTCAAGCTATTGTCATAAGGCACATTTGTTTGAAGTTATATTGAAATCAGTGAAGAAATGTAGGCACTAGAGTGATGACAAAGTTTTTCTTAAAATAGCCACAGTGACCTTGACCTTGAGGTCATGACCTTGAAAGTCGAACACGCTGAGATATTGTCATAAGATACATTTGTGTGAAGTTATATTGAAATTGGTGAAGAAATGTAGGCCATAGAGCGATGACAAAGTTTTTCTAAAAATAGCCACAGTGACCTTGACCTTGAGGTCATGACTTTGAAGTCGAACTCGCTCGAGATTTTTTAATAAGGAACATTTGTGTGAAGTTATATTGAAATTGGTGAAGAAATGTAGGCACTAGAGCGATGACAAAGTTTTTCTAAAAATAGCCACAGTGACCTTGACCTTGAGGTCATGACCTTGAAAGTCGAACTCGCTGAGATATTGTCATAAGAAACATTTGTGTGAAGTTATATTGAAATTTGTGAAGAAATGTAGGCGCAAGAGCGATGACAAAGTTTTTCTAAAAATAGCCACAGTGACCTTGACCTTGAGGTCATGACCTTGAAAGTCGAACTTGCTCGAGTTTTTTTTATAAGGAACATTTGTGTGAAGTTATATTGAAATTGGTGAAGAAATGTAGGCGCTAGAACGATGACAAAGTTTTTCACAAATTACCAAAATGACAAAGGGCCATAACTCACAAAGTATTTTTCGGAATTTTGTCATAAGTTAATCAGTTCATCTACTCATCACCACCAATCTATTCACTAACTTTCAAGGCTCTAGCTCCAATAATTTTTGAGATATCTTGCTGACAAGATTTTATTAAAAAAATTTCAAAGGGCAATAACTCTTAAAAGGGGCATACTCCGGACGAGAAAAAAAATACGTGTCAGCTAATTTTCCATGAGGAATCCATATATGAAATTTCAAAACCCTAGCATACACGGTTCTAAAGATATGCTATGCATCACTTTTAGCATACATTACAATGGGCACAAATTACCAAAATGACAAAGGGCCATAACTCACAAAGTATTTTTCGGAATTTCGTCAAAAGTTAATCAGTTCATCTACTCATCACCACCAATATATTCACCAACTTTCAAGGCTCTAGCTCCAATAGTTTTTGAGAAATCTTGCTGACAAAATTTTATTAAAAAAATTTCAAAGGGCAATAACTCTTAAAAGGGGCATAATCCGGACAACAAAAAAAATATGCGTCAGCTAATTTTCCATGAGGAATCCATATATGAAATTTCAAAACCCTAGAATACACGGTTCTAAAGTTATGCTATGCATCACTTTTAGCATAAATTACAATGGGCACAAATTACTTAAATGACAAAGGGCCATAACTCACAAAGTATTTTTCGGATATTTGTCAAAAGTTAATCAGTTCATCTACTCATCACCACCAATCTATTCACCAACTTCCAAGGCTCTAGCTCCAATAGTTTTTGAGATATCTTGCTGACAAGATTTTATTAAAAAAATTTCAAAGGGCAATAACTCTTAAAAGGGGCATAATCCGAACGAGAAAAAAAATACGCATCAGCTGATTTTCCATCAGGAATCCATATATGAAATTTCAAAACCCTAGCATACACGGTTCTAAAGATAAGCTTTGCATCACTTTTAGCATACGTTACTGTTAAAGCTCATATGAGTGACACTACTTGACATTTTAACTTGATTATCTACCTTGTTAACTTAATTATCTACATAGCTAACTTGATTATCTACCTTGGCATATTGTGACGTCATTAACGTCATAGAAACGACGGAACGTCATGAAGAGTAGTTTACATTGGATGTATTGAAGAATAAAAGCAGTTGCTTACTCTGGAATGTAGTGGTGTTTAACAAGTGGTAGCAGAGCGAGGTTCAGGGTCCCTTGGTGTGGGACAGAGGATAGAGTGCACATAGCGTCAACGGCTGGTGAAAAATTGGCTAACTTACCTGGTGGATAGGTGGAATATTGGTGGATAGAAGAACTTTTGGATTTGAAGAAGTATTGGTGGAATATAGCGTCAAGAAGGTGGTGAGGAATGGACTTACAGGTGAAATATTAGTGGGTAGTTTATTTTTTTTTTTTTTTTTTTTTACAAAGGGGAAATTATTGGTGAAAAGGATAAAAATAAAGTGTCTCATATCTTCATAGTGAACAGTGGGCAGATATAACTAAAAATAAATAATGACAACCAGAATCAACCCCCCAACTTTAGCCAAAGGCAAATGTTATGAACGTTTCAAGCAGGAAGTCCTGGCATGGAAGGAAATTACAGATCTGGCAAAGAATAAACAGGGAATAGCAGTTGCGCTATCATTACCAGAGGATGATGAAAATCAAATTAAAGACAAAGTATTTGATCAAATATCTCTTGACGACTTAAAAAGTGATTTTGGATTGAACATTCTGATCGGTTTTTTAGACAAACATTTGGCCAAAGATGATCTGGCAGACAGTTTGGATAAATTTGATGACTTTGATGATTTTCAGAGAAAGGATGGACAAAATATTCTTGAATACATAGCAATGTTTGATTCCAAATATAGAAAGATTGAAAAAAAAGATATGAAACTTCCGTCAGAAATTCTTGCATTCAAGCTACTCAAGAGAGCCAATATTACAAAAGAGGAACGCTTATTAGTCTTGACAGGAATGGATTATGAAAAAAAATCCACCTTGTATGAAGAAGCAAAGAAATCCCTTAAGAAATTCAAAGGGGATGACAATGTCCAAAGTGGGAAATTGAGCATAAAGCTGGAACCTTCTTACCTAGCAGAGAATGAAGAGGCTCTATTAGCTGCTGGGTATGTGAAAGCTAAATCTAGTAACAGTGTTAATTACAGAAGAGGAGCCAGATGGGATCGTGGCGGTTTTGGTCGGGGTAACACAATTTCTGCTAGAAATGCCAATGCAAGGTTTACAAAGAATAGGAAAATGAACCCATTAGGCACAGATGGTCGGACTCTAACTTGTAAGTGTTGTGGGTCCTTTAGGCATTTAATAGCTAACTGTCCAGATACATGGGAGAACATGAGGGTTAATGTGACTGAAGATGAGCACGCAGTATTGTTTACTGGCTTCAACAAAGATGAAATCGCCCAGTTAGGTGTTGATGCTCGTAATTGTGCCGTTCTTGATAGCGCTTGTAGTAGCACTGTCTGTGGTAAAACCTGGCTTGAAAGTTATTTGAATTCTTTAGATCAAGCAGACAGACAAAAGGTATCCAAAGCTGATGGGGTGAAAATATTTAAATTTGGAGGAGGGACCCGGTTAAAATCAGAGGGAGAATACAAAATCCCAGCAGTTGTTGCTGGAAAACAGGTGACAATTATAACAGATGTTGTAAATTCAGACATTCCGTTATTGCTTTCCAGGTCAACAATGAAAAATGCCAGTGTCAAAATGGATCTGGAACATGATAGGGCTGAAATATTTGGAGAGGATGTTGCCCTTAATTTAACATCTTCAGGGCATTACTGCATACCAATTGATAAAACAGAGAAAATTCCAGTTGAGACAGTATGTGCAGTGAAGCTTGATGACATTGATGAAAAGGAGAGATACAAGATCTTGCTAAAATTACACAGACAATTTGCACATCCTTCACAAAGGAGACTCATGGCTTTACTAAAAGACGCTGGTGTCTGGAAAGAAGATTACCTGGGGGTTCTGGTAAAAATTGAAGAGAACTGTCAGCTGTGCAAGAGTTACACTAAAACTCCTCCCCGTCCAGTTGTAGGATTACCAATGGCACATGAATTCAATGAAAAGGTTGCAATGGATTTGAAACAATGGAAAAGTCGCTGGATTCTGCATATGATTGATATGTGGTCCAGATATACAGTATCAATCTTTATTAACAGGAAACGGCCATCAGATGTTATTGACTCAATGATGAAGCACTGGATAGGAAAGTTTGGGATAATGAAATCTGTTCTGACCGACAACGGAGGTGAATTTAATTCTGAAGAAATGCGTGAGATTGAATCAATTTTGAATATAAGGGTTTGTACCACAGCTGGAGAAAGTCCTTTTCAGAATGGTCTTTGCGAAAGAGTCCACGCTGTCACAGATATGATGCTGACGAAGTTAGAAGATGAACAGACACATGTGGATAGTGAGACACTCCTATGCTGGGCAAATATGGCCCGTAACTGTCTTCAAATGTGGAATGGCTTTAGTAGCCACCAATTAGTTTTTGGTACAAATCCTAATCTGCCAGGAATAATGACAGATAATTTGCCAGCTCTAGATGGTACAACAAGCAGTGAGAAATTTGCAAGCCACCTCAATACACTCCATGCTTCAAGGAAGGCATACATAGATACAGAAGCAAATGAAAGGATCAAAAGAGCACTCAGGAGCAAAGTCAGGGCAGCAGAACAGACATACATGAATGGAGATGCTGTGTTTTACAAACGAGAAGGACGAGAGAAATGGTTAGGGCCAGGAAAAGTTGTTTTCCAGGATGGAAAGGTGGTGTTTGTAAGGCATGGCAGTGTTTTTGTAAGGGTTTCACCTAACAGACTGTGCAAAGTGAATCCTATAGAATTTAATAAAGATGATGATATTAACAACATGGACATTGCAAAACAGCAAAACAATATTTCTTCTGAAGCAGAAAAATGCAAGAAACCAACAAAAACTGAGGATGATTCACAGACTATTGTTGAGGACATACCGGCATCAGAGGAAACAAGACAAACTGAAGATACACCCAGAAGCGAGCCACCCAAATTAAAAGTAAATGACAAAATTCAATATAGGATGAGCAACCAGGATACATGGGTTACAGCCAAAATCACTGGAAGAGCTGGTAAAGCTACAGGAAAATACAAGAACTGGTTCAATGTTCAAGATGAAGAAAGCAATATGAAGAAAAGTATTGACTTAAGCCAGTATCAGTGGCAGAAAGTGACAAATGAAAATATCAATACTTTCAATGTGCATATAGTTGCATCTAAGCTAAAGGCCAATGACATTCAAATGGCCAAAGAAACAGAACTGAAGAAGTTATGCCAGTTTAATACCTATAAAGAGGTTCAAAATACTGGTCAACCAACATTAACCACCAGGTGGGTGATCACAAACAAGGATGGGAAATCAAAGGCAAGACTGGTAGTAAGAGGCTTTGAAGAGGACTTTGATTTTCCAAGAGACAGTCCTACAGTGGGAAAGGGAGCTATGCGCTTGGTTTTATCAATAGCCTCAATCATGAAATGGGTAGTGAAAACAACTGATATCAAATCAGCATTTTTACAAGGTAAAGAGCTTGATCGCGAAGTGTATGTCAAACCACCTACAGAAAGCAGCACACCAAGTGATATGATATGGAAACTTAATCATGGATTGTATGGATTAAAGGATGGGGCAAGACAATTTTATATTAGTGTCAAAGAGGAATTAATAAGACTAGGGTTTAAACAGTGTACACTGGATCCTGCAATATTTTATGTTCGTAAGGACAGTAACTTGAAAGGAATACTCTGTTGTCATGTTGACGACTTTCTACACTTGGGTGACATGTATTTTGAGGCACTAGTTGAGAAACTAAGACAACGCTTTTATGCTGGGAAGGTAGAAGAAAGATGCTTCACATACATTGGTTTTAAAGTAATACAGAAAGAGAATAACATCATCTTAGACCAATCAGACTACATGAGCAACCTACAGTGTCCTGTTATCGATCCCCAACGTGCCACGAACAAAGCTGACAAACTCACCTCTGAGGAGCAATCGATATACAGACAGATAGTAGGAAAGATAAACTGGGCTGTTCAAGGCTCACGGCCTGACCTAGCCTTTGAAATGATAGCAGCAAGCACTAAGCTTCAGCAAGCTTGGATGGGGGATCTTACCAGAGCTATCAAACTATTAAGCAGATTGAAAGATGTACAATCATACATAATATTCCCATGTCTCAGCCAGAAGTTCAGTGACTTAAAAATCATTGTATTCACCGATGCTTCACTAGGAAACATAAATGATGGAACAGGAAGTATAGGTGCCTATGTGGTATGGTTAGCGGACAGAACTGGGCTATGTTGTCCATTAACATGGCATGCTAACAAAATCAAACGGGTGGTAAGGTCGACAATAGCTGCTGAAGCCCTGAGTCTACAAGAAGGACTAGAAGCGGGTTTCTATTACAGGACAATGGTGGAGGAAATTCTTGGTGTGCGATACAAGTCTATACCTATCATCGCATATACTGACAACAAAAGTGTAATTGAAGCTGTCTTCTCGACAAAGCTGGTGGATGACAAAAGGTTAAGGATAGACATTGCTGCAATTCGAGAATTCATAACAACCAATGACATAAGTCAAATTAAGTGGTGCCCTGGTGACATTCAATTAGCCGATTGTATGACAAAGCAAGGGGCATCAGGATATCAGCTGCTAAACATATTACAGTGTGGAAAAATGCCTGATGAACTTTAAATGGCTGACCCACACTCAAGATGCATAGCTAAGTTCTTATTCTTTAATCTTACATACTTTTTCATGTAACTACTTCCCATCATTTTGGTTTGTTGCAATAAGCATTTGCTTCAACAAAACAAAAGAAAGTAATACTAATGTTAAAGCTCATATGAGTGACACTACTTGACATTTTAACTTGATTATCTACCTTGTTAACTTAATTATCTACATAGCTAACTTGATTATCTACCTTGGCATATTGTGACGTCATTAACGTCATAGAAACGACGGAACGTCATGAAGAGTAGTTTACATTGGATGTATTGAAGAATAAAAGCAGTTGCTTACTCTGGAATGTAGTGGTGTTTAACAGTTACAATGGGCACAAATTACCAAAATGACAAAGGGCCATAACTCACAAAGTATTTTTCGGAATTTCGTCAAAAGTTAATCAGTTCATCTACTCATCACCACCAATATATTCACCAACTTTCAAGGGTCTAGCTCCAACAATTTTTGAGATATCTTGCTGACAAAATTTTATTAAAAAAATTTCAAAGGGCAATAACTCTTAAAAGGGGCATAATCCGGACAAGAAAAAAAATATGCGTCAGCTAATTTTCCATGAGGAATCCATATATGAAATTTCAAAACCCCAGCATACACGGTTCTAAAGTTATGCTATGCATCACTTTTAGCATACATTACAATGGGCACAAATTACCAAAATGACAAAGGGCCATAACTCACAAAGTATTCTTCAGAATTTTGTCAAAAGTTAATCAGTTCATCTACTCATCACCACCAATATATTCACCAACTTTCAAGGCTCTAGCTCCAATAGTTTTTGAGATATCTTGCTGACAAGATTTTATTAAAAAAATTTCAAAGGGCAATAACTCTTGAAGGGGGCATAATCCGGACTAGAAAAAAAATACGCGTCAGCTAATTTTCCATGAGGAATCCATATATGAAATTTCAAAACCCTAGCATACACAGTTCTTTAGTTATGCTATGCATCAAAAGCGTAACGGACGGACGAACGGACGAACGGACGAACGAGGCAGAAGCAATATGCCCCTCCAACTTTTTCAAAGTTGGGGGCATAATTATTACAAACATATGAAAAACATTTAAAACCCTCTCATAACGGTGCTAAAAAGAATCAACTTCTCTCATAACAAAAGTGTTAAAACAATCAGATCAACTTATCAGAATGTAATAAACGTCAATATGACAAATCATTTAAAACTGATTATTAAAACATTTAAACTCAGTAAACACAGGTTTGATTCAAACTGAAAGTGCAAAATGAAAGAAATGCAAAAACATTTTCCAGAATATCTCCATATACCATAATTTTTCTAAAAAACCTTAGAAAGCAAAAGCTGCAGACTCTGGTCCAACAGCTCCATTCCTAAAAGAGCAACTGATCCATTCCAAAAGGAGTACAGCTGGTGTCTGGGAATGTGCAGCGGCCATAAAAAGTCTCCCTGCCCTACATCATAGTGTAGTTTATATCTTCTTGTCCTTTGGGATCATGGATTCCATTGCTGAATTTTGAAAATATCTGATGGTCACCGATGAGTCCTAATTGGCCGAAACTAGCTAGTATGGCCCAGAAAACATGTACATTCCAGTTTTTGTTTTCCAGTTCTGTGGTGTATTCCTTGCATCCAAAGGAAAACTCTTTCTAGAACATATTCTGATGTGCAACAGCACTGTTTGCTGTTTTACAACATATTTATTAATCAAGCTATTTTGTATTGGCCCAGTTACAGGTCTGAGGTCTGCTGTATTGGCCCGAGGCCGAAGGCTAAGGGCCAAATTAGCTGACTGAGGACCTGTGACTGGGTCGATACGAAATTACTTGATTAATGACAATTTTATTGACACAATTGAAAAAAACATAATATTTTATTGTTTGACCTTACTTGACCTCATGTTAATATTGGTTGACCTGGTGTTAATACGGATAACCCCTGATCAATACAGGACAGTCAATTAATAATGACTGGTAAAAGAAATGTGTTTTAATATTTTCTCCTTAGAACAGATGCAATTGTAAGGTGCCACAATGTTTTATGGTATATAAAAGAACTGGTATTGCACTGTTGTTTATGAATACATGTATGGCAAGACACCTGGTGCGATAACAATATCTAACATAACAGCTCCAAGTATCAACCTTAACCTGCTGAATAAATTAACTTGCCACACCCATTTCTGACTAGCAAACCTCAAATTTTAGAAAAAATTGCCTTACAGCTGAATTTCGAAGTTTATGGTAAAATAATTTTTGTGCTCAGATACCAATGTAAGAAATTCTGAAAAAGTTTACAAACCTATCCAATATGTTCACATGTTCATATTTTATGAGAGAGAGAGAGATAGAGCAGAGAAAAACATATATTTTAGAAAATATGATTCAAGAAAACTTGAAATGGTACGTATTGTAAATTACTAGATTATCAGCACATTAATTACCAGCATATTAATACAATGGATTAAACACCTATGCATTTTAAGATATTTAAGAATCACTAAGTAAAAGTATGAAAAATCCCTGTTGAAATACATTATGAAAACATGCCTATATAATTTTGACACCCTTGTACCACACTTTTATATACTAAAACTGGGGTTTACAGGGTTAAACCTTATTTTTCTAATTTCTGCTCCAAAATATAGATTGTTGGTACTGGTTAGAACAACCTCAATGAGGTGGTTCTAACGAGTACAAACAATCTATATTTTGAGCAGAAATAATAAAAATATTGCAATTTTTCATCTTGAATTTTTTTTTGCGGTTAAGTTTACAATGTATTTGTATAGGCATGTTTTCGTAATGAATACAAATTTAAAGTACATACGAAAAATATAAAAATATAACTGATCTCCCACACGTGGTACCAGGGAGCATGGATACACCACGAAGAATGGTAATTCGTGTATAAATATCTATGGGCATGGCTGTTTGAAGCCATTGTCAAATGGACCGAAAGCCGTGCTCAAACAGCAAAAACCATGTTCAAATCATGAAATTCGCGTGCTGTTTGAACATGGATTTTGAGCTTTCGATATCACAAGACGGGCCTTGCTTTGTTTACGTTGCGTTAAGTGACGTAACGTTATCGCCCTGAACGTAGCGTTTTAGGGTCTATGATGACGTCAGAAGGTTACTGCTTGACAATGTCATTGTAATTAACATTCGGAACTGGCCGCCATTTGGGTTTGCCTGTCGCATTTGAAGAGTTTATATGGAATTTATATGGAGTTTTTGGGCGTTTTCGTCACAATTTGCTGTCGGAATCATAAGTTATGCAAGAACAACGATCATCCATGGTTATTTCATTGCATTAACATTTGCCGGATCCCTCGGAAGATATTTGAACATTCGGACTAGCCGCCTCATGTTCAAACAGCTTCCTCGGGACCCGGCGAATGTTATGCATG
Source organism: Lucinisca nassula (assembly GCA_963580285.1). Lineage (NCBI taxonomy): Eukaryota > Metazoa > Mollusca > Bivalvia > Lucinida > Lucinidae > Lucinisca > Lucinisca nassula. The sequence continues at coordinate 81,451,713 of OY757011.1, forward strand.
AAATACCATGGTTGATCCCTATATTCTTGTATAAAATGATCATCTTCCTATCAAGATAGGGCAATTCTTACAGGAAAGAATTTGTTCCCAGAGAGAACAAATTCTTTCCTATAAGGATTGCCCCCCATTTGAAGCAAGGGTTCAGAAACCTGAAAAGCCATTCATGCATCATCATGTTAAATTCCTTTGATTTGGAGTTTAATGACCCATTCACGACTATTTAGGTTATATCAGGCCAATCAGTTTGTCTAACCAGACTTTTCCTTGGCATGCTTATACCTAAGCGGCTAAATCATGAGTTTGCACATTCTTATGACAAAAACTGACATCTGCCCTTCTTGAATCAGCAGCACTTAGAGAATGACAGCCGAGAAGAGATTTCTTGATCAATCTGCAGAAAAGAATGTTGACAATCACAGCAGGTATCAGACCCTCAGATCAACAGTCAGACTTGCATCTGACTGAGCTACGAAGGCCAGTATAACTGATTAAAGCACCTGTGAAATGACAAGCCTTTTAAACCTTGATTAATATAGAAGAAAGTTGTTTTGGGTGAAGATTCATTATCTCCCTTATTTTTGCTTAAAACTTATAATGATAACACACCCATGCGGAATAATGCATACCTTAATATCCCCAAAACAGTTATTTCTGATGAAATATTGTGGAATTACTCTTAATCATTCTCAAACATAGGGTTGTGGGTGCTTGTTAGAACCGATGTAAAAATGCCTCATTAAAGCAGTTTTAACGAGCACCCATAATCTATCTTTCAGGAATTAATAAAAATAATGTCATCCAGGAGATGATTATCAGACAAGCTGAGGCTTACTGTAAGATCCTGGCAAATATTGTATTACTGCACATTATGCTGTAATTGAAGCAACCAAAATAAAGTTTAACCCTCTCAAAATGTCGTCTGCTGAATTTTTTGCAAATGTTTTAAAAAATATTTTTTGCTTACAGGCAAACAGTGTGGACCCAAATCAGACTGCTCCTTGAGGAGCAGTCTGATTTGGGTCCACACTGTTTGCAAAAATGACTTTTCAAAGTAAACAGCAGACGACAAAGCAGACAACAATTGTCGGGATTGGCATTTTATGGGTTAAACCGGAGCAGTCTGATTTGGGTACACACTGTTCACAAAAATGACTTTCAAAGTAAACAGCAGCCGACAAAGCAGACGACAATTGTCGTGATTGGCATTCTATTGGTTTTACCAGAATAATTTTGTAACTTTTCATCAGACAAATGCATTCTTTTCTCCATTTTTTTACGACCATGAAAACTAGAGAGGGATCATACCCGGTGGTCATTACAAATGAAATATATGAAATGAGCCTCTGGCGAGTATCATAAATTTTACATGAAATGACCACAAGTGTAAGATTCTGTCAATCATATAAAAGTTTTAAGTTGGATTATTGCTGAAGAAGTTGACACTATCCACTAAATATAAAACAATAATGTTATGTGAAAAAAACACCTTGTCACATCTTAACTACAAGTAATCTCTCTTCAAAAAAGGGTAATATAATTCATGTGTATCTATGCTCCTTAGAACAATTTTAAAACTATTGTAATGAAATATAATGCTTCTTGAATACATTATGCATGCCTAAAACATTATGTCAAATAGTCAAATCGTTATGGAACAAATTAATGTGTTATCACAGTTAGAGTCCCACTAAGGGGAATGGATACACTCCCAGGGGAGGCAACTCATTCAAAACATTTTTAAAAAACTGCTAATCTCCCTTATCACTAAGGGTCTACTTTTAAAGGAAAGAATTTGCTCGCTCCTGAGGAGCAAATTCTTTCCTTTAAAAACAGACCCTAAGGAGTAAATTCTTTCCTTTAAAAGCAGACCCTAACAAGCAAATTCTTTCCTTTAAAAACAGACCCTAACGAGAATATTGTTTTCTTTAAAAACATACCCTAACCAGCAAATTCTTTCCTTTAAAAGCAGACCCTAACAAGTATATTCATTTCTTTAAAGGCAGGCTCTAATAAGAAGCAAATTCTTTCCTTTAAAAGCAGACCCTAAAGAGCAAATTCTTTCCTTTAAAAGCAGACCCTAACGAGTAAATTCTTTTCTTTTAAAGCAGACTCTATGGAGCAAATTCTTTCCTTTAAAAGCAGACCCTAAAGAGCAAATTCTTTCCTTTATAAGCATACCCTAAGGAGAAAATTCTTTCCTTTAAAAGCAGACCCCATATTCACAGAGGGGGTAGATTTCATCAGTCTAACAGCTTTGTGTAATTAACACTGTCTGTAAATTCCATTATATATAGAGAAAAGTGGGTTTACAGGGATATACATTACTTCCTTATTTTTTGCTCAAAAACATAGATTATGGGTGCTTGTCAGAACTGCCTCAATGAGGCAGTTCTAACAAGCATCCACAATCTATGATTGAACCATTGTTAAGAAAAACATTAAAAAAAACCCTGAAAAATGCTAGTTATAGAAATAAGACGCCATTTTAGCACATGTGTTATTTGACTAACAGGAAAGCTTACATGACATCACAAAAGTTATCTCTCATGTAAAAACAGCTGAAATTACTGGTATGTTAGATGTATCCATTCCCCTTAAAATGTATAGTACATTACACACTTAACAACAATTTGTCCTTCAAACAAGTAAGTTTCTGTAGATCTCATTCTGAATCTGGAAATCTGGAAATATACACATGCACATGTATATTCTGTCATATATATAGCACTAAACTTTTCCCATCAAACATCTTTGGTTGGTTCCCTGTTTTTTACTACTGCCACCTGATGACTAGTTGCTGAAGCAGGTCAACAGACAAATTGGAAATTGTCAGTGTCTGAAAAATTAGAAAGAAAAATATGATTTTTTAAATACAATGATGATGTAAGATATTTGAGACAATTTTATTTTAAAACCAAAATCAGACAACACATCACGTAATTTTGACCCCCTTAAACCCCACTTTTATAACTATCACAAGTGCCATTGGTAAAGTGTTCAATACAATTCTAAACAATAGATTAGATAGTTTCCTTGCAGATAAGAATTTATCAATGAATGCCAGATTGGTTTTACAACCAGAAATTCAACTTCGGTGAAGTTGATGTCGCACCTGCTCCCCACCTGCCCAACACAAAAAGTAAAAGTTTATTTAAGGTAGAAGAGATGAATCCATAGCCTATATATGTGAGGTAAAAAATGACTAAGTTCACAATCTGGAAAAAGTGACAAAAATTGATTCGAAGATTAAGTCCAAACCACATGCGCATCCTCATACCATGCCGAAAGCACATACAAATTTTCCAAATGATTGGTATAAAAGTGTAGGAGGAGTTGCGATGACAAGAGGTACCAACCCAATACCAATTGAAGGTTAAAAATGACTAAGTTCACAATCTGGAAAAAGTGACAAAAATTGATTCGAAGATTAAGTCCAAACCATATGCGCATCCTCATACCAAGGGGAAAGCACATGCAAAGTTTCCAAATGATCAGTATAAAAGTGTAAGAGGAGTTGCGATGACAAGAGGTACGTATCGCATACCTAAAAATGACTAAGTTCACAATCTGGAAAAAGTGACAAAAATTGATTCGAAGATTAAGTCCAAACCATATGCGCATCCTCATACCAAGGGGAAAGCACATGCAAAGTTTCCAAATGATCAGTATAAAAGTGTAAGAGGAGTTGCGATGACAAGAGGTACGTATCGCATACCTAAAAATGACTAAGTTCACAATATGGAAAAAGTGACAAAAATTGATTCGAAGATTAAGTCCAAACCACATGCGCATCCTCATACCATGCCGAAAGCACATACAAATTTTCCAAATGATTGGTATAAAAGTGTAGGAGGAGTTGCGATGACAAGAGGTACCAACCCAATACCAATTGAAGGTTAAAAATGACTAAGTTCACAATCTGGAAAAAGTGACAAAAATTGATTCGAAGATTAAGTCCAAACCATATGCGCATCCTCATACCAAGGGGAAAGCACATGCAAAGTTTCCAAATGATCAGTATAAAAGTGTAAGAGGAGTTGCGATGACAAGAGGTACGTATCGCATACCTAAAAATGACTAAGTTCACAATCTGGAAAAAGTGACAAAAATTGATTCGAAGATTAAGTCCAAACCATATGCGCATCCTCATACCAAGGGGAAAGCACATGCAAAGTTTCCAAATGATCAGTATAAAAGTGTAAGAGGAGTTGCGATGACAAGAGGTACGTATCGCATACTTAAAAATGTGCGATGACAAGAGGTACGTATCGCATACCTAAAAATGACTAAGTTCACAATATGGAAAAAGTGACAAAAATTGATTCGAAGATTAAGTCCAAACCACATGCGCATCCTCATACCATGGCGAAAGCACATGCAAAGTTTTCAAATGATCGGTCTAAAAGTGTAGGAGGAGTTGCGATGACAAGACATCCAGTGTAAAATGTTGACGGAATGACGGAAAGAACGGACGGACGGACGGACAGACCACCGGACGGACGGACGGACGGACGGACAGAAACTTGCACGCCTATGTCTTCCTGCTAAAGCAGGTGCGACAAAAACAAGAGGACCAAGCTAGCTTGGTCCTGTATCGCTCACCTGAGCTAACAGATTCAAAGTTTAAGGAAGTGCCAACCTTTACTGAAGGCTTTATGGGAGGAAATGGTGATGACAGGGTAAGCATTTTCTGAAAATCAAGTAGAATTTAACTCTATGATAAACAGGCTGACCTCACCGGTTTTCAAACTCATTCAAGCTTTTATTCCTGACTTGCTAAGAAGATCCAATCTAAACTGAAGTGGCTATGGTGATGACAAGTTCAAAAACAAGAGTTTTCAAACTCCTCCAAGCTTTCTGCCTGACTTCCTTGTTTGTAAGTTTCATGAAGATCCGTTCAAAACTAATGGGGCAGCAGTGATAACAATGTCGAAATAGGCATTTTCAGCAATTAAAGGCACGTCACTCTATGATAAATGTGCCAACTTGGCCGGTATTCGAACTCACCTGAGGTTTTATTCCCAGCCACCTTACATGTAAGTTTCAGAAAGATCCGATCAGACTTGGCCAGTATTCAAACTCATCCAAGATTTTATTCCCAGCCACCTCACATATAAGTTTCAGAAAGATCCGATCAAAACTGAAGGGGCTACGGTGATGACAAGGTCAAAATTTGGCATTTTTAGCAATCAAAGGGATGTTACTCTAAAATAAATGAGCCGACTTGGCCAGTTTTCGAACTCATCCGAGGTTTCATCCCCAGCCACCTTACATATAAGTTTCAGAAAAATCTGATCAAAACTGAAGGGGCTACGGTAATGACAAGGTCAAAAATCAACATTTTCAGCCATCAAAGGGACAGAACTCTACGATAAATGGGCTGACTTGACCTGTTTTCGAACTCATCCAAGATTTTATCCCCAGCCACCTTACATATAAGTTTCAGAAAGATCCGATCAAAACTGAAGGGGCTATGGTGATGACAAGGTCAAAAATCGGCATTTTCAGCAATCAAAGGGACGTAAATCAATGATAAATGGGCCAACTTGGCCGGTATTCAAACTCATCCTAGGTTTTATCTCCAGTCACCTTACATATAGGTTTCAGAAAGATTCGATCAAAACTGAAGGGGCTAGGGTGATGACAAGGTAAAAAATCGACATTTTCAGCCATCAAAAGGACATTACTATATAGTTAATGGGGCAACTTGGCCGGTTTTCGAACTCATCCGAGGTTTTATCCCCAGCCACCTTACATATAAGTTTCAGAAAGATCCGATCAAAACTGAAGGGGCTACAGTGTTGACAAGGTCAAAAATCAACATTTTCAGCAATCAAAGGGACCAAACTCTATGATAAATAGGCCACCTTTGCCGGTATGGGAACTCATCCGAGGCTTTATCCCCAGCCACCTTGCATATAAGTTTCAGAAAGATCGGATCAAAACTGAAAGGGCTACGGTGATGACAAGGTCAAAAATCGGCATTTTCAGCAATCAAAGGGACGTTACTCTGTGATAAATGGACCAACTTGGCTGGTTTTCGAACTCATCCGATATTTTATCCCCAGCCATTTTACATATAAGTTTCAGAAAGATTCGATCAAAACTGAAAGGGCTACAGTGATGACAAGGTCAAAAATCAGCATTTTCAGCAATCAAAGGGATGTTACTTTATGATAAAAGGGCCGACTTGGTCGGTTTTCGAACTCATCCGAGATTTTATCCACAGCCACCTTACATATAAGTTTCAGAAAGATCCGATCAAAACTGAAGGGGCTACGGTGATGACAAGGTCAAAAATCGGCATTTTCAGCAATCAAAGGGACGTAACTCTATGATAAATCGGCGGACTTGGCCGGTTTTCGAACTCATCCGCGGTTTTATCCCCAGCCACATTACATATAAGTTTCAGAAAGATCCGATCAAAACTGAAGGGGCTACGGCGATGACAAGGTCGAAAATGGGCATTTTCAGCAATCAAAGGGACGTAACTCTATGATAAATGGGCCGACTTGGCCGGTTTTCGAACTCATCCGAGTTTTTAACCCCAGTCACCTTACATATAAGTTTCAGAAAGATCCGATCAAAACTGAAGGCGCCACGGTGATGACAAGCATTTTCCCATAGTAAGTCTAAGGGACCTTGTGGTTGCCATAGGAACCAAAGTTTTAGAGCGATTTCAAAAAAAAGTTTATGTCATCAATGCCCCACCAGAGGCATGCTACAGGTGAGAAATGATTGAGATCAGCCTGCAGGATAGAGAGATATAGCTGCTCAAAAGTGTGGACGGACGACGGACGGACGGACGACGGACGACGGAGGACCCACTATACTATAAGCTCCCCTGGAGCCTTCGGCCCAGGTGAGCTAAAAAGCCAGAACTGCAGATCATATGTTTATACTGAAAACTCTTATTGACAAATATTGTAGCAAACCAGGTGGCAAACTATATGCCTGCTTGGTAGACTTCCGTAAAGCATTTGACAAGGTCATTCATGCTGGTCTTAAAATCAAACTTCTTCAGTTGGGAGTAGGCACAAAATTTTATAATATTTGTAAAAGTATGTATAATAACAGCCAGTCATGTGTTCGGCTTAATAACGGGTTAACAAAACATTTTAAGTCAGGCGTTGGTGTACGACAAGGCGATGTGCTTAGCCCAAACCTATTTTGAATCTTTATTAATAACCTACCAGACTATTTTCTTTCTTGTCCTGACCCGGTTATGTTACAGAATAAGTATCTGCATTGCTTAATGTATGCAGACGATGTAGTTATATTATCTGAATCAGCTGCAGACTTGCAAACTAAATTAAGAAAATTAGAATCTTACTGTGCAGATTGGTGCCTTGATCTTAACATTGACAAAACAAAGATCATTATTTTTAATAAAGCAGGAAGCGTAATAAAATCTACTTTTACATTTCAAAATGAGACCATAGAATGCGTCAAATCATATCGTTATCTTGGTCTATACTTTTCAGCATCTGGTTCCTTTTCGTACGCTAAGTCTGAACTTTATAAGAAAGGATTAAAAGCTTTTTTCAAACTGTGTAAAAATATTTTAAATATTCACCTGTCTATTAGAACAAGCCTACATATATTTGATCATACAGTAAAACCAATTCTTTTATATGGTTGTGAAATATGGGGAACTTTTAATCACGCAAGTGCTAAATTTAGAAATGGGATTTCTTTTGAGAAAATTTTTAAGAATGTGGAACCTGAAAAACTTCATTTAAAGTTTTCTAAGTTTATTCTTGGAGTTCATCGCAAGAGTTATAATTTTACAGTCATGTCTGAGTTAGGAAGATTTCCATACTACATTAATATTGTAAAGGCTTCATTGAAATTTTGGCATAGACTCAAAAATTTTGATCAGAATTCCTTATTAACTGATGCTCTTGAATGCTCAAAGAGCCTTTCTCATACTAGTAATTCTTGGTATAATACTGTTCAACAATATTCCAATATTTTAGAAGTACCTCTAAACACTTTCATACACATGAAACCGGCTTCTTTTAATGCAAAGCTGTCAAAACTACTAAAAGATAAATATTTGCATGAATGGTATTCCACAAAACAGTCACTTGCTACCGGTAAACTTGATACATATTCAAGAATTAAAAGCAATTTTGGTTTTGGTAATACCTAAGTTACCTTCATTTCACCCATAGAAAAGATTTGACTAGACTACGTATTCCATCTCACAGGCTTAATATAGAAATAGGTAGGTATGCTAGAATTGAAAGATCTGATTGCATATGTTCAAATGCCCAATGGGTGTTTTAGGAGATGAAATACATTTTATGCTAGAATGTCCTACTTTTCAGGCATCCAGAGAACCTCTCATTACAGTTGTGGTCAATAACTGTAGAAATTTTAACATGATGAGTAATTCTGATAAATATTTCTGGCTGTTAAATTGTGAAAATGATAAAATAATACAAGAACTAGCTAAATTTGTTCATATTAATTTAGACTAGTATATACTTGTAGAACTTCCTTTTAACAAGAACATGATTGTATATTCTGCCTCATGTGTGCAGAATAATGTATGTTATCAAGTTGTTATATATGTATTCTACTCACATTAAGCTATAGTGAATGAGGTTGTATTAGCAAATACAATCACATTTCCCAGTAATAGCATAGTATGGTTCACATTGAAGAATATGCCATATACGTGTCTTGCATGCTGATAATAACTCCTGTCATTTCACAAGTAGATGTTATTATGTTCCCTGTTCCCTGGATGTGTCAATACTGGCGGAATGTTTTAGTGATGGGTATGCAAGCACCCCCTTAACAAGGGGGGTTGTCTTGGGTACACAGTATGATGTGTGCACCAAATCCGCTGGTCAAAGTGATTCGGGAGGGTACTGGCTGTATGCTCTGGGCCACTTTGTTCAGGGGCTGATGTGGGCACCTTGTTAAAAATGAATGCACCAGTGAAAACATACCTGGGGAATAGGTGGATACAGGTTTATGAAAAGCAACCTTTTCTAAATCATATAGGTCATTTATGTCTTGTTCTATTGTTTTTGGCAGTTTGCACCCAGTGCTATACCCTGTAAGCCAGCTGAACACCTCTAAATCGATGTGAAATCACCAAGGAAAAAGTTGGTTCTCTGGTGAAAGCTGACGCTTTAAAATTGTCATCAGTTGCTCTGTTGTATTGCATAGGTGTGTTGTAATGATTGTAGGTTCTGATTAGACTGTCCCTTTTGCAGCTCATTACGAAAACACGGCTATACATTGTAAATTTTACCACCAAAAAATGAAAATTTTCAGATGAAAAATTGTGATATTTTTCTTATTTCTGCTTAAAGACATAGATTGTGGGTACTCATTTGAACCGTCTCGCTTTCTTATTTCTGCTCAAAACATAGATTGTGGATACTCTTTAGAACCGTCTCTGCGAGATGGTTCTAACCAGTACCCACAATCTATGTCTTTGAGCAGAAATAAGAAAAATAATGTATACCCCCGTAAACCCCAGTTTTACTATACAAGATACAAGATATTTATTACGAATTTTCAGCTCACATAGGAGCATATACAGATGTATCATAATGTAACTATACTAACAAATGAATAATCTAGGAAAGAGTTCCAAATGACAGATCCTCAAAAGAAAGCCAAAACTAGAATACTGTCGATGGCGCGCCATCGCAAATCCCCACGTTTTCTACAGAGGGGCCAAGTACCGAAAACCCCTCACCCTGGGCCCTAATTTGACTCCATGGTCAAAATATTACCTGTATTATATTCTACTAATCATGCCCTTCAATTTCATATGCCACATGACTATGTTCCAAAAAACTTAAATTTTGACCCTTTGAACCCTCTCCCAGGGCCCCAATCTGACCCCAGGGTCAAAATTTTACTTGTAGTTTATTCTACCCATTATCCCCTTCGCATAGATATGCAACATGACTATGTTCTGAAAAACTTAAATTTTGACCCTTTGACCCCTCTCCCAGGGCCCCAATCTGACCCCAGGGTCAAAATTTTACTTGTAGTTTATTCTACCCATTATCCCCTTCGCATAGATATGCAACATGACTATGTTCTGAAAAACTTTAATTTTGACCCCCGACCCCCCCCCCCCCCCCCAAGTCCGACCCCCAGGGGGTGACCTAGGGGTCACAGCCAAAATCCCGTTCAATATGTTTTACTTTTTTCATAACTAAGTACATGTGCAAAGTTTGGCATCAAAATCTTCAAAATTGACTTTGTAATTGAATTTTATTGATATTTGACCTTTTGACCCCTCCCCAGGGCCCCTGGGGGCGGGGACAAAAAAAAATGTGCTCTTGCGCAAGCCATTCATGTAAGCAACTCGCATACCAAATTTGGTTGAATTCAGGCTAACGGTTTAGGAGGAGATAGCCGGACAGACAGACGGACAGACGGACAGATGGACGGATGGACAGACGGACAGACAGACAGACAGACGGACGGAGGCGATAACAATATCCCCACTTTTTTTTAAAAACGTGGGGATAAACAATAGAACAAGACATAAATGACCTATATGATTTAGAAAAGGTTGCTTTTCATAAACCTGTATCAACCTGTTCCCCAGGTATGTTTTCACTGGTGCATTCATTTTTAACAAGGTGCCCACATCAGCCCCTGAACAAAGTGGCCCAGAGCATACAGCCAGTCATTTTATACGAAATTTATGAAACTAGCTTTGGCGAGTTTCATACATTTCTTATTTTATGTAAAATTTACGAGTGTAAGATTCTGTTATAATATAACGATGTTAAATTGGTTTTATCGCCAAAGAATTCTAAAGAATACATAGGGTTGCCATGGAAAATTGTCTCCCTTATAAAAACATGGCAAATAAAATGTGCCAGGGTTCAGTGGTTCAAAACTTAAAATGTCGTTAGTTAACATGTCATTAAAACTTTGATATTTTAATATGGCAAATATGCAAATATTTTTGCTGAAAAAAAAGTGAGTAGCTTTTGCAAATGCAAAAGCTACTCACATTTTTTTTCAGCAAAAACACACTAGTATTAGATACTGTCATTGCTGGAACAGTTAGAAGTTGACAACTAACAAGCTTGTTAAGCTAATGGTGCTTTGAACAACTGGGCCTTTATATTTGAACAACTGGGCCTATATCTGGGCCCAACTGGGCACAGGAGTATTCATTGCCTTTAAATTCACGAGGGTTGAGAAATATTGTAAAAACCTACCGTGCCAGCATATTTATATTGTGTGTAGGCCTTCCCATTCACCTGAACTGAACTGGGGCTTTTTGCCACACCAAGAACATTAACCTGACCTAGGGTCATGGATTCCTTTTTGTAGTTCCCATGAATTATCTGAGACTGTATCATATCCTATAACATAGAGATCATATACTATAACATCATATTCTACAAAACAGTATAACATACATCACATATATAGAGGATCTTACACTCGTGGTCATTTCATATGAAATTTATGAAACGAGCCTTTGGCTCGTTTCATAAATTTCATATGAAATGACCACTCGTGTAATGTAAGATTCTGTTTATCATCTGACCACTTTAAATTGGATTTTATCGCCTTTAAATTTGACAATTTTTTTCATAAAAAATGCATGGTTGACATGGACAACGTCATGACAATGCTTAATCCCGCCAAAGTGTTATTACATGTGTGGTCAAACGATTTTTATTACACAACATTATCCACTGCCTATCAACAACGTCATATGATAAAAAATATTATCCTTTGATACAAAAATCATATCCATTATCCCAGATTTCCAAACTTTTACCCGGGTGTCCAAACATCCTACACTGACACCATTTGCAGGGATAAATCCCACAGGGTATGCCATCCTTCAGACTGGAATGTTAACTGGAGGCATGTGCAGAAAGAAACATCCCCTGTGCTATTTATAGCTTCCTTCCCTAATTACATGTGTAGGCTTTCATCCTTCAAATCTGAAGTGCGTGTAATTTACACTAAGGTCATGTCAAGTTATACAGCTCAACAAATCACACTTTTCCTGGGCAGGCCCTATACATAAGCAGTTAACCAGATCAGTGCACATTATTTTGCCAGAAACTGACAACTGCCCTTCTTGAATCAGTGGCAGGGTGAGAATGACAGAAAATATTCAAATCATCAGGGTGCTTAGGTCTAGCTCGCATAACAACGATATCAAGAGATAATTAATTTTCTTTATTTCTAGTTGAAAACATATCTTGAGGATACTTGTTAGAATGGCCTTGACCTTTTACCCAGGTGTCTGAACATGCTACACTGGCACCATAAAAATTTTGAATTGTAAAATATTAACACATACCCAAACATAGAAACACAAGTTTAGTACGAGAAATGTACAAGAGGGTTATCAAAGCACCTAGTGGCTATAAGCAGTGATAAAATGCTTTACAGCTGAACAACAACACCGCCCCCGCCCATCTGGGCTTGAAGAAATAGATGGGCTGCATGATGCTTCCACGCAGAGCTGAAACCGACCACACACGAGTACTGGTAAACTGCTTAGAGGATCTAAGCCTGCCCAGGCAAAGCGGTGCGAGTCGGACCGTCCATGCTTATAAACCTTATTGATTTCATTGGGTGACAGGGCTTGAGAGGTCGTTTCATCTCAAGTCAGGCAAAAGTCCCACAAAATTGGAAGCGACGTCTCCAAAATGACCAATACAGTGTTGACGGAGACTTTAAACCTCAAATAAAACAAACAAATAAACAACAACAACAACATTTTCATGAAGAAATAAGAAACAATATTCCTTAACCTTTACCACTCTCTAGGCTAATTTATGCAGACGACAAAATGTTGATATTTTTCTTATTTTTCCAAGAAAACAGGACTTGACATCTCATGCAAATTGTCTCCATAGGAGACAATTTGCATGAGATGTCAAATCCTATTTTCTGGGAAAATTAGAAAAATATTTCAAAATGTTTTCTGATGTGAAAAAAATACCCAGCATGCAGAGGGTTAAAATATCCTTGTTCAGCCTTCTTATCTGGTGCTATGTGGGTGTATCAACCCTCTATTTAAAGCCTTAACCCTCTGCATGCCGGGTATTTTTTTCAGCAGACAACATTTTGGAATATTTTTCTTATTTTTCCTAGAAAACAGAATATGAAATTGTCTCCAATTTGCATATGATAAATCCTGTTTTCATCAAAAAAAATAAAAGAATCACTGACATGTCAAATCTTATCTTCATGGAAATAAAAATACCATTAATTTGTCGTCTGCTGAATTTGTGCAGAGAGTGGTAAAGGTTAAACCACCATGCAAATGCTTAGGAGATAACATTATATGGAATGTTGAACCTGATTTTTGCTGAAAAATAAGAAATAGCAGCATATTCATGTGAAAAATTATTTAAAATGTCTAAAATGGCACTTTAAGGGTCTGCTTACCTTACTGGCTCCAAAATGAATAAGGTCGTAGTTTCCATTTTCTGGTGCTCCTAAAAACAGTAAAAGAGAAAATGAAGGAAATGGAAACAAAATGTTCTTTAAATATTACTTATTTCACCAATAGTACATGTAATACCGCCAAATGGACCCTGCCCATCTGGGCTTGAAGAAATAGATTGGGCTGCATGATGCTTCCACGCAGAGCTGAAACCCTCCATACATGGGTACTGGTAAACTGCTTAGGTCTTAGCCTGCCCAGGCAAAGTGTTGCTAGTCAGACCGTCCATGCATATAAAATCCTATCAGATTCATTAGGCAGCAGGGCTTGGGATGTCATTTCATCTCAATGTCAGGTAGGTCTCACAAAATAGGAAGCAACATCTCCAAAATGACCCAAATAGTGTTGATGGGGATGTTAAACCTCAAATCAAACAAACAAATACTGTATTTAAGTATGACTTTGACCTTGGAGGGCATCGTCTCATGATGGTTAACATTTCTGCCAAGTAATGTCAAAATCCATATGGGAATAAGAAAGTATTGACCAAACACAAAAAAAGACATTTTGACTTTGACCTCTAAGTATGACCTTGAACTTGGAGGAACCGGCCTGGGTCTTGTGTGCAACAGATCATCTCCTGATGGTTAACATTTCTGCAAAGTAATTTCACAATCCATGCCAGGAATAAGAAAGTTATTGACCGAACACAAAAAGGGCCCTTTTTTGACCTTTGACCTCTAAGTATGATCTGGATCTTTGAGGTTCCGACCTGGGTCATGAGCGCGACACATCCTCTTATAGTGTTTAACATTTCTGCTAAGTAATTTTAAGTTCCATCTAAAAATAAGAAAATTATTGACAGGACAAGATTTGCCCATACATACATACACGATTTTGTGACAGAAAAACTTCTAAGGGAATTAACTCAAAAAGTATAAACGAAAGAGTTATAGTTCTTGCGCTCTGCACGTTGCCTAATGTTGATTAATATCATATGAAGTTTCGTGAAGATAGCTTGAATGGTTTTCAAGTTATAGAGTGGAAATGTTTTTGTGACAGATGGATGGACAGACAGACAGACAGACGCCCAGGGGAAAAACAATATGTCTCCCCAAAAAGGAGGAGACATAATGATAAACATACAAAAGGAGGCAGTATTACGATAAAAAGTACACGTATCTTGCATATGTTGACATTTCATGTTAAAGGAACTGTTCATCTAATTTCCACAACTTTCCATCACGAAAACACGCCTATATAATTTTGACCCCCTTGAACCCCACTTTTATATACAGTCGAACTTCAATGGCTCGGACACCTTTGGGACCTCGAAAATCTGTTCGAGACAGGGGTAGTTTGGCCATTGAGGGTTACTGTTAGGAGGAATAACGGGATACTTGAGACACCTTTTCGGTGTTCTATAATGAAAATGTATGATGTGTGTACTCACTTGAATTGCCTCATCGAGGCAATTCTAACCAGTACACACAGCATACATTTGCAAGATAAAAGACTAAAATCTCCTTAAATACCCCCACTATGTCTTACACAGAGGATTTCCCTAGGGGCTCAAGAATGGGTTCGACTCAGCCATGGTAAATGAGCCATCGGTGTTCGAGCCATCGAAGTTCTACTGTAGTAAAACTGGGGTTTCCGGGGGTATACTTTATTTTTCTTATTTCTGCTCTAAAATATAAATTGTTGGTACTCGATGAGGTGGTTCTAACGAGTGCCCACAATCTTTATTTTAGAGCAGAAATAAGAAAAATATTACAATTTTTCATCATAAAGTTTTCACTGTTTCGGCGCTAAAGGTGGCAATGTATTTGTATAGGCGTGTTTTCGTAATGCTCACCAAAACTACTCAAATACTTAACCCTTATCCTACTGATCATCCCAACCCCTACTATTGCAAAGATCTGATCAGGATCTATACTGTTTGACATTCAGTTTGTGAATTTGTCCGAATAAATTATGTCAAGTAATCTGATTGGTTCAAAGGCAGAAATGGGTGTCGCAAAAGTAATTATTCTGCAGGATAAGGGTTAATTACACATTTGTTCGTTTGTTTGATTTGAGGTTTAATGTCCCCGTCAACACTGTATAGGTCATTTTGGAGAAATTGCTTTCAATTTTGTGGGACTTTTACCTGACATTGAGATGAAATGACATCTCAAGCCCTGTCGCCCAATGAAACCAATAGGGTTTATAAGCATGGACGGTCTGGCTCGCACTGCTTTGCCTGGGCAGGCTTAGATCCTCTAAGCGGTTTACCCGTACTTGTGTGCGGTCGGTTTCAGCTCTGCGTGGAAGCATCATGCACCCCATGTATTTCTTCAAGCCCTAATTACACATTTACAGTGAAACTTCGACTGCTCGTACACCGATGGCTTGTTTACCACGGCGGAGTCGAACCAGTTCTTTAGCCCCTAGGGAAATGCTCTACATAACAAATAGTGGGGGGACAATTTAGGAGAGTTTCGTCTTTTATATTACAAATGTATGCTGTGTGTACACATTAGAATTGCCTCCATGAGGCGATTCTAATGAGTACACACAGCATACATTTTCATAATAGAATACCGAAAAGTTGTCCAAAAGTATCTTGTTATGCCTCCTGACAGTAACCCTCAGTGGCTCGAACTATACCCAATCTCGAGCAGATTTTCAAGGTCCCTAGGCTGTTCGAGCCATCGAAGTTCGACTGTAGTTTCATATAAATTAATCACCCTTTTTAGAGGAATGAGTACCCTAACAGAAGAGACAACACGTTTAAAGGTCTTTTGCCCCTTTTGTCAATAGGGTCTACTTTTAATGGAAAGAATTTGCTCCCCTGGAGCAAATATTAAAAATCTTTCATTTAAAAGTAGATCCATTATTCAAAAGGACTCAGTATAAAGAACTATAAATAAGCCAATATGACACAGATGCCCCCACATAGGGACCATTATTCTCAGGCAGAAACAAGCTTTTTGCAAACAACGGAGTTGAAAAGGGCCCATAATAATGTGTGGGTTTTATTCTAAATGTAACTTTACCTATACTTCATGATAACATACCTGTTTAATAAAATATGAATCAAACTTAAATAACTTTTCAAAAGATATGGAACGGAAACCATTTTTAGGATGGACATTCAAGCGGGGACAGGCAGGCATATGGACAGTGGTGGCACCATGCCCCATCCCCCCCACTGAAGGCAGGTGCATAAAAATAAACAGGATAAAACTTGTCTCCCATGTGAAAATGTCCAGTATTGCCATTTCCCCGAAGATCCCCCTTTTCTGAACACTCACCTAAGTCCTCCCCATCATCCCAATACAGCTCTCCCTCTGCAGTTCCAATATTATCTAGGGCAACATACAGGCTGAACTTGTTCTTACGTCTGAAAGTGAAAATACAGAGCACTTTTAATCACTTGAATGTTTTCACTAGATCTGGTTAATCAGAGCTGAAAAGATAATCGATTATCAGTCCTGTCATTGCGATCGATAATCAATTAGTAATCGCTGAGGTTTTTGTCATAATTTTACCTATCTGGCTTTCTGCCTGAGCATGACTCTCACCATATGTTGCACTTTACCATATGTAGATTTGAACAGACAGGCCTGTGCAAACAGTGTAGACCCAGATGAGACACCCCAGAATGCAGCGTCTCATCACAGTCTGCACTGTTTGCCACTCATCCAGCTATTTTAGGCATAACTTTGGGTAGTAAATTGTACCTATCAAATAATTGATTAAAAGCAAATCAGAAATGATAATCATTTTTGTGGAATTTATCGATCGATTAATCGATTATACGATTAATCGTGTCAGCCTTAGTTTTCACCATCACTGCACAGGGAAAATACATTCTTGCATTAATACATATGGGCATGGCTGTTTGAAGTCATTGTCAAATGAACTGAAAGCCGTGTTCAAACAACAAAAACCAAGTTGAAATCATGTTTGTGTGCTGTTTGAACATGGATTTTGAGCTTTTGTTACAAAAGACGGGCCCTGCTTTGTTTATGTTACGTTGAGCAACATAGCATTTCAGAGTTCTATGTTGACGTCAGAGGGTTACTGTGTATCAATCTCATCTGCACTTGTCGCCATGTAGGTTTGCCTGATGAATTTGAAGAGTTCATATGGAGTTTATATAGAACTTTTGGGCTTTTTCGTCAAAAATTGCCTTTGGAATTGTAAATTATGAAAGAACAATGATCATCCATGGTTATTTCATTCCATTAACCCTTATCTTGCTGTTCACGACAACCCCTATCTTTGCAAACAGTGTAGATCCAGATCAGATGGCTTCTGAAGAAGCCATCTGATAAGGATCTACACTGTTTGGCATTCAGTTCATGAATTTGTAGCAATAAATTACATCAAGAAATTTGATTGGTTGATAGACAGAAATGGGTGTGGCTTAAATGAATATTCAGCAAGAGAAGGGTTAACATTTGCTGGATCCCTCGGAAGATATTTGAATATTCGGCCTAGCGGCCTAATGTTCAAGCAACTTCCTAGGGACCCAGCAAATGTTATTACATGAAAAACCATGGTTGATCCCTATATTAACCCGTATCTTGCTGTTCACGACAACCCCTATTTTTGCAAACAGTGTAGATCCAGAGAAGCCATCTGATCAGGATCTGCACTGTTTGGCATTCAGTTTATGAATTTGTGGCAATAAATTACATCAAGTAATTTAATTGGTTGATAGAGAGAAATGGGTGTGGCTTAAATGAATATTCAGCAAGATAAGGGTTAACTTAATGACTCAAAGTGATATACAGTGAACCTTCAATTACTGGAGCATTATTACAGCTGAGAGTGAAGCACCAATAATCCATGTCAATTAACCCTTTTCTTGCTGAATATTCATCTAAGCCACACCCATTTCTCTCTATCATCCAATCAAATCACTTGATGTAATTTATTGCTAAACATTCATAAACTGAATGCCAAACAGTGTAGATCCTGATCAGATCAGAAGCTATCTGATCCAAACAGTGTAGATCCTGATCAGATGACTTCTCCATCTGAACTGGATCTACACTGTTTCCAAAGATAGGGGTTGTCATGAACAGCATGATAAGAGTTAACATGAAATATCTTTTTTTTTTCTGAGAAAAAAAAATGTCATCTACCACAGACAGCATTACCTACAGCAATTTAACGATTTATTACACGCATTTTTCCCCTTGTCTTGACCTATGAATACCCACACTTCAAGGGTTAACTATCCTTGTTTGTTTGTTTGATTTGAGGTTTAACGTCCCCGTCAACACTGTAAAGGTCATTTTGGAGAAGTTGCTTCCAATTTTGTGGGACTTTTACCCGACATTGAGATGAAATGACATCTCAAGCCCTGTCGCCCAATGAAACCAATAGGGTTTATTAGCATGGACGGTCCGCCTCGCAACGCGGTTCCTGGACAGGCTTAGATCCTCTAAGCAGTTTACCAGTACTAGTGTGCGGGCCGGATTCAGCTCTGCGTGGAAGCATCATGCAGCCCATATATTTCTTCAAGCCCCTATGGGCGGGGGCTTTTAACTATCCTTGTCATTCCCCTTTGTCCAGAACAATGAATATCTGGCAAAAAAAATCAATAATAATAAACATGACATCTTACGCAAGGGTCGTAGTAACAGCTGGTTCCTGCTTAGGAATTATGGAGCCACCTCGTACTTGGATATTAATTCTCTCCAATGGCAAATCAAATGCGGCTGAATGTCCAGGTGAATCCACGAAGGTGTGATTGTAAAAATCATACCATCTGTCTTTCGGGAGATATCCTTGTCCACTGCGAGTGTTCTGAAATAAAATAATTTTTCTATTTGACTCCATTGGAGTCTAACTGTTGGTTTTCTTTTACTACAGCATTTCAGTGTTTTCTTGCTGTGGAGTCCTCACCGTTGTTTCATCTCTGTGGCTGTTTGATTTTTGTTTTCTCGGAGATGTTGTACTGATGATTTAGGAGGCCTTCATGCAGACTGAACAAATTATTTGTCTAAATTGCCACAGAAGAAAGCCCCCACCCCCCAGTGGAATTCATTTCATTGACCCTCCAAGGTGGTTATTTTGTTATGAATTGTCTTTAAGTGTGTGTATTGCTTATATTATTTTGTTGGATAGCCAGATGGCCATTTTGTGGGAAAGTAACTGTCCTTTTGGCTTTCCTCTAGTGATGTTTCCATTAGGGTCTAGTTGTTCCATGTTTGCGTTTCTTTTCCCTTGGTGTCACTGATGGGAGCTGTGGGTTAATTGTATCGATTCCTGATCATTGCCTTCACTTCTTTTTTGTAAGGGTTAAGAGAAGGTCACCATTCACCAGGAGAGCAAACCGTACAATGAATACCCCTCTAAACCCCACTTTATATGGAGAAATTTGGGAATTACAGGGGTATATGTTATTTTGCTTATTTCTGCTGCAAGACCAAGGTTTGGGGTACTTGTTAGAACTGCCTGAATGAGGCGATTCTAACGAGCACCCTCAGCCTATGTTTGGAGTATAAATAAGAAAAATATCACAAATTTTCATTACGATAACAGTCCCGTAAGGCATAGTGCATTTTTTCAAATCTCCAAAATGGCTACTTTTCGGATGAAAATCAATGATATCTTTCTTATTTATACTGTAAACATAGGTTATTGGTGCTCGTTAGAACCGCCTCATTGAGGCGGTTCTAACGAGTACCCACAACCTATGTCTTGGAGTAAAAATAAGAAAAATAATGTTTACCCCCGTAAACCCCAGTTTTCTCTATACAAAGTGGGGTGTAAGGGGGTGTTCATTTCACGGACTTGTTCATGTGATGTCATCAGAAAAATGTCCAGTTTAGAGGTATGAAAAAATACACTATGCCTCACAGTGTTAACCTAATAAAAGACAAACTATTGAAAAAGCTGCCTCTTCTGATTTCTTTTCTGGCTTCACAAAGCAGCAGAATGAGGCAGCACATGTTGCTCTCTAACACTGAAAATATATTTGAGCTACAGTCAAACTCCAATGGCTCGAACACCTTTGGGACCTCGAAAATCTGTTCGAGACTGGGGTAGTTCGAGCCACTGAGGTTACTGTCAGGAGGCATAACGAGATACTTTTTGACATCTTTTCTGTGTTCTATAATGAATATGCATGCGGTGTGTACTCATTAGAATCGCCTCATCGAGGCGATTCTAATGAGTACACACAGCATACAATTGCAAGATAAAAGACTAAAATCTTCTGACTTATCCCCCATTATTTCTTATGTAGAGGATTTTGCTAGGGACTCAAGAATGTGTTCGACTCATCCATGGTAAATGAGCCATCGGTGTTCGAGCCATCGAAGTTCTACTGTATTTTCTAGCTTCACAAAGCAGCAGAATGAGGCAGCACATGTTGCTCTGTAACACTGAAAATGGCCCAGAGCTATTATTGTAACTTTTGAAAAGAGATAGCTGAGGATGTGCATCACATGATGAACACCTCTCTAAACCCCACTTTATATGGAGAAAACTGGGGTTTACAGGGGTATATGTTATTTTGCTTATTTCTGCTCCAAGACATCGGTTGTGGGTACTCGTTCAGGTGGTTCTAAAGAGCACCCACAACTGGGCAGGCTTAGATCCTCTAAGCGGTTTACCAGTACTTGTGTGCAGTCGGTTTCAGCTCTACATGGAAGCATCATGCAGCCCAGATTAGACACTACAGAACATGGCATCTAATCATGGTCAATGTTATTTGCTTAAAAAGCAGGAATTTTACGTTAAATGAAATTTACTTATCCATGCTCAGAACCACTTTTTAGATCCTAAAAATTTGGACACCTTCGGGATTTGCGTAATTCTCCTAAAATTTTGAAAAATTTGTTTCATGATCTAGGAAGGAGTCCAAAATAAGCAGATGGATGAAAATAAGCAAACAGTGTAGACCCTGATCAGACTGCTCAGATCTGGCTCTGCACTGTTTGCTCAGGCCTATCTGTCCCAATACTTAGGATCATTACGGTACACAGTGGCACAATGAATCCATCAGTGTTATAAGTACTTTCATATCTTCATTGTTGCCTTACATTCTTTTTGTTTCATCATATGAGCCCCGCCAAGCGAATTTGGGTCTTCGAGCATTCCGTCATGACGAATTTTAACTGTGCATGCCCAGCCATTCAGAGGGGCCAGGGATATGGCTTTCTGTCTGAAGGTTCCTCTTGATTCACTGCTTGTATGAGCAAGCAGCGAAGGTTCTGGTGAGACTGCGCGGATGCGCAGGCTCGCCTGAACCTTCGCTGCTCGCATAGGCGATAAGTACCAAAATCGCTTGACGGGGCCCATATAGTTCAAGAAAAATTATAAATTATTTATAAAGAAATCATACCTGATTTAAAGCTGGAGTTACAAGCAAGGCAGAGCCCCACATAAACTGCTTGTCCACTGTATAAGTGTCAGCACTTGATGGATACCTGAAAATAAAGAAATCAAGAAAAATGTTGCTTTTTCAACTGAGCAATATATCGAGGATCTTACATGAGTGATCATTTCATATGAAAGATAGGAAACAAGCCTAAATGAGGGTTTCATGAATTGCATATGAAAATACCTTCAGTGTAACACTTTTCAAATTGGATTTCATTGACAAAGAACTGCCATAGAAAATATACAGTTGCCACAGATGGATTCATGACCTTAAGAGCCAGTAACCATGTTATTACATGTGAGGTCATATTGTGTGTGTGACTTTGTTTACATTCAATTGTGCATGCATGAATTATCTCTCCTGAAGAATCAGACATGGATTTCTTCCCTTCATGGCTGTCAAAAAGCACTTGGTTCCATAAGTTGACTGCAAGTTGGAGTTCTGTTTATGACTTATCATAACTAAATATTGAAGAAAATTTACTGAACTATATTAACCCTTAAGACACCAAGAAAAACTACATCTGAAAATGTCATCCGCTAATGTTGTCTGCTGATTTTTTTTTTTTTTGCAAACTTTCTAAAAAATATTTTTGCATAGAGGCAAACAGTGTGGGCCCAGATCAGACTGCTCCAACAGGAACAGTCTGATCTGTCAGAGCAGTCTGATCTGGGTCCAAACTGTTTGCAAAAATAAATTACTTTTAAGGTAACTGGCAGTCGGCAAAGCAGACGACAATATTCGTGATTGGCATTTTATGGGCAAGAAATGGGTAGTTAGACATATCCTGATGTTAGTCCATGTAAGTTTTGCTTCTTGTCATTCAATTTGTGGTCATTTATCATCAAATAACTGATACCACCATATCTTGTTCTCAGCATAAATTTGAGAGCTAAAAGTCACCAAAACAACTTTTAACCCCTATCACTCTCTAGGCGAATTAAGCAGACAACAAAATGTTGATATTTTTCTTATTTTTCCCCAAAAGACAGGACTTGACATCTCATGCAAATTGTCTCCATAGGATATTTTTCTTATTTTTCCCAAAAAGACAGGACTCGACATCTCATGCAAATTGTCTCCATAGGAGACAAATTGCATGAGATATCAAATCCCGTTTTCTGGGAAAATTAGAAAAATATTTCAAAATGTCGTCTGCAGCGAAAAAATACTCAGCATGCAGAGCGTTAATTGTCAATAAATCATGGTCTACAGACTTATATATATCCTTTATTTATTACAACTTTAAGGCACTTTTTGAAGTGAAATATCAAAATGAAAGAAAATTTGATTAAAAAACAGGTTTCCAAAAGCAATAAACAGCAAGACACATTTTTGCTTGTCACTAAGAAGCTCCAAGATGGTGAAATATGATGCGATGCTTGTATGTGTCTATACTTACTGAAAGAACAGAGGCCTAACTATTGGTGTACCATCAACATGGCTTCGATAGAACATCGTATACAGGAATGGCAGTAAAGAATATCGTATCTCCAAAGCATTTCTCATGATATTCTGAGCATTTGCATCAAAGTTTGGTGCTGCTGGATCTTGGTCCTAGAAAATAATTAAGAAGTTTTGATTTCATTTTTCAACAGTCATGATGTTTAAAATGCACACAGCCAGAATGTTAAACTAATGAGACAATTTTAACAGGCCATATCTGGAGCTATTTACACAGAGGCTCTTACAGAAGTGTTCATGTACTATTGAATTTATTAAACGAGTTGAGGAAAAGGGATAAAAAGCGAGGCTTTGCCTCGCTTATCCCTTTTCCTCAACGAGTGTAATAAATTCAATAATATATGAGCACAAATGCAAGATTCTATTTACCATATGCATTTATGTAAAACCAAAGGACCCCGGGGCGGGGGCATTTTTGGCCCCAGCACTATAATTTGAACAATCTTGGTAGGGGTCCACTAGATGAAGCTTCATACCAAATAGCAAAGACCTGGGCCTTGCAGTTTCAGAGAAGAAGATTTTTAAAGATTTTCCCTTTATAAGCCCATGTAAAACCAAAGGGCCCCGGGGGTGAGGGCATTTTTGGCCCCAGCACTATAATTTGAACAATCTTGGTAGGGGTCCACTAGATGAAGCTTCATACTAAAAATCAAAGACCTGGGCCTTGTGGTTTCAGAGAAGAAGACTTTTAAAGATTTTCCCTATATAAGCCATGTAAAACCAAAGGGCCCCGGGGCGGGGGCAGTTTTGGCCCCAGCACTATAATTTGAACAATCTTGGTAGGGGTCCACTAGATGAAGCTTCATACTAAAAATCAAAGACCTGGGCCTTGCGGTTTCAGAGAAGAAGATTTTTAAAGATTTTCCCTATATAAGCCCATGTAAAACCAAAGGGCCCCGGGGTGGGGGCATTTTTGGCCCCAGCACTATAATTTGAACAATCTTGGTAGGGGTCCACTAGATGAAGCTTCATACCAAATATCAAAGACCTGGGCCTTGCAGTTTCAGAGAAGAAGATTTTTTTAAGTTTTCAGTGAAAAAAATCTATTTTTGGCTCCTGTGACCTATATGTGCAACGGACAGCAACCATTTGAACAACTTTGAAAGGGGACTACCTAAGGATCATTCCTGTGAAGTTTGGTCAAAATTCGATCAGTGGTTTAGGAGGAGATGTTGTTTGAAGAAATTGTTTACGCACGGACGGACGCACGGACGCATGACGGACAAAAAGTGATCCCAAAAGCTCACCTCGTCACTATGTGACGGTGAGCTAAAAAGATATACGCGATACACACACTAAAAGACAAACCATAACAAAAATAAACCACTACAGAAGAACTGCCTTGGAACAGTCAGTGAAAAGAATTTCTTTGGGTTGGTGGGGGTGGTGGTGGGGGGGGGGGGCTTAAACTGATTTAATCCTCGCCCTGGTGGGGGGGGGGCTTAAACTGATTTAATCCTCGCCCTTACTTCCCTCACGATTTAGATAAATAATTTGTTCAGTCCACATGAAGGCTTCCTAACTCATCAGTGCAACCTCTCTGAGAACACAAAAATCAAACAACCACTGAAATAAAACAATGCTGATGACACCACAGCAAGAAACCACTGAAATGCTGGAGCAAAAGAAAACAGACTTTGATGGGCCCGGCCAGAGACAGAGCATCAAGTGCCAACTGCCAACCAACATTACATAAGCCTTTATGCTGGAACCATCATAGAATCTTAGGCCTGAATCTGAGACCTGACAATACCTCTTTGTATTAAACAAGCACCTGGCTTAAACAAGCACTCACTCAGTAAAATCAGCAAAATCCCTGAAACTACCTTGCACCCTTATCCCCATCTCTCAAAAATGATATATTTCAACAGCTTGCATCATGATCACAACTTTTCATTTTTCACAAAATCATAAAATTCCCTGAATTGGTTGAAATTACTCACCACTTGACAATGCACAACGTTAACGAGCCTGTGTGATGAACCCCACCCCCCACATCTAAACCCTGCTTTATATGGAGGAAACTGGGGATTACAGTGGTATACATTATCTTTCTGATTTTTGCTCCAAGACTTAGACTGTGGGTACTCATTAGAACTGCCTCAACGAGGCAGTTCTAATGAGTACCCACAATCTAAGTTTGGAGTATAAATAAGAAAAAAAACATCAATTATTTCCATCAGAAAAATAACCTTTCTGGAGATATAAATGAATGCACTATGTCACATAATTTGGTTTGGTTTGAATTGAGGTTTAACGTCCCCATCAACACTATATAGGTCATTTTGGAGACATTGCTTCCAATTTTGTGGGACTTTTACCTGTCACTGAGATGAAATGACTTCTCAAGTCCTGCCGCCCAATGAAACCTGAAAGCTTATATGCATTGGATGGTCTGACTCACACCACTCTGCCTGGGCAGGCTTAGTCCTTCTAAGTACCAGTACTCATGTGTGGTCAGTTTCAGCTCTGCGTGGAAGCACCATGCAGCCCATCTATTTCTGGAAGCCCGGATGGGCGGGGACGATATGTGTCATTGATGTGTTATCATGATGGATTGCTTAGCCCATTTGTATACTGGTGGACTCTTCCACTGCTATATGTTGGACAAGTCCATTTGTCATTTAAGGAGTGCCAGGTCTATTTATTCATTTAGTATTCTATTTTTGATGAAAAATCCTCTTAGCAAGCATTGCAGTTTGTTTTGTTTTGGTTTTACAGCCCTTTCAAGATTATTTCACTCATATTGAGCAGATCGTTAATCAGAGGTGGGCGAAAACCGGAGTTCCCGGAGAAAAACCACCTGACCTTCCGTTGCAGAACTTGGCGTCTCACATATGACCCGAGCGAGGCTCGAACCACAGCCGTGAGAGACCTAATGATCAAGAGTCAGCGCTCTTAACCACTAGACCACGGAGGCCCGTGCAGCAAGCAGTGCAGACCCTGATCAGATGCTGCATTCTGTGGCATCTGATCAGGATCTGCTCTTAGCAAGCAGTGCAGACCCTGATCAGATGCCACATTCTGTGGCATCTGATCAGGATCTGCACTGTTTGCCATGATACCCCCTTTGGAGTTTCCTGCCTGAAATGGGATAACACAGGTTGAACTGTATATGCAATCAAGAAGTGAAACTTACCTTATTCCCTATTGTGTTATGGTTTCTCATGAAAGGATAGAAAGCCCCTAACTGCATCCAACGGGTACAAAGTTCTTGATTGGTGTCACCATTAAAACCACAAATATCAGACCCAACCAAGGGAATGCCAAACAACTGGAAATTCATCATTCCTGAAATAAAGAAATCCATTATGAAGACAGGCCTATACAAATATATTGTAAATTTTACCACTGCAAAAATCAAAATTTTACTGTGAAAAAAATTGTGGTATTTATCTTATTTCTGCTCGAAATAGAGATTATGGGTACTCATCGAGGCGGTTCTAACGAGTACCCACAATGTATATTTTAGAGCAGATATAAGAAAAAAAATAAGGTTTCCCCTGTAAACCCCAGTTCAACGGTATAAAAGTGGGGTTCAAGTAAGGCTGACACGATTAATCGTATAATCGATTAAGCGATCGATAAATTCCACAAAAATGATTATCATTTCTGATTTGCTTTTAATCGATTACTTGAAAGGTACAATTTACTACCCAAAGTTATGCCTAAAATAGCTGAATGAGTGGCAAACAGTGCAGACCCTGATGAGACGCCGCATTATGCGGCGTCTCATCTGGGTCTACACTGTTTGCTCAGGCCTGTCTGTTCAAATAAACATATGGTAAAATGCAACATATGGTAAGAGCCATGCTCAGACATAAAGCCAGACATGTAAAATTATGACAAAAACCATAGAGATTACTAATTGATTATCGATCACAGTCCTGTCTTTTCAGCTCGGATTAGCCAGCCCTAGGTTCAAGTGGGTCAGAATTATGTAGGAGTATTTTCTTGATGGGTCAAGCAAACAGTGTAGACAATGATCAGATGCTGCCTCCTGTGGCATCTGATCTGGCTTACATTATTTACCCAACCCAACCCAGCACCTACATGTCCACAATGACAAGAACATGACAACAACAAGATTGGCATGGATATATGAGCCCCGCCAAGCGAATTTGTGTCTTCGAGCATTCTGTTATGACAAATTTTAACTGCGCATGCCCAGCCATTCAGAGGGGCCAGGGATATGGCTTTCTGTCCGAAGGTTCCTCTTGATTCACTGCTTGTATGAGCGAGCAGCGAAGGTTCTGGCGAGACTGCGCGGATGCGCAGGCTCGCCTGAACCTTCCCTGCTCGCATAGGCGATAAGTACAAAAATCGCTTGACGGGGCCCATATATAAATAACTGTTACCTGGACTACCTACAAATCAATGAGCAGTTAGATATCAGCAACACAATGCTACCATGGTTTGAGACTTTGGGTCAGTTGACAAATAATCAACCCAAAAAGCAGGTGTACGCAATAAATATCACCCCTTTATATGATAAATATCACCCCTTTATGTAAGACTTGACCTTCCTACAGATCAAACAAAAGAGCAAAGCGATGGGTGACTTAATGGTTAAAATGTTTTAAGTGGGGCACTGCATGATCATATCTTACTAAAACAAAAGAGCAAAGCGATGGGTGACTTAATGGTTAAAATGTTTTAAGTGGGGCACTGCATGATCATATCTTACTAAAACAAAAGAGCAAAGCGATGGGTGACTTAATGGTTAAAATGTTTTAAATGGGGCACTGCATGATCATATTTTACTAAAAATCTATTTTTACAGAATGATGGCTCATGTAACATTGGCTTCAGGAAGTTGAACTTGTCTCAACTTGAAATCAGGGCTTAACATTTCATTCATACTGTTTCCGAAATAGACAATCTGAATAATAAGCACAGTTTTCAAGGTAAAATAGAAGTGGAAGCAATGATCAGGAGTTGATACAATTAACCCGCAGCTCCCATCAGAGACACCAAAGGGAAAGAAACACAAACATGAAACAACAGACCTAATGGAAACATCAATCGCAGAAAGCCTAAAGGACAGTTACTTTCCCACAAAATGGCCTATAGGCTATCCAAAATAAAATAATATAAGCGACACAAACACCCAAAGACAAACCATAACAAAAATAAACCGTGACAGAAGAACCGCCTTGGAACGGTCAGTGGAAACAAATTCCACTGGGGGGCTTAAATCAATTTTAAGTGGCCACAATCCTCGCCCTTACTTCAGTCGTGATTTAGACAAATAATTTGTTCAGTCCGCATGAAGGCCTCCTAACTCATCAGTGCAACATCTCCGTGAACACAAATAATCAAACAACCACAGAGATGAAACAACGGTGAGGACTTGACAGCAAGAAACCACTGAAATGCTGGAGCAAAAGAAAACCAACAGTTAGACTCCAATGGGCCCGACCAGAGATAGAGCATCAGGCACCAACCAACATTACCTTGAATAAGATCTCTCTATTTCTCAATAAGCCTTTACGCTGGAACCATCATAGAATCTGAGGCCTGACCCACCGGTGTGCAATTAAAGAGGGAAGCACAGTTGTCAACCGTGATTGGGTT
Organism: Lucinisca nassula; assembly: GCA_963580285.1. Taxonomy (NCBI): domain Eukaryota; kingdom Metazoa; phylum Mollusca; class Bivalvia; order Lucinida; family Lucinidae; genus Lucinisca; species Lucinisca nassula. The sequence goes on from OY757011.1 coordinate 81,480,563, forward strand.
AAATACCATGCATGCAGTCTGTCATATAACATTTATATTGTACCCAATCTTTTTATATCGAAGAATGATTTTATGAAATTGGGTGCTGAAGTCATTGCGGTTATATATTTTTCTGAATTTATATACTAAGTCACCATAAAATTCGGGTTCAGTTAGACCTTGTTGCAGAAGAGATTTAAGTCCAATATTGAATTTTGAAATTAAATTGGAATGACATCTATAAAATTTTGAAAAGGCTTTGCGTAGTTTATGGTACCGATAACCCTGATTAAAAACTGGAATGTGGTCCAACCTTTAAATTTTAAAGGTCGCAGATCAAAGACTGACACTACCTGGAATAGAGTAGTACATGTCCATCCACTGGGCGTTGTTGTCTCCCAGCCAGTGTCCACCATGCACACCATTACCGGCAAACGTTGATCTTGATATGATTATAGTTCTGTTGTTTGGTCGCAGCTTTTTCATGGCACTAAAAATAAATAGAGGATCTTACATGAGTGTTCATGTAGTAATGAATTTATTAAACGAGTTGAGGAAAAAGGATAAAATGAGAGGCTTTGCCTCGCATTTTATCCCTTTTTCCTCAACAAGTTTAATAAATTCAATAATACATGAGCACAAATGCAAGATTCTATTTATGTTTGTTTTATTTGAGGTTTAATGTCCCCGATAACACCATAAAGGTCATTTTGGAGACATTGCTTCCAATTTTGTGGGACTTTTACCTGACATTGAGATAAAATGACATCTCCAGCTCTGCAGCCCAATGAAACCAATAGTGTTTATAAACCTGGACGGTCCGACTCGCACCGCTTTGCCTGGGCAGGCTTAGATCCTCTAAGTGGTGAGTACCCACGATCTATATTTTGAGCAGAAATAAGAAAAATATCACAATTTTTCATCTTAAAATTTTCATTTTTTTTTTGGTGGTAAAGTTTACAATCTATTTGTATAGGCATGATTTTGTAATGTATAGAACTGTTATAAAAAGGTCGTGGTGTTCCTGCAGTTGTGTAGTACACCACAACCTCTTTATAACACTATTAATTTCGATTCTTCATCATTATGTACATTTCGAGTGATTTGATTGGTTGAAATAAAAGTTTTATACTTTGATAAATTCCATGGGCAAGAATCTCAGATCTGTTTCACATAGCGACAGGTAGTAATATAACATGACGTCAAATAACACGTTTAGCACCTGCGTCATTACGATAACACATTCGTGTGATATAGTGCATTTTTCAAACCTCAAAAAAAGTAATTTTTCTGATGAAAATTTGTTATATTTTTCTTATTTTACTCTAAACATAGGTATTGGGTGTTCGTTAGAACCGCCTCATTGAGGCGGTTCTAACAAGTACCCATAACCTATGTCTTGGAGCAGAAATAAGAAAAAAAAAAGGTATACCCCCGTAAACCCCATTTTTCTCTATATAAAGTGGGGTTTAGGGGGGTCTTTATTTCACTTTTTTTGCTTGGATTTCTTTCAAAGATGGCAGCTGCTAATTGAATAATTATTCAGCCCTGGCAATTGGTGAGTTAATTCGTACGCTTTTGAAAGATTTACTAAAATTTTGGTGATAATTTTGACATTCCGACGAGAAAAGTGGAATTATAAGGAACAAATTATCATTTTTGTGGATTTTATCAATGTGTAAACTCCGGCGAATCACTCACAAACTTAGCATGAAACCCAAAAATGAAATTCATTCCTATAATAACACTATTAATGGGGTCTAAACAACTGTGTCGTATCCAAACATAAATGTATAGATTGTATAGAAAAATGACCATTTATGGTCATTTTTCAATATAATCTATACATTTTTGGGATCCATTTTCAAACGGTGTTATATCCAAAGTCATGTTATAAGGAATAATGTTACAATGAGGTTGTGGTGTAGTATGATCACAGGTTTTGAACACTTTACCTGAAAGAGGCCACTGTCTCACCATAGCCATACAAGGTGTGTAGATTATAGTGAGTCGATAGATGTTGTTTAGCTGATGCACACAAGGTTTTGGCTCGTAATTTTCCATCATACAATCCTACAAAATAAATATAGTAGAATTCAATTGACTAAAACACTGATGGCCTGGGTTTTGGTTTTACGGCCCTTTAAAGATAATTTCACTCATATCACGCCAAGCATTAATCACAGGTGTGTGAAAACTGGAGTACCCGGAGAAAAAACACCAAACCTTCCGTTGCAGAACTTGGCATCTCACATGTGACCCAAGCCAGGCTCGAACCCACAGCAATGAGAGACCTAATGATTAAGAGTCAGCTAGGCCACGGAGGTCCGTAACTGATGGCCTGTTTGTTTAATTTGATGTTTAATGTCCCCAACAACAGTATATAGGTCATTTTGGAGACATTGCTTCCAATTTTGTGAGACTTTTACCCAACATTGAGATGAAGCATGGACGGTCCGACTCGCACCACATTACCTGGGCAGGCTTAGATCCTCTAAGCTGTGTGCGGTCAGATTCAGCTCTGCGTGGAAGCAACATGCAGCCCATTTATTTCTTCAAGCCCAAATGGGCGGGGGCCACTGATGGCCTGTTTACCACAGCTGAATCAACCTTGCTTTTTAGACACAAAAGAAATTCTTCCGATATGTTCAGACAACAAATAGTTTGGGATAAGTTCTGAAGATTGGTCTCATTTTATAATCAAAATGTATATTGTGTGCACTCATTAGAATTGCATCGATGAGGCAATTCCAATAAGTGCACACAACATAGGCGTGTTTTATATAAAACTTGGAAAATATCCCTACATCATTTCCATTATGGATCCTAACCTGGCACTAAAAGTAAGTATGTGTTATGAGTTTTACTTCCCACCAGCACCTATGGTCATATGGAGATGGGACCTTTGTTTAAAGACTCCTCCGAAAGTCTGGAGAAGCCCGGAATCGAACCAATGACCCCTGGTTCATGAGACGAGTAGCTTAATCACTAGAGCACACAGGCTTCTCAGCACTGTAAGTAACCCTAAATGACTTGAACTGCCATTTATGAAGCAATTCTCTTGGGCCCTTGGTGTTTGAGCCAATATACAGTAAAATTCCTATATTAAGACCATTTTTGGGACTGTTCAAAAGTGGTCTCAAATAATGTGGCATCTGATCAGGGCCTGGACTGTTTGCAGAGAATTCAACCATTTTACAAATAACTCCAAAAATACATGTAACCTACACCCTTAAAATTTGAAATTGACTTACGTTAAATATAAGGTGGAAGATTCCATTCAGTATGAAATGGGTTACATTAACAGCTCACAGAATTTTAGTGATTTACGGTTATCATTACAGCAGTAAACTCACCAATTCAGCCTCGATAGCTCAGTGGTCAGCAAGTTTGACTTATCATCAACCCACAACCTGTGGGTTTGAATCTGGCCACTGGAGGCGAGGTGTGTCCTTGGGCAAGACACATTATGACAATGCCCCACTCGACCCAGGTGTAAATGGGTAGCAGTGGTGTAAAAGTCACTGCCTCTCTCACGCGCGTGTGATAACATCTGGAATGAGTGTTTGAGAGTGATTCAATAAGCTTGGAGCTTTCATCACAATCAAACTAAAATAAATTAGTATAAACTAAACTCACCAACTGGGACAAAAGGTGGGTTCTCTAAATTGTTGTCTGGGCAACCCTCTGTAGATCCTTCCAAAAAGTTTGAAGGCTCATTCATATCCTAAATATTTACAAAAATGCTATTGTAAATTATTTACATGTACATGTAGGCATACAGCTATCATTTTAAAGTGATCCAATACACCATAATTTGTATGTTGTCTTACACCATGAAAAATGTAACAAAGGATAGAAGCAAACAAGAGAAAAACTCAGCCTATGGATTTAAGGGGAATGGGAACACCTGGCAGATTTTTCTGCCACTTTTCAAGGGGAGACACTTTTTGGGGCTTCCTGTTCGGTTTTCTATAAGCCCTGTCCCATTGAAAAAGGGGTCTTCTCTTAAAGTAAAGAATTTGCTCCTCAGGAGCAAATTCTTTTCTTCAAGAGCTGACCCCTATTGACACGGGAGACAAAATACTTTTGCAGGAGTTGCCTCCCCTAAAGGTGTATACATTCCCCTTAAAGCCAGGCCACTTGGTAAAAAATCCAATGCTTTAACCATCATTAAAGCCAAACCGGGCTACACTCTGATGCAGTTTGAAGATTTGTTATTAAACTAGAAGCTATTTGCAATGTTGTTCATATGCCAATGTTTACGTTCGCAGTGCATAAAAAAACCAACAGATTACTTTTGTTATGTAATGTTGTTCATATTTCAATGAATACATTGAATCACTTGACATCAGTAACATAAAAATAAACAATGTTTCTCTCTTAACTGATTGGATGAAGGTGATGTTGTAGTGCCCACAATGCTGTTCCACTGTCAATAGGAAAAATATGAGCAGTTCCTTTCCAATAAAAAAAAAACACGCCTATACAGATACATTGCAAATTTTACTGCCGAAAATAAAAAAATTTTAGGATGAAAAATTTTGATATTTTACATATTTATACTCAAAATATAGATTGTGGATACACATTAGAACCGCCTCTGCCTCATTGAGGCAGTTCTAACAAGTACCCACACTCTATACTTTTTAGCAGAAATAAGCAAAATAAACATTACCCCTGTAAACCCCATTATTTCTATATAAAAGTAGGGTTCAAGGGGGTCAGAATTATTTATGCTTGTTTTCGTGATGCTTGTTTAAATTTCAATGCTCAAACCAGAGCGCTATGGTGCAGTGGTAAAGCATTGGATTTGAGATTGAGAGGTACCCGGTTAGATCCTCGCAAGCGCCACATGTTGTTTCCTTGAGCAAGAAACTTTATCCACATTTCTTAGTACTGACTCATACCCAGGAAAAGAGGGCCACATGGAAGATAACTACTAGTACTAAATGTGTTACCCTCTATAAATAAGGTTGATTATTATTATTATTATTATTATTATTAATGGATTCAAAAAATGTATATATCAGTAATAAAGGCATGTTTTTACAGCTCACTTACTTTGCTTGTGACCCAAAGTTGTTAATACTTCAATGAACATAAAAAAGCTACTTTCAATTCTTAAATAAAATGACTATACATTTACTGAAAAGCTTCAGTTTGAAAAAACAACCAAAAAAAACCCCCCAAAACACACACACACACAAAAAAAACACCGAGAAGATCACTTATGTAAAAGGATACCAAAATGCCTGGAGGCAAGAAAACAGGTCTACTTACTATCCACATTCCATCAAACTTGATCTGATTATGGAGTGACTGAGCAGAATTTGTCCAATAATCTGCAGCATCAGGATGGGTAAAATCAGGAAAAGCTGTCAGACCAGGCCACACCTATAAACAGAGAAATAGAAGATATGTATTTTTTTTATTTTGTCAGTGTAAGATTGATTTTTATTTCCCCAAATGAAAAGTAAATAACAAAAGACGTATTTTTATGAGTGGTGAAGCCACAGGTGAAAGTACATCTCTTGATATTTGTGAGTGAAATAAAAATTGATCTTACACTGGAAAAAAATCAAATTTCATGCTTTGAACTGTATTTTTAACCTTTACCCTGCTGTAGGCGACAAGCCCTATCTTTGCAAACAGTGTAGATCCAGATCAGATGGCTTCTGAAGAAGCCATCTGATCAGGATCTACATTGTTTGCCATTCAGTTTATGAATCTGTTGCAATAATTTGCATCAAGTAATCTGATTGGTTGATAATCGGTAGTGGGTGTGGCATATATGAATATTCAGCAGGACAAGGGTTAATGCGATTTCAAAGCATCAGATATGACTACAGAGAACCAAACTTTTTCCATGACCATTTGGCTTCTATTTAGAGGTGTTCAGCGGGTTTACAGGATATAATATTGTGTGTCAGCTGAAAGTTAGCACCTGGAAATAGCTTTGAATGTAACTTTATCAAATGCATCACTTGTAATTTGCATTCAAATAATGTCCGCACTTACTGAGCTTATCCGGCATCGCTTGCATCTGTTACATTATGTTAGCACAAGTGACGTCATCAAAGCTTTAATGATGTGTGAACATGTGTGGTTGTTTACGTAAAGCTAACTGATATTGAATAAACACAGCTCCAGAGGAGCAAATTCTTTCCTTTAAAAGTAGACCCCTTTTGGTGAGTGTGTGTGTGTTTGTGTGTGTGTGAGGGGGGGGGGGGGTAACAATATATTTGGCAGAGTTGTCTACCCTCACATGAGTTTGTCCAGTGACCTGCAACTTAAGGATGTGTAAAATCCAGAAAAGATGCCCAACCAGGCCACGCCTGTAAATGGAGGGCAAGATACGCTTGACATATTCCCAACCCATTTTTTTCACAAAGGAAATCACTTTCAATACTTAATTTGTTTTGATTTGAGGTTTAACATCCCTGTCAACACTGTTAAGGTCATTTTGGAGACGTTGCTTCCAATTTTGTGGGACTTTACCCGACATTGAGATGAAACTAGAATTTGTTTTTCTACAAAAACACAGATGTCTCCCCCGTTTTTGACTGCTAAGTATAACCTTGACATTGGAGGTATTGAGCTGGGTCTTGTGTGCAACACATCATCTAATGAAGATGAACATTTCTGCATAGTAACTTTAAAAATGTTCATAGAAAAATAAAAAAGTTATTGGCCGTAAACAAAAAAAGCACTTTTTTACCTTTGACCTCTAAGTATGGCCTTGACCTTTGCGGTACAACACATCGTCTCATGATGGTTAACATTTCTGCCAAGTAATTTCATAATCCATCAAAGAATAAGGAAGTTATTGACTGTCCTTTTTTTTACCTTTGACCTCTAGGTATGACCTTGACATTGGAGGTATGGACCTTGGTCTTGCACATGACTCATGGTCCAACTTTCAAGCCTCTAGCTCCAACAGTTTTTGAGATATCTTGCTGACAAGATTTTATTAAAAAAAATTCAAAGGGCAATAACTCTTGAAAGGGGCATAATCTGGATGACAAAAAAATACGTGTAAGCTCATTTTCCATTAGGAATGCATATATGAAATTTCACAACCATAGCATACACAGTTCTAAAGTTATGCTATGCATCACTTTTAGGATTCATTACAATGGGCACAAATTACCAAAATGACAAAGGGCCATAACTCACAAAGTATTTTTCGGAATTTTGTCAAAAGTTAATCAGTTCATATACTCATCACCACCAATATACTCAACAACTTTCAAGGCTCTAGCTCCAATAGTGTTTGAGATATTTTGCTGACAAGATTTTATTAAAAAAATTTCAAAGGGCAATAACTCTTGAAAGGGGCATAATCCGGACGAGAAAAAAAATACGCGTCAGCTAATTTTTCATGAGGAACCCATATATGAAATTTCAAAACCCTAGCATACACGGTTCTAAAGTTATGCTATGCATCACTTTTAGCATACATTACAATGGGCACAAATTACCAAAATGACAAAGGGCCATAACTCACAAAGTATTTTTTGGAATTTTGTCAAAAGTTAATCAGATCATCTACTCATCACCACCAATATATTCACCAACTTTCAAGCCTCTAGCTCCAATAGTTTTTGAGATATCTTGCTGACAAGATTTTATTAAAAAAAATTCAAAGGGCAATAACTCTTGAAAGGGGCATAATCCTGACGAGAAAAAAAATACGCGTCAGCTTATTTTCCATCAGAAATGCATATATGAAATTTCAAAATTATAGCATACACCGTTCTAAAGTTATGCTATGCATCACTTTTAGCATACATTACAATGGGCACAAATTACCAAAATGACAAAGGGCCATAACTCACAAAGTATTTTTCGGAATTTTGTCATAAGTTAATCAGTTCATCTACTCATCACCAACAATCTATTCACCAACTTTCAAGGCTCTAGCTCCAATAGTTTTTGAGATATCTTGCTGACAAGATTTTATTAAAAAAATTTCAAAGGGCAATAACTCTTGAAAGGGGCATATTCCGGACGAGAAAAAAAATACGCGTCAGCAAATTTTCCATGAGGAATCCATATATGAAATTTCAAAACCCTAGCATACATGGTTCTAAAGTTATGCTATGCATCACTTTTAGCACACATTACAATGGGCACAAATTACCAAAATGACAAAGGGCCATAACTCACAAAGTATTTTTCGGAATTTTGTCAAAAGTTAATCAGATCATCTACTCATCACCACCAATATATTCACCAACTTTCAAGGCTCTAGCTCCAATAGTTTTTGAGATATCTTGCTGACAAGATTTTATTAAAAAAAAAAATTCAAAGGGCAATAACTCTTGAAGGGGGCATAATACGGACGAGAAAAAAAATACGCGTCAGCTAATTTTCCATGAGGAATCCTAATTTTCCATGAGGAATCCATATATGAAATTTCAAAACCCTAGCATACACGGTTCTTTAGTTATGCTATGCATCAAAAGCGTAATGGACAGACGAACGAACCAGAACCAATATGCCCCTCAAACTTTTTCAAAGTTGGGGGCATAATAAGAAAGTTATTGACAGAAAACAAAAAAGGCCCTTTTTTACCTTTAACCTCTATGTATGACCTTGACCTTTCAGGTATTAAACTGGGTCATGCGTGCAACACATCATCTCATGGTGGTTAACATTTCTGCCTAGCAATTTCAAAATCCATCTAAAAATAAGAAAGTTATTGACCAAACACGAAAAAAGGCCCCTTTTTTACCTTTGACCTCTATGGATGACCTTGACATTTTAGGTACCAAATTGAATCATGCATGCAACACATCGTCCCATGATAATTAACATGTTTGCCAAGTAACTTCAAATTCTATTAAAAAATAGGCAAGTTATTGACAAAACCCGAAAAAAGGCCCCTTTTTTTACCTTTGACCTCTAAGTATGACCTTGACCTTTGAGGTACCAACCTGGGTCATGCGCGCAACACATCGCCTTATATTGGTTCACATTTCTGCCATGTGATTTCAAAATCCATCTCAAAATAAGAAAGTTATTGACCAAATACGAAAAAAAGGCCCACTTTTTGACCTTTGACCTCTAAGTATGACCTTGACCTTTGAGGTATCGACCTGCCTCATGTGCACCACACATCGTCTCATGATTGTTAATAATTATGCCAAGTAATTTTAAAATCCATCTCAAAATTAGAAAGTTATTGACCAAATACGAAAAAAAGGCCCCTTTTTTGACCTTTGACCTCTAAGTATGACCTTGACCTTTGAGGAACAGACCTGCCTCATGCGCACCACACATTGTCTTATGGTTGTTAATAATTATGCCAAGTAATTTTAAAATCCATCTCAAAATAAGAAAGTTATTGACCAACTACGAAAAAAAGGCCCCTTTTTTGACATTTGACCTCTAAGTATGACCTTGACCTTTGAGGTACCGACCTGCCTCATGCGCACCACACATCCTCTTATGGTTGTTAATAATTATGCCAAGTAATTTTAAAATCCATCTCAAAATAAGAAAGTTATTGACCAAATACGAAAAAAAGGCCCCTTTTTTGACCTTTGACCTCTAAGTATGACCTTGACCTTTGAGGTACCGACCTGCCTCATGCGCACCACACATCGTCTTATGGTTGTTAATATTTCTGCCGAGTAATTTTAAAATCCATCAAAAAATAAGAAAGTTATTGACCGGACACGATTTGCCCATACATATATACATACCAACAAACTTCCAAGGGAGATAATTCAAAAAGTATAAATGCGAGAGTTATGGTTCTTGCGCACTGCACGTCGTCTAATGCTGATTAATATTTATACGAAGTTTCGTGACGATAGCTCTAACGGTTTTCAAGTTACAGAGCGGACACGAAAGTGTGACAGACGGACAGACGGACAGACAGACGCCCGGGGGAAAAACAATATGTCTCTCCGAAAAAAATTTTTTCGGGGGAGACATAATGACATCTCAAGCCCTGCCGCTCAATGAAACCAATAGGGTTTATAAGCATGGACGGTCCGACTCGCACCGCTTTGCCTGGGCAGGCTTAGATCCTCTAAGCGGTTTACCAGTCCTCGTGTGCAGGTCAGTTTCAGCTCTGCGTGGAAGCATCATGCAGCCCATCTATTTTTTCAAGCCCCGATGGGCGGGGGCCGCTTTCAATCCTTAAATTCCTGTTCACTTTGCTATAACTAAAGATCCTCTCTTAAAGGAAAGAATCCTTAAAAGAATTCCCAATCATAAAAGGGAGACAAAAATGTTTGGAAGAATTGCCTCCCCTCAGCTGAGTTCAAATAGAACCGAGAAAGGTTTTCATAAGAAAAATTTGTCCCCCATGCCATAAATATGGCCAAAACAACTATTGGACCTTGAAATTAAGGTCAGGGTCACCAAAGTAAAATCAAGTCTTTATTAAGTTGCTATGATATAGTAAGTGTATCAAGTTTTCACAGAATCTTATAGCTGTTTTAGGGAAATGGGAACACCTGGCAGATTTGTTTGCCATTTTTCAAAGGGAGACAACCTACGGGACTTCCTGTTCGCTTTTCTACAAGCTCTGTCCCATGGAAAAATTGGATCAAGAGATATGACACAGGCAAGCAAAAACTGAACACTCTTTGGACCCATATGTCCTTGAACACAAGGCGAAGGTCACTTTCTCTGTCTTTTAAGGGGAATAGGTACACCTTCAGGGGAGTTAACTCATGCTAAAGGACTTTTGTCTTCCATGTCAATAGGGGTCAACTCTTAATGTCAATAGGGGTCAACTCTTAAAGGAAAGCATTTGCTCCTCAGCAGCAAATCCTCTCCTTTAAGAGTAGACCCCTTTTTCAGTGGGACTGAACCAATATAAAGGTGAACAGAAAGTCCCAAAAGTTGTCTCCCTTTAAAAAAAGGGTGGAAAATGAGCTAGGTGTTCCGATTCCCCTTAAAAAGGGAGACACCTTTCATAGCTAAGTTTTTTTTCGAGTTCAGTGTCTTGTATTATGAGCAACGGTTCTCTTAAAGGATAGAATTATTGCAAAGGGTTATGTTACTTCCTTTATCAGCAGAGTTCGCCCCTATCCATTGGGGATTGGAGAAATAGATTGGGCTGCATGGTGCTTCCATGCAGAGCTGAGTCTGACCACACACACGAGTACTGGTAAATGCTTAGAAGAACTAAGCCTGCCCCGGCCAAGCGGTGTGAGTCAGATCAGCATTTTAGCCATCTAGTTTCATTTGGCCACAGGGCTTGAGATGTCATTTCACCTCAATGTCGGGTAAAAGTCCCACAAAATTGGAAGCAATGTCTCCAAAATGAACTAAATAGTGTTGATGGGGATATTAAACCCCAATTCAAACAAACAAATTTATCAGTAGACCCCTATTGATAAAGAGGGCAACAATATGTTTTGAAAAAGTTGCCTCCTCTGCTTACTGAGAAGTTTTCAGCAATTCTTTCTTTGTGTTTCTACACCTAGTGCATTCTAAAGGGAGACCACCTTTGGGACTGTTCAAAAGTGGTCTTTAAGACCACTTTTGAACTGTCCGAAAGGTGGTCTTAATAAAGGAATTTTACTGTCTCTGCAACAGTCTAGAGGGTTGAAAGGGTAAAGTTGAAGAACTGAAGTATACCTTTCCAATAATAGGTCCTGATCCATCTGTTTTCTTGATGAAGACACCTCTCTTCAGTCCATCATCATAAGGAGGATAGGAACCTGGTGACTGCTCACTGCTGATCCCTGGATCCTACAAAATAAAGAAGATATACACCACAACCTCATTATAACACGGTTCACTATAACATAGTTTGGATATAACATAGTTTCTAGATGGCCATAAATGGTCATTTTTCTTCACTTTTTTGTTTGGATATAACACGGTTGTTTAACTAGCATGGTTTCTGCTTTGGACCCAATTAATAGTGTTATAAAGAGGTTGTGTTTTTTGTTTGTTTGATTTGAGGTTTAAGTCCCGGTCAACACTGTAAAGGTCATTTTGGAGGCATTGCTTCCAATTTTGTGGGACTTTTACCGACATTGAGATGAAATGACACCTCAAGCCCTGCCGCCCAATGAAACCAATAGGGTTTATAAGCATGGACGGGCAGACTTGCAGCGCTTTGCCTGGGCAGGCTTAGATGTTCTAAACGGTTTACCAGTACTCGTGTGTGGGTCGGTTTCAGCTCTGTGTGGAAGCATCATGCAGCCCATATATTTGTTCAAGCCCTGATGGGCGGGGGCCAAAAGAGGTTGTGGTGTATTACTATATTCTAATAAACATAAAGTCAAATCACCAAAACAAGAATCCTGGTCCTGTAGAAGATGGGGTGCTGAAAGAGCTATGCAGCCCAGTTAGCAAAATTATTAATTACTTACTAACTGTAGTTATTATAATCTATACATCTGAAAAAAAGTTAAACACCCCTGTTTTTATACAGTGGTTTCTGTATCGTAAAAGTCTCACAAAATCGGAAGCAACGTCTCCAAAATGACCTTAATAGTGTTGACGGGGATGTAAAACCTCAAATCAAACAAACAAAAACCATGTATCATTTTCAAATAAAATTGACATTGGTTTCTGAAAGGAAAAGCACAATTTTTTCCATGTGTATAGCCAATAGTTTTGCCTCATTTTGATAAATATCCACTAGCAACCAGACTTATGCACATAAATGACTATCTTCACATAATGAGAACAGCGAAGGAGGAAATGCTCAGTGTCTTCCACATGGCCACATACACACAAGGCACTTTGGAGAATGTTTCTTCTCAAGTCACAGCATTGATATTGCACAGTTTACCATTTTTCCAGAAACAGAAGACAATAAACATGCAGTATAGCTCCTTTCCCTCTTTTACAGGATCAATCCAGGGCTTCTCCAGACTTTTGGATGAGTCTTTAAACTGTGGGCCTCTGTGGCCTAGTGGATAAGAGCACTGTCTCTTAATCATTAGGTCTCTTACCGCTGTGGGTTTGAGCCTCGCTCGGGTCACATGTGAGATGCCAAGTTCTGCAACGGAAGGTCAGGTGTTTTTTCTCCGGGAACTGCGGCTTTCGCCCACCTCTGATTAACAATCGGCTCAGTATGAGTGAAATAATCTTGAAAGGGCCATAAAACCAAACAAAAGAAGTCTTTAAACCTAGGTCCCATCTCCATGTGACCTTAGCTGTTGGTGAGACATAAAACCCAAACACTCACTTACTTACTTTACCAGCTGCAAAGACAGCAGGTCTTGTCCAGCTGTAAACCAATATTGCTTCGACACCCTTATGTCAAAAGATAAACAACATCTTCCCCTCACACAAACAACCCAACCTACTTTCAAACATGTTTTTGGCAACTTAAGGAGACTGGGTACACCTTCAGGAGAGGCAACTCCTTCAAAAGTATTTTTGTCTTCCATGTCAATAGGGGTCAACACTTAAAGAATTTGCTCATAAGAAGCAAATTCTTTCCTTTAAGAGTAGACCCCCTTTTCAGCAAGACTGAGCCTATAGAAAAGCGAACAGGAAGTCTCAAAAGTTGTCTCCCTTTGAAATATGGCGGAAAAATGTGCCAGGTGTTCCCATTCGCCTTAAACGTATACCTCATATGTGGTACTTACTACAATCATGATATAATGCTGACCATTGGCGTGCAAATCATCGACAACTGCAGGGAGACCAGCAAATTTTCCACTTGAGTCGTAGGTCCAGTCTAGATGGACACGCATGTAGTCTATATCATCCCATTGGGTATCCTAAAATAGATCCATACAAAATTCTCATTAACTCTTGATGTGTCTTTTGCTCTATTACCCAATTTTTGTCAAAATCGACAGCTTCACATGAGGTGTTTTAAGGATAATTAAAGGATTTTCTTTTTCATCATTACTACATCTCAATGTCAGGTAAAACTCCCACAAAATTGGAAGCAACGTCTCCAAAATGACCTTTACAGTGTTGACGGGGACGTTAAACCTCAAATCAAACAAACAAAACTACATAATGTGAAGAAGTCCTTGTAATGAACACCCCTCTAAACACCACTTTATATAGAGAAAACAAGGGCTTACAGGGGTATACAATATTTTTCTTATTTCTGATCCAAGACATAGGTTGCAGGTACTCGTTAGAACCGCCTCAAAGAGGGGATTCTAATGAGCACCCACAACCTATATTTGGAGTACAAATAAGAAGAATACTGTATATTTTTATCAGAAAAAGTACCAAAAGAATGCACTGTCACAATGATGTATCATATTGAGTAGACATCCAAATGGCATAGTACACTCTTTCATGTCCCAAAAAGGTTATTTTTCTGTCTGATGAAAACATGTGATATTTTTAGCTCACCTGTCACATAGTGACGAGGTGAGCTTTTGGGATCACTTTTTGTCCGTCGTCTGTGCGTGCGTGCGTCCGTAAACAATTTCAAATAAGTATATCTCTAATACCCCATGGCCAATCTTGATCAAATTTCATGTGAAGCATCATCAGGTAGGGGGAAAGGCTGCATAAGGTTTTTGGGCTGATCAGATTGGAATTCTAGTTGCCATGGCAACATATAGCTCCCATAGACTTATAAAGGGAAAAATTTTAAAAATCTTCTTCTCTGAAACCACAGGGCCGAGAGCTTAGATATTTAGCATGTAGCAATGGCAAGTGGTCACCTACATAATTCCTGCCAATCATGCCTTGGGTTCCAAATGGGCCATGCCCAGGGCCCCTTCGCTCCCGTAGACTCATATTGGAAAAAAGCTTCAAAAATCTTCTTCTCTGAAACCACAAGGCCCAGAGCTTATATATTTAGCATGTAGTAACGGCAAGTGGTCACCTACATAATTCCTGCCAATCATGCCCCTGGGTTCCAAATGGGTCATGCCCCGGCGCCCCTTCACTCCCATAGACTCGTAATGGAAAAAAGCTTCAAAAATCTTCTTCTCTGCAACCACAGGGCCCAGAGATTAGATATTTAGCATGTGGCAAGGGTAAGTGGTCAACTACATAATTCCTGCAAACTCATAATGGAAAAAAGCTTCAAAAATCTTCTTCTCTGAAACCATAGGGCCAAGAGCTTAGATATTTAGCATGTAGCAACGGCAAGTGGTCACCTACATAATTCCTGCCAATCATGCCCCTGGGTTCCAAATGGGCCACGCCCCAGGGCCCCTTCGCTCCCGTAGACTCATAATGGAAAAGCGCTTCAAAAATCTTCTTCTCTGAAACCACAGGGCCCAGAGCTTATATATTTAGCATGTAGTAACGGCAAGTGGTCACCTTCATAATTCCTGCCAATCATGCCCCTGAGGTCCAAACAGACCACGCCCCGGGGCCCCTTAGCTCCCATATACTCATAATGGAAAAAAGCTTCAAAAATCTTCTTCTCTGAAACCACAGGGCCCAGAGCTTAGATATTTAGCATGTAGCAAGGGCAAGTGGTCACCTACATAATTCCTGCTAATCATGCCTCTGTGGTCCACCAAACAGACCACACCCCGGGGCCCCTTAGCTCCTATAGACTCATAATGGAAAAAAGCTTCAAAAATCTTCTTCTCTGAAACCACAGGGCCAAGAGCTTAGATATTTAGCATGTACATGTAGCAATGGCAAGTGGTCACCTACATAATTCCTGCCAATCATGCCCCTGGGTTCCAAATGGGCCACGCCCCAGGGCCCCTTCGCTCCCGTAGACTCATAATCAGGCTTTCAAGTGACTCCTGGTGAAAAAGTAGGAGAAAAGTAGGAGCCTGAGATATCAAAAAGTAGGAGAAAAGTAGGAAAAAAGTAGGAACCTGACATAAAAAGTAGGAGCTAATGGACATGAACATACCTCCATATGTCTCAAAGTTTACCAGATTTTCATTTTGGGCAGTTTTATTCGTGCATTTGAGTCTAATGCTTTTTACACCAAAGTTAGCAGGGCACCTGCAAAATGTTAGTGGCTAACCCATCTAGTACAGTTATTCATGACTGCAGCCTGAACTTCCAATGCTTTTGTCAAGAGTTTGCCACTGGCAGATATCTGTACATCAAAATATTAATTCAAAAGAATTATTTACATTTGTGAGAAGCATCAGCTACAAGATGTCCAGGTGAAGGAATCCTAGCACTGCTACAATGAATCCCTGTCATGCAAACTAAGATAGCATTTTAGTTGCTCACTGAAGTCAAGGCTTTAAAGTTTTAAAATATTGTTGCAATGAATTTCTGTCATGCTAAACAAGACAGAGCTCTAGTTGGTCACTTCAGTCATCACAGCATATCTGCTATGAATTTCTGTCATGCTAAACAAGACATGGCTCTAGTTAGTCACTCCAGTCATCACAGCATTGCTGCAATGAATTTCTGTCATGCTTAACAAGACATGGCTCTAGTTAGTCACTTCAGTCATCACAGCATTATCTGCTATGAATTTCTGTCATGCTAAACAAGACAGAGCTCTAGTTAGTCACTCCATTCATCACAGCATTGCTGCAATGAATTTCTGTCATGCTAAACAAGACAGGGCTCTAGTTGGTAACTTCAGTCATCACAGCATTGCTGCTATGCATTTCTGTCATGCTAAACAGGGGCTCTAGTTGGTCACTTCAGACATCACAGCACTGCTGCAATGAATTTCTGTCAAGCTAAACAAGACAGAGCTCTAGTTGGTCACTGCAGTCATCACATCATATCTGCTATGAATTTCTGTCATGCTAAACAAGAAATGGCTCTAGTTAGTCACTCCAGTCATCACAGCATTGCTGCAATGAATTTCTTTCATGCTAAATAAGACATGGCTCTAGTTGGTCACTTCAGTCATCACAGCACTGTTGCAATGAATTTCTGTCAAGCTGAACAACACAGAGCTCCAGTTGGTCACATCAGACCTCACAGAATTGCTGCAATGAATTTCTGTCATGCTAAACAAGAAAGATCTCCTGCTGGTCGATCACTGCAGTTAAGACATTACATTAAAGCTGCTTTGAATTCCTGTCATAAGACAGTTCTCAGATTTTTCACTGCAGTTAGGGCATCATAGCACTGCTTCAATGCTTTTCTGTCAAACTAAACAAGACACAGCTCTGTTTGGTCACTTCAATTAAGGCAACACAGCAATGCTGCAATGAATTCCTTTCATGCTCAACAAGACGGAACTCTAGTTGGTCACTTCAATTAAGGCAACACAGCACGGCTGCAATGAATTCCTTCATGCTCAACAAGATGGAACTCTAGTTGGTAACTTCAATTAAGGCAACACAGCACGGCTGCAATGAATTCCTTCATGCTCAATAAGATAGAAATTGTCGTTGCAGTTAAAGGCATCAAAGCATGGCAACAATGAATTACTTTCATACTTATCAAGACAATAATTCTAGTGGTCACTGCATTTAAGGCAAATTTAAGCAGCACAGTTCCAATGGATTTCTGTCATGCTCAAAAAGTCAGAGCTCTACTTGGTAACTCAGTTAAGGCACCACAGAAGTGATGCAATAAATCGCTGCCATACTCAACAAGACATAACCCTAGTGGGTAACTGCAGTTAATGCATCACAGTACTGCTGCAGTGTATCCCTTTCATCCTCAAGACAGACCTCTAGTTGATCACTGCAGTCAAGGCATCACAGCATTGCTGCAATGAATTTCTGTCTTACTCAACAAGACTGAGCTCCAGTTGGTATCCGCAGTTTAGTTATCAGAGCACTGCTTTAATGTCTTTCTGTCATGTTCAACAAGACATTGCTCTAGATGGTCACCACAGTTAAGGCATCACAGCATGGCTGCAACAATGAATTTCTATCAAGCTAAACAAGACTGCAGTTAAGGCATCACAGCACTGCTGAAATGAATTCCTCTTGTGCTAAAGACAGAGATCTAGTTAATCACTGCAGTTAAGGTGCCAAAGCCATTGCTGCAATGAACTCCTGTCATGCTAAACAAGACAGAGCTTTAGTAAGGCATCAAAAACATGGTATCAAAGCATTGCTGCTAGGAACTGCTGGTCAGTTAAAGCCTCAAAGCAGTGCTGCAATGCTTACCAAAACATAGCTCTAGCTGATCACTGCAGTTAAGAAATCAAATGACTGCTGCTATGATCTCCTGCCTTCCTTTACAAGACAAAGCTCTAGCTGGGCAATGCAGCTGCAATGAATTTTTAATCGTGATGCTAAACAAGACAAAGCTCAAGCTGGTTACTGCAGTTACGGCATCACTGCACTGCTGAAGTGATTGTTTGGCATGCTAACAAGACAAAGTTATAGCTGGCCACTGCAGTTAAGGCATCGCTGGACTGCTGCAATGAATTTCTGTAATGCAGTTAGGGAATCAAAGCATTGCTGTAGTGAGCTTTTAACCGTTCTCAACAAGACAGAGCACCAGTTAGTTATTTAGTTAAAACATCACTACACTACTGACTGCAAAAATTCTTGTCATGTTCAACAAGACAAAACTGTAGATAGTCATTGCAGTTTTGCTTTACATCAACATATTCCAATTAGTGGTACAGCTAAAAACAGCAGATGAATGTCGAGGATCATCAGTACATATGTCATGTAACAAGATGCATTCTACAAATAATTGGAGATACATGTTATACTTTTAAATGCTGTATACTTTTAAATGCTTAATTTGTTTATTTATTTGGGATCTTGGATTCTGAACAAATCAAAAAAGTAGGAGAAGTAGGAGTTTTTCTGGAAAAAGTAGGAATAAAGTAGGAAGAGACCCAAAAAGTAGGAAAAGTAGGAAAAAGTAGGAAAAAGTAGGACTACTTGAAAGCCTGCATAATGGAAAAGCGCTTCAAAAATCTTCTTCTCTGAAACCACAGGGCCCAGAGCTTATATATTTAGCATGTAGTGACGGCAAGTGGTCACCTATATAATTCCTGCCAGTCATGCCCCTGGGGTCCAAACGGACCACGCCCGGGGCCCCTTAGCTCCCATAGACTCATAATGGAAACAAGAGGGCCATGATGGCCCTGGATCGCTCACCTGATCCATAGAGTAACAAGTGGGCCTCAGGGAGGGCCATTATTGACCCCAGGGTTATAATGTGCACAATGTTGAGGGAGGTCTAAAAAGGTGAAGCTTCATACCAAATATCAACAAAGGCTATAATTTGAACAATCTTGGCAAAGGTCCACTAGATGAAGCTACACACCAAATATCAAAGACCTTGGCCTTGCGGTATCAGAGAAGATTTTATGAAAGATTTTCCCTATATTAGCCTATGTAAAACGACGGGCCCCGGGGGCGGGGGCATTTTTGGCCCCAGCACTACATAAGCCTATGTAAAACCAAATGGCCCCGGGCAGGGGCATTTTTGGCCTCAGGGCTATAATTTAATCAATCTTGATAGAGGTCCACTAGATGAAGCTTCACACCAAATTTCAAAGACCTGGGCCTTGCTGTTTCAGAGAAGAAGATTTTCAAAGATTATCTCTATATAAGTCTATGTAAAACCAAAGGGCCCCGGGGCGGGGGCATTTGTGGCCCAAGGGCTATAATTTGAGCAATCTTGGTATAGGTCCACTAGATGGAGCTCCATACCAAATATCAAAGACATGGGCCTTGCAGTTTCAGAGAAGATTTTTAAAGATTTCCATACATATATATATATGGTCAATATCAATATATATATATATAAGTCTATGTAAAACCAAAGGGTCTCGGGGCGGGGGCATTTTTGGCCCAAGGGCTATAATTTGAACAATCTTGATAGAGGTCCACTAGATGAAATTTCACATCAAATATCAAAGACCAAGGCCATAGGCCATGTGGTTTCAAAGAAGAAGATTTTTAAAGATTTTCCCTATATAAGTCTATGTAAAACCAAAGGGCCATGAGGCGGGGCATTTTTGGTCTCAGGGCTATAATTTGAACAATCTTGGTAGAGGTCCACTAGCTGAAGCTCCATACCAAATATCAAAGACCTAGGCCTTGTGGTTTCAGAGAAGAAGATTTTTCAAGATTTTACCTATACAAGTCTAAGTAAAACCAAGGGCCCCGGAGCGGGGGCATTTTTGTCCCAAGGGCTATAATTTGAACAATTTTGGTAGAGGTCCACAAGATGAAGCTTGGTACCAAATATCAAAGATCAGGGCCTTGCAGTTTCAGAGAAGATTTTTAAAAATTTTCCCGATATAAGCCTATGTAAAACCAAAGGGCCTCGGGCAATATAATTTGAACTATCTTGGTAGGGGTCCACTAGATGAAGCTTCATACCAAATAGCAAAGACCTGGGCCTTGCAGTTTCAGAGAAAAATATTTTTTAAGATTTTCCCTATATAAGCATATGTAAAACCAAAGGGCCCTGGGGCAGGGACATTTTTGGCCCAAGCACTATAATTTGAACAATCTTGGTAGAGGTCCACTAGATGAAGCTTCATACCAAATATCAAAGACCTGGGCCTTGCGGTTTCAGAGAAGAAGATTTTTTAAGATTTTCTCTATATAAGCCTTTGTAAAACCAAAGGGCCCCGGGGCGGGGGCATTTTTGACCCCATCATTATAATTTGAACAATCTTGGTAGGGGTCCACTAGATGAAGCTTCATACCAAATATCATAGACCTGGGCCTTGCGGTTTCAGAGAAGAAGATTTTTAAAGATTTTCCCAATAAAAGCCCATGTAAAACAAAAGGGCCCAGGGGCGGGGGCATTTTTGGCCCCAGCACTATAATTTGAACAATCTTGGTAGGGGTCCACTAGATGAAGCTTCATACCAAATATCAAAGACCTGGGCCTTGTGGTTTCAGAGAAGAAGATTTTTTTAGTTTTCGGTGAAAAAAATCTATTTTTGGCTCCTGTGACATATATGTGCAATGGATCGGAACCATTTGAACAACTTTGAAAGGGGACCACCTAAGGATCATTCCTGTGAAGTTTGGGCAAAATCCAATCAGTGGTTTAGAAGGAGATGTTATTTTAAGAAATTGTTTACGCACGGATGACGGACAAAAAGTGATCCTAATATAAAACACAAGAGGGCCATGATGGCCCTGGATCGCTCACCTGATCCATAGAGTAACAAGTGGGACCCGGGGAGGGCCATTATTAACCCCAGGGCTATAATGTGCACAATGTTCAGAGACGTCTAAAAAGGTGAAGCTTCATACCAAATATCAACAAAGGCTATAATTTGAACAATCTTGGCAAAGGTCCACTAGATATGCTACATACCAAATATCAAAGACCTGGGCCTTGCGGTTTCAGAGAAGAAGATTTTTATTAAAGATATTCCCTACATAAGCCTATATAAAACCAAATGGCTCCAGGGCGGGGGCATTTTTGGCCTCAGGGCTTAAATTTAAACCATCTTGATAGAGGTCGACTAGAGGAAGCTTCACACCAAATATCAAAGACCATGGCCTTGCTGTTTCAGAAGAAGATTTTTAAGGAATATCTCTATATAAGTCTATGTAAAACCAAAGGGCCCCAGGTCGGGGCAGTTTTGGCCCTAGCACTATAATTTGAACAATCTTGGTAGGGGTCCACTAGATGAAGCTTCATACCAAATAGCAAAGACCTGGCCCTTGGGGTTTCCGAGAAGAAGATTTTTTAAGTTTTTGGTGAAAAAAATCTGTTTTTGGCTCCTATGACCTAGATGTGCAACGGACCGGAACCATTTGAACAACTTTGAAAGGGGACCACCTAAGGATCACTCCTGTGAAGTTTGGTCAAAATCCGATCAGTGGTTTAGGAGGAGATGTCGTTTAAAGAATTGTTTACGGACGGATGGACGCACGCACGGACGCACGGACGCACGCACGGACGACGGACGACGGACGACGGACGAAAAGTGATCCCAAAAGCTCACCTCGTCACTACGTGACGGTGAGCTAAAAAGCTTCAAAAATCTTCTTCTCTGAAACCACAGGGCCCAGAGCTTAGATATTTAGCATGTAGCAAGGGCAAGTGGTCACCTACATAATTCCTGCCAATCATGCCTCTGGGGTCCACCAAACAGACCACACCCCGGGGCCCATTAGCTCCTATAGACTCATAATGGAAAAAAGCTTCAAAAATCTTCTTCTCTGAAACCACAGGGCCCAGAGCTTAGATATTTAGCATGTAGCAAAGGCAAGTGGTCACCTACATAATTCCTGCCAATCATGCCCCTGGGGTCCAAATTGGCCCCTTAGCTCCTGTATACTCATAATGGAAAAAAAGGTTTAAATATCTTCTTCTCTGAAACCACAGGGCCCAGAGCTTAGATATTTAGCATGTAGCAACGGCAAGTGGACACCTACATAATTCCTGCCAATCATACCCCTGGGTTCCAAATGGGCCATGCCCCGGCGCACCTTCACTCCCATAGACTCATATTGGAAAAAAGCTAGTCATTTTAGCCCAAAAAGACCCTCAACCTCAAACAAATTCCTTCAGAAGGGTTTTCACTATTTTCCAAATCAGTGAGGTGTCCTGACTTATAGGAAAAAAATCCCCAAAAATATTCCCTGGCAAAATTGATTTTGGGGGGAAAATTGTTCGAAATTTGAATAAAAATCGCCAAAAACAGGAACTGAATTATAAATATGTCATTAAATTATATCAAAACTAGAGCTGTCAGAGGATCTGACTATAGCCCCGCTTCAGCGCTGTCAGAGAAGAAAGTTATTTAAGCTGCAGAGAAAACAGTTTAAACAAGAAATAACTGTTGAAAATTTTACATTATCTGGAAAAACTCTAAGAGTTGTGAGCCCTTGTCCCTCATTTCAATGAGCATGATACATTACCAGAATGTCCATGTTTATACTAAATTTCATCTTCCATTTTTCAATGTTCAAAGGGTAATAACTCCTAAAGTAGGCAAATC
Organism: Lucinisca nassula; assembly: GCA_963580285.1. Lineage (NCBI taxonomy): Eukaryota > Metazoa > Mollusca > Bivalvia > Lucinida > Lucinidae > Lucinisca > Lucinisca nassula. Next base: position 81,503,292 of record OY757011.1, read on the forward strand.
AGAGTCAGGGTTCCTGCGCTCTGCACATTGTCTCATGGTGCTTTACACTTGTGTGAAGTGTCATGAAAATATCTCAAATGGTTTGTGAGTTATGGAGCCGACACAGTCAAAATTGCCTTTTTAAATGTTCAAAGGGCAATAACTCCTAAAGTAGGCAAACCAGAGTTATGGTTCCTGCACTCTGCACATCATCTCAAGGTGCTTTTCATTTATTTGAAGTTTCATGAAAATATCAGAAACGGTTATGGAGGGGACATAGTTAAAATTGCCATTTTTTAATATTCAAAAGCCTATAACTGAAAAAGTAGACAATCCAGAGTTTGGGTTCCTGCGCTCTGCACACGTAATATGGTGCTTTACATTTGTGTGAAGTTTCATAAAATTATCTCAAACAGTTTTTGAGTTATCGAGCAAAGACGGCTAAAATTGATATTTTTCAATATTCAAAGGGAAATAACTCAAAAATTAGGCAATCCAGAGTTATGGTTCCTGCACTCTGCACACCATCTCAAGGTGTTTAATGTTTGTGTGAAGTTTCATGAAAATATGTGAATGGGTTTTAAAGTTATGGAGCGGACACGAAAATTGTTAACAGACACAGACAGACACACAGAAAATACGAAAACCAGAGTTATGGTTCTTGCGCTCTGCACATTGTCTCATAGTGCTTAACATTTGTGTGAAGTTTCATGAAATTATCTCAAACGGTTTTCGAGTTATGAAGCGGACACTGTTAAAATTGCCATTTTTCAATGTTCAAAGGGCAATAACTCCAAAAATAAGCAATGCAGAGTTATGGTTCCTGCGCTCTGCACATCGTCTCATAGTGCTTAACATTTGTGTGAAGTTTCCTAAAAATATCTCAAACGGTTTTCGAGTTATGAAGCGGACACAATTAAAATTGCCATTTTTCAATGTTCAAAGGGCAATAACTCCAAAAGTAGGCAATCCACAGTTATAATTCCTTCGCTCTGCACATTGTCTTATGGTGTTTAACATTTGTGTGAAGTTTCTTGAAAATATGTTAAGCAGATACAAAGTTATGGAGCCAACACAAATTAACGGAATCACGGAATTACGGAATTACGGAAAATGTTCAAAGGGCAATAACTCCAAAAGTAGGCAATCCACAGTTATAATTCCTTCGCTCTGCACATTGTCTTATGGTGTTTAACATTTGTGTGAAGTTTCATGAAAATATGTTAAGCAGATACAAAGTTATGGAGCCAACACAAATGAAGTTTCATGAAATTATCTCAAACGGTTTTCGAGTTATGAAGCGGACACTGTTAAAATTGCCATTTTTCAATGTTCAAAGGGCAATAACTCCAAAAATAAGCAATGCAGAGTTATGGTTCCTGCGCTCTGCACATCGTCTTATAGTGCTTAACATTTGTGTGAAGTTTCCTAAAAATATCTCAAACGGTTTTCGAGTTATGAAGCGGACACAATTAAAATTGCCATTTTTCAATGTTCAAAGGGCAATAACTCCAAAAGTAGGCAATCCACAGTTATAATTCCTTCGCTCTGCACATTGTCTTATGGTGTTTAACATTTGTGTGAAGTTTCATGAAAATATGTTAAGCAGATACAAAGTTATGGAGCCAACACAAATTAACGGAATCACGGAATTACGGAATTACGGAAAATGTTCAAAGGGCAATAACTCCAAAAGTAGGCAATCCACAGTTATAATTCCTTCGCTCTGCACATTGTCTTATGGTGTTTAACATTTGTGTGAAGTTTCATGAAAATATGTTAAGCAGATACAAAGTTATGGAGCCAACACAAATTAACGGAATCACGGAATGACAGAAGGACATGGCAAATCCAATATAGCCCCACTTTTTCAAAGCGGGGCTATAATTATTTAAATAGTCAAAAATAAGCTAACCGTTGTCAAGTAGCGATAAAAGAAGTTTTAGCTTGATATGTGAACAGAAACATGTCTTTTTTGGGGGTAAAAACTTGGAAATATTGACAAAAATGCAGAAAATGGGAATAAATTATCAAAAAGTGACTGGTTTGGATTCTTGAAAATGTTTTGGTGTAAAAAGTAATATATGTGTATAAGTTAACTACAGGGAAAAAAATAAAATTTTATATGTCAAAAAAAATCAGAAAGATATTGAAATGTTTATAAAGTTTCATTTTTCAGGTGATAAAAATGTTCAATCTTACTGAAAAATACCATATTTTTTCACATGTAGGAATTACTTAACAAAATTTCATAGTACATACATGTCTGACGTGGAGCTGGTTTATATTACCAGATATGCACAAAATACTTTGAAGCAGCTATTAAATGCTTCAACTTCATACCTTCACAGAATTTGTTCCTTTCTAAGGTTGTTGGAAATTTTGCCAAAGAAAAAAAACACAAAAAACATGGAACCGAACATTTTTAATACATATATCTGGTAAAGGCTTTTGAAAACACTTTGATGTATAGCGTTACATCAGATTACTGCATGAAGAAACATTTTTAGCTTTTGAAAAACAAATCCTTATTTCAGGGTAAAAAGATCATACTTTTACAGAAAAAAGACATGAAAAATGAGCATGTGTTATGTATTTTAGCTTTCATAAGCTTAAGGCTTCTGGGAATCTATTGTAACTGGTCACTGTCAATGGTAGTCACTGTCATCCGTCTGCCCTTCTGTTCTCAATTTTCTTAAATGACATTTCTTAAGTCACTAAATCTTGTTCAGAGTTATTCAAAAATCCATTACATGCAGCTTTGATTCTCATGGCATCAAAAGACAGGGAAATTAGCAAGATTACTTATCGGAAACCAGAACAAGAAGGTCTTTTATTAGGTTTGGCAAGCAGCTTTTATCAACATTGTTTAAATCATAGCCTAGGGGTCAAAAGTTTACCCATCCCTGGTGTGACAAATGTTTTACATTAACTCATATCCTGAAACTAGACGATCTTGGCCTTTGATATTAAATAAGTATCCTCATCTAGTGGATTTCTGCCAATTAAGATTCCTGAGGTACCAGTTGGCCCACACTGGGGTCTGCTGTTCCAAGAATTCATCCCATGCGGTTTTTGTTGCCATGGCAGAAAAAAGGAGAATAAGTAAAATCTTTAAATCATCTTGTACAAAGCTGTAAGGTTTTAGAGATTTGGTATGTAGCTTTTTCCAAGACTGTTGAAATTATAGCCCTGGCGTCAAAAATGGCACCCTCTGATGGTCACTTGTTTTACATTGACCCATATACTGGAACACTTTAAAAATCTTCTTGCCTGAAAATGGAAGGGTCAGGCCTTTGATGTTTGGTAAATATAGCTTCAGATAGTGAATTTTTGTCAAGATTGTTAAAAAAATTGATTCATATAGGGAACACTATAAAAATACCTGTGTCCTTGGTATTAGTATGTATATTCATCTAGTTGACTTTTACCAAGATTGTTCAAATCATAGCACTGTTATCAACAATGGCCCCGCCTTCAGAATCACTTGTTTTACAGACATTTTAAAATCTTCTTGTGAAACTGGAAGGCCCAGATGAAACAGAGGGCCAAGGCCTTTGATATTTGGTATACCTTTATATAGTATTGCTCAACCACTATTGTTTATATTATAGCCCAGGAATAAAAATGGCCCAACTCCAGGGGGGTCACTTATTTTGCATAGACTAATATGGGGAAAAGCTTTAAAAACAACATGGAAACTAGAAGTCCCAGGTCCTTTGATATTTGGTAAGTACGTGTAGCTACATCAAGTAAACCTTTATCAAGGTGTTCAAATTACAGCTCTAGGTTCAGATATGGCCCCATCATTGGGGTAATGTGCACTCAAGTGACAAAGTATGCTCATGCCATGTAATTGGGACCATTTCCATCATCCATCCATCAATTCACAATTTCTTTACTGCAAGGGTTTCAACTAAACTGTGCAGGAATAATCCTCGGGTGATCTTAAAAAATCGTAGAATTGTATTACCTGGAGAAGAGTAATGGGTTGATTACACAAATGTTCCTTGGGTGGCCCTCCACCAACGTTGTTCAAATTAATCGGTGGTGTAGAGATTAATTGGTGTGTCTTGTTGTCCTTAAATGGTCTAAATTTAAGCACTGCTTGTCAAATACGGTATTGGTACACAATAAAGGACACATAGGCACTCTTGGAGATGAAATTTAAACAAAAACTGTAAAAGTTCATGTGAAATTTCAATATTCAGTATGCAAATATGTTAGCTTTGATGAGGGATATACATGCAGGACCATCATGGTTCTCTTGCTTTAAAACTGTTTGACTGTTCCTTCCTCCAGTATTAAGTTAAAGTATGTTAATTGGGTAACTTTGTTGCATATTTAAAGAAATAAGCAAAGATGCTATTTGTTGCAGCTGTTGTCCTTATTCATGTTAGATTATGGCGAGATACTCGGTGATATTGTTAAATCAAGCTTTTAGTTTTGCAGAGTTTGTGGTTTGATTTTGAATGCAAAAAATATATCTAAAAACATTATTAATAAAATGTTACTGGATAAGAAGGAAAGGAAACATATTTCCAGTTGCTGGATGGTTGCCCTGTCCCACGTACTATTTTATTTTTTAATTTACTTATTGTTTTGCCCAGAATTCACACTACAAGAACAATTAATCCAGGGTGAAACACAGGTCTACTATAGTTTGGACATGGATTTAGTTAACTCAATGTTGCTTCTGATCTATTAACATTTTGCATGTTCTTCTATAATTCCTGGTCTTCTTTTCTCTTATTGGTCTTTGTGATTGTTAAAATATTGATGGCTTCTATCATGGAAAAGTGAACATATTTTTCTGATTCTTGGTGCATACTTTTATGCATTTCTTCTTTGTCTCCAAATGGGCATGTTGGCTTGAAGCATAACTGCTATATAGCTAAGAAATTACACATATCAGACAAGAGTGAATCTGTCAAATAAATCTTCCCAACAAATAATGTATCTGGGTCTTTGTTTGTTTGATTTGAGGCTTAACATCCCCGTCAACACAATATAGGTCATTCTGGAGAGGTTGCTTCCACGTTTGTGGGACTTTTACCCGACATTGAGATGAAATGATATCTCATTCCCTCTCGCCCAATGAAACTAATAGGGTTTATAAGCATACGGTCCGACTCACAGCGCTTTGCCTGGGCAGGCTTAGATCCTCTAGGCGGTTTATCAGTCCTCGTGTGCGGTCGGTTTCAGATCTGCGTGGAAGCATCATGCAGCCCATCTATTTGTTCAAGCCCCAATGGGTGGAGGCCGCGGTATCTGGGTTTAAAACAGTATTTTGTTGGATATAAACATATTTTTGCACAACATAAGATGGTCCATGATCTGACAGTACGTGTATGTATATTTTTGACATTTATATATATGACTGCCTTCCTGATCAGTGAAAGATAAGTTATAGTGCACAAGACGGTACTATTTTGTATATTGTTAGAGCCCTATATTAAGTAGTATAGTGTTACTGGTTTTGAGGGTTTTGTGTAAAATTTGTATTTCTTACCCAGAAAATTGACTTTCCAAATATCTAAAAATTTATTTTATTCCTGTAGTTAACTGATATCTTACTTTTTACATCCAAAAATTTTCATGAATCCTCACCACAAACTTTAAAAAAAAATCCTATTTTCCATGTTTTTTATAAATTTTTTACAGTTTCTGCCTTTAAAAAGTCAAATTGTTGTGTAGGCACAAAGCTGAAGGATTTTTTAAAGCTACTTGATATAGTCAGTGTACATCTGGCTAAATAAATTAGTTCGACATCATACAATTTATATTTATAATGTAAATTCTACTTGACCGGAAAATACTACATTTTGGGTGTTTTTATGTAAACATGTGCATTTTCATACCCCCGAAAAATGGAACTTTTTAAACACCTAAAAATTTTATTTTTTTTTCCTGTAGTTAGTTTATACACATATATAACTTTTTACACCAAAACGTTTTCAAGAATCCACACCAGTAACTTTTTAAAAATTTATTCCCATTTTCGGCGTTTTTTGTCAATATTTCCAAGTTTTAACCCCCCAAAAAGACAGGTTTCTGTTCACATATCAAGCTAAAACTTCTTTTATCGCTACTTGACAATAGTTAGCTTAGTTTCAGCTATTTAAATAAATTTGCTATAATTGAATGAAATTTTTATAATTCAATTCCTGTTTTTGGCAATTTTTATTCAAATTTCGAACATTTTCCCCCAAAAAATCAATTTCGCCAGGCAATATTTTTGGGGATTTTTTTCCTGTAAGTCAGGACACTTGATTGATTCTGAAAATAGTGAAAACCCTTCTGAAGGAATTTGTTTGAGGTTCAATGCTATTTTGACTGGCCTATTAGCATGTAGCAACGGCAAGTGGACACCTACATAATTCCTGCCAATCATACCCCTGGGTTCCAAATGGGCCATGCCCCGGCGCACCTTCACTCCCATAGACTCATATTGGAAAAAAGCTTCAAAAATCTTCTTCTCTGAAACCACAGGGCCCAGAGCTTAGATATTTAGCATGTGGCAAGGGCAAGTGGTCAACTACATAATTCCTGCCAATCATGCCCCTGGGCTCCAAATGGGCCACGCCCCGGGGCCCCTTCGCTCCCATAGACTCATAATGGAAAAAAGCTTCAAAAATCTTCTTCTCTGAAACCACAGGGCCCAGAGCTTAGATATTTAGCATGTAGCAATGGCAAGTGGTAACCTACACAATTCCTGCCAAACAAGGCCCTGGGGTCCAAATTGGCCACACCCCGGGGCCCCTTAGCTCCTATATACTCATAATGGAAAAAAAGGTTCAAAAATCTTCTTCTCTGAAACCACAGGGCCCAGAGCTTAGATATTTAGCATGTAGCAACGGCAAGTGGTCACCTACATTGACCTTCTTTCAAAATTGCCTCAATCGTTCTGCTCCTGTAAACAAAATGGCCACCAGAGCTAAAAATAGAAAAACCTTTTAATGACATCTCCTCCTAGGCAAATGGCCTGATTTGAATAGAATTTCACAGGATTGTTCCTAGAGTGACCCTCTTTCAAAATTGCCTAAATCGTTCTGCTTCGTTAAACAAAATGGCCACCATAGCTAAAAATAGAAAAACCTTTAAATGACATCTCCTCCTAGGCAAATGGCCCCAATTTGAAAATAATTTCACAGGAATGTTCCTTGAGTGACCCTCTTTCAAAATTGCCTAAATCGTTCTGCTCCGTTAAACAAAATCGCCACCAGAGCTAAAAATAGAAAAACCTTTCAATGACATCTCCTCCTAGGCAAATGGCCGATTTGAAAATAATTTCACAGGAATTTTCCTTGAGAGACCCTCTATCAAAATTGCCTAAATTGTTAAATAAAATGGCTGCCAGACCTTAAAATAGAAAAAAAATTTAAATGACATCTCCTCCTAGGCAAATTGCCCTTTTTGAAAATAATTTCACAGGAATGTTCCTTGAGTGACCCTCTTTCAAAATTGCCTGAACTGTTCCGCTCAATTAAAACAAAATGGACCCCAGAGCTAAAAATAGAAAAACCTTCAAATTCCACTACAATGCAAAATAGCCTCCAAAGATAAAAGTCTTTGGTCCACATCTCCTTAAAGCAGTGAATCCCTCATTTCCATAAGCTTTGAAACATCTTGGATTCAGGTGAGTGATTAAGGGCCATCATGGCCCTCTTGTTCTTATAAATGCACCAAATATAGGTTGTGGGTGCTCATCAGAACCACCTCATTGAGGCTGTTCAAATGGGTACCCATAACCTAAAAATAATTTTTACCCCTCTTAACCCTGGTTTACTCAATATAAAGTGGGGTTTAGAGGGTTGTTCATTTCAAGGACTTGTTAACTTTTCAAGCAGAAATAAACTATTGAGTTCCCTAAAAGAGACCTGCACACAGAGTTCTCATTAACCCTAGATATGCCGTTTTACTCTCTAACCCCAACCTTTCTGCAAAATTTATAGTTTTAGGTAAGGAGGAGTATTAAGGATAATTAAAGGATATCTTATAAAGTTTCTTTTAACCCATAAAATGTCAATCATGACAACTGTCGTCGGCTTTGTCATCTGCCAGTTACTTTAAAACTCATTTTTGCAAACAGTGTGAACCCAGATCCGACTGCTCCTCTAGGAGCAGAGGAGCAGTCTGATCTGGGTTCACACTGTTTGCCTGTATGCAAAAATATTTTTAACTAGAGCTGTCAGAGGATCTGACTATAGCCCCGCTTCAGCGCTGTCAGAGAAGAAAGTTATTTAAGCTGCAGAGAAAACAGTTATGAACAAGAAATAACTGTTGAAAATTTTACATTATCTGGAAAAACTCTAAGAGTTGTGAGCCCTTGTCCCTCATTTCAATGAGCATGATACATTACCAGAATGTCCATGTTTATACTAAATTTCATCTTCCATTTTTCAATGTTCAAAGGGTAATAACTCCTAAAGTAGGCAAATCAGAGTCAGGGTTCCTGCACTCTGCACATTGTCTCATGGTGCTTTACACTTGTGTGAAGTGTCATGAAAATATCTCAAATGGTTTGTGAGTTATGGAGCCGACACAGTCAAAATTGCCTTTTTAAATGTTCAAAGGGCAATAACTCCTAAAGTAGGCAAACCAGAGTTATGGTTCCTGCACTCTGCACATCATCTCAAGGTGCTTTTCATTTATTTGAAGTTTCATGAAAATATCAGAAACGGTTATGGAGCGGACATAGTTAAAATTGCCATTTTTTAATATTCAAAAGCCTATAACTGAAAAAGTAGACAATCCAGAGTTTGGGTTCCTGCGCTCTGCACACGTAATATGGTGCTTTACATTTGTGTGAAGTTTCATAAAATTATCTCAAACGGTTTTTGAGTTATCGAGCAAAGACGGCTAAAACTGATATTTTTCAATATTCAAAGGGAAATAACTCAAAAATTAGGCAATCCAGAGTTATGGTTCCTGCACTCTGCACACCATCTCATGGTGTTTAATGTTTGTGTGAAGTTTCATGAAAATATGTGAATGGGTTTTAAAGTTATGGAGCGGACACGAAAATTGTTAACAGACACAGACAGACACACAGACAGACACACAGAAAATACGAAAACCAGAGTTATGGTTCTTGCGCTCTGCACATTGTCTCATAGTGCTTAACATTTGTGTGAAGTTTCATGAAATTATCTCAAACGGTTTTCGAGTTATGAAGCGGACACTGTTAAAATTGCCATTTTTCAATGTTCAAAGGGCAATAACTCCAAAAATAAGCAATGCAGAGTTATGGTTCCTGCGCTCTGCACATCGTCTCATAGTGCTTAACATTTGTGTGAAGTTTCCTAAAAATATCTCAAACAGTTTTCGAGTTATGAAGCGGACACAATTAAAATTGCCATTTTTCAATGTTCAAAGGGCAATAACTCCAAAAGTAGGCAATCCACAGTTATAATTCCTTCGCTCTGCACATTGTCTTATGGTGTTTAACATTTGTGTGAAGTTTCATGAAAATATGTTAAGCAGATACAAAGTTATGGAGCCAACACAAATTAACGGAATCACGGAATTACGGAATTACGGAAAATGTTCAAAGGGCAATAACTCCAAAAGTAGGCAATCCACAGTTATAATTCCTTCGCTCTGCACATTGTCTTATGGTGTTTAACATTTGTGTGAAGTTTCATGAAAATATGTTAAGCAGATACAAAGTTATGGAGCCAACACAAATTAACGGAATCACGGAATTACGGAATTACGGAAAATGTTCAAAGGGCAATAACTCCAAAAGTAGGCAATCCACAGTTATAATTCCTTCGCTCTGCACATTGTCTTACGGTGTTTAACATTTGTGTGAAGTTTCATGAAAATATGTTAAGCAGATACAAAGTTATGGAGCCAACACAAATTAACGGAATCACGGAATTACGGAATGACAGAAGGACATGGCAAATCCAATATAGCCCCACTTTTTCAAAGCGGGGCTATAAAAAGCTTGCAAGAAGATTCAGCAGATGACAGAAGCAGACGACATTTTAAGATGTAGATTTTTCTCGGCATTTTAAGGGTAAAGCATAATAAACCAGAAAGTTTGAGGTTACATTATTCCATAATCATGTTTACACAGCTGGTTCTAAGACGCCCTCGTGGTGTAGTGGTTATGCTACTCACCTCATAAAACAGGGTTGTGGGTTTGATCAGGGGCTTCTCCAGACTTTGGGATGAGCCTTTAAAATGAGGTCCCGTCTCCCTATGACCTTAGATTTCGGTGGGATGTAAAATGCACACATGCACGCATGCATGCATGCATGCACACACACTACATTACACATGGCTACTCTCTAACACTGCAGCAAATGGTTGGAGCTAAGCAGTAGCCTCATTTTGAAGGCTGGTGATACAGAATTTGATCATGCTTGTAGCATGATATGGATCTTTTCTGGTGTGCGTGTGTATCAGAAAACTGACAGTAGATATCAGCATTTTCACCCATATAAATATACCTTGACCTGTTTCTAGCACTTTTGTTGGGGTCCACATGTTAAACAAAAGCGTTATATCTGAAGTAAAATGTAAAGGGCATACATTGCGAAAACACGCCTGTTTAAATACATTGTATATTTTATGCCCGAAAAAAAAAGAAAATTTTAAGATGAAAAATTGTGATATTTTACTTATTTTTACTGCAAACATAGGTTGTGGGTGCTCATCAGAACTGCCTCAATGAGGCGTTTCTAACGAGTACCCACAATCTATGTTTTTGAGATAGGTTGTGGGTGCTCGTCAGAACCGCCTCAATGAGGCGGTCCTAACGAGTACCCAAAATCTATGTTTTTGAGAATTAATAAGAAAAATAATGTATACCCCTGTAAACCCCAGTTTTACTACATAAAAGTGGGGTTCAAGGGGGTCAAAATTATATAGGCGTGTATGCGTGATGCAATGCATAGGTCATACAGAAAAATGGCACCATCGTGACAGAAGACAAAACACTCACATATGGCATTTTTGCATTTCTCATTCTGCTTATCACATTCTTCAGTCCATCTGTGCCTCCATAGCCCCATCTACACAAGTGGAAACCAAGACCCCAATATGGTGGCATGAAGGGTCGTCCAATAAGTTCTGTGTACTGCTGTACTACATTGTCTGACGTAGGACCAGTGAAGACGTAAAAATCAAGCACTCCTCCAATTGTTCTGAATGATACAGCTGGAGCCGGCTGTAACTCCACCTCTGTACAATAAACATTGTATCAAATATTACGATAACACAACCTGTGTGTCATAGTGTGTTCTTTCATATCTCCAGAATGGCTACTTTTCCAATAGAAATTTGTGATAATTTTCTTATTTATACTCCAAACATAGTTTGTGGGTACTCATTAGAACTGCCTCAATGAGGCAGTTCTAATGAGTACCCACAGTCTATGCCTAGAAGAAATAAGTAAAATAATGTATGAATGTATACCCCTGTAAACCCCAGTTTTCTCTATATAAACTGGAGTGTAGAGGGGTGATCAATACACGGACTTGTTATCAGGATGTTTCGTTAATTAATCATGGTTAAATTTAGTTACAATTCCAAAGATGTAGTGCTCATTACACTTATTTTTAGGAAAAAGTGGTATTCAAAATTGTCATTTGAGGAGTTAAGTGAAATAGGAACACCTGGCTGATTTTTCCACCATTTTTCAAAGGGAGACAACTTTCGGGACTTCCTGTTTGCTTTTCTATAAGCCCTGTCGCACTGAAAAAGGGGTCTACTCTTAAAGGAAAGAATTTGCTTATCAAGAGTAAATTCTTTCCTTTAAGAGTTGACCGCTATTGCCATGGGAGACAAAAATACTTTTGGAGTTGCCTTCCCTGAAGGTGTTCCCATTCCCCTTAAGTGGCAGTTCCACTGTTGGAAATTTTGTTTTATGGTGACATAACAATTTACCTGCTAACTTTAAGTACAGTTATCTCCCAATAATATGCATAATGTAATGTTATTATCAAGTAATTTCGTATAGGCCCAGTTACAGGTCTGCCGTACTGGCCCGAGGCCAAAGGCCAAGGCGAATACAGCTGACAGAGGGCCTGTAACTTAGCCAATACAAAATTACTTGATTAATGACAATTTTATTAATTGACACAATTAAAAAATATGATTATTGTTTTTTGACCTCCGGTTAATATTGGTTGACCTGGTGTTAATACGGATGACCTCTGATCAATATAGGATAGTCAATTAATAATGAACACTAGTGCAGTGGTATTATAACTAAATTTCAATATTATTAGGCATTTGCTCACTGTAAACTATCTGCATTTAAGAAAAATACCTGAAAATAAAACATTTTCATATTAGGGCTGCTCTGTCCTCTCCAAGGGGCAGCTCTTAAAGGAAAGGGAAAGAATTTGCTCCCAATGGGAGCAAATTCTTTTCTTTTAGAGAAGCTTTCATTCTTTCTTTCTTTCTTCTGGTTTCACCTAAACCCCAGGAGGGGACACAGACGGTGTATATTACATACACTCCAGTTTTGCAGGATGAAAGCCTACACAGTAATCATGTAATTATGGTAAGGTTCTTTAACTTGCACAGGGGATGGTTCTCCATGCACTGTTGGCCTCCAGTTAACCTTCCGATCCGAAGGACGGTGCACTTTATGACATTCATCCCTGCAAATGATGCCAATGGAGCGTGTTCGGACACCAAAATTTTCACACCACTGCTGGGGATTGAACCCGGGACCTCTAGCATCAGAGGCAAGTGCAATAACCACTGAGCTATCCCGCTCCACTAGTTAAGAGAAATACTTTTTTTTTCCACTCTCCATATTGTATATAATAATACTTCTTTCTGGCTACACCACTTCATGTAGCTGTCACGAAAACAAGATCAGCCATGGAAATTCAGCTAAGACACAAACCAGCCTGTGAACCCTGTCTGTCAGAATACAAACATCCCTTTGTCACAGGTCCATTTATCTAACCACTCTTTTCCTTGGAAGACCTCTGTGGTGTATTCCATGGTTCCAAAGGATAACCTTTTGACAGACCACATTTAAGATCACTACACAAGTGAAGGCCATAAAAAGTCTCGCAGCTCTTCATCATAGGGTAGGTAACATTTTCTTGTCATTTTGGATAATGGAATCCATGGTGATATTTCTTTTTATATTAGAGGGTCACTGATAAGGCCATTCTCAGGGTGTGATCCATTAATTTACAATTTATTCATGATGAATGAAGTGTAACACAGTGGACTGCACACAGGTTACAGAGAGCATGATGAAGATGGCCGAACTAACTAGTCTGGCCGAGTAAAAATGTACACTCCACAATAACCACTTTTGAGATGGATTCTTTGCTTCCAAAGGATAACCTTTTTATATAATACCAAGCTTTAGCCAGTAAAGTGCAATCGTTTGCCAGTAACCGACACCTGTGCTTCTTGAATCAGTCATCACGAAAACATGTCTATATAATGTTGTTCCCCTTGAACCTCACTTTTATGTCCTAAAACTGGGGTCTAAAGGGGTTAACCTTATTTTTCTTATTTCTGCTCTAAAATATAGAGTGTGGGTATTTGTTAGAACTGCCTCGATGTGGCAGTTTTAACGTGTACCCACAATCTATATTTTAAGCAGAAATAAGAAAAATATCACAATTTTTCATCTTAAAATTTTAGTTTTTTCGGCGGTAAAGTTTACAATGTATTTGTATAGGCGTGTTTTCATAATGACAAGGGAGAGAACTCCAAAAAGTATCCAAACATACCCATTGCATTGCTGTTCAATAAGAAAACAAGGGAGAGAACTCCAAAAAGTATCCAAACATACCCATTGCATTGCTGTTCAATAAGAAAACAAGGGAGAGAACTCCAAAAAGTATCCAAACATACCCATTGCATTGCTGTTCAATAAGTAAACAAGGGAGAGAACTCCAAAAAGTATCGAAACATACCCATTGCATTGCTGTTCAATAAGAAAACAAGGGAGAGAACTCCAAAAAGTATCCAAACATACCCATTGCATTGCTGTTCAATAAGAAAACAAGGGAGAGAACTCCAAAAAGTATCCAAACATACCCATTGCATTGCTGTTCAATAAGAAAACACCATGAGCATTCTTGTCATTCTCAATATTCAAGTAGAACGGGTGGTCTCCATACAGATTGGCACCAACCTATAAATAGATATATGACACAGTCAAATGCATAAATTTTCAAGGAACTGTTATCTCAAACCACATATTTTTTTATATTCTAGTCCTTTTGTGTTTGAGATAATGGGAGTGAAGGTTATTTGTAACAGAAAGTAATATATAACATATTTCCACTAAATATCTGAACACCTGAATTCCCTATCATACTTGTTCTAAACCAAGTTGAGATGGCACATTCTGCAGCGTTTCATCTGGGTTTACACTGTTTGCTCAGGCCTATCTGTCCAAATACAGAGGACCCTCGTTATAATGACAGTATTTGTTCCCTATTATTGTGCCGTAATAAAGCATTTGCCGTTATAAAGAATCCCAGTTAGGAGTATGATATGTAATAAAATGTCTTTTCCCCATTATTACTCCAAGAAACAAATATTATAGATATTTGTTCGAATTGCCTCCTTGATTCTAACAAATATCTATAACATTTGTTTCTTGGAGTATTAGAATACAAGAATCTTTCATGACTATGGACTCTATTTGTGCATTTCCAACCCGAGGGAAGTCCATGCAGCTCGGAACCGAGATTAAGCTTTTAGCTAAGAAATCATTCCATTGAAATTGCCATTATAACTAGTTTTGCGGTTATAATGAGAATGTCGGTATAAAGAGGGTTGACTGTACATATATGGTACCTCTACAAGCATGTTCCCCTTTTCTTTACATGCATATGAAAAGAATACAATTTAGAAGGCACATTGCCAGAGTCTATAAAAGTTTTATAAACATGTTTATGTACACACATATACACTATCATCATCATCATCAACGGATTTTTGATTAACGTGCAGGTACAGGGGCAACGTCCACATAAGTGGGCCCCCTTCCAGGTAGCTGGCTTGCTGCACGCATGGCAGATCTTACACCAGATCTCCAGGCTTGTCTATCATGAGGATCGATAGCAGAGAGCTTCCATTCTCTGCAATCTCTTTCTGTTAGTTGCTTCCAGGTCATCTTGGGCCTTCCTGGCCCCCGCTTTCCACTTACCTGTATGTCACAGGCAGTCTTGATTGCACCGTTGGAGCGTTCCACATGTCAAAATATTAAACTACTAAATATTTTATTCCCAATCAAATTTGTCTGATCCTCACAAGGGTTTGAATTTGCTTTGAGCTTAACCTTTGTCCTGCTGAGCCCGAACATGCCGTAGCTTTCAAACAATGTAGATCCAGATCAGATGGCTTCTGAAGAAGCCATCTGATCAGGATCTACATTGTTTGTCACTCGGATTGTGAATTTGTTGCAATAATTTGCATCAAGTTATATGATTGGTTGATAATTGGTAGTGGGTGTGGCTTACTTAAATATTCAGTTGGAAAAGAGATAATGACCTAGTCAACACTATTTAGGTCTAGTTTAGCCTGTCAGTTTACCATATTTCTCCAGGGCAGACTTATACATATAAGTGGTTAAACAGTATTTATTTTATTCTGAGCAGTGAAATCAATGCATATCTGCAGCACTCGTGAAAATTATGATGTTTTCACCACACTCGATGAAATATTTTTGGTATCCACCTCAAAAAAGTAATATCCTCTATTTTTTTATACTCTGCAGTGAAATCAACGCATATGATATTTTCACACTGTGAAAAATAACATGTCCTTGTTATTTTCACAGTAGCAGCTCCGACTACTTATCTTGCCAAAATTCATATGTGTTATCGATGAAATAATTCTGTAAAATACCTTGAAAAGTGCTCTTTGAACTGTAAAAATTATGTATTCAAAATGGGGATCTGTTTATGTTTTGAAACTGACAGTTGTGACATTATAACCAGGTCAAAATTGTGACATAATATAAGATTGACCAATTACCATAAATATCCGCATAAACTTATAAAACAAAAAGAAAATTTTACTTTTTTTTGGCGGATACCAAAAATATTTCAACTCGGGTTGAAAACATCCAAATTTTCACTCGTGCTTCGCACTTTTGAAAAGTTTGATATTTTCAACACAATCAAAATATTTTTGGTATCCTCTATATGGGTTATTCGTTCTTCAGAAACTGACAGCTGCCCTTCCTGAATCAGCAGAAGTGAGAGAAAGACTGTAGAAAATACTTCATGATCAATCTCTATGAAAGAATGTTGTTGGACACAGGAGGGATTATCCCGTAACTTGCTGATCACAAGTCAGAGGAGCATCCGAGCTACTGAGGCTAGGCTCAGAACGGGGGAAACAGCAGGGCCTGGCCAGGACAGAAACCCAGGGCTTCTACCATACTGTGTGATCACTCTACTCAGCAATCACGCCAAGCCACATGGTAGATTTGTCCCTAATTTCTATTTGCTTATTAAGATTCTATCATTCATCAATTAATCCTAATCCACTTCAGGCCTGACCAACATAACATGCACTTTCGAAGTTACACTGTAGATTAAGGGGAATTCAAACACCTGGCACGTTTTCCTCCATTTCTTCAAAGGGAGACAACTTTTGGGACTTCTCGTTCGCTTTTCTATGAGCTCAGTTCCACCGAAAAAGTGGTCTACTCTCAAAGGAAAGAATTTGCTCCTCAGGAGCAAATTCTTTCCTTTAAGAGTTGACCCCTATTTATTTATATGGGAGACAAAAATATTTTTGCAGGAGTTGCCTCCCCTGAAGATGTTCCCATTCCCCTTAACTAATGAATCTAAATACAGTAAAACTTTGATGACTCAAACATTTTTGAGACCATAAACCTTTGTTCGAGAAAGAAGTACAGTCGAACTTCAATGGCTCGAACACCTTTGGGACCATGGAAATATGTTCGAGACAGGGGTAGTTCGAGCCACTGAGGGCTAATGCCAGGAGGCATAACGACATACTTTAGGACATCTTTTTCTGTGTTCTATAATGAAACATGTATGCTGTGTGTACTCATAATGAGTACACACAGCATACATTTGCAAGATAAAAGACGAAAATATCCTAATTTTTACCCTACCTATTTCTTATGAATAGAAATTCCCTAGGGACTCAAGAACGGGTTCGACTCAGCCATGGTAAACGAGCCATCGGTGTTCGAGCCATCGAAGTTCCAATGTAGTTTGAGCCACTGCGGAAAGTCATATCAGGAGTCATGTAATAGAGTCATATCAGGAGTCATGTAATAGAGTCATATCAGGAGTCATGTAATAGAGTCATATCAGGAGTCATGTAATAGTTCCTCTGTCATTACTGACAATGACCAGTCTTAATCACATTTGAGAAATGTTACTGTTTGTGTGTTCTAAGATGGCTGATGGGACCAATTCTAGCTCTGAATTGTCTGTTGCATATAGAGCAACAGAGGCTAGAGGAAGACAGCTCTGTTGGAGATGCCTTAGCTCTAACTTTGTTCAGCTTTGCTGATTCTTTTTGCCTCTTATTTACTAGCACCCATTCTGATGAGGCCTCATCACTTTGCTCTGTCCTGTGCTATTTGTTCCAAGACTCTGTTGGAATGTTGAAGTTCTTGAGGAAGGCTTTGAGGGTGTCTTTGTAGCGCTTCTTCTGACCACCATTGGAGCATTTGCCCTTTCTAGTCCTCCATGGAGGATTTGTTTTTGGCAAACATTCCTCAGGCATTCTGGCAACATGACCTGTCCATCTTAACTATGCTAGTTGAGTTCCTAAGACATATTGTATGGAAAAGATTCAGCCTTTTGGCATGCGTTTTTTAAACTGTCCATGTTTCACATACAAACAAGTGTTGGCAGCATCAAAGCTCTGTAGACTTTCAGTTTTGTGTCAAGCCTGATCCCACTTCGATCCCAGACATTACCACATAGTTGGCCAATTGCTGCACTAGCTTTGGCAATCCTGACATTGACTTCATCATCAATGTGCACGACTATTGACAAAGTGCTCCCAAGGTAGGTAAACTTGTCTACCACTTGCAATCTTTGACCTTTCACTGTGAAGGTGGGCTCTTTGTAAGGCTTGCCAAGTGCTGACTGATAGACTCCCTCAGTCTTTTTGATGCTGACTGTGAGATCATAGCTATCACAGGAGTCAGATACTTGATCCATACCTTTTTTGCATCTTCTCTTCTGTTGGTGTACCTTTTGCCATGTCATCAGCAAAGAAGAACTCATCTAGCACCTCTGTCTGCACTTTGGATTTGGCTTGCAACCTTCTGAGATTGAAAACTTTCCCATCAAAGCGATACCTAATAGGTATGCCATTGTCACCATCCTGGAAAGCATCTGTGAGCATGGCAGAGAACATCATGCTGAAAAGTGTTGGGACTAGCACACAGCCTTGCTTGGCTCTGTTTGTCACAGGGAATGGATTAGAAAACCCACAATCATTTTGGACCTGTGCAAGTATACCATCGTGGAACTGCCTCATCATTGCTATGAACTTGGTTGGACATCCAAACTTCACCATGATTTTCCAAAGACCCTCATGACTGACTGTGTCAAATGCTTTAGTCAGGTCGATGAAGGTCATGTAAAGGTCCATGTTCTGTTTGTTGCATTTCTCTTGAAGCTGCCTTGCTGTGAACATCATGTCAATTGTTCCGCTATCTTTTCCAAACCCACACTGGCTTGCTGGTAGAAGCTTTGACTGTTCAAGATACTCATTCAGTCCGTTTAGCAGGACTCTTGCATTGCAGCAAGGACCGTCCAAGCAATTGACAATAATGGCATGCCATACTGATTGTCCCAGACATGAGGGTTTCCCTTTCCATTTGAATAGGTGGATAATTAAGGCATAGGGATGGTTTCTTCTCTCCACAAAACCTGAAATAACTCTGCTATCTTCTTTGTCATATTGCCTATAAAAAGGTTTTCTGTATCACTCCACTGAGGTGATTCAATTGAGTACACACAACATACCTTTTCATACTTATTTGTACCTATTCATTCTTTATCAGGGGCTATAGAAAAAATTTCCTTGGGACTTAAAAGGCATTTATTCTTGATAATTGAGGACTATCATGTTATTACATAATATCATGTAGCCCTCAGTGCTGACTGACGAGAAGTCCTCTGTCTGCAACAGGTAAGGGGCCTCCTTGGGGAAAATCAATAATTGACTAACTGTCAACTAGAGTGTACCTTATTGATTTTCCCCTTTAGTGCCTCAGTCAGGAGATGCAACAGGAGCTACTAATCACCCTAATAAAGGCCGCCTTTGATCTGTTATATACTGTATATCACAGGGGGCAATAAAACAACTATGAACACATAGTGTGTCCTACTGTCTAAGAATAAATGCCTTTAAGGATAAGTTTGAATCAGCCCTGGTAAATGAGCCATTAGTGTTTGAGTCATTAAAGTTTCACTGTAATGACAAGAATTGTTACTTACAGTCGGTGGCTGGTCTCTGCTCCACATTACCACTTTAGCCCAGTTTGTGTCCAACAAGAACTTTGCTCGATGCTCGCCAAGACCGTAGACAAGTGGTGTGCTAAGCATAGACCCAAGCTGCAGAAACTGGTCGGCAAAAACAAGTGGGGCTGCATTCTCTGTGCTAAATCTGAAATGCAATTTGAATGAATAGAACAGAATAATTCAGGGGAATGGATACCTCTACAGGGAGGGGAAGAAATTCTGTAAAAAATATTTTTGACTCTCTGAAATGGATTGATTTGGGTCTGCTCTTAACGGAAAGAATTTGCTCTTCCGCAGCAAATTCTTTCCTTTATGTGTGGACCCCTTTTTCAGATAGGCTTAGTGTAAAGAAAAGCAAACAAGTCATCCTAAAATTGTTTCCCGTGTTTCTTTTGTTTTTATTTTGGAGTTTTACAGCACAATCAACGCTTTTAATGTCATGTTTAGCTGGTCGTTTAACAACATAACCACACTTTTCCTTGGCAGGCTAACATGTATATATAACAAAAATTCCGCCGACAGCTATGTCGCGCCTGTGGGGGCGCAGTCACCAGAAGACATAATCTAAGTCAAGGTCAAACATGGATCTTAGCATAAAAGTTACCATTCCTAGATGCAAGCTTGTACCAAGTTTCAATAATGAAACTCTTATAGTTCTTGAAAATGAACTTAAAGATTAAAGTGAAAGCTAGGGTTGATGCAAAAGTTGACAAAGTCAGTGACCCACAAACTGTAGGCCATGAAATATAGGTCAAGATCAAATATGGATGCTTGCATTATAGTTATCATTCCTAGATGCAAGTTTGTACCAATTATCATTAATGAAGCTCTTTTATTTTTTTTTTTCAGAAGTGAAATTGATCACAAGGGTCACAAAGTCAGTGAACCATGAGATGTAGGTCAAGGTCAAATATGGACACATGCCAAAAAGTTTCCATCCCAAGATGCCAGTTTGTACCCAGTATCATTATCACCCTCTTTCTTCAGAAATGGACTCATACATTAGGGTGAACACGAAATGTTTACAAAGTCAGTGAACCATGAAATGAGGGTCAAGGTCAAATATGGATGCTTGCATTAAAGATTCCATCCCAAGATGCAAGTTTGTGCCTAGTATCCTGAATGAGCGTCTTACAGTTCTTCAGAAATGGACTCTTACATTAGGGTGAATGCCAGAGTACATGCAAATGTTTACAAAGTCAGTGAATCATGAAATGTAGATCAAAGTCAAATATTGATGCATGCATCAAAGTTGCCATCTAAAGAGGCATGTTTGTACCAAGTATCATTGCTGAAGCTCTAATAGTTCTTAACCCTTGTCCTGCTGAGCTTGGATATGTCTTATCTTTCAAACAATGTAGATCCAGATCAGATGGCTTCTGAAGAAGCCATCTAATTAGGATCTTCATTGTTTGCCATTCAGTTTATGAATTTGTTGGAATGATTTGCATCAAGAAATCTGATTGGTTGATAATCAGTGGTGGGTGTGGCATATTTAAATATTCAGCAGGTCAAGGGCTAAGAAATGGACTCTTACATTAGGGTGAACACTAGGGTGAGTACAATTGTTGACGGCTCGATGGACAGACGAACAACTTGAAAACCGGACTCCTATATTGGGTCATGCTTTAAGCAGGTGCAACAAAAATGGTCATTTTTCTATAAAATCTACAAACTTTTGGGATTCTTCCTTAAACCATGCTATATCCAAAACCATGTTATAATGAACAGTGCATGTTATAATGTTAGAAAGAGGTTGTCATTAAGAAAACACGCCTATACAAATTTACCGCAAAAAAACGAACATTTTAAGATAAAAAATTGTGATATTTTTCTTATTTCTGCTCAAAATATAGACTGTGGGTACACGTTAGAACAGCCTCGATGATATTTTTCTTATTTCTGCTCAAAATATAGATTGTTGGTACTCGTTAGAACCGCATCGATCCTCATCGAGGCGGTTCTAACGAGTACCCACAATCTATATTTTGGAGCAAAAATAAGAAAAGTAAGGGTTGCCCCTGTAAACCCAATTTTACTCTATAAAAGTGGGATTCAATGGGGTCAAAATTATATAGGTGTGTTTTCATGATGTGGTGAATACAGTGATATCTTACAATACTTGTCCAGTAGATTTTCTGGTCACCTTCATGGAGAAAGGGCCACTTGAGGGAATCTGTACTTGGTAATCCATAGTGCTTGGCATCTTTCCTGGCCCCGGAGCGACAGGGACTGGCACTTCGTACCGCTTGTTAGCAGGGTCATAAAACTAGAAGATATAGTAAAAGACTATTTTAAGAGGAATGGGAACATCTGGAAGATTTTTCCGCCATTTTTCAAAGGGAGACGACTTTCAGAACTTCATGTTCGCTTTTCTATAAGCTCTGTCCCATGGAATAAGGGGTCAACTCTTAAAGGAAAGAATTTGTTCCTCAGGAACAAATTCTTTCCTTTAAGAGTTGACCCCTATTGACATGGGAGACAAAAATACTTTGGCAAGAGTTGCCTCCCCTGAAGGTGTACCCGTCCTCTTAATACTTTTGGAAAAACAAACTGAAAACAAAATTTACTTAGACTTGGCAAATAAGGTATGTCAACAAGGAGCTACTTAAACCTTTTTGTACCAAATGGAATCTTCCACCTTATACATAGCACAAGTCCATTTTAAAATTTAGGCATGTCAGGTTGTGTTTTCTTCAAAATTCAGTTTGAAAATGGCTGGATTTTTTTGCAAACATTGTAGGTCCTGATCAGATCTGGGCCTGCACTGTTTGCCAATTACCCATTTTGGGGTTTCTGGTACTAAGAGGGTTAAACAGCAAGTAGTAAAGACCTCAATCAGACTTGCTCACTATTGGGTCTGTAATACATGTTGTTGTATTTTTGTTTGAGTTGAAGTTGTACACCCCTGTGAAGTGCCAACACTATTTAGGTTATTTGTTTGTTTGAATCCCATCAAAACTATGTAGGTCATTTTGGAGACTTCATCTTCAAGGGAGGTAACTCACAAAAATACTTGTTTCATCCTTGTTAATAGGGGTCTTCTCTTAAAGAAAGGAATTTGCTCCTAGAGGATGTTGCCTTACAATTTTGTGTTCCAGATTTGTTCCCGTCATAACTATGTAGGTCATTTTGGAGACGTTGCTTCCAATTTTGTGGGAATTTTACCCCACACTGAGATGAAATGACATCTCAAGCTTAACCACCCCAAAAATACCAGGATTTATATGCAGGAATGGACTAACTGGCACCGATTTGCCTAGGCAGACATAGACCTCCCAAGTGGTTCCCACGTACTTAAATATTCTAACGGTTTCAGCTCTGCATGGAAGCACCATGCAGCACTATCTATTTCTCCAAGCCCAGATGGGCGGGGTCATCTGCTGTAAATGTATCTAATTGTTTAACTACATGTACAGCAAAATTCCTATAATAAGACCACCTTTGGGACTGTTCAAAAGTGGTCTTTAAGACCTTTAAGACCACTTTTGAACCGTCCCAAGGTGTCTCTTTCTAGGAAACACTGAATTTAGAAACACACAGAAAGAATGGTGGAAACCTTTTAAATATGCTATTTAAAGCAGAATTAGTCTCAATTTTAGGTGGTCTTAATAGTGCAGAATTTCACTGTGAGTGAGTGAGTGTTTGAGTCTTACATCTCACCAACAGCTTAGGTCATACGGAGATGGGACCTCGGTTTAAAGACTCAGTGGAAAGTCTGGAGAAGCCTGGGATCGATCCTGCGACCCCTGGTTTACAAGGTGAGTAGCATAACCCGAACACCACGGAGGCTTCTAGGAAATTCACTGTACATGTATTCTACATGTATGCTGACTGCATTAGTAAAATGATACACAACACATGATATCTAACAATGTCTTAAAGTGAATGGCTTCATCTTCAAGGGAGGTAACTCACAAAAATACTTGTTTCATCCTTGTTAATAGGGGTCTTCTCTTAAAGAAAAGAATTTGCTCCTAAGGAGCAAATTCTTTCCTTAAAGAGTAGACCCCATTTTCAGAGGGCCCTGTTCACCCAAAAGTGTCCAAGAAGTCACACAATTTGCCCCCTCATGTAAAAAAAAAAGAAAAAGAAAATTTGACTTGACGGTATCTTGTTCCCCTTAACAGTCAGTATAAAAATTTCAACTGTGCTCAAGATGACATTGAAAAAAAAATAGAGGTCATGAATACAATGTATCAGGTTACATATACAGTCAGTCTGCCATCTGAGAAAGAATATTGAGCACTATCCTGCTCAAAAATATAAACCCATTTTGTACTAAATGTTATACATGTATATAGTAGGAGTACATTCTGAAATTTAGGGGTGTCAGGTTGGGACCTTTTTTTTTTTTTTGAAATATAACAAGAAAGCAGTCTGAGGGACAGCCAAATCCCCCGCCTCACTTTATATCAAAGCTCAGCCTTGTGACATTCACCTGTGACCTTGAGTTGGCATGGTTTATTTATGGGTTCTGCACATCAGCTCAATGAAGGGGAAATTTCACAAAAGTTTAAAGAAAATCCTTCCAGGGGTAAAGGAGATATGGAATTGACATACAATTCAAAGTTTCAAACTCCTGACCTTCACCTGTGACCTTGACCTTGAGTTGGCATGGTTTATTTATGGGTTCTTCACATCAGCACACTGAGGGAGATATTTCACCAAAGTTTAATGAAAATCCTTCCAGGGGTAAAGGCGATATGGAACGGACACAAAATTCAAAGTTTCACTCTTGACCTTCACCTGTGACCTTGACCTTAAGTCGACATGGTTTATTTATGGGTTCTGCACATCAGCTCACTGAGGGGAATATCTGACCAAAGTTAAATGAAATTCCAGGGGTAAAGGAGATATGGAACTGGTGTATGTTAAATATGAAAGCAGTATCACTAAGCAATCGAAAGGTATGGCCAATGTTCAAGTCTTAAAAAAGTAGGTCAAGGTCACAAGATCAAAAAATATGGAATTGTTTGAAAGGTCTAGTGACATAGAAATATGAAAGCCCAATCACTTAGCAATCTAAAGTTATGGCCAATGTTAAAGTTTTAAAAAGTAGGTCAAACATGAAGGTCAAGGTAACGAGGTCAAAAATTATGGTACCACTAGAAAGGTCTTGTGACAAGGAATGCACATGTGAAATATGAAAGCCCTGCCACTTACCAATCGAAAGTTATGACCAAGGTTAAAGTTTTTAAAAAGAAGGTCAAAAGTAGGTCAAATGTCAAGGTCAAGGTCACAACATCAAAGTTTATGGTACCTCTTGAAAGGTCTTGTACCAAGGAATGCACATGTGAAATATGAAAGCCCTATCAGTTACCATTCAAAAGGTATGCCCAATGTTAAGGTTTTTGTGGACAGACAAAAAGAGAAACAGACAAACAGACAGACAGACCAAAAACTATATGCCCCCGAATCTTTGATTCCGAGGGCATAAAATCAAAGTTTTAAACTTGTGACCTTCAAATGTGACATTGGCCTTGAGTAGGCATGGTTTATTTAAGAATTCTGCACATCATCTGACTGAGGGGAATAATTGACCACCGTTTAATGAGAATCCTTGCAGGGGTAAAGGAGATATGGAACGGTCACAAAATTCAAAGTTTCAAACTCTTGACCTTCAAATGTGACCTTGACCTTGAGCTGGCATGGTTCATTTATGGGTTCTGCACATCGGCTCACTGAGAAGAATATTTGACCAAAGTTTAAAGAAAATCTATCAAAATGGTTCAGGAGATACACAGCGAACAAGAAAGTTTTAGGGACAGACGGATGGACATACGGACCAATGTGTTTACAAGAGAACATTTGTTGGGTACTTCAATGTTAATTTACCCATTCAAAGTACATGTACCCAACAATCAGCAAAAATACCCCTAAAATACCCAACAAGCAATAAGTTTGTTGGCTACTTTTATCTGTTAACAACAGAATAAATGGCAAAATACTCAAGATAGGCCTACCCAACTAGTGTCCTATGGTTTGCTCGGACAGACAGACAGACAGATGGACAGACAAAGGCCATTCCTTCAATCTCTGCTCTGCTTCTCAGCCATTAGAAAAATGACTGAACTCTGATTAGACAAATCAGTCGGCAGCATCTGATATCAACCTGAACTGTTTGAAAATGATCTATGTTTTTGTCAGGGGTGGTGGGGGTGGTTAAAATGCCAATATGCTTTTCAACAAAAATAAGGAACTTAAGGTACAGTAAAACCTGTCATAAAGGAAAGGGGGCACCTGTATCAAGCAAGCATACATTTGATTTCCAAAAATTGCAGATGCATTAAAATTCACCTGTATTAAGCAAGCACATGTCTAAAGCAAGTGCATTTTGGTTATCCTTTAGCTGCTTATCCTCCTAACAAAAACATATAAAGAATATATAAAAATGACCAACTTTATAATTAATCTATACATTTAATGGGATCTACCTCTAATCTTTAAATTATTTAGCCACACTCATTCTGACAATCAACCAATCAAATTATTTGATATAATGTATTCATTCAAATTTGAAAACTGAATGGCAATACCTGTACGTCCTGATCATGGCTTCTCCTGAAGCCATCTGAGCTTCTCCCGAAGCCATCTGATCTGGATCTAGACTTTATAGGGGAAATCATATTCAGCAGGATAAGGATTAATATCCAAGGATTTATATCCATAAGGATATTTTTCCAAAACTGTGTTTTATCATATGACATCGCGTCTGAGAATGTAATAATGCCACGTATTAAATTTGGCAATTCACTACTGGATTCGATATGCAAATTAGTTAGATACATCCCGTAATGATACACGTACATCGACCTTAACGATGTTGCATTTACTGATGGCGGAATATTGACATTTTTGTACAAAAAAACATGACTAAAATGCATTTTAAAAGGCATATGAAAAATAGAATTTTTCATTCATGCTCATGTATTACTGAATTTAATAAACTCAGTTGAGGAAAAAGGAAAAATGTTAAGCAAAGCCTTGCATTTTATCTGTGTTCTTCAACTTGTTTAATAAATTCAATAATACATGAACTGCTCATGTAAGATCCCCTTGGTAATAAACCAACTAGACAAAGTGCCCAGTGGGGCACGTATACCCCCGGCCAGGGCCATCGCCTCAGCTGAAACAAGAACTACAAAGGGAAATAACTCTAAAAGGCCTGACCCCTTGGCCCTTATTTTCTTTCCCACAATACAAGTAGTCATACTGATCATGTGTGCAAAATTTCAAGTTTCTATGTGAAGCAGTTCCTGAGATATCTTTGACACAAAATAATTGTTTACGGACAGACAGACAGACGGAAAAGACAAAAACTATATACCCCCATTGCATACTTTGTATGCCGGGGGTATAATAAAATGTCAATCACAGCAATTGTTGTCTGCTTTGTCATCTACCATTTACTTAAAATATCATTTCTGCAAACAGTATGGACCCAGATCAGACTGCTCTGTAGGAGAAGTCTGATCTAGGTTCAAACTGTTTGCTAGTGTGCAACAATATTTTTAAAAAGTCTGCAAGAAAATTCAGCAGAGGACATAAGCAGACGACATTTTCAAATGTAGTTTTTCTTGGTATCTTTAAGGTTATCTGGTAATAAAGTGGCTTATGAGTATATGTAAAGTTTCCACAAACCTTGAAATGAAGTCTGTTCTGTGTTTCATAAGTAACATCAAGTGCCAATGTATTTACATCTGAGGGCCAACCAGACGGTGAACTTCTGGTCAATGTGTAGCTCATACCAGTTTGCGTCTGCTTGGAACTCTGAACAGAATATCCCTGAGGATTGCTGGGATAGTAGCACCACGGAACATCTTTTAGGTTGTCTTCAGTAGGAGGACCCCAACAACAGCCCCTGGCAACACATGTCTGCTGGGCAGCCCCTTCTTCCTGGGGCCAACAGTCTGACCTTTGAGCTGTGGGAATATTAGTACACACCGGTGATGAGGCTGACGACACATTCGGTTGAACATTGCAACTTCCAAAATAACCATTCTCCTTCTAAAAGAGAAATAAAAGTAACTTCTGAAGGTAAGTAGACAATATTTAACACATAAAATGCCAATCACGACAACTGTTATCCATTTTGTCGTCTGCCGGTTACTTTAAAAGTCATTTTTGCAAACAGTGTGAATCCAGATCAGAATCAGAATCAGAATCGTTACTGGTGACACGTCAAATGACATTCATACACCAGGACCTGTGATATGAGAAGTTAGTCCCTAGCTCTAACTAAAGATGTAAACTTAGCTACACAATCATCAGCACCTTCAGCTGTCGAAATAATCGAATTGGGAAGGGCATTCCAATCTCTAATGGTTCGGGGGAAGAACGATTCTTTATTCTCTTGGAGCAGTCTGATCTGGGTCCACACTGTTTGCCTGTGTGCAAAAATATTTTTAAAATTCAGCAGACAACATAAGCAGATCACTTTTACAGATGCAGTTTTTCATGGAATCTTAATGGTTAAGCAGATACATTGTAGCAATCTATTATATTTTTCTTTTGAGAAAAAGGCCTGATAATTCATGAGAATCATTTGTCTGGCAGATGATTCATATGCAGTATCATGTCCTATTTTCTCAATAAATAATGTTATTTGAAAATGCCATCAGTTAGTTGGATTAGCACTTCAAACTTATTTAGCCTTTAATACATGTATAATAAACCTAATAACTGGACAGACAGGCCTATAAGCAAACCCATCTGGGCTTGAAAAAATAGATGGGCTGCATGATGCTTCCATGCAGAGCTGGAACCGACCCGCACACAAGTACTGGTTAACCGCTTTGAGGATCTAAGCCTGCCCAGACAATGCGGTGCGAGTCTGCCCGTCCATGCTTATAAACCCTATTTTTTTCATTGGGTGGCAGGGCTTGAGATGTCATTTTATCTCAATGTCGGATAAAAGTCCCACAAAATTGGAAGCAACGTCTCCAAAATGACCTTTACCGTGTTGGCGGGGACGTTAAACCTCAAATGAAAACAAAAACAAATATAAGCAAACAGTGCAGACTCAAATCAGACTGCTCCTGAAGGAGCCATCTGATCAGGGTCTACATTGTTTTCCGTTCCCCATGCACCTTTTGGACTCCTTGCCTGGGCCGGGATAAATTTCAGGAAACAAATTTCTTAAAATTTTAGGAACATTACAGCAACCCGAGAGGTGTCCTAATTTTTAGGACTTTTTACGATAAATAATATAATTTAAAAATGCCATCTATTATAGTTGTGACATGTCATAGCCAATGGAAATACAGATGATATGTTCACTCAGCCAGCTTGCACTACCAAACTTATCAATAGAAAGGCTCCGTTTGAAAGTTATTGGCAAGATTACTTTTGCACTGCTCAGACGAAAAAAAAATAAAAAATAAAAATAGACTATACACTATATCCTCAAATAAATAAACTATACAATATACCCTTATATAAATAACAAAAGGGCCAAGATGGCCCTGTATCGCTCACCTGTGGACCAGATCATAAGCCAAGTTTAGAAAAAAAAAAAACTGTGAAAGAAGGCAAGACATGTTCGTTAACCTGATTGATATAAAAATATACATAGATCCAGGATTGTCAACGTAGTTGTACATCAGTTGAAACAATTGAACCCATGGGCAGGGTCATATTTGGCCCAAAGGCTATAATTTGAAAATATTGCTAGAGGTCCAGTACATGAAGCTAAATACCAAATTTCAGTTTTGTGGTTTCATGAAAGATGATTTTAAAGGTTTCCCCTGTGGCCCCAAGACTATAATTTGAACTATCTTGGTAATGGTCCACTAGATGAAGCTTCATACCAAATATCAAATACAGACCTGAGCCTTCTGGTCTCAGAAAAGAAGATTTTTGAAGGTTTTCCTATGTAAAACATGTGGGCCCCAGACGAGGCCATTTTTGGCTCTGAGGTTATGATTTGAACAATCTTGGTCGAGGTCCACTTGATGAAGCTTCATACTAAATATCAAAGACCTGGGCATTCTGGTTTCAGACAAGAAGATTTTTCAAGGTTTTCCCTATACAAGCCTTTGTAAAACATGTGGGCCCTGGGGTGGGGCCATTTATGGCCCCAATGCTATAGTTTGAACAATCTTGGTAGGGGTCCACTTGATAAAGCTTCATGCCAAATATCAAAGACCTGGACTTTGCGGTTTCAGAGAAGATTTTTTTTAAGTTTTTGTTTAAAAATCTATTTTTAGCTCCTGTGATCCAGATATGCAATGGACCAGAATGATCTGAACAACTTTGAAAGAGGACCAACTAAAGATTAGTCCTGTGGAGTTGGTCAAAATCCGATCAGTGGTTTAGGAGGAGATTTTGTTTGAGGAAATTGTTTATGGACAGACACACGCACAGACGACAGATAAAATGTGATCATAAAAGCTCACTTGTCAATATGTGACAGGTGAGCTAAAAAGACAGCAGTTTTGTAGCTGCTATCAAATTTAGCAGCCACAACTATCAGCCTGAAAGCAGCTGATTGTAGCTGCTAGCAGCAACATACATGTACAGCTGCAATGTAGCTGCTTGTATCAGCCACTACCTGCTTTGTCAGCAGCTAGTGGCTCTTAACAGACACTAACATCTTGTGACAGCCAGAAAATATCCAGAACTCAAACACTGCAATTGAGCCAGCAGCTGCTTCTAAAATACATCATCTGTGATGTCATTCAAGGGCACAATACTCTAATAGCACTTCCTCTGAGGTCATTGTTTCTGGCGAAAGAATGTGCACTGTACTGGTTAACCGCTTACATATAAGCCTGCCCAGGAAAGTGTTGATTGGTAAACTGACCGGCTCAAAAATGACCTAAATAGTGTTGACTGGGCCGTAAAACTCCAATACAAACAAAATCCTCTGAGGTCATGCTTTTGCAAAGCACAGAAAAGGTTTAGTTCTTTTTTAATCTGAACAAATCACTGACATTTGAAGAATGTTAGGCAAGGAAAAGATAGAAAACAGATGCTAGGAGGATCAGATGGGCTAAAGTCTGGCAGGGGGTATAGGATTTTATGTAGGAAGTGATTCAAACTGACCATGTTGTGAGCTATGATAATGAGGAGAACATCTCTTCAGGTAGAAATGCAGTGGGTATATAAGGCTGCTGTAGAAAATTCAGCACATTATCCATTTTGATTATGTCAAGTATTTTAAAAATCTGCATTTGTAAATGCAAAAGTCTGTAGGTCTACAAACAGAACTTTTTTTTCAAGCTCTTAAGTCTGTCAACAAAATTCTGATGTCATCACTAATATACTAACGAGACAATACCCTGAATAGTAACAATGCCAAAAGCCAAGGGCCCAGATGTTCAAAGCATAGTCAGCTTTAAGAGCTTGTTAGTGGCCATTTTGCTAACTGTTCTAGCAAGTACAATTTCTGAAATTTTAGAATTTTTGTTGAAAAATTAAGAGCAGCTTTTGCAGCTGCAAATGCAAAAGCTGCCCACATTTTTCAGCAAAAATATTAGCATATTTTCCATATTAAATAACATTAAATGATTAAAGTTTTAACGATAATTTAACTAATGACATCATTTGTTTTGAACAACTGACCCCTAAGCTGACAGGAAAGGCTGCTGTGGAAAACCGATCATGTATTTAAGCAAAGTTCAGTAGGTCTACAAAAACAAGCCAGAGCACAGCCATAACTCTAAGCAGCCAGAAGAGTGCCACAACTAGAAGCCAGAAAATAGCCACAACTAGCAGTCAGAACAGAGCCACAACTGAAAGCCAAAACAAAGCCACAACTAAATATGGTGTTTGTAAAACACAATGCCCCAAACCATAATTATGCTTGCCTGAGAATACCCAATTTTTCAAGGGCCATAACCATATGCATGTGGGTGTGGGTGTGTGAGTGCATGCATGTATGTGTGTGTGTTCATGCATGAATATGTGAGTGCATGCATGTGTGCATGCATGCATGAGTGTGCATGTGTGCATGCATGCATGTGTGCATGTATGCATGCATGTGTGAGTGCATGCATGTATGTTTGCATGCATATCAGCATAAATGTATGTGTACATGCATGCATGAGTGTATGTGTGCATTCATGTCTGCAATGCATGCATGGGTGTGTGCATTTATGCATAAGTGTGTGCATGCATGCATGAGAAGTTCATGCACATGCATGTGTATGTATGTATGTGAGTTAAACGCACGCATGCATGTGTGCATGAGTGTATGAGTGCATGCATGTGTGCTTCCATACATGTGTGAGTGATTGCATGTGTGTATGCATGTGTGTGTGCATGCATGCATGCATGTATGTGTGTGCCTGGATCTGTACATGCATGCATGTGTGTGTGTGTGCATACATGTGTGCATTCATGCATGAGTGTATGTGTACATGCATGTGTGCTTACACATGCATCTGCATGTATGTATGTGTGTGTGCATGCATGCCTGCATGAGTGTGTGTGTGCATGCATGCATGTGCATGTGTGAGTGTATGTGTGCATGCTGTGTGCTTGCAAGCCTGCAATATTTGAGTGTTTGTATTTATGCATAAGTGTTTGTAGATGTGCATGCAAGTATGTGTATGAGCATGCATGCATGAGTGCATGCAAGCATGTTTGTGCATGCATGTGTACATGTTTGTGCATGCATGTGTGCTTGCAAGCCTGCAATATTTGAGTGTTTGTATATATGCATAAGTGTTTGTAGATGTGCATGCAAGTATGTGTATGAGCATGCATGTATAAGTGCATGCAAGCATGTTTGTGCATGCATGTGTACATGTTTGTGCATGCATGTGTACATGCATGCATGTATGTCTGAGTGCATGCATGTATACATGCATGCATGTATGTGTGAGTGCATGCATGTATGTGTGAGTACATGCATGCATGTATATGTGCATGCATACCTGTATGAGTGTAAGTGCATGCATGCATGTGTACATGCATGTATGCATGCAAGCATGTGTGTGCATACAAGTGTGTATGTGCATGCATGCATGAATGTACACGCATGTGTACATATATGCATGTGTGCATATATGCATGTGTACAATTTTGCATGAGTGCATGTGTGCATGTTTTTGCATGCATATATTCATGCATTAGTCTCCATGCATGCATGAGTATGTGTGTGTGCATGCATGCATGTTTGCATAAGAGTTTGCATGTATGTATGTATGTATGTATGTATGTATGTATGTATGTATGTATGTATGTGTATGTATGTATGTATGTATGTATGTATGTATGTATGTATGTATGTATGTATGTATGTATGTATGTATGTATGTATGTATGTATGTATGAATGCATGCATGCATGCATGCATGTATTTATGTATGCATGTATGCATGCATGCATGCATGCATGCATGCATGTATGTATGTATATATGTACGTGCAGGACAAATGCAACATCCCCACCTCCTAACAACTTTGTAGTGCGAGTCCAGCACTCTATCCACTACACTGGCACAAGGATCATAAGATCTGCTTTTCACAATGTACTAAGTTCAAAATGTACAAATACCCAAAGTTACAAACGACCAACGCCCATCTGGGCTTGAAGAAATATATGGGCTGCATGGTACTTCCACGCAGAGCTCAATCCGACCCACATACAAGTACTGGTAAACTGCTTAGAAGATCTATGCCTGCCCAGGCAAAGCGGTGTGAGTGTCGGACCGTCCATGCTTATAAACCCTAAAGGTTAAATTGGGTGACAGGGCTTGAGATGTCATTTCATCTCAGTGTCAGGTAAAAGTCCCACAAAATTGGAAGCAACATCTCCAAAATGACCTTTACAGTGTTGACGGGGACGTAAAACCTCAAATCAAACAAACAAAACCAAAGTGACAAAGGGCCATAATTCATGATGTATTTTTCGGAATTCAGTCAAAATTTAATCAGGTCATCTACTCATCACCACGATTCTATTCATCAACTTTCAAGGCTCTGTCTCTTATTGTTTATGAGATATTTTACTGACAAGATTTTATCAAAATAATTTCAAAGGGCAATTACTCTTGAAAGGGGCATAATCCGGATGAGAAAAAAAAAAATTTGCGTCCCCTATTTTACATTGAGGAATCCAAATATGAAATTTCAAAATCCAAGCATACAGGGTTCTAAAGTTATGCAATGCATCACAAAGCATATAGAGGTGCAATGTACAAAAATCCAAAGTGACAAAGGGCCATAACTCATGAAGTATTTTTTGGAATTGAGTCAAAATTTAATCAGGTCATCTACTCATCACCACCAATCTATTCACCAACTTTCAAGTCTCTAGCTCTCATAGTTTTTGAGATATTTTGCTGACAAGATTTTATCTAAAAATTTCAAAGGGCAATAACTTTTGAAAGGGGCACAATCCAGATGAGAAAAAAAAATATGCATCCCCTATTTTACCATGAGGAATCCATATATGAAATTGCAAAACCCTAGCATACACGGTTCTAAAGTTATGCTATGCATCACAAAGCATATAGAGGTACAATGTAAACAAAAGGCCATAACACATCAAGTATTTTTCGGAATTTAGTCAAAAGTTAATCAGGTCATCTAATCATCACCAACTTTCAAGGCTCTAGCTCTTATAGTTTTTGAGATATTTTGCTGACAAGATTTTATCAAAAAAAATTTCAGAGGGCAATAACTCTTGAAAGGGGCATAATCCGGAGGAGAAAAAAATATGCGTCCCCTAATTCAAACGTGACAGTCATCTTATCACATACAAGTCAGGAAGCGCAGCGACGCAGATAGATTTCATCCTTTACCGCAGGACAATGCGCAAACTTGTCACAGATGTGAAAGTGATCCCTGGAGAGGAAGTAGCCCTGCAACATCAGCTACTCATATGCGACATGAGGATTGATGTGCCACCAAAACCCAAGCACAAGTTCACCCCAGACTTAAAGTTTGGAAGCTGAAAGAATCTCAGATAAGAAATCATTTCCAGGAGGTTTTCAGCCAGCATGTGAGTGCTTCGGCAGGTGTAGCAGATGCTACTACTGAGGATATATGGAACAGCATCAAGACCGGTCTGCTCAAGACAACTGAAGAGGTGTGTGGCACAACTCGGCCCCACTGCTGGCGTCGCTAAACCTGGTGGTGGAATAAGGATGTTAATTAGGTCATTGCAGCCAAGCGGCAAGCCTTTAAAGCTTGGAAGACTGGTAAGGGCACCCGTGCATCGTATCTTGCAGCCAAACACATAGCCAGACATGCGGTGCACCATGCTTGCCAAGAAGCTGAGAAGGAGATCCACAAGAATATTGATCCTTAGAAGTATACCGCCTTGCTAACCAGTAAAGAACTAGAGCCAGTGTTTATGAAACACAATGCCCCCAACTGCTTGACCCTAACACTGCTTGTCCCTAACAGTAATTGAGATATCTTGTTTTTATGTGGCTGTAATGCTGAAATTACACAAGAAAAGCTGTAGTTAATCATCTACTCATCATCCCTGACCAGTCTGTGAAGTTTCGGGGAAAAACCTAAAATAGTTTTTTAGATATCTTGCTTACAAACTTAAAACGCGAAAAATTTCAAAGGGCCATAACTCAAGAAAAAAATTTCGGATTTTTTTCAAAAGTTAATCAGTTCATCTACTCATCATCCCCAACCAGCCTGTAAAGTTTCAGGGCAATAGCTCAAACAATTTTTGAGATATCTTGCTTACAAGCTGAAAACACGAAAAAAATCAAAGGGCCATAACTCAAGAAAAAAAAATTGGATTTTTTTCAAAAGTTAATCAGTTCATCTACTCATCATACCCAACCAGTCTGTGAAGTTTTGGGGAAAAACCTCATATAGTTTTTGAGATATCTTGCTTACAAACTTAAAACGCGAAAAATTTCAAAGGGCCATAACTCAAGAAAAAAATATAGGATTTTTTTTTCAACAGTTAATCAGTTCATCTACACATCATCCCAAACCAGCTTGTAAAGTTGCAGGGCAATCGCTCAAACAATTATTGAGATATCTTGCTTACAAGCTGAAAACACGAAAAAAATCTAAGGGCCATAACTCGAGAAAAAAAAATCGGATTTTTTTCAAAAGTGGAGCGCTGTGGTGCAGTGGTAAAGTATCGGCCTCGGGATTGAGAGGTACCGGGTTCGAACCCCACGAGCGGCATGTGTTGTTTCCTTGAGCAAGAGACTTTATCCACATTGCTTAGTACTGGTTCTACCCAGGAAAAGAGGGCCACATGGAAGATTAGTACTAGTTTACTAAATGTGTTACCCTCTATAAATAAGGTCGATTATTATTATTATTATTATCAGTTCATCTACTCATCATCCCCGACAAGTCTGTGAAGTTTCGGGGAAAAACCTCAAACAGTTTTTTTAGATATCTTGCTTACAAACTTAAAACGCGAAAAATTTCAAAGGGCCATAACTCAAGAAAAAAATTTCGGATTTTTTTCAAAAGTTAATCAGTTCATCTACTCATCATCCCCAACCAGCATGTAAAGTTTCAGGGCAATAGCTCAAACAGTTTTTGAGATATCTTGCTTACAAGATTTCATAGTATTTTTTGCAAAGGGGCATAACTCAAAAAAGGGGCATAATCCTGACAAGAAAAAAAACACGGGTCAATTATTTTTTCATGAGGAATCCATATATGAAATTTCAAAAACCTAGCACCCATGGTTCTAAAGTTATGCTATGCAGTAAAAAGTGGGACGGACGTAAGGACGGACGGACGGACGGACGAACAGGGCAAAACCAATATGCCCCCACAACTTCTTTGAAGTTGGGGGCATAATGATGCAGGAGAGATGTCAATGAGTGAAGACTCAAAGCAGAGGGCCTGGTTAGAATACTACCAAAGGCTACTCAATGTTGAGTTTGACTGGGACCCAGACCACCTTTCTGATGAACCACCAGTGGAAGGGCCACCCATCCCAATCACTATTGATATGGTTAAGAAGGCTATCACTCGGATGAAGACTGGCAAAGCACCGGGTCCCTCTGGCATAGTGGTGGAGATGGTAAGAGCTGCAGGTGATGCGGGTGCCTCGATGATCCGCGACCTTGCAACTGCAATCATCCGTGATGGGAAGGTACCCTCTGACTGGGAACAGAGTTTCATTGTCTGTCTACAAGGGCAAGGGCGATGCATTGGAACAGGGCAACTACCATGGTCTCAAGCAGACAGAACAGGTCATGAAAGTCCTGGAGAGGATTGTGGATGGCCTCATTAGGCAGTTGGTGTCCATCGACGATTCCCAATTTGGCTTCGTCCCAGGAAGAGGCACAACAGATGCAATTTTTGTTGTCCGACAGCTGCAAGAGAAGTATCTGGCGGCCAACAGGAGACTCTACATGGCTTTTGTAGACCTGGAGAAGGCATTTGATCAAGTGCCTCGGAAATTCATCTGGTGGGCACTAAGAAAACTTGGAGTGGACGAGTGGATTGTGAAACTGAACCAAGGGATGTACGCTAATGCTCGGAGCCGTGTCCTGTTTGTGATGGTTACAGTGAAGAATTCGAGGTGAAGGTGGGTGTTCATCAAGGCTCTGTTCTCAGCCCACTGCTTTTCATCATTGTGCTTGAAGCCTTGTCATGCGAGTTCCGCTATGGAGTCCCCTGGGAGGACCTGTATGCTGATAACCTTGTCATCATAGCTGAATCCCTTGAGGAATGTGCCAGGAGGCTCTTAACTTGGAAAGAGGCAATGGAGGCGAAAGGGCTGAGAGTGAATGCAGGAAAGACAAAGATCATGATCTGTGGTACAAGTCTGGACCTCTTGCAGAGTACAGGCCAGTTCCCATGCGCTGTATGTTGCACTGGAGTGGGCAGCAACAGTATCTTTTGTAATGGCTGCAAGTTCTGGGTGCACAAGAAATGCAGTGGGCTCAAACGCTTGATAGAGGACCCTGATTACAGGTGTACACGGTGCCAAGGAACTGCACGCCCCTTAGATGGCAGACCACAGAGGGAAGTCCAAGTCGGATCCGACAAGCTGGAGGTTGTATCTTCCTTCTGCTACCTAGGTGATATGCTCTCTGCAGCGGGTGGTTGCGACCTTTCAACTACATCACGTGTGAAAACAGCCTGGAACAAATTCAAGGAGTTGCTACCAGTTCTCTCTTCCCGCCACCTCTCGTTCAAGACTCGTGGCCATGTGTATAGCTCCTGTGTGCGGAGTACAATGCTCCATGCCAGTGAGACATGGCCATT
Source organism: Lucinisca nassula (assembly GCA_963580285.1). Taxonomy (NCBI): domain Eukaryota; kingdom Metazoa; phylum Mollusca; class Bivalvia; order Lucinida; family Lucinidae; genus Lucinisca; species Lucinisca nassula. The sequence goes on from OY757011.1 coordinate 81,540,913, forward strand.
GACAAAGCCAAACCTCCAACATCTACAGCGAAATTACAGGGCAATGATCAGACAGATCTGCAATGTCAAGCCACAGGACACTGTCACCATCAGGTCCAGTGAGTTACTTGAGCGCCTTGGAATTGAGGACCTGGACCTCATCCTGAAAGAGAGAAGACTTCGCTGGTATGGACATGTTGAATGCTCCAACGGTGCAGTCAAGACTGCCTGTGACATACAGGCAAGTGGAAAGCTGGGGCCAGGAAGGCCCAAGATGACCTGGAAGCAGCTAACAGAAAGAGATTGCTGAGAATGGAAGCTCTCTGCTATCGATCCTCATGATAGACAAGCCTGGAGATCTGGTGCAAGATCTGCCATGCGTGCAGCAAGCCAGCTACCTGGAAGGGGGCCCACTTATGTGGACGTTGCCCCTGTACCTGCACTTTAATCAAAAATCCGTTGATGATGATGATAATTTTCCATGAGGAATCCATATACAGTCGAACTTCGATGGCTCGAACCCCTTTGGGACCATGAAAATTGGTTCAAGACAGCGGTAGTTCGAGCCACGGAGGATTACTATTAGTGCCATACCAGTAGGCATAATGGAGATAATTGTGGAACATCTTTTCGGTGTTCTATATTATAAATGTATGTTGTGTGTACTCATTAGAATCGCCTCGTTGAGAGGATTCTAATGAGTACACACAGCATACATTTGAAAGATAAAAGAAGAAAGTCTCCCTACATTATCCCTATATCGTATTTGGAGGGATTCCCTGCGGACTGAAGAACGAGTTCGACTCATCCATGGTAAACGAGCCATCGGGGTTCGAGCCATTAAAGTTCTACTGTATGAAATTTCAAAACCCTAGCTTGCAAGGTTCAGAATAAATGTTATGCATCATGAAGGTAACAGACGCATGCACAAACGGATGCACAAACCTCCCAGAAGCAATATGCCCCTCCAACTTCTTCGAAGTTGGGGGCTGCATAACTAGAAGCACCTTATTTGCAAGCAGATACAAAGCCGCTACTTGTTGCGGCTACAAAACTGCAAGGTTGTGGTTTTGTAGCTGCAACTACATGTAAAAGCCAGAAGCCCGTTATTTCTGAAAATGTACATGTATCCATATACAGAGACAGCTCATTGGATCAGCCCTTGTCCGGCTTTACCCCATCCATTCTGACTATCAACCAATCAAAGGACATATTATAATCTAACGATTAAAATTCACAAACTTAATGATAGTGTACCATATAAATCCTAAAAACTCGGATATCATGAGTACTTACTGTTATTCTCTTAAAATTTTAACAACTTTGTTTCACAATCAAACAACATCACGAAAACACACCTACATAGTTTTGACCCCCTTCAACCCCACTTTTATATACAAAAACTGGGGTTTAAGGGGGTATACATTATTTTTCTTATTTTTGCTCAAAAACATAGTTGTGGGTACTCGCTAGAACCCCCTCGTGGAGGCGGTTCTATCGAGTCCCCTCAATCTATGTTTTGAACAGAAATAAGAAAAATATCATAATTTTTCATCTTAAAATTTCTATTCTTTGGCCAAGATATTGACAATATATTTGTATAGGCGTGTTTTCGTAATGAGGAGTCCAAGAAGTGCAGACAGAATGGCAAACAGATTGTAGACCCTGATCAGACTGCTCCCTCAGGAGCAGTCTGATCTGGGTCTGCAGTGTTTGCTTAGGCCTGTCTGTCCCAAAACTTAGGGTCATTGTGGAGGATCCTGATCAATATGGCTTCTTCAGAAGAAGCTATCTTGGGCCAGTTGTTCAAAACTAACGATGTCATTAGTTAATGTATTGTTAAAACTTTGATCATTTATTATGGCAAATATGCTAATATTTTTGCTGAAAAAATGTGAGCAGCTTTTGCAGATGCAAAAGCTGCTCACATTTTGTCAGCAAAAATACCTACCGGTATGTACTACAATAGATATTATACTTACTAGAGCATTTAACAATTTGACCACTAACGAGCTCGTTAAGCTAACAATGATTTGAACAACTGGGCCCAGATCTGGATCTAAACACTGTTTGCAAAGGTAGGGGTTATTATGGTTCAGCAGGACAAGGGTAGCAATTTAACCCATTGTATACTTGTGGACTCTTCCACTGCTATATTTTGGAAAAGTCCATTTGTCATATAAGGGGTGGTAAGCCTATTTTTCGTTTTTATACTATTTTTGACAGAAAATTCTGTTGGCAAACAATGCAGGCCATGATCAGATGCCGCGTTTTGCGGCATCTGATTTGGGCCTGCACTGTTTGCCAAGGTACCCCTTTAGGGTTTTCCCACCTGCAATGGGTTAAGCAGGCAAGCTGAAACTACTCGTAGGTCAATTTAATTACCTGAAATGTTAACTCTTTTTTTTATTTGGTTTTGGTTATACGGCCCTTTCAAGATTATTTCACTCATATCGAGCCATTCGTTAATCAAAGGTGTGCGAAAACTGGAGTACCCGGGGAAAAACCACCTGACCTTCCGTTGCAGGACTTGGCGTCTCACATATGACCCGAGCGAGACTCGAACCACAGGGGTGAGAGACCTAATGATCAAGAGTCAGCGCTGTTACTCTTATCCTGCTGTTCACGACAACCCCTATATTTGTAAACAGTGTAGATCCAGATCAGATGGCTTCTAAAGAAGTCATCTGATCAGGATCTACACTGTTTGACATTCAGTTTATGGTTTTGTAGAAATAAATTACATCAAGTAATCTGATTGGTTGAAAGTCAGAGATGGGTGTGGCTAAACTGAATATTCAGCAAGATAAGGGTTAATATCAAATATAGTGTCATACATGTACTTTCTGATTATACAAAGCTAATTTCATGAACTCCATTGTTCATGAAATGATAACATTGTTTTATCAAAACAGTAAAACAATGCCTGACTCCCGATAACAGATTACAAAACAGAATGCTGATAACAATCTTTGTTTCGGTGACCTTTAATAGGGTTTCAACAATTAAAACACACCCAGAAACATAGTTACAATGCACCTACATGGGTCACTGGCTGATAATTTCCTCCCATTATTGTTATTCGGTATGGATATCAAAATAGGATATCTACATGTAAAATGAAATGACCTTATACATGTATGTCAGTGATGTAGGCTTTTCAGGAGTACACATTTTACATAACAATTCAGTTTATTACTTATTATTTGAGTCCACTCTGTTACTTGAAAACAAATTCAAATGTCTGCTGTATTAAATAGCATGACCTCCTTGTTTAATTTAGATGAGAATGACGGTAAAAGTATGTCAAGCCATAATAAAAGCAATGCAAGCACTGCACCATGCCCCAGCACTGCACCATGCCCCAACACTGCACATACATCAAGCAAGTTCCATGACATGGTCAACAATGAAATCCAAGTTATGCTAACAAATAAAATGCCAATCACTACAATTCGCGTCTGCTTTGCCGTCTGCCGGTTACCTTAAAAGTAATTTTCTGTAACAGTAGGAGCAGTCTGATCTGGGCCCACACTTTTGCCTGTATGCAAATATATTTTTAAAAAGTTTGCAAAAAAAATCAGCAGACGACATAAGCAGAGGACATTTTCAGTTTTTCTCGGCATCTTAAAGGTTGACTCATGTTGCTTTACACTTTTGCAAGGCTTCAAAAAATCTCTGAAAGTGTTTCCAAGTTACAGAAGGGGCATAAATATATGACTGGGATCAAAATTGAAGGTACATGTATCTCTAAAAGCTGGTAATTCAGAGTTATTGTTCTTGTGTCCTACATATGGAATCATGGTAATATAAATTTGCATAAAGCTTCAAGAAAAATATCTCAAACAGTTTTCAAGTTACAAAGTGGACACAAATAAACATGTTTTGTTTGTTTGACTTGAAGTTTAATGACCCCGTCAACACTGTAATGGTCATTTTGGAGACGCTGCTTCTAATTTTGTGGGACTTTTACCCAACAATGAGATAAAATGACATCTCAAGCCCTGCCAGCCAATGAAACCAATTGGGTTTATAAGCATTGCCTGGGAAGGCTTAGATCCTCTTAGTGGATTACCAGTACTCATGTGCTGTTAGGTTTCAGCTCTGCGTGGAAGCATCATGCAACCAATCTATTTTTTAAGCCCCGATGGGCGGGGGCTACAAATATACATATATATTACAGAACGTTCAAAGGGCCATAACTCCAAAAGAAGGTTAACATAAGTGATACTGTTCTTTTGTTCTCATCTCATAATGCTTTTCATTTGTGTGAAGTTTCATAGAAATATCTGACACAGTTTTCAACTTACTGAGTGATGCGACTACATGGTAGAAATTGATAGTTTCAAGGGTCATAACTCCAAAAGTCAGCAAACCAGAGTTATGGTTCTTGTTGTTTTACACAGTACATGTAATTGATAATGCTTTAATTTTGAAGGAAATTCCATTTAAATATCTTTTAACTCAAAGTCTCGTTAACTCCAAATTTGGAGTAATTTACTCCAAGTTTTCATTACTGACTCCAACTTATTGAAAAGTCACAATAGAAAAGTATGGTAAAACTCAAACTTTTTCTGGAGGACAGCATTGTACTCCAATTTTCAAAATCCTAGTGACAGACCTGTTAAACTGTCTTTAACTTACAGAATGGACACAGGTACAGTAAAATTCCTATATTAAGACCAGCTTTGGGACTGTTCAAAAGTGGTCTAAGACCACTTTTGAACAGTCCCAAATGTGGTCTCTTACAAGGAGACACTGGGTGTAGAAAACACAAAGAAAGAATAACTGAAACATTCTTATTAAGCTTTTAAAAGCAGATTTTGTCTTAAGTTTATGTGGTCTTAATAGCGGAATTTTACTGTATATGGTATAAACAGCTATGCACAATGATCAAAAGGGCAGTAACTCCAAAAGTAGGCAAATGAGAGTTATAGCTAGTTTATGGGCTCTGCATGTTGTTTCACCGATGCTTTACATTTGTGTGGAGTTTGGTGACAGTATCTTGAACAGTATCAGAGTCACATGTATGGAATGGACACCAATGATAAAGCACTGACAGACTGATGGCCAGGCAACATTTCAGAGAGTATACATGTAATATAATACCCCATATAGCCCCAGGTAAGGCACTTTTTTCTCTCCAAAAAGTACAAATATTTTTCTTATTTCTGCACAAAAAACATGTTGTTGGTACTCATTAGAAGCTTCCCACTGAGGCACTTCTAATGAGTAGCAACAACATGCGTTTTCGAGCAGAAATAAGAAAAATAATGTGAGGATACCCCCTCTTATCTGAGGCATGAACTGTCCCCAGCAACTTTTTGTGGCTGGGCATAAAAATGATACGATCACACAAACTGTAAAAATCCTAAAAATTCGGACACCTTGAGGACTTGCTGAAATTCTCCCATAATTTTAACAAGTTTGTTTCATGATCCAGCAAGGAGTCCAAAAGGTGCAGATGGAATGACAAACAGTGTAGACCCTGATCAGACTGCTCCTTCAGGAGCAGTCTGATCTGGGTTTGCACTGTTTGCTAAGACCTACCTGTCCCATTACCTTGGATCATTAATTATGATAGTTGCAGGTTTTTAAGGTCATAATGCCATTCGTGACAACCATAGGCTTTCTATTGAAATTTCTGAAATTTTATATCAAATATTTCCCAGATATTTGCAAGAAGACAGCTTTTCAGTAAGGGATTAAATCTTGATTTAAAATTGTTATACAAGACACAGAATGACACATGGTCATTTCATATGAAATTTATGAAAGTTGCAAGAGTGACACACAGTCATTTCATATGAAATTCATGAAAGTTGCAGGAGTGACACACAGTCATTTCATATGAAATTCATGAAAGTTGCAGGAGGTCTTTTCATGAATTTCACATGAAATAATCATGTCAGAGAGGACATGTAAGCTCCTCTACTTATAAATCAAAACTAAACTCCGTTCAGAAAATCTGAATCATCGATTTTTTCGTTTCTTCCTTTTAATACTCATTTTAGCCCATACATCACTATGGGAAAGTTGTAGACCTCACCCTCCGCCGATTTCTCCAACAAGTCGTATGTTTCTGCGACAGCCAGGAAAGGCTGTGATTATTTGGAGAAAATTGCAAAACAAAGAAATGAGACCACAGACTAAGTCCATTTGATGATGATTGTCAGGTAAAATAATACATATTCAAATCCATGTGATGCACTTTATAAATAGATATTTAATTACGACATACCTTACATTCGAATGGCTAGATAGAAGCTCACTAGGAACGGGGAGCCACTAGCGCGATGTGCTGTCAACAGTGATCAAAATGAATTATACCGATATCAGATGTGGTGTCACAGATAATGATTTTCCATGAAGTGATCGTGCAAATAAAATATAGACGCCCTTGTAATTTACAAGAGCAGTAACCACTTCTATATATGGTTTAAAAGGGTGTGTCGAACCTGTCAGAATGTCTTAGTCTGTGAACGAAAATTTAGATTTTGCAATTTTCTCCAAATAATCACAGACTTTCCTGGCTGTCGCAGAAACATACGACTTGTTGGAGAAATCGGCGGAGGGTGAGGTCTACAACTTTCCCATAGTGATGTATGGGCTAAAATGAGTATTAAAAGGAAGAAACGAAAAAATTGATGATTCAGATTTTCTGAACGGAGTTTAGTTACCGTAATGATCCTAAGTATTGGGACAGATAGGCCAAAGCCAACAGTGAGGAAGGAGCAGTCGGATCAGGGTCTACACTGTTTGGCATTCTGTCTGCACCTGTCGAATGCCTTGCTGGATTGTGAAACAAATTTGTTAAAATTTAGGAGTAATTACAGTGACTGTGTGTCCTCAAAGTGTCCAAAATTTTAGGATTTTTATGATATTCAAAGCATCATCACTTAACAAACTTGTCCCCGACAATCGGGGCTTGAAGAAATAGATGGACTGCATGATGCTTCCATGCAGGGCTGAAACCGACCCGCACACGAGTACTGGTAAACCGCTTATAGGATCTAAGCCTGCCCAGGCAAAGCGATGCGAGTGTCGGACCGTCCATGCTTATAAACCCTATTGGGTTTCATTGGGCGGCAGGGGTTGAGATGTCATTTCATCTCAATGTCAGATAAAAGTCCCACAAAATTGGAAGCAACGTCTCCAAAATGACCTTCATAGTGATGATGGGGACGTTAAACCTCAAATCAAACAAACAAACAAACTTGTTAGCCATCGAAACATAATATGTTCTTGCAAGTGCAATAATATAATACAGTGACAGTTTCGCTGAAAAAAAAATCTGTCCAAATTTTTTCCCAGCAAAAGTATTTGTGTGCCTGCTGTACTAACCCTAATCCCCATGTTCACAACAACCCCATACCTTTGCAAACAGTGTAGATCCAGATCAGATGGCTTCTAAAGAAGCCATCTGATCAGGATCTACACTGTCATTCACTTTGTGAATTTGAGCAAAACATCGTACCATGTAATCTGATTGGCTGATAGTAACAAACGGGTGTTGCTAATTAAAATATTCAGCAGGATAATGGGTAAAAACATGTAACAAGACTTTTGACAGTGTGTCAATTAATGTGACAACTTGTCCCCAGATAATTTTTCAACTAATGTAACAACTGGCACCCGGAAAAAAACCTACACAAAAGATCATTATCAGCCCCTCTGATATTACAGAAGTCAGTCAAATATTTTGTTAAAACTTGATCCAGTATTTAAAGTATCAAATTGAGGAATTATTAAGGTAAATGACTATGGCCTGGCTCTTAGGCTATAAAACTTTTTTCAGGCTCACTTGAGCATGAAATTTATGCTACTCATAAATTTTTAAAATGCCAACAAAAGATAAACGACATTCTGTGCTGAACTGAGCAGAAAAATTGCCTGATTTGTTTTTATTTTAATTGTTATGAGCATTAAAATTTCCATGCTCAGCTGAGTTGAGCATGAAAAAGTTTTATAATCTCGGGGCTGCTGACACCATTTCATTATAGCTCCAGGGATACCAAGGAGTAATGGTGATAATTTTAAATTATCTGAGGATAATCTTTCTTATTTACCATAAAAACATTTATGTATGTTAAGGTTACTTGTTAGAAATGCCTCATTGAGGCAATTCTAACAAGTAGCCATGACATATGTTTCTGAGTGTCTCCAAGTATACCCAACCAAACATTGGTCCAAAATTACACCTAAATGGTAGAGTTTCTCCACAGGACCAAATTCTATTCTATTTGTACTGATTGACAAGGGTAGCAATTCAAATCTAAAACAGAGTTGCATCCCTTGAAGGCGCTACTGTACAAATGTACATGCTAACCTCATCAGTTTCAAGAGTGGGTGAAAATTGTCAAATCATCAAAAAGCTTACGTAGGAAACTCACATGATCATTAGCGTAATATGAATCATGTTTCTAACCCATTTTGAACTGGAAACCACAAAGCAGGTTATTGGCCAACAGTGCAGGCCCAGATCAGATGCCGCAAAATGTGACATCTGATCAGGGCCTACACTGTTTGCAAAAAAAAACAATCCAGCCATTTTTTTTCCTAAATAAATTTTGATAAGAACACAACCTGACACCCCTGAATTTTGAAATACACTTGTGCTTTATATAAGGTGGAAGATTCCATACAGTACAAAAAGGGTTATCAAACATATCCTTAACACCACAAGCACTTAACATGACTAACAGATCTATTATCGCGACTAGCAGATGGAAACTTTCAAAGCATGTTTTTCTCTTATTAGGGCCCCGCACTGAAAGTGTGGGAGCCCTATAGTAATCACTCTGTCTGTCTGTCTGTCCGTCTGTCCATCCACAAATTTTTTTATCCTCCATAACTTTCTTATTCCTGGATGGATTTAAATATTACTTGGCAGAAATGTTAACCATAATGTGATGGAGTGTTGCGCGCAAGACTCAGGTCCGTACCTCAAAGGTCAAGGTCATACTTAGAGGTTAAAGGTCAAAAAAGGGTCTTTCCTGTGTCCAATTAATAACTTTGTTATTATTCCTGGATGGATTTAAATATTACTTGGCAGAAATGTTACCCATAATGTGACGAAGTGTCACACACGGTACCTCAAAGGTCAAGGTCATACTTAGAGGTTAAAGGTCAAAAAAGGGTCTTTCCTGTGTCCAATTAATAACTTTGTTATTATTCCTGGATGGATTTAAATATTACTTGGCAGAAATGTTAACCATAATGTGACGAAGTGTCACACGCGAGTGTGGGTGCCCTATAGTAATCACTCTGTCCGTCTGTCTGTCAGTCCACAATTTTTTTTATTATTAGGGCCCCGCACTGAAAGTGTGGGTGCCCTATAGTAATCACTCTGTCCATCCGTCTGTCTGTCCGTCCACAAATTTCTGATAGCGCTGCCGGGGCCCTAGTCAGTTTCACTGACAGCTCTAGTTTTTCGTAGGAATTAGAGCTTGAAAGAACACTGCAGCTTCTTTGTAACACTATTGTTGGGGTCCAAAGCAGAAACCGTGGTAGTCATTTTTATTGACCAGATGTAAGGATAGAACATGGCTAAGTCCACATGTTTAGGATTCTCTTATTTTTGTTTAAATTTGATGATAATATCCTGACTAAGTGTTTATATATTGTCCAAATATTCTACAAGATGATGGGCACATCACGTGGACAAGCCTACCACCAACCTAACCCCATTTTATACAGAGAAACTTGGGTTTATGGACATATATTTTTTTACTTATTTCTGCTCCAAGCAAGGTTGGGTGGCAAATTCCACCTCTTGTATTTACCGGTCAGGAACATACTCATCAAGTGGCGAATACTGGCAAATTGAATTTAATTTACTGAAAATACTGCAGAAATCTTTACAAAATTGACTTAAAATTACATTATTAAATATTTCTCAACTTAAGCATATTTAACAAACCCAAAAAGCATGAATCTTAGACTAAGATTTTAAAATTATTGCACAAAAATTAATATATTTAATTTGAAAAAAAAAAATCTTTATTATTTGATCTTTAAATTTTATCAATAGAAAAATACAGGTAGAAATCCCCAATTCACCTTGCTATTGTCACGGTCTGATCAGGATCTTTTCTGTTTGTCAATCTGTCTGCATCTTTTGAACACATTTTGAGTATGATAAACAAGTTTTAGGATAGTTACAGCATTTTACTGTTGTCCAAATTTTTAGATCACACTGTCTAAAATACAGGTGTTAAAACAACAACTCATCAAAGCATTGTTTATTCAAGAGAGCACAGGTGGCCAGGGCCAAGGGAGTGTCATTAATGACTCCATATTTTACATGGATAAACTTTGGTGAAAGTAAATAGATAAGTACTGTGGCAAGTGCCAAATAGGCCTATTTTATTGTAACATTTTGTTAAAGTTGATTGTAACAGATAAACTAAACTATATCATTATAATATAAAATTAAGTTCATTAAACTCTATTATTCAAAACACAATCATATCTAAATTGTGTGTAAAATTTTGTTCTAATTCCATGCTAAACCCATGAATCTTAGCCCATGTGACGTACCAGTCTTTAATACATCTAACTATAGCTTTGGGAACAATAAACATAAAAGGAGTATCTCTAGCAATGAAAGTACAACTAGCTTCCAAAAATTTTAAGGATCAGCCATAACAGCATTTTCCAATAAATTGTGTCACCTATAGCATAGTGACTAGTCTGTTTATATTGGATCCCATCATGAAAACATGCCTTTAATAATTGTGACGCCTTCAACCCCACTTTTATAGGGTAAAACTGGAGTTTTATGGGGTATCAGGACGATCAGCGTGACGTCACTTCCGCTGAGGTCCGCCATATTCGAAGGTGTAAACAAAGGTATTCTGCTATATGACCTTACCAAATGTGCACAAGAAATATTTTAAATCAGTCCCAAACCTCTGACAAAGACTTACTCTATATTATCGCTCTGTATATTTTCTTTTATTTCTGATGATTGTTGATAAAAAAATCTGACACAATTTGCTTTTAAAACTGTTTAAAAATGATCAAATTTTAGTGCTAAAAACCGGAGCTTTCACCTCCACCAAATGAGAAAAATGGCTGGAAATGTCCGTTCTTTGCTCTTTTTACTGAAGAGTTCCCTGCCGACTGTCCTTATACATTTATTTGTTTTATTTCCACTCAAAACAGATTGTTGGTATAGTTCGAACAATTTGACCTGAGACTAACCTTTATGCATGGAATTTAGTCAACGTTATCGCCTAATATGTCGGCTTTCGAAACCTCGTGAATTTTCGGCATCATGAATTGCCACAAATTTACCGCCCTCTATGTATTGAATAACAATATCGCCATTTTCAGGAGACGGCGAAGATAAATACATGCATTCAGTTGGGTGTGAAATTATGTTAATAGAGTTCATCAGTATCAGGTCAATTTATCTGAACTTTACCGGTCTCACTATAAAGCGACAAGAAGTGTCAAGAAGCGACAAGAAGCGACATGAAGCGACAAGAACGTTTTTAAAAACATTTTTATATACATCTAAGGCAGATTTGATCTTTTATAACATTTTCAATGCTTCCTGATATATTTTTGTCAACACAAGTTCATTAGATGCCCTTAAAATTTGCTCCGAACAACTGTGCAATCCCGACTCTGAAAAGCTTAGACAAGTATTGAGCGACAAGAAAGCGTCAAGAACATATTTAAACACTTGTATTCAATCTTTCTGGTAATAAGATAAGACTAGACATTGGCAAACTTAAATGTGTGATTTTGTGTCCATACAAGTTCCTTTAAAAGCCCATAAATGCTTATCAGATCCATAATAAGGACCTGTCGTCTAGCTTTATCGACTGACGAAAAAGCGTCATGAAGGGATTTTAACTTTTGTTTCGCTAGATACTAGCCCACATGTGATAGATTTCATAAGATATTTATATATATACATAAGCATTCATATGGAGAGAAACAAAGATTTACGAATAATTCTTTTTTAAGGCTTTATTATGCAAAAACGGTGCCGGTCAAGTGTCTGGAAACAAGAAAGCGTCAAGAAAAATATACAATTTCCACACGTATTTTTTCTGGATTTTTGACATATGCAAAGATCCACATACCATTATTAGTTCAATTTGCTCATTTATAATACTTCTCGGAAAAATAAAATCCACTTCGGACCCTTATAGTTAAAGGAAAAGTTTCACCTTCTGCTGGTTGTTCGCTACCAGGAAAAAGCGACAAGAAAATATATCACGGCCCAAATCATTAATTACTTTCACTCAGTTTGAGTAATTTAAGTTGAATTACTCAATGGCTTGCGGGCTATGAAACTGATAAAATCAATAAGCGTGTATTTCTTCATAGCACCGCCAATGTCTTTCTTTTCCTTCCTTTATTTTAATTTTCTTTATTTCTTTCTTTCGTTCTTTCTTCCCTCTCTTTCTTATATAGTAACAAATAAGTGCACTTATTTGAGATATTTCATGTTTTTCCTAAAAAGAAAAAAAGATTTGTTGAGGGTTTTGTTTGTTTGTTTGATTTGAGGTTTAACGTCCCCGTCAACACTGTATAGGTCATTTTGGAGACGTTGCTTCCAATTTTGTGGGATTTTTTACCCGACATTGAGATGAAATGACATCTCAAGCCCTGTCGCCAAATGAAATCAACAGGGTTTATAAGCATTGACGGATCGACTCGCACCGCTTTGCCTGGACAGGCTTAGCTCTGCATGAAAGCATCATACAGCCCATTTATTTCTTCAAGCTCCAATGGGCGGGGGCCGGATTTGTTGAGGGTACGTATTAGAATCCTGTGGGAGTAAGTTGTAATGAGACCCACTACATGTTTTCTATCGTTTTCACGTGGATACCCGTTAGAATCCTTGGTAAGACTATTATGACTACCCACGAGATATTTCTTTATATTGTTCTTATTTCTTTCTTTTTCTATCCTACAAAGGAACTGGATAAGAATAACAGCAGTTATCGGTGAGTTTCCGAATTATAAAAAAAAACGTTATGGGTACTTGTAAGACTCCTTAACAAAACATACTTGTCCTCAAACTCAGCAGCAATAAAACACGCCTATATAATTTTGACCCCCTTAAACCTCACTTTTATATTGTAAAAGGCATAGGTTGTGGGTACACGTTAGAACCGGCTCGCCCCGTCTCGGCGAGGCGGTTCTAACGTGTGCTCATAATCTGTTATAAGTTCTAAAAAACAAGAGGACCAAGCTGGTCCTATATCGCTCACCTGAGCTAACAGATTCAAAGTTTTAGGAAGTGCCAACCTTTAATGAAGGATTTATGCGAGGACAAGGTGATGACAAGTTAAGCATTTTCTGCAATCAAGCGCTGGTTAATTACTGTCACTCAGTTTTGAGCTATTCATAATTCTAGTTGAATAACTCAATGGCTTGCGGGCTGTGACTACCGTTAATTGTGATCGACCGAACAGATCAGTAACATAACATCGCTCAACTTTCTTTCTTCCTTTCTTTCTTTCTTTCAGCAGCCTCATTGAGCCGGTGATAACTAGTGCCCACAATCTTGTATTTGAAGAGAGAGAGAGAGAGTAAGAAGAAAACGTCATTACGTTTTTTTCGACGTTGATACGACGTTGAAAACACATCATGTGCCAACTTTCTTTCTTTCTACCTTGTCTTTCTTTCAGCAGCCTCATAGTCGCATAAAATGAGTACCCACAACCTTGTATTGGAAGGGAGAGAGAGACGTCATGACGTTGTTTCGACGTTGATACGACGTTGCAAACACGCAATGTGCCAACTCTTCAGTACTCCCCTCGTCCAGTTATTTCTTCTTGTCGCTTTTTTCAGTACTCAACTCGTCCCGTTATTTCTTCTTGTCGCTTTTTCATGTCACTTACCATAAACCACGACAACAAGTCCGTGTAATGGATATTCATTAATCCAACTTATTTTTTTTTTCTCCCCAGAACTATAGTTTGTGGGTACTCATTAGCAGAGTCTCGCAGAGACCGTTCAAACGAACACACACTATCTTATCCATCTTTAATTTTGCTCGCCCCGCAAAATTATCTTGTCGCTTTTTTCAGAACTCGCCCCGTCCCGTTATTTCTTCTTGTCGCTTTCTCACATCACTTTACATAAACCACGTCAACAAGTCCATGTATTGGATACACATAAAATCCAACATTTTTTTTTTCTCCATAGAACCATAGTTTGTGGGCATCCATAAGAACCGCATCTTGGAGGCCGGTCTAACGAGGACCGACAATGTTATATGTTTCATTTTGGTTGCTATGCAAAATTTTCTTGTCGCTTTTTTCAGTACTCACATCAACCCATTATTTCTTCTTGTCGCTTTTTCAGCTGATGGGGGTTTTGGTCGGTTTGACTATTTTTTTACCGACTGATTGTCTTTTTCGCATTCTTCTGCCTGAAAGGCATTATTAAATTTAATCCTTTGGGTTCTTCTTTGCGCAGCCCCTAAGTTCTTGTCGCCTTTTGAGGACTCATATAGCCCCGTTGAATTTTCTTGTTGCCTTTTTAGCTCCCGTGTTTCAGCTCTCAACGTTATTGTGCATTTTTTTTTTTTTTTTTTTTTCATTTTTTTTCTTACCAGCTGATTATCTACTTTGCGATTTAATGCCTGGAATGGATATATGATTTTGATGGTTCTTCATCTTTGGGTAGTCGACATTTAACCTTCATGTCGCTTTTTCATGGACTCATGAAGTTTCATGTCGCTTATTCAGAACTCAATTTATCGGGCGATTTGCATGCTTTCGTACCCCTTGGTGCGTCTTCTACGGATTTTATGCATAAAATACATACTAGAATATGTTCCATAAACTTCATGACGCTTCTTGTTATCGCTTCAACTGTGAAAAATCTTCTTGTCGCTTTTTCTAGCACTCAAATCGCACCGTTACTTCTTCATGTCGCTTTTTCACCACTCAAGATGCTTGTGCGGTTTGCCTTTCTTCTTGCAGCATGTTAATCTTCTACACATTTCAATGCCTTTAATGCATATTGCATATAAGAGACATAAATATATATGACTTCAATTCGAGAAAAACAAGACTTATATCTCACGTTTACTCTGTCAGTCGAAACATTTTCTTGTCGCTTTTTCTCTACCGAACGCGGTTATGCACGCAATTTTTATTTTTTATTTTACACAAGAAAATGCAATATTTCTGGAACTATTCAAACCTGATCCTTTGAAATACTTAATTTATTTATGAATTCATAAAAAATCTAATATAAGAATGTATATTTCAAATGGAATATGATCATGACGCTTCTTGTCGCTTCTTGACACTTCTTGTCGCTTCTTGTCGCTTTATAGTGAGACCCTAACTTTACTCGTCAGAACAGTCTCACTGAGGCGGTTCTAACAAGTACCCATTATCTAAGTTTATAAAAAATATCAGAATTTTTATCAAAAAATTTTCCATTATTTTTGGAGAATAAATTTTCAATGCATTTGCATGGGCTTGTTTTCGTAATGCGGGTAAAAAGTTATATACCTGGTAAAAGTGGTAACAAAGCACAATGACAACAGCTCCCAAGAGCGCAGCTGCTACTATCGTAAAAAATGTCTTCACTAGTGATATTCTTAGCTGTTGTTTAGATAAAGTCCCACTTCTACAGACATCCCCAGTTTTATGACATTCACATGGTGGCACTTCAAATGTTGTAAATGAAACATCCTTGTCAGCTTTGCTTAGATACTGTAGCTTCGTCATTTTCTATGTATGTTTAGCTAGACCAAGTACATTACACCGCACTACATATATTAAGCGCTATACAACACCAACTTGTCACTTGAGAGTAACACTGTAATGTGATGCGCCTTTCTTCAAAATACTCTTTTTGTTTCTCACTGCAATCAGCTGTGTCGATCCACCATATTCTTGTCATGTGACTAGTGTCATGTGACTAGTTACATTGTTTTTGTTTGGTTGAACGAGTAACCGAAGTAATTTACGGGTCTTGCTACTTACCGACATCAATCAGAATCAGAATTATTACTGGTGATACGTTAAATGACATTACACCAGGACCTGTGATCTGGGAAGTTAGTCCCTAGCTCTAACCAAAGAGGTAAACTTAGCTACACAACCATCAGCACCTTCAGCTGTCAAAATAATCGAATCGGGAAGAGCATTCCAATCTCTAATGGTTGAGGGGGGGGGGGGGAAAGAACGACTCTTTATAAATGTCATTTCTTGCCAAAAGGGCCTTTCTTTCTTTCTTTCTTTCTTTCTTTCTTTCTTTCTTTCTTTCTTTCTTTCTTTCTACTTATACTGCGATCGGTCACAGTTGACCATTACTCGCAGGTGTACATTACATACACACCAGGTTTGCAGGATGAAAGCCTACACAGTAATCATCTAATTACGGTAGGGGTCTTTAACCCGCACAGGGCATGACTCTCCCTGCAAAGGGGGTCTCCAGTTAACGACCCGATCCGAAGGACGGTGCACTTTATGACATTCATCCCTGCAAATGATGCCAATGGAGTGTGATCGGACACCGAACTATTATCGCCGCTGCCGGGGATCGAACCCGGGACCTCTAGCATCAGAGGCAAGTGCACTAACCACTGAGCTATCACGCTCCACCTGAAAAGCTATTGAATGGTGCTTTCTACAGTGCCTAGCTGGGGGAACAAGGTCATCTGTTGGAATGCTGGCAGCACCCTTTAGATCTTTGTATAAGAGCATGAACCTACTTTGCTTGAGAGACTCCCATCTTAATTTTTCTAGAATTCCAGTCATACTCCCAGTTTCAAAGCAGTAATTGCTTGTTACAAATCAAGCAGGCTCTATTCTGAACTTTTTCAATTTCTTCATTATGGACCACTCCGCTTGGGTCCCAGATGCAACTACCAAATTCCAAGATTGGGCGAACAAGTCCCTTATATGCTGTCTCCTTAACATCCTATGTATTCCATCTCAAATCGTGTGTGATTGTCACACCAAAGTATTTAATGGAATTCGCATTTTCGAGGACCGTTCCCTCTAAAGGTATATGAAGCCTCAATTTTATTTGTTCTCTTCCTAGTTATCTGCATAATATTGGATTTAACGGGCTGAAATCTCATGCCCCATCAACCACCTTTAGAACACTTTTTTTTTCTTTTTTTTTAAATTTATTGTTTTCTTTCCAACATACATATATAAGACATTTCTTCAATAAAATACAATAGTAACATCGTTTAACAGCCATGAGGTACATGAGCAACCATAATGAACTAGGGTAACGAGCTAGAAGGGCCGTAACTAATGTTGTGAGAACTTGTGGCCCAACCCTATGGCTCATTTTCATGCAATAAAATATGTTTAACGAGAACCCGGGTAACTAGCTATATACTGTATTACTAATTGACTGTCTTATATTGATCAGAGGTCATCCGTATCAACATCAGGTCAACCAATATTAACAAAGCATGCAAGCATTCGAGTTTAACCCTGTAGGGCGCTTTTTCCCCCTCCCTTTCTTCCTTCTTTTAGAAACACGAAAGAAGGGAAGATAATAGAGATCACAGTTACCCGAGAATATTATATACTTCTATATTAAATAGAAGTGGAGGCAATGACCAGGAATCGATACAATTAACCCACAGCCCCCATCAGAGACACCAAAGGGAAAGAAACACAAACATGAAAACAACAGACCCTTTTGGAAACATCAATAGCGGAAAGCCAAAAGGGACGTTACTTTCCCACAAAATGGCCAATAGGCTATCCAAAATAAAATAATATAAGAGACACAACACCCAAAGACAAACCATAACAAAAATAAACCGCGACAGAAGAACCGCCTTGGAACGGTAAGCGGAAACGAATTCCGCTGGGGGGGGGGGGGGGGGGGCTGGGGGGGGGGGGGTTAAATCGATTTTACGTGGCCACAATCCTCGCCCTTACTTCCGTCGCGATTAAGACAGATAATTTGTTCAGTCCGAATGAAGGCCTCCTAACTTATCAGTGCAACATCTCCGTGAACACAAAATAAAAAATCAAACAATCACAGAGATGAAACAACGATGAGGACTCGACAGCAAGAAACCTAGAAATACTGGAGCAAAAGAAAACCAACAGTTAGACTCCGATTGGCCCGAAGTCTGATTTCATCATGTGCATAGTTTTGTTATTTCTGCCAAAGTAACACAGGCCGTGGGTGCCCACATGGGCGGCCTCAATGAGACGGCCCCAACAAAAGCCAACAACCCGCGTTTAAGAATAAATAAGAAAGGGGAAAATATCATACATTATCATAAGAAACGTAACCATGTCGGAGACTGAACAGAATGCACCAAAGCACACGAGTGTATTATCGTTATTTAAACCCGCCCACAGATGCAGATATACCAATACAGGCGTTGATACTGTCAATTATATTGGCGAACGCCGGAAGACAGGGAGAACTAATTAGTATTTCCTTCAACTTTTTTGTATGTTAGAATCGAAATAGATCAGCTCCAGTGCCGTGATTTACTGAGTGACAAATCACTGCCTAAAAGTCAGCTGCAAATAAACAATTCATTCGCGCTACCCGCTCGTGACCTGATCCGCCTCACAACCGACCTCCAAAACAGCGACACATCACTCAACAATCCCTGCTAAAGCCGATTCATTTCTCAATTGCCACGTCCAAAAAGGCACAGTCAATCCTCTCTGTGCCGACATGATAAGATACGGTGACAAAATTTATTTTAATGACTGTTAAGGTAAAACATATCTTTAGCTCAAGATGAGACAATTTTCAAAAATATTGTAATTATTTATTACCCCAAGAAACAAAAGCCTTGGGCACCAGCTAGAATCGCCTCGACGAGGCAACACCATCCGTCTACCGGAGCAACTAAGGGGGAAAGTCCTTTATTACCTAATATACTTTATCATATGACGTCGCGTCTGAGAATGTAATAACGCCATGTAATATTTTCGATAATCCACTAGTGGATTAAATATGCAAATTAGCTAGATAACGTCCCGTAACGTTACATGTACGACGTCCTTAACGACGTCCCATTTACTGACGGCGGAATATTGACATTTTTGTAAACAATCGTGAATAAAGTGCGTTTAAATGTCATATGATAAATAGAATCTTGCATTCGTGCTCATGCATTATTGAATTTATTAAACTCGTTGAGGAAAAGGGATGAAATGCTCGGCAAAGCCTCGCATTTTATCCCTTTTCCTCATCTCGTTTAATAAATTCAATAATACATGAACACTCATGTAAGATCCTCTATATTCCTAGTCAGGATTCTTTGTAGTGACAAATTCGCTATAACGACAAATTGTGAGGAAACAAATACTGTTCTCCTGAATGAACCCGTTTAGACTGGTGGTCTAGGGCTATTCACCTTATTTGCATTATCTGCTGGTTTCTAGTCTGAAGGTTATCAGTGTTGGAAACACAGGTAGCCAGACCCCCTGACATTTGAAGGTCAGGGGGGTCTGGTTACCTGTTTTTCCGATATAGACAGTGTGCAAGCTGGGAGCCAGCAAATAATGCAAATATGGTGAATTATAAACATTCCCAACGACCCCTTCAGAATTGTTTCATTTACCATAACCCCCCCCCCCCCCCCCAAACTTTGACACCTTGAGGCCTTGCTGTAACTATCCTAAAATGTTTAACAATTTGTTTCACAGTCCAGCAAGGAGTCCAAAAAGTGCAGACGGAACGACCAACAGTGTAGACCCCGATCAGAAGGAGTAGCCCGACCTGGGTTCGAACTGTTTGCTTAGGCCCGTCTGTCCCGACACCCAGGATCATTAAGGTATTTCGATCCGATCTTAATCAGGGGCATGCTGTTCAAAATCAACGACGTCGCTAGTTAATTCATAAAAAACTTTGATCGTTTGATAGGCCAAATATGCTAATACCGTTGCTGAAAAATGTGAAAAGCCGCTCCCACTCCCTTAGCAAAAGGAACACTATATAATAAGATAGTGTCTTTACTAGAGCAATTTACAACCTGACCATTAACGAGCTTGTCATTATGTACGAAAACACGCCTATACAAATACATTGTAAACTTTACTGCCGAAAAAATGAAAATTTTAAGATGAAAATTTTTGATATTTTTCTTATTTCTGCTCAAACCATAGATTGTGGATACTCGTTAGAACCGCCTCGGCGAGGCGATTCTAACGAGTACCCACAATCTATATTTTTGAGCAAAATAAGAAAAAATATGTATACCCCTGCGAACCCCAAATTTACTATATTAAAGTGGGGTTTAACGCCGCCAAAATTATATAGGCGTGATTTCGTGGTGCAAGCTAACGATGCTTTGAACAACTGGTCCCAGAGGTGTGCGAAAACTAGATTTTAATATGGTTGCTAAAATCTCAAGCATCAAAAGAGATAAGAATCCATGTACAGACTATTATTTTGGACAAATTACGTGCAGCTATAGTACAGAAAAGGCGTAGAAAAATTACAAAAGGTGTGCTGACATGCCAGAGTCCATACTTGCAAAGAGTCCGTGGACGCAATGAAGCGGAACGGTTTCAAACTCTTACACCATCCACCCTATTCTCCTGATCTGGCACCAAGTGAATACTTTTTGTTTCCGAACTTGAAGAAAGAATTGCGTGGACGTCACTTCCGGTCAGATAAAGAGTTTAAAGATACATTTTTCGATTACATAACATCCTTATGACCCTTTATTAAAGAATCCAGCATTGAGATAAAATACACTTCAGGCTGTCATACAGGTAGGGGACCAAGAGAGGGTAATGAATTACCTAGGGATATGACTTTGACAAATGACATCTATTCATTTACACCTAAGTCCTTATATTGATTTGCATGGAAGAAACAACGGCACCAAATATATTGTAATTTTTTTTCCACCAAAAATGATCAGATAAAATCCTGATAACTTTTTAGCTCACCATAGCCGAAGGCTCCGGGGGAGCTTATAGTATAGGCAATGGTCCGTCGTCCGTCGTCTGCGTCGTCTGCGTCGTCAACATTTTCAAACAACATCTCCTCTGAAACTACTTTGCCAATTGAAACCAAATTACACGTGGAGCCTCTGTGGGAAGGGGGAACAAAAGTTTGTTCATGAGGACTGGGTCACATGACCAATATGGCCGCTATGCCCATATATGGTAAAAACCTTTAAAAATCTTCTTCTCAAGAACCGAACAACCAATGTTCTTGAAACTTGGTATGCAGCATCGGGGACTGAGGCCCTACCAAGTTTGTTCAAATGGTGACCTTTGGTTGACCTTGGCCTGTTTTACGTCAAGGTCAAATATTGTCACTTAGACATTTGTATAGAAAAAAGGAAAAACTGTCGATTTTCTGATTGCATGGTTGCTAGTGGCATCAGAAATGACATTTACATGCAGCTGAATGGATTTTTGTCAGTTCTGAAGGTCAAGGTCATTTACTGACCTTTGTCCAGGAAGGCTCATATTCAGTACTTTTATCTTCTTCTCAACTTAAACTGCTGAGACGATTGAAACCAAATTACATGTGGAGCCTCTGTGAGAAGGGGGAACAAAAGTTTGTTTGTGAGGACTGGGTCACATGACCAATATGGCTGCCATGCCCATATATGGTAAAAACCATTAAAATTCTTCTTCTCAAAAACCGAATGGCCGATATTCTTGAAACTTGGTATGCCGCATCGGGGACTCAGGCCCTGCCAAGTTTGTTCAAATGATGACCTTTGGTTGACCTTGACCTGTTTTACGTCAAGGTCAAATATGGTCACTTAGACAATTGTATGGAAAAAAGGCAAAACAGTTGATTTTTCTGATTGCATGGTAGCTTGTGGCATCAGAAATGATATTTGCACTCAGCTGAATGGAATTTTTTCAGTTCCGAAGGTCAAGTTCATTTACTGACCTTTCTCCGGGAAGGCTCAGATTCAGTATTTTTATCTTCTTTCCAACTTAAACTGCTGGGTGGATTGAAATCAAATTACAAGTGGAGCCTCTGTGGGAAGGGGGAACGAAAGTCTGTTCGTGAGGACTGGGTCACATGACCAATATGGCTGCAATGCCGATATATGGTAAAAACCTTTAAAAATCTTTTTCGCAAGAATCCAATGGCTGATGTTCTTGAAACTAGATATGCATCATCAGGGACTTGGGCCCTACCAAGCTTGTTCAAATGATGACCTTTGGTTGACCGTGACCTGTTTTACGTCAAGGTCAAATATGGTAACTTAGACATTTGTATGGAAAAAAGGCAAAACAGTAGATTTTTCTGATTGCATGTTAGCTAGTGGCATCAGAAATGCTATTTGCACTCAGCTAAATGGAATTTTGTCAGTTCTGAAGGCCAATGTAATTTTCAGACCTTTGTGCGGGAGGCTCAGATTCAGTATTTTTATCTTCTTCTCAATTTAAACTGCTGGGTCGATTGAAACCAAATTACATGTGGAGCCTCTATGGGAAGAGGGAATGAAAGTTTGATTGTGAGGACTGGGCCACATGACCATTATGGCCGCCATGCTCATATATGGTAAAAACCTTTAAAAATCTTCTTCTCAGGAACCAAATGACCGATGACCTTGAAACTTGGTATGCAGCATCGGTGACTCGGGCCCTACCAAGTTTGTTCAAATGATGACTTTTGACCGTGACCTATTTTACATCAAGGTCAAATATGGTCACTTAGATATATCTATGGAAAATGGGCAAAACAGTGGATTCTTCTGATTGCATGGTATTCTGTGGCATCAGAAATGATATTTCCAATCAACTGAATGGAAGTTTTTCAACTCCAAAGGTCAAGGTCATTTGCTGACCATTGTCCTGGATGGCTGAGATTCAGTATTTTAATTTTCTTCTCTACTCAAACTGCTAGGTTGATTGAAACCAAATTACGAGGACTGTTCAAATATGAATGCAAGTAGAACGTTTTCTCATGCACTAATGCGAAAATCACCTGGAAATAAATATCACAGCATAGAAAAACATTTAACCTATACATTGATACCAAACATGTTAAAATTCGTCCACTTTAGCCATGTATATCGTTCGATAAACCCTGTCTACTCTTGTATACTAATACAAAACATGGTTGGAAGAAGGTCAGAGTACGCCGTTGAAATACGGTCCTATATTAAGAATCGTTGTATTCTTGATATACGGTGCAAAGACATTTTTGATGAAATTTGTTCGGTTTATGGGCATAATGAAATGTCTTTTCTGACAGTTTTTCGTTGGTGTAAGAAATTCAGCTGTGGGCTAGGCTCAACAGAAGATGCACCACATGATCGTCGGCCGAAAAGAGCAACATCTGCCAAGATGGTTGCTAGAGTGAAAGAAATAGTTGCTACCGATGCACGATACACCACTAGGCAAATAGCTAGTGTGGTTGGCATCTCATTAGGAGCAGCTCATACAATTCTGAAACGGGATTTGAAAATGAAAAAGATCTGTGCTAGATGGATTCCCCATCTGTTGACAGATGAGCAGAAAAAGACACGCGTTCAGTGCGCCAAGAAGTTGCTTAAAAAGTTTCCAAATTACAATGCACGGTCTTTCGCTAATGTCATCACAAATGACGAGAAATGGGTTCACTTTTTTGAGCCAAAACGAAAGATTCAGAACAAAATATGGGCAAAAAAGTATTGCAAAAGACCATGCATTGCAAAGCGGACCATGAGCGTCAAGAAGGTAATGTATGCCATATTATTTTCAAATCAGGGCCCTGCTATTCAGGTTGGTGTGCCTAAAGGCGAAGTTTTACAAGAATGTAAAGTTCTTCGAAAAAGAAATATTTCAAAGAACGAAGACCCGCAACTGGTTTGGCCAATGTCAGATTGCTACATGACAATGCGTCATCGCACAAGGCGTTCATTGTGCAGGACTATCTGAAGCAGGAAAAGGTTGTTGAACTCCCTCACCCCCCGTATTCCCCTGACCTTGCCCCGTTTGACTTTTTTTTTTGTTCCCGCGGCTGAGAAAATACCTTTCTGGTCGAAAATTTGTACAGCGCAAACACCTCGGTTCTGCAATATTCCAGTGCCTCCATAGTATACCTCGAAAAGACTACCAAAAAGCATTCAATGATTGGATCAGAAGACTGAAAGTTTGTATATCTGTTAAAGGGGAATACTTTGAGAGGACAAAATAAATTTTTCATCGAAATCTATAACGGAATCGTTTTTATGTGCTTAGTTACATTCATATTTGAACAGTCCTCGTACATGTGGAGCTTCTATGGGAAGGGGGAAGGAAAGTTTGTTCGTGAGGACTAGGTCACATGACCAATATGGCTGCCATGCCCATATATTGTAAAAAAATTCTTCTCAGGAACCAAATGGCCGATGACCTTGAAACTTGGTATGCAGCATCAAGGGCTCGGACCCTACCAATTTTGTTCAAATGATGACCTTTGGTTGACCTTGACCTGTTTTTATGTCACGGTCAAATTTGGTCACACAGACAATTGTATGGAAAAAAAGGAAAGACAGTGGATTTTACTGATTGCATGGTGGCCTTTTGTTGTCACATGACAAAGATGGGCACCATGCATGTATATGGTATAAACCACATGACCTCTGGTGAGCGTAGTGGCCCATGGGCCTCTTGTTTTATTTCTGCTCTAAACATATATTGTGGGTACCCATTAGAACCACCTCGGCGATGCGGTTCAGACGAGTACCCACAATTTGTTTTTACTGTGTGGCTGCTCGTTAGAACTGCTTCCATGAGGCGGTTAGAACTGCTTCCATGAGGCGGTTCTAACGATGACACACAATATATGTTTTTGAGGAAAAAGCAACATCCCCTTAACCCCACTTTCTACAGAGAAAATGGGGGTTTAAGGGGTATACATTATTTTTCTTATTTCTGCTCCAAGTCATAGGTTGCGGGTGCTCGTTGAATAGTCTCATTGAGTCATAGGTTGTGGGTACTCGTTTGAACCGCCTCAATGAGGCGGCTCTAACGAGCACCCACAACCTATGTTTGCAATATAAATAAGAAAAATAAATTAAATTGTGTTTGTTATTTTAGTTTTAAACTTGAAAAGGTGAAAAATAAAATCTAAAAAAAAAATTCTTTTTTTTTTCTCTCTTTTCTGATATGATTGTGTCTGAAACAAAGAACATTTTATAGTTCCATCTTGACTGAAACTATAAAATGCTAATGTTTTAGACATAATATGATTTGTGTATCACATACTTTCAACCAAAATAAAATAAATAAATAAATAAAAAACATATATAAATAGATAAATAAATAATTAAAAGTAAATTGATTGATTAAATTTTGAGGTTAATCGAGTCATTTACCTTGTTTGTTTACTTTTTTGAACGTTTGTGTGAAGGAAACAATGGATATCAGTGTTTTTCTTTACTTTATTTTAAAATAAAAAAGAAGTTATTTAATTATATGTTGTTGGAAACAATCTCAGTAAATTATACTATCACTCAAGTACCCTTATTGAGCCCCAAATAAACAAGAAATTTGGACATAATCACCTCAAAATCGCTTAGATAAGATAAGCCTTTGATGTGCACTATTGTCTGAAGGTAATGTTTATTGGAGATCATTAGACAGGCCACCCCTTTTATATAAGGAAAAAAATGTGTCTTTAAGGTAGCGGTTGGAGGGTGGATCGACTCTAGGCTAAAGACCTTGAATTCTACAAAAATGGACTTTCAGCCTTGGAACAGCGATGGAGGAAGTGCTTATTGCTTGGGTTGATTATATGGGAAAAGAAGGCCAACGTCGGATCACTGGCCCAACATTCTTTGCTGGCTCCGATATGCATTTATGTTGCATAATGGAACAACTAATCATGGGTTAACAATGAAAAATAATATTATAATAAATAATCTCCCACTGACTCTGCTATATACAGTAAAATTCCTATGTTAAGACCACCTTTGGGACTGTTCAAAAGTGGTCTTTAAGACCACTTTTGAACAGTCCCAAAGGGGGTCCCAAACCAGAGGACATTGTGTGCAGGGAATTCGAAGAAAGAATAACTGCACCCTTCTACATAAGCTTTACACAGCAGAATTATTCTTAATTTCAGGTGGTCTTAATAACGGAATTTTACTGAATTACAGAAGGAAAAAAAATGCATAATCCTCGTAGGTCCTCAACAGCAGCACCACCATCTATTTTTAAATAGAAGTCCATGTAGCAGTCTACAGCAGCACATGTTTAACCATTAGTGTCCTCTGTTGGTGCACTTTACCTCTCATAGTTAAGCCCTCGCCCATAGGGGCTTGAAGAAATATATGGGCTGCATGATGCTTCCACGCAGAGCTGAATCCGGCCCGCACTCTAGTACTGTTAAACCGCTTAGAGGAACTAAGCCTGTCCAGGAACCGCGGTGCGAGGCGGACCGTCCATGCCAATAAACCCCTTTTGGTTTCATTGGGCGACAGGGCTTGAGATGTCATTTCATCTCAATGTCGGGTAAAAGTCCCACAAAGTTGGAAGCAACGTCTCCAAAATGACCTTTACAGTGTTGAAGGGGACATTAAACCTCAAATCAAACAAACAAACCTCTCATAGTAATGCGGATTCTTGCATAAATATCTATGCGCATGGCTGTTTGAAGCCATTGTCAAATGGACCGAAAGCCATGCTCAAACTGTCAAAAACATGTTCACATCATGAAATTCGCGTGCTGTTTGAACATGGATTTTGAGCTTTTGATATCACAAAGTTGAAAGTTCTATGATGACGTCAGAGGGTTACTGCGTAACAACGTCATAGTAAACAACATTCTGGACTGTCACCGGTCGCATTTGAAGAGTTTATATGGAGTTTATATTATACGGATCAACCATGGTTTTTCATGCATTAACATTCGCCGGATCTCAAGGAAGCTGTTTGAACATGAGGCCGCTAGGCCGAATGTTCAAATATCTCTCGAGGGATCCGGCAAATGTTAATACAATGAAATAACCATGGATGATCGTTGTTCTTGCATAACTTACGATTCCGACAGCAAATTTTGACGAAAACGCCCAAAAGCTCCATATAAACTCTTCAAATGCGACCGGCGAACCAACTTGGCGGCCAGTTCAGAATGTTGTTTACAATGACGTTGTTACGCAGTAACCATCTGACGTCATCACAGAACCGTAAAACGCTACGTTCAGGGCCACAACGTTACGTCGCTCAACGTTACGTAAACAAAGCAAGGCCCGTCTGGTGATATTAAAAGCTCAAAATCCATGTTCAAACAGCACGCGAATTTCATGATTTGAACATGCTTTTTGCTGTTTGAGCACCGCTTTCGGTCCATTTGACAATGGCTTCAAACAACCATGCGCATAGATATTTATGTAAGAAGGAGCTTTTGTGCGTTTTCGTCAAAATTTGCTGTCGGAATCGAAAGTTATGCAAGAACAACCATGTTCAAACAGCTTCCTCGGGACCCGGCGAATGTTAATGTATGAAAAACCATGGTTGAGTCCTACATTGACACCTCCTAAATAGGTTGTGTTTTCCGTCTGTGAAGATGGCTGGGGGTTAAAATTTGCATTTATAAGGCGTTTTGCTACAACAACATTATCAAGGTTAGGTTCGTGTTAGGTTACGGTCAATGTAGCAATAGCCTGTCCTCAAACTAAACCGAATCCATGCCGAATCAATTTCTAAGCCACAAGCTACATGCCCCAACGTCACGCCACACTCATGTGTTTGGTTAGAGTACGGCCTATCCCAAACCCGCTCGACTCCTCGGCTTTGGTCGTTGAAACAAACAAACAAACAACAACAATTAAAAAAAAAAAAAAAAAAAACGTAGCCGCTGGTAATAAAAGCTTTACAGAGCCTCTGTTACATGTCGCTATATATGGCGGCTGCCTTTATAGCTTTGTGGAATTTTCTTAAACAATCCCGTCTTATTTTTTTTTTCAACCTTAGATTCAGTGTAGAATCTTACGTAATTCTATGGCAAGCCATTTTACTATTTATTACGCAAAATGTATAGCTCATATAACATAACACCATATATGATATCTAATATAAGATACCTGAATAAGTATATCAGACATTTTACATCATATATGATATCTTATATCCAATATATGATATCTGGTATGAGATATATATATCTTATTTTGTCAGATATATTATATACCATGAAAGATGTCTTATATATTAAAATAGGCATATTGTATATTAAAGCTGATATGTGATGTGCAAATAAGATATCTAATGTACCAAATCAGATATTTAACTGAATCAATGAGATACCTTCTTTAATAAATAAGATATCTTATATACTGTATAGGCATATTATATACCAAATAAGATATCTGATAAGTCAAATATGATACCTTATTTATCAATATGATATAGAATTTAAGATTTACTATACTAGTTATCTAATATGTGATATCAGGCATCTTATAAATATAAGAAATCCAGATATCTTAAATGTTTCAGATAAATTGGAGGAAATAAACGGCTTGCCATACAATCATCGTTTTGGCATTTAACCCATTTTGTACCAGAAACCCCAAAACGGGTACTCTGGCAAACAGTGCAGGCCCAGATCAGACGCCGCAGTCTGATCAGGGCCTATACATTTTGCAAAATGTTCAGCCAATTTCCAAATAGATTTTGAAGAAAACACAACCTGAATCCCTTAAATTTTGAAAAGGACTCCTGCAAGATTCTATTTGGTACAAAAAGGGTTAAATATTTACTGTGGCACAGGCGGGAGCATAGGATGATTGTAAGTAAGATAGTTTACTCATATTGTTTTACATGTGTGTGTGTGTGTGTGTGTGTGTGTGTGTGTGTGTGTGTGTGTGTGTGTGTGTGTGTGTGTGTGTGTGTGTGTGTGTGAGAGAGAGAGAGAGAGAGAGAGAGAGAGAGAGAGAGAGAGAGAGAGAGAGAGAGAGAGATTACTTCAACTTTTCGCTGGCTGTGTTCCGTTAGTCTACTAGATTCAGATTTTATTGTAACATCACAGGGTAACATGAACATTCGCGAGTGTTTGTGTTTCATATAAAAGAATTTTTACTTTGAAATACATATATTCCACCTTCGCTTTTAATTGAGAAATAGATCAGTTCTAGCTGTGATTTGTTGAGTAATAAATCACAGTTTGGAGGTCAGTTGTAAAGTAGACAAATCACGAGCGCGTAGCGCGCGTGATTTGTCTACTTACAACTGACCGACAAACTGTGATTTATTACTCAACAAATCACAGACAAGAGCTGATCTATTTCGATTCTAACACGCTGAAAATCGGCAATAATGTTGTTGTTTCCTTCAAAATCTCACAACCTTTCGCCATTGTTAGAAGAAATCCCGCTAAAATTATCGACTGAAACACATGCATTTATATCCTTTTCTTACGTTTTCGATGCGAGAAAATGACGTTACACCGTCTAACGTCAAGGAAATCGACTAGTGACGTCATAAATTGGGAATTGTAATGACGTCACTCGTCACGCTCTTCCTAGCTGTGATTTGTTGCAGAATAAAACACAGTTATTTTCCATTGCCTATATAGGCGCGCTGTGTTAGAAACTACGATCACGTCTTGTGTTCATCTTCTTTATTGTCACAAGTTATACTGTCGGGGGAATTAACTCTGGGAAGATAAAAATGAGGCTGGTGTTTATAATATTCTATAGTAGTCGCAGATAAGATTGACTTCTATGTCAAATTCGCCGAGTCCACCAGAAGATTCGGTAGAGTGCCTTTCGCATGCTTTCTGCAAGCGGACCAAATGGCCATAGCTTTGTTTGTGTTACAGTTGAAGTCACACAATCGGGTGACTTGGTTTACCTTTTTGTTGATAGAACATTCCAAAGGCAGGTACAAAAACACAGCATAGTCAATTTTATCTGCGACTACAATAACTGTTTCAAAAGTATTACTTTTCAGATTATAAACTTAGCTTTTAAAATATCAAACGATGATAATAGTTCTAAGTTCCAGTTCTTACATGTTAGTCTCTATACTGATCTTAGCTATATTCAACACTGACCAACCCTCCCACAAATTATGCCCTGTTTATTCACAACTCTCACGACATTATCACCCATTGAAACCAATAGGGCTTATAAGCATGGACGGCCCGACTTGCACCGCTCTGCCTGGGCAGGCTTAGATCCTCTAAGCGGTTTACCAGTAATCTGTGTGGTCGGTTTCAGCTGTGAGTGGAAGCATCATGCAGCCCATCTATTTCTTCAAGCCCCGATGGGCGCGGGCCAACACGACAAACATGGACAAGTCAGTGCCTCTCATGTTCCACTCTTGCACCCGCCCATCGGGGCTTGAAGAAATAGTTGGGCCGCGGAAAGCAATATAATAAAGTACCCAATAGCTAAAAAAAAAAAAAAAAAATACATTAAATTTCCGAAATTAAGACCACCAAAATTGAGACTAATTCTGCTTTAAAAAAACCTTATTGGGAAAGTTTCAGTTATTCTTTCTTTGTGTTTTCTGCATAGATTGTCCTCTGGTTAGAGACCACCTTTGGGACAGTTCAAAACTGGTCTTTTAAGACCAGTTTTGAACTGTCCCAAAGATGGTTTTAATATAGGAATTGTACTGTATATTGTCGCGAAATTATTGTCGTTCATGAAACTAAATTGCTTTTATTTCTTACAAACTGCAGTAAATTCATACGGAACCCGGGAAGGGACATGATTTTTTATTTTTTATTATGTTGTGCGAACAAGATATTATCTTGAGCGGACAAGATATTATCTTGTTCGCACAAGATATTATCTTGTTCGCACAATATATTATCTTGTCCGGACAAGATATTATCTTGTGCGGACAAGATATTATCTTGTTCGCAAAAGATGTTATCTTGTGCGGACAACATAATATCTTGTTCGCACAACATATTATCTTGTGCGCACAAGATATTAAGTTGTGGGAACAAGATATTATCTTGTGCGGACAAGATAATATCTTGTCCGCACAACATAGATCGTGGCGGACAAGATAATATCTTGTCTGCACAAGATATTATCTTGCTCGCACAACTTAATATCTTGTCCGTACAAGATAATATGTTGTGCGAACAAGATAATATCTTGTCCGCACAAGATGATATCATGTTCGCACAACATCCCGAGCTCTATGTTGTGCGAACAAGATAATATGTTGTGCGAACAAGATAATATCTTGTCCGCACAAGATGTTAAGTTGTACAAACAAGATATTATCTTGTCCGCACAAGATAATATGTTGTCCGCACAACATAAATTATGTTGTCCGCACAAGATTATATCTTGTCCGCACAACATATTATCTTGTTCGCACAACTTTATATCTTGTTCGCACAACATATTAAAAAAAAAATTATGTTCCTTCCCGGGTTTCGTAGGGAAGGGACATGATTATGTATTTTTATAAGTTTTGCGCACAAGATAATATCCTGTGCGGACAACAAATTATCTTGTTCGGACAACATATTATCTTGTGCGCACAAGAAATTATCTTGTGCGGATATTATCTTGTTCGCACAACATATTATCTTGTGCGGACAACATAATATCCTGTTCGCACAAGATATTATCTAGTTTGCACAACATAGATCTTGGGAAGTTGTGCGAACAAGATATTATCTTGTGCGGACAAGATAATATCTTGTGCGCACAAGAAAATATCTTGTCCGCACAAGATAATATCTTGTTCGCACAAGATCTATGTTGTGCAGACAAGATATTATCTTGTGCGGACAAGATAATATCTTGTTCGCACAACTTAATATCTTGTTCGGACAAGATAATATCTTGTCTGCACAAGGTAATATGTTGTCCGCACAAGATAATATCTTGTCCGCACAAGATAATATCTTGTCCGCACAAGAAAATATGTTGTCCGAACAAGATAATATCTTGTCCGCTCAAGATATTATTTTGTTCGCACAACATAATAAAAATAAAAAAATCATGTCCCTTCCCGGGTTCCGTAAATTCAAGATGGCGAACATCGCAATTCAGCGAGGGCAAGCGCAAGAGGTAATATATTTTTTCTCACAGGGTATATGGAAGCTGCCCTTGCGTTGTCCAATCGATGTACCTAAATACAGTAATGATGCGTAATGTGGCGTAATGATGCGTAATGTGGCGTAATGAAGCCTAAAATAGCGTAATGATGCCTGAAAAAGCATAATGATGCGTAATGTAGCCTACTTTATGAATTTATATTTACTCCAGAACAGATAAAGTTTCTTTTCCCGTATCCTGATACCCACAGTCAATAGCCCAACTCCAAGTGAGGTTTTCGCGATCCATGGAGGAGATAAACTAATAGATTTTAGAATCGCCTTGTTGAGGCGGTTCTAACGAGTACCCACAACCTTTGTCTTTTCTCTCCGGCGAAAATCCATTGAAGTTTTCTTATTAAAACAGCAAAAAACAAAATCGGGGGCGCTCGTTAGAATCACCTAGTTGAGACGGTTCTAACCGAGTACCCACAACCTATGTCTTGGTATAAGTTGTGTGCGCTCATTAAAACTGTCTCGTTTTTTGTTGTTGAAGTTTTTATATATCGTTGTAACTTCATAACACATCAGTGTGCTAAAATGGCCCATATTAACTTTTTTCGCCAAAATAATGAAAACCCCCGTAAACCCGATTTTTTTCTCTGCATCAAGTGTGGTTTAGAGGAATGTTCATTACACGGACTTATTAACCCCATGTGATAACATTTCTATGTTATATATGAAAAATTTCGTATTTCTATTGCAAACATAGATTGTAAATGCGTACTCGTATCATCGATGCGGCTCAAACTATACCAAAACGTGTGATTGGAGTATAACCATGAAAATAATGCAAAGGGGACCTATTTAAACCCCACATCTTATCAGGTTTAACAACTTAGTGATTAATATATTAGTTTTGGCTTATCAAGATCTATACTTGCAATGTAAGGGAAAGAACACAAAATATTGTTCAAAGAATACAATCATAAGTTATGTCATAGTCATTCCAAAATGACGATAAGTCCAATTTATCTTTCAGTTCATTTTAATTTTCTTCTTTTTTTTTCTTTCCTTCTTTCTCTATCAAATGATTTTCGGAACCTTCTTTAATTGGGCGCGCGATTAAAGGTGCTCGTGCTGATCTATATTAACATGCTTTTCACACCTGAAGTGAGACGGGCAGGTATTCATTGTTTAACAGAATGCCATTATGGATTAACGGCATATCAATTAAAGCAGACAAGACATCATACACTATTATCATTAAAGACACATGCCGAATTATAAAGTCATTAAAATTCACACGTTGAAGTCCGTTCATTTGTATTTATTTGGTTTGATTAATTTGGTTTGAATAAACTAAGAATATCATATTGGAGCAGATCAGCCTAAGCAAACAGTGCAGACCCAGATCAGAATGCTCCTGAATGGGGAAGTCTGATCAGGGCCTCCACTGTTTGCTGGTATCCTTTAACCCCAAAACCTTTTGGCAAACAGTGCATGCCCAGAACACTGTCTGATCAGGGCCTCCACTGTTTGCTGGTATCCTTTAACTCCAAAATCTTTTGGCAAACGGTGCAGGCCCAGAACACTGTCTGATCAGGGCCTCCATTGTTTGCTTAAAAGTCTTTTTCCAAATAAATTTTGAGAAAACAACCCGTCACCCCTAAATTTTGAAATGGGCTCCTGTTTATGTAAGGAGAAAGATTCCATTTGGTACAAAAAGGGTTAAACCCTAGTTTTCTGCGTATGAAGTGGGGTTTACAGGGGTTTTCATTACATGGACTTGTAAATATGACATTTGAGACGAACATGTACCAGCAGTGATTTCTCCAGTCACCTCGTTGACATCTCCAAACTGGCTATTCTGATGAAGATCTGTTTTCTTTTTCATCCTGCAAAGATAGGTTGTGTGCGCTCGTTAGAACCAACTCGGTGAGGTGGTTCTGACGAGTACCCACAACCTATGTCTAGGAAAGGGGTTTAAAGAGGTGATCAAATCATGGAGTTGTTTACGTGAATTTCTTTCAATATTTCTTTCTTTCTTTCTTTGTCTCTTTCTTTCAATCGCATTAAGATAATGTACCCGTGCGATATATAGATTTCTTTTTTACATCTCCCAACTCTACTTTTCTGTTGAAAATATAGTTTGTCTTGAGGCAAAAGCATAATAATGTATACCTCTACCCCGATAAACCCGAGTTTTCTTTCTGATGAAAATCGGCCCCCGCCCATCGGGGCTTGAAGAAATAGATTTGCTGCATAATGCTTCCATGCAGAGCTGAAACTGACCGCACACGAGTACTGGTAATCCGCTAAGATGATCTAAGCCTGCCCAGGCAAAGCGAGAGGCTAAGAAATGGTCTGCTTCAGTTACAGCAACAAGACCTAGTCAGACCTCCACGCGACACAAGAGCGACGTCAGTCAAAATGAAGACTAAACTATTCATACTGGAGATAATCCTTATGCATTGATCATGAACAAAACAAATACGTTCGCTCTTGTGCGGTGCCAGCTGGAAACTATGGATAATACATTATCTATAGGCTAACATGACAGGTCGCTTATTAATTGGGATGGTATCTCATTCGACATCAAATTATCTAAAAAAAACCTTTCCCTTCGTAGCGAAAATCTTCCGTTCGCGAAAGGAACCTTCCTTTCGCGAAAGGAAGGTTCCTTTCGCAGATCAATCCGTCTTCTTTTAGACGTTTTGGAGTAACAAGTCTGTAACAAAGATAGGTGGTCATTTTCAGGCATAAATTGTTCATCTTTACGCTACATTACGCATCTTTACGCTACATTACGCATCATTACGCTACATTACGCATCATTACTGTTTTAAGGCAGACCCGTTGTCCAATCAAAAGCCTGGAATTTCTCGCAGTATAACAAATGATAATACATGTATATAACACGTTATTTATAAACTTTTGGGTTTATATTTAAAGTTTGATCATGCTACGATTCTTTACTGTGTAGTGTGTGCTCGTGGGGTAGGTTGTATTATCACTGGAGTTTGTGTAAATGATTTGAGACTTCTTGAAGATCCTTTATTGCTCGTCACAGCTCAAATCTTGACACCTCAATGGACGTGCCTTTTTGTAGCATGCTGTTATATTTGTTAGAAGGAAGACGTCGGGTGCTACTCTTAGACGCCCTCAAGGATATTGGGGTTGGTTATCCAAGATTTAACGACTCTTTTTTCTCATTTGTAAGATGTTTTGTCATTTCGTTTAAGTTTACGTCCCAACAACAACTAGAGTCTTATAGCGACGGGACCTCGGTTAAACGTTTCATCTGAAACTCTGAGGAACGCCAACATGTATGAGAGACAAAGGTATTTCTGAAAGGGCTCCGCCCCATGAAGGTGAACCAAGCCCCCCGTGGCCCCGAGGTTATAAAGCTTTTTCATGCTCAACTCAACTGAGCATGTAATTTGTCCTGCTCATAAATTTGAAAATGCCAACTTATGTCAACTAATGTTGGCATTTTCACATTTATGAGCAGGACAAATGACATTCTGTTCTGATCTGAGAAATAAAATTGCCTCTTTTATTTGTATTTTAATATTTATGGGCATTATAAATTTCATGCTCAGGTGAGTTGAGCGTGAAAAAGAGTTTTATAACCTTGTGGCCTGGTCACAGTTTATTTCCAAAATCATGCAAATGCAATGTCACAGGAGTAGTTTTTAGATCGATTGTTTATCAGTTGACACAAGGTCACCGCCTGTTATTGTTCACGTGACTATCGCTGACTATGTAGAAAATCCAGATCACGGTTATTTATAGCAGCGCTTTTCTTCTTCCTGCATGACGTCAGAGCGCTGTGTAAAAAAAAGTGTTGGTTAACTTGGCTCGTGGACTTGGACCTTGGCAAACAGTGAAGACCCAGCACTTGGCGTCTGATCAGGGTCCTTGTGATTAATGTTCACCACTGAAGTTTAACTGGGTACGCACTGACAGGACTGGTGGTCGATTGTCTCTGAATGTAGGCTGGAAAATGAACGATGACTTAGACTGTTAACTTTTCGTTTAAACCTTACATTCCTGTGTTGTAAGCGAACAGTGCAGCCCCTAATCAGACGCCGTGTTCTGCGGCGTCTGGTTTGGGTGTACATTGTTGGCAAAATCGTCCAGATTACGCAACACGCTGACGTCAAAGCGATGAGAAAAATGCTGCAATTTTCTATCAATAACCGTTACCTGGATTTTCTGTCACGTGGAACTTTGGGTCGATCGACGAACAATCGACAAAAAAAAAAAAAACACATTAACGAAACAGAACGCAATGAAAATACCCAGCAGGCACACATCGCTAGGGCAACGTCAGCTCAACGTCGGTGCAACGTCATTACGTTGCACCGACGTTGATGTGACGTTGCATAAACGTCATGACGTTGTACCGACGTTGATATAACACAATTACGTCATGTGCCTGCTGGGTAGAGGGCTCATAAGTAACGGAAATTGTTTTTCACTATTGAACTTAACCGATATATGCCAACGCGGTGTTCGATCAGGTTCTACAGTGCAGTCTAAACTCAGGACCATTTCCCAGCCTCCACTCAGCGAGACAATCGACCAGTCAGCGCTGTCAGTGCTTTGATTCTAAACAACTGGAAATACCCAAAACAAACTTAGTGCGTATCAGAAAAGAAGGTAATATTCTACTTTCGCTTTCGTTTTCATTTCTGCTGTCAAATTCATGCAAATTGACTCCGAAAAAGGTGCATGAGACGTCAAGGCCTGTTTTCTTGGAAATTATTTCACTTTGTTACGTAATTCAGTTTCTTTCGCTTTCGTTTGGAAGTAAAAATGTAAGTTAGATATTTTATACAGTGTGTGTGTGTGTGTGTATGTGTGGAGAGAGAGAGAGTTCTTTACCACTTTGACGTTTTCGTTATTTTTTTATGTACGTGATCATAGCATGCACGTCCCGCACAGCCGCGCGGTTTGATCAGTCTTCACTGCGCAGTATATGATATTTTGTGTCATCTCTCAGAGAAAGGGAGAAAAGAGATAGAAGAGATAGTAGAGAAGTGGCCTAATGGATACTCTTTCATTTGGTATTTTACCGCTGTGGCTCGGGCCACATGTGAGACGCGAAGTTCTGCAACGGAAGGTCAGGTGTTTTTCTTCGTTCGCGTACCTCTGATTTAAGATCGATTCGAAATAAATGAAATAATCTTCACAAGGCCGTAAAACCAAAACCAAAAAAAAAAAAAAA
This sequence comes from Lucinisca nassula, assembly GCA_963580285.1. NCBI lineage: Eukaryota > Metazoa > Mollusca > Bivalvia > Lucinida > Lucinidae > Lucinisca > Lucinisca nassula. The sequence continues at coordinate 81,578,027 of OY757011.1, forward strand.
AAAAAAAGAGAGGAAGAAAGAGAAGGGACAATTAAATTAATGAAAGTGAAGAAACAGAAGAAATAACCCCAGCAGGTACATGTCGCTAGGGCAACGTCAAATCAACGTCGGTGCGACGTCATGACGTCGCACCGACGTTGATGTAACGTCACAAATTCAATTACGTCATGTGGCTGCTGGGAACAGCTTTCCCGTCTTCCTTGCTGCCTTGCTCCTGTGACCTGCTGCTTTGCCCAGTCGTATGCCAACTTCAATTCGACGCCCTAGTGACGTACGATAGACGACACCTTCGCATGGGCTAACCACCCCTATATATACTGGATAGTTTTGTTTGTTTGTTGGATTAGAGGTTGAACGCCGACCTCTCCATTATATATAGCTCATTTTTGAGACGTTACTTCCAGTTTTGCAGGACTTGTACCCGACATTGAGAAAATCCGCCCCGCCCATCGGGGCCAGAAGAAATAGATGGTCTGCATGATGCTTCCACGCAGAGCTGAAACCGACCACACACGAGTACTGGTAAACCGCTTGCGAAGTGATGCGAGTCGGACCGTCGATGCTTATAAACCCTATTGGTTTCAATGGGCGACAGGGTTTGAGATGTCATTTCATCTCATTGTCGGGTAAAAGTCCGACAAAATTGGAAGCAACGTCTTCAAAATCAACTATGGGGACGTTAAATCTCAAATCAAACAAAACAAACAAAAAAACAAACATTGAGATAAAATGACATCTCAAGCCCTGTCAGCCAGTTATGATCAATAGGATTTATATGCATGGACGATCCGACTTGCACATCTTTGCCTGGACAGGTTTAGACCCTCTAAGTGGTTTACCTGTATTCGTATTATGTTGGTTTCAGCTCTGCGTGGAAGCAACATGCAGCCCAAAATTGTTTCACCAAGATCCGATGGGCGGGGGCCTTATATATATAATGTACAGTGGCACAAGGCTTCCTCATGCAGTCATGGAAACTGTAATTCTGACACTTATAAATAGAGAATGCCAAGTTCGTGTCTTTTGATGTCAAGGCAAGGCTTCGAGAACGCTTGTATAATCGTGAGGCTTGCCGAGTACTCAAGTTCGATGCCGACCGTAACAACCCTATGCTTTTCTATTCAAATTCTTTTGAACTTCTTCGGCAGTAAATTCAGCTTTAGAAATTCATACAACAGGTAAGTATTTTGCGATAATTGGGAGGATAGTTTTTGTCAGTTCTCCATAAAAAAAACTATTATCGTTAGAACCGTCTCAATGAGGCGGTTCCAATGAGTCGGTTCTTATGAATACCCACCACATAGGTTTTTATGGAGTAATACGTAAAACTATCCTTCAATTTTTTTTACAAAATACGTACGTTATCTGTTGCTATAGGAAATTATAAACAGAATTTTTCATGAAATTTATGAACACGCGAGAGGTCCTTTTCATAAATTTCACGTGACACGAGTCTAAGAGCCATTTATTTTCAGTTTGCTGTTTGTCTTGGACCATGGAAAACGAAGACGTGTATACAGTTTTTAAAAACCCAGAGGTTACCAAAAGAGACGTGAACAACGTTCTAACGCATTTTGGGGATCTGAGGATGAAGTCAGAATTCTTTGGTGGGTCTTTCTATGTTCTGTTGTTCATACATGTGAATCTTCATTCTTACTATAAGCAACGTTGCCCCCCATCCCCACCCCATAACCCACCCCTGCCAATCGCGGCTTGAAATAGATGGGCTGCATGATGCTTCCACACAGAGCTGAAACCGACTGCACACGAGTACTGGTAAGCAAAGCGGTGCGAGTCGGACCGTCAGTGCTTTTAAACCCTATTGGTTCCATTGCGAGACAGGGCTTGGGATGTCATTTCATCTCAATGTCGGGTAAAAGTATCACAGAATTGGAAGCAACGTCTCCAAAATGACATATTATACAGTGTTGACGGAAGTACAGCCGTTAGTTACCCATAATGCAGGTTGACCTTTATATTTATGCAACAGCAAGTACAAACTTTCACAAAAATAAAAAGAGGCTCATAACAAGTATATGCTTTCACACAAAAAGAGGCCAACGGGCAGAGCTTTGGCACAGAATTGCTATCATATTTTTACAAGCCCATATTTGCTGTCATATTTGTACAGGCTAAAGCAACAAATACATGAACAAACCCTCGACCACGACGGACCACTGCCTATCCTATAATCTCCACAGGAGCCTTTGGCTCTGGTGAGAAGCCCCCGTGGTGTAGTGGATAAGCCACTTGTCTCATAAACCAGGGGTCGTTGGTTCGATCCCGGCTTTCTCTAGACTTTCGGACGAGGATTTAAACCGAAGTCCCGTCTGCGTATGACCTTAGCTGTTGGCGGGACGTAAAACTCAAACACACTGACTCACTCGGCTCTGGCGAACTTGCCTCGCCGTTAGCATTTTTGGGTTAATCTTCAACATGTCTTCGATAAAGTGTCGGAAAGTTGTTTACTTAACCTCTCCGACAGCTTTCCAACATTCCATTTGATAAGATGTTGCAAGTATATTGAATGAAAAATAGAAGTGAAGGCAATGATCAGGAATCGATACAATTAATCTACAGCTCCCATCAGTGACACCAAAGGGAAAGAAACACAACCATGAGTAGGCCCTTATGGAAACATCAATAGCGGGTGGCCAAAAGGACAGTCACTTTCCCACAAAATGGCCAATTGGTTACCCATAACAAAATAATATAAGCGATACACACACTCAAAAGTCAAACCATAACAAAAATAAACCGCGACAGAAGAACCGCCTTGGAACGGTCAGTGAAACGAACTCCACTGGGAGTAATACATGCGCCTTTTTAAAGATGAAGAAAGAGCACTTTTTGACAAAATAACAGCATTTGCAACCTTGATTTTTCAGACATTACACATCAGTCGGCAGGAAACTGGGTGCAGACTGGCAATTAGATATTGCCAAAGACATTAAATTTCTGGGATTCACAGTTAATATGTGCTAGGCGTAGACCTATAGCTTTTTGTAAAAACTATACTTGTATTGAATTGTTTTAACAGGAAACAAATTGGTGCGGATCCAAATGCAGTAGACAGGGAAGTATGGGTTTTATTGCTAGCATCTGCGTTTTTTTTTATTTAATGTCTTTATTATTTACATATTTATTATACCCGCTTTTTTTGAAAAAAACAACGGGTATATTATTTTCGTCATGGGTGTCCGTCCGGACGTCCGTCCGTCCTTCCGCACCGACAAATGTATAGTTAGGTGGCTATGTAAATGGACAGAATCAATGTAAGTCTATGGGATTTATTCCGTTAGACACCGAAAATACTTCTTTTCTGTGGCTAAAAGTAGCCACTTAGTATCAATCCTGCCAAAAATAGCCACATAAGTATACATCCGTGAGAACGTCCGTCTGTCACGTTTCTTGTGAATGCAACTACTTTTTTATTTCTTTACCTACAGTGACCAAACTTGGTACATACATTGCTTGGGGACTGCAGATGTGCATGGAGGTGTCGAAATTTTCATCTGATCTGACCCCCAGGGGTCATGGGTTGAGGTCAAAGGTCAAATATCTAAGACAAGGCTTGTGAATGCAACTACATTATTTTTATTTCTTTACCTACAGTGACCAAACTTGGTACATAAATTGCTTGGGGACTGCAGATGTGCATGAAGGTGTCGAAATTTTCATCTGATCTGACCCCCTGGGGTCATGGGGTGAGGTCAAAGGTCAAATTTCTAAGATAAGACTTGTGAATGCAACTTCTTTTTTTATTTCTTTACCTACAGTGACCAAACTTGGTACATACTTTGCTTGGGGACTGCAGATGTGCATGAAGGTGTCGAAATTTTCATCTGACCCCTCTGAGGTCATGGGGTGAGGTCAAAGTTCAAATTTCTAAGAAAAGGCTTGTGAATGCAACTACTTTTTTATTTCTTTACCTACAGTGACCAAACTTGGCACATACATTGCTTGGGGACTGCAGATGTGCATGAAGGTGTCGAAATTTTCATCTGACCCCCTGGGGTCATGGGGTGAGGTCAAAGGTCAAATATCTAAGAAAAGGCTTGTGAATATCTCAATTGTTCTATTCAGTGTACACTTGCATTTCTAAAGTGTGTTGTCCATAGAAAAAGCGGGTATTTACGATGGTGCACCATCGACTGCGCGATTCTAGTTTATTTAGTTTTTGCTTTACGGCCCTTTCTAGATTGTTTCACTTATTTCGAGCCGATCATTAATCAGAGGTGGGCGAAAACCTGAGTACCCAGAGAAAAAACACTTTACATTTTTCACATGTGATCCGAGCGTGGCTCGAACCCACAGCGGTGAGAGATCCGATGATTAAGCGTCAGCGCTCTTACCCGCTAGGCAACCGGGGCCCTCGCGCGGTTAATTTTGTGTAATAGTTTTTTTTTTTTTTAAATCATGATTCACTGTATGTCCTGGTTTTGGTTTGTTTTGAGGTTTTACGTCCCCGCCAACACTATTTAGGGTGTTTTTGAGACGTTGCTTCCGATTTCGTGGGACTTTTACCCGACATTGAAATGAAATAAAATGAAATCTCTGGCCCTACCGCCTGACGTTATACATAATCCTGACAAGGGGGAACCAAAACGTTACTAAATGTCCATGTCACATGGTCAAGATGGTTGTCATGCCCCAAAAATGTAAAAAGAAAAACAAAAACAAAAACAACAAAAAAAAAAACCTTTCAACTCTTCCACAGTATCGCTTGAAACTTGCTATACAGTACCTATACATTTATTCAAACATCACTAAAACGTTTATACAGTAAAACTGGGGTTTACAGGGGTAAACCTTATTTGTCTCATTTCTGCTCTAAAATATAGATTTTGGGTACTCGTTAGAACCGCCTCATTCGTTAGAACCGCCTCGATGAGGCGGTTCTAACGATTACCATAATCTATATTTTGAGCAGAAATAAGAAATATATCACAATTTTTCATCTTAATATTTTCGTGTGTGTTTTTTTTTTCGGCGGTAAAGTTTACAATGTATTTGTATAGACGTAATGAATGTGGAAAAAAGGTATAGCAATTCAGTGAAAATCAATTACAGCCCCATGACAACAAGAGCAAGTTTGTTGAATTAAGTTCCATATGCAGCTTCTAGGAAATTGGCCTCTGTTTTGTGAAAGGTAAAACTGTGCCTTCTATGACATAAAAGTATACATGTATATAAACCAAAGGTTAAGGTCACCGAAAGGAGGAACACATTGACCAAAATGTTCTCAGGAAAGGATTATTTATTTATTTATTTGCTTTCATATTTTTTCAGATAAAATCAAGCTCGCCATTTCATGGACTCACATCATGAACTGCAGGCCTTGTTTTCTTTGAAAAAAAAAAAGACACCGTAATTTAATTGAACTTGTCGTCTGCTAAATCGTGATTGGCGCTTTAAAGTTTGATTTTATTTTTAGTGTTTAATGATGGAACAAAGAAGAAGTTGTTGGTGCTGTGTGGAACAATACCAGTACAATATCTAGGTAAAGCTGCCTTTGTACGGAACCCTACGGAACCCGGGAAGGGACATGATTTTTTTTTATTTTATAAGTTGTGCGGACAAGATAATATCTTGTGCGAACAAGATATTATCTTGTGCGGACAACATATTATCTTGTGCGGACAACATATTATCTTGTCCGCACAAGATAATATCTTGTCCGCACAAGATAATATCTTGTCCGCACAAGATATTATCTTGTGCGGACAACATATTATCTTGTGCAGACAAGATATTATCTTGTCCACACAAGATATTAAGTTGTGCAAACAAGATATTATCTTGTCCGCACAAGATAATATCTTGTCTGCACAACATAGATCTTGTTCGCACAAGATATTATCTTGTCCGCACAAGATATTATCTTGTCCGCACAAGATAATATCTTGTCTGCACAAGATAATATCTTGTCCGCACAACTTCCCAAGATCTATGTTGTGCAAACAAGATAATATGTTGTGCGAACAAGATAATATCTTGTGCGCACAAGATATTATGTTGTGCGAACAAGATCATATCTTGTCCGCACAAGATAATATGTTGTGCTAACAAGATAATATCTTGTCCGCTCAAGATATTATCTTGTTCGCACAACATAATAAAAATAAAAAATCATGTCCCTTCCCGGGTTCCGTAGAACCCGGGAAGGAACATTTTTTTTATTTTATAAGTTGTGCTCACAAGATAATATCTTGTGCGGACAAGATATTATCTTGTTCGGACAACATATTATCTTGTGCGCACAAGATATTATCTTGTGCGAACAACATATTATCTTGTGCAGACAATATATTGTCCCTTCCCGGGTTCCGCACCTTTGCGATCACATTAACAGTTCCGTTCTTTATATAGGAAAAACATTACGAAAACAGGCCTATTCAAATATATCGCCCCCGCCTATCGGGGCTTGGAGAAATAGATTGGGCTGCATGATGCTTCCACGCAGAGCTACATCTGACCACCCACGATTACTGGTAAACCGCTTAGAAGGACTAAGCCTGCCTAGGCAAAGCGGTGTGAGTCAGATCGTCCAATGCATGTAAGCCTTCTGGTTTCATTGGGCGGCAGGGCTTGAGATGTCATTTCACCTCAATGTCGGGTAAAAGTCCCACAAAATTGGAAGCAACGTCTCCAAAATGACCTAAACAGTGTTGACGGGGACGTTAAACCCCAATTCAAAAAAACAAACAAAATATATTGGAAATATTTGCAACCAAAAATGAAAACATTCCAGTGAAAAATTCTAATTATTTTCATATTTCTGCACAAAACATGGATTGTAGGTACTCGTTAGAACCGCCTCGCAGAGGCGGTTCTGACGAGTACCCACAATCTATGTTGTTGAGCAAGAATAAGAAAAATAATGTATACCCATGTAAACCCCAGTTTTTCTATATAAAAGTGGGGGTTTGAAATAATATAGGCGTGTTTGCGTGATGAACGCGGGGTCTTCAAGGGTATGCATATTTAACGTTTTATGTAAAACATAGGATTTTGAGTATTCGTTAGAATTGTCTCAGCAAGGCGGTTCTAACGAACGCACCCGTTTGTCTGGTCTCTTATTGTCTCTGATGACAACATCAATTAGCCCCCACCCATCGGGGCTGTAAGAAATAGATGGGCTGCATGATGCTTCCACGCAGAGCTGAAACCGACCCGCACACGAGTACTGGTAAACCGCTTAGAGGATCAAAGCCTGCCCAGGCAATGCGGTGCGAGTCGGACCGCCCATGCTTATAAACCCTATTGGTTTCATTGGGCGACAGGGCTGGAGATGTCATTTTATCTCATTGTCGGGTAAAAGTCCCACAAAATTGGAAACAACTTCTCCAAAATGACCTTTACAGTGTTGACGGGGACGTTAAACCTCAAATCAAACAAACAAAACAACATCAATAGGCTCGTGCATAAAATTCCTACATTTTAGTCATCTGAGCACGAAGCTCAAGGTGAGCTATTGTGATCGCTTTTTGTCCGTCGTCCGTCTGTCAACAATTTCTTTAAATGACATCTCCTAAATCACATTGCCAACTTTAAAATAACTTTTCAAGAATATTCCTTAGGTGACTCTCTACCAAAATTGCTAAAGTAGTTCCGCCCCGCTGAACAAAATGGCCACCAGAGCTAAAAATAGAAAACACCTGTAAACGGCATCTTCTATAGGTTAATGGTCTGATTTCAAAATAATTTCACAGGAATGTTCTTTTGGTGATCCTCTACCAAAATTGCTAAAATGGTTCTGTTCCGCTGAACACAATGGTCACTGCAGAGCTAAAAATAGAATAACCTTTAAACAATATCTCCATCCGATTTAGAAGCCTCCGTGGTGCAGTGGTTACGCTACTCGCCTTGTAAACCAGGGATCGCAGGATCGATCCCGGGCTTCTCCAGACTTTCGGATGAGTCTTTAAACCGAGGTCCCGTCTCCGCATGACCTTAGCTGTTGGTGGGACGTAAAACTAAAACTCACTCACTCACTCACTCCATCCGATTTCAAAATAATTTCATAGGAATGCTCCTTGGGTGATCCTGTACCAAAACCGCTACAATGGTTCCACTGCGCTGAACAAAATGGCCACCAGAGCTAAAAATAGAAAACCTTTAAATGACATCTACGCCTAGTCTAATGGTCCGATTTCAAAATAATTTCCCAGGAATGGTTCTTTGGCGACCCTCTGTCAGAATTTCTTAAATGGTTCCACTCCATTGAACAAATTGGACACCAGAGCTAAAAATAGAAAAAAAAACTTTAAAGGACATCTAATCCTAGGCTAATGTTATGGCTTCAAAATAATTTCACAGAAATGAACCTTTTGTGACCCTTTACCAAAATTGTTAAAATGGTTCCACTTCGCTGAACAAAATTGCCACCAGAGCTAAAACAGAAAAACTTAAGGACATCTCCTGCTGGGTTAATAATCAAATTTCAAAATTATTTTACAGAAATGTTCCTTTGTTGACCCTCTGCCAATATTGCTAAAATATGGTTCCATTTCCCTTTAGAAAATGGCTACCAGGGCTAAAAATAGAAAAACAACAACAAACAACAACACAAAAAAAAAACCCTTTATGACATATCCTCCCAGTTCAATGGCAGAATTTTAAACCCAATTCACAGAAATGTTTCTTTTATACTTTTGTACAAAACTCGATTACACGGAATGGCTCAGCTAAGATCTGTTCTATTAAAACATCCCATGTACCCCACCCTCTCTTATACTATTGTGCCAAAATCGATTAAATGGTATGGCTCAGCTAAGGTCTGTTCTATTGAAACATCCCATGAACCCCGCCTTCTCTTATACTTTTGTACCAAAACTCGATTAAACGACATGACTCAGCTAAGATCTGTTCTATTGAGACATCTCATATACCCTGCCCCCTCTTATACTTTTGTATAAAACTCTATTAAACGGTTTGGCTCAGCTAAGATCTGTCCCATGTACTACGCCCTGTATCAAAATCGATTAAACGGTATGGCTCAGCTAAAATCTCATTGAAACATCCCATGAAACATTCCATGAACCCCACCCTATCTTATACTTTTGTACCAAAATCGATTAAACGGAATGGCTCAGCTAAGATCAGTTCCATTGAAACATCCCATGTACCCCCTTCCCCAACCCGCCCCACCAGGATGGTAATGGAAAAATGGGAATCGTGGAATCAATTATGAACCACTGTAAATGATGGAAAAGAAGAAAGAATAGTACAAGATTTTCTGCGTTGCTTCCCTTGTTTTATTTCCCCATTTTACTGGGTTCATTCTTGTTCTGTAAGCAAAGAGTATGTACTCTGATTAGCAGCTGATCTGGGTCTACACTGTTTGCAGAACATGACACTTTTTTGTGTCATTCATGTTAAGATTTTATATTCTTGCACACCAGACAAGGAAATCCGTGATTTTACCCTGGGATAGAAATTTATGTTCTTGCACACCAGACAAGGAAATCCGTGATTTTACCCTGGGATAGAAATTTATGTTCTGACCCTGGTGTTCCGACCCCAAATCGAATATAATCGCGTGTTTGATAAATGCACTGGTTTATTACAACCTCATGCGCGGCGTCGTCATGCGTGACGTCACTAAACATTCCTGTTGTGTCATCACAAAATGGCGGACGTTGGTAACCGAAGTGACAGCAGCATTAAAAAATTCGCAATAGAAATGGAAGGTATGCAAGAAAAAGAATCCAATATGGATGTGAGGGGTGGATAGAAAAATCCGTCCCTCGGGATCACTGTCCGGCATCACTCGGCAAGCCTCGTGATGCCGGACAGTGTCCCTCGGGACGGATTTTTCAATCCACCCCTCACCCCCATATAAGATTCTTATATTTTGACCCTGGTGTTCCGACCCAAAATCGAATATAATCGCGTGTTTGAAAAATGCACTGGTTGATTACGATCTCGTATGCGCCGTCGTTAAGGTTGACGTTAGGCTACAGCAACGTCACTAAACATTCCTGCAGTGTCAACACAATATGGCGGACGTTGGTAACCGAAGTGACTGCAGCATTAAAAATCCGCTTTAAGAAATGGAAGGTATGCAAGAAAAAGAATCCAATATGGGTGTGAGGGGTGGATAGAAAAGTCCGTCCCTCGGGATCACTGTCCGGCATCACTCGGCAAGCCTCGTGATGCCGGACAGTGTCCCTCGGGACGGATTTTTCCATCCACCCCTCACACCCATACAAGATTCTTATATTTCTTCCCTCTGATGCAACACTGACCTCTTTCATTCAGAATATCTCAGATCTTTTCAATAAAGTTCTGTTGCCTGAGGCGATAGTCCGGTGGACCTAAGCACTAAGGAGCTACTTGTGCTTATAAACCACATGTACCAAATGGAATCTTCCTCCTTATATACTGAGAGGCAATAAAAAGTATACAGTATTTGATTTGGAATACCCGATCTTGCATTGCTGTCTGTAATGAAACAGGCCTATGTCCGTTTTTCCGAAACGTTTAAGTTTGTAAAACTCCAAATTCGTTTCCTGTTGCAGTCATCCATGATGGAGTTATTGCCCTTCATGCATCATCAATATTTCCAACAAAATATCGTGTTGTACATGATATTCAAATCTATACACACCGCAAAAATCATGGACGAATGTTCTTCGATAAAACGCCACCATTACCTTGCGATTAAACCCGAAAAAACATCTTAAAACACAATTGGAATTTCTGCGTGATCCGGATTACCTCCCTTTCAATTAAAATCATAGTGAATTAAATGAGTCTTTTTCTCAAATCGTGTAAGAGATATACATTTGAAATTTTCGCATAACTTTTGTTTTCTTATGCATTTGTATGCTTACTCCTTAGTGATCCCTCTAAATTTGCTCAAAGAAAAGTTACTCCCCGATAAAAATGCCAATGAAACATAAAGCATTTAATCAAAGGAAGAACGTAAAAGGCGAAAATGACTTTTCTTTGGACAAAAAATGATGCAATTTACCTTGTGTATAATCTAAATATGGGCTATATGCTAATCAATCAGTTCCCCTTCTTTGAATCTGTTGCACGAAAAATCATTTATTGAATCACCCATATCCGAAACACATGTTTAAAGGGAAACCACTCTAGAAAAAAATTGGATTAGACCCCAAGTCCATTTCAAGTGATGCAATTTCTTTATCCGTTTATCAATTTTAAAGAAAAATCCTGCAAATTATGTGAAAGTGGTTGTTCTTATTTATGATGCCACATCTGTATGTATAGAGGGAGACATTTGGGCGCAAAACAGCGTTCAGTAACCTGTATACTTACTTTTGCCTCTCAGTATATATAGCAGGAGTCCATTTCAAAATATAGGGATGTCAGGTTGTGTTTTCATCAAAATTTATTTGGAAAATGACTGAACTTTTAGCAAACAGTGGAGGACCTGATCAGACGCCGCGTTCTGCGGCGTCTGATCTGGGCCTGCACTGTTTGCCAAGGTACCCCTTTAGGGGTTTCTGGTACTGAATGGGTTAAACCTCGGGCCAAATGAAAACGATTGCCTTAAAAATTATCAGGCACTATTAATGCTAGGCGCCTCAAAGAAGGTATAACTGTAATAATGATTGCTTAAATTGCTGAAATGGGTCTGCTGTCCATATGACTGCAGAGGTAAAAATAGAAAAAAAAAAACTTCAAAGAACATCTTCTTCTGGGCCAATGGCTCAGTTTACAAAATAACTTGGCAGAAATGTTCCTTGTGTGACCCCTCTACTAAAAGCGCTTACGTGGTTCTGCTCCGCTGTACAAAATGGCTGTCAGAGCTGAATATAGAAAAAAACCTGCAGTACATCGTAACTCAGGTGAGCGAGTTAGGTCCATTATGGACCTCTTGTCTGTTAATTCCAAGGAATTGCTTTTGAAAATAAAAAAAATAAAAATCCCAACATCACACAAATACGTGTATATAATTTTGACCCCTTGAACCCCACATTTATATAGTAAGACTGGGGTTTACAGGGCAGGGTTTTTTGTCTAAAACTTTCGTTTTTAGGTGGCAGAATTTACAATGTATTGGTATAGGCGTGTTTTCGTAATGAAAATTGTTTATCCTTTTACAGCTTTAAATGCTTAGCCGGACGTCCCTCACTTAACCCTTAATAACCCGAAATAATTTAATAAGTCACACCCATTTCTGACTTTCAGCCAATTAGATTACATGGCATGTTTTCGTTCAAATTTACAGAGTGAACGACACTGTTTGCAAAGGAAGGTGTAAGGGTCAACCGGCGGGTATTGTAATAAAAGTGAAAAATGAATTATACTACTACTAATAAAAATAAAAAAAATAATAATGATATATCCCACATGAAACAAAAAAAAAAAACAAAAAAAAACAAGAGCGCCATGATGGCCCTGGATCACTCACCTGATCCATAGTGTAACAAGTGGGCCCCAGAGAGGGCCATTATTGGCCCATGGGCTTTAATGTGCATAATGTTGAGGGAGGTCTTAAAGGTGAAGCCTCATACCAAACATCAACAAAGGCTATAATTTGAACAATCTTGGCAAAGGTCCACTAGATGAAGCTACACATCAAATATGAAAGACCTGGGCCTTGCAGTTTCAGAGAAGAAGATTTTTTTAAGATATTCCCTACATAAGCCTATGCAAAACCAAATGGTCCCGGGGCTATATAAATCTGTGTAAAACCAAAGGGCCCCGGGTTGGGGGGTATTTGTGGCCCCAGGGCTATAATTTGAACAATCTTGGTAGAGGTCCACTAGATAAATATACTCCATACTAAATATCAAAGGCCTTGGCCTTGCAGTTTCAGAGAAGATTTTTAAAGATTTCCCTATATAAGTCTATGTAAAACCAAAGGGCCCCGGAGCGGGGACATTTTTGGTATCAGGGCTATAATTTGAATAATCTTGATAGAGGTCCACTAGATGCAGCTTCATACCAAATATCAAAGACCCAGGCCTTGTGGTTTCAGAGAAGAAGATTTTTGAAGATTTTCCCTATATTAGTCTATGTGAAACCATAGGGCCCCAGAGCGGGGGCATTTTTGGCCTCAGGGCTATAATTTGAACAATCTTGGTAGAGGTCCATTAGATGAAGCTTCATACCAAATTTCAAAGTCCTGGGGCTTGTGGTTTCAGAGAAGAAGATTTTTAAAGATTATCCCTATATAAGCCTATGTAACATCAAAGGGCCCCTGGGCGGGGCCACTTTTGGCCCCAGCACTATAATTTGAATCATCTTGGTAGGGGTCCTTTAGAAGAAGCTTCATACCAAATATAAAAGACCTAGGCCTTGTTCTTTCGGAGAAGAAGATTTTTAAAGATTTTCCCTATATAAGTCTATGTAAAACCAAAGGGCCCGGGAGCGGGGGCATTTTTTGCCCAAGGGCTATAATTTGAACAATCTTGGTAGGGGTTCACTACATGAAGCTTCATACCAAATATCAAAGTCCTGGGCCTTGCGGTTTCAGAGAAGAAGATTTTTAAATATTTTCCCTATATAAGCCTATGTAAAACCAAAGGGCCCCGGGGCGGGGGCATTTTTTGCCCCAGCACTATAATTTGACCAATCTTGGTAGGGGTCCACTAGATGAAGCTTCATACCAAATATCAAAGTCCTGGGCCTTGCGGTTTCAGAGAAGAAGATTTTTAAAGATTTTCCCTATATATGCCTGCGTAAAACCAAAGGGCCCTGGGGAGGGGACATTTTTGGCCTCAGCACTATAATTTGAACAATCTTGGTAGGGGTCCTTTAGATGAAGCTTCATACCAAATATAAAAGACCTAGGCCTTGTGGTTTCAGAGAAGAAGATTTTTAAAGATTTTCCCTATATAAGTCTATGTAAAACCTAAGGGCCCCAGGGCGGGGGCATTTTTGGCCCAAGGGCTATAATTTGAACAATCTTGGTAGAGGTCCATTAGATGAAGCTTCATTCTAAATATCAAAGTCCTGGGCCTTGCGGTTTCAGAGAAGAAGATTTTTAAAGATTTTCCTTATAAAAGGCCATGTAAAACCAAAGGGCCCCGGGACAGGGGCATTTTTTGCCCCAGCACTTTAATTTGAACAATCTCGGTAGGGGTCTACTAGATGAAGCTTCATACCAAATATCAAATTCCTGGGCCTTGTGGTTTCAGAGAAGAAGATTTTTAAAGATTTTCCCTATATAAGCCTATGTAAAACCAAAGAGCCCCGGGGCGGGGGCATTTTTGGCCCCAACACTATAATTTGAACAATCTTGGTAGCGGTCCACTAGATGAAGCTTCATACCAAATATCAAAGACCTGGGCCTTGTGGTTTCAGAGAAGAAGAGTTTTAAAGATTTTCCCTATATAAGCTTATGTAAAACCAAAGGGCCCCGGAGCGGGGGCATTTTTGGCTCCAGCACTATAATTTGAACAATCTTGGTAGCGGTCCACTAGATGAAGCTTCATACCAAATATCAAAGACCTGGGCCTTGTGGTTTCAGAGAAGAAGAGTTTTAAAGATTTTCCCTATATAAGCTTATGTAAAATCAAAGGGCCCCGTGGCGGGGACATTTTTTGTCCCAGCACTATAATTTGAACAATCTTGGTAGGGGTCCACTAGATGAAGCTTCATACCAAATATCAAAGTCCTGGGCCTTGTGGTTTCAGAGAAGAAGATTTTTAAAGATTTTCCCTATATAGGCCCATGTAAAACCAAAGGGCCCTGGGGCGGGGGCATTTTTGGCCCAGCACTATAATTTGAACAATCTTGGTAGGGGTCCACTAGATGAAGCTTCATACCAAATATCAAAGACCTGGGCCTTGTGGTTTCCGAGAAAAAGATTTTTTGGTGAAAAAAATCTATTTTTGGCTCCTGTGACCTAGATGTGCAACGGACCGGAACCATTTGAACAACTTTGAAAGTGAACCACCTAAGGATCTTTCCTGTGAAGTTTGGTCAAAATCCGATCAGTGGTTTAGGAGGAGATGTCGTTTAAAGAAATTGTTTACGCACGCACGCACGCACGGACGCACGCACGCACGACGGACGACGGACAAAAAGTGATCCCAAAAGCTCACCCCGTCACTACGTGACGGTGAGCTAAAAATAGATCTACTGTCGATGGTATACCATCGCAAATACCCGCTTTTTCTGTTAATAACACTACCACGTATTAGCTAGCCAAAACTACATGTAAGTTAAAAAAAGTTGCGAGGAACATTCTAACTGATAAGCAAAGTTTCAGAAGTGTAACTCTTATAGTTTAGAAGATATGACAAAGTCATAGTCTTTTACCTTTGACATTGGGGTTATGTTGAGGTCCACCTAAAGAGCCATCCAATAACCAAGTTTCAGAAGTGTAACTCCAATAGTTTAAAAGATATGGCAAAGTCATACTTTTTGACCTTTGACCTTGGGGTCGAGGTCACACCAAAAGTAGCCCAACATATTCTATATTCCAAGGGCCATCCAATAAGCAAAGTTTCAGAAGTGTAACTCCAATAGTTTAGGAGATATGGCAAATCATAATTTTTGACCTTTGACCTTGGGGTCATGTTGAAGTCAAGGTCACACCAAAAGTATCCAAATTTATTCTATATTCCAACAGCCATCCAATAACCAAAGTTTCAGAAGTGTAACTCTAATAGTTTAGAAGATATGGCAAAATCATACTTTTTTACCTTTGACCTTGGGGTCAAGGTCACACCAAAAGTAACCTGACATATTCTATATTCCAAGGACCATCCAATAAGCAAAGTTTCAGAAGTGTAACTCCAATAGTTTAGGAGATATGGCAAATCATAATTTTTGACCTTTGACCTGGGGGTCATGTTGAGGTCAAGGTCACAAAAAAGTTGCCCACTGCCATCTACATTCCATGTACTATCCACATGCAAAGTTTCAAAAGTGTAACTTCAATGGTTGCAGAGGAGATCCAATCACAAGAAACGTGACGGACGGACAGACAGACGGACAGACAGACAGACGGACGGACGGACGGACGGACGGACGGACATGTACACAGACGGACTGACGCCGGAGTGAACTGTGGTACGAAAACAATATACCTGATTTTTCTTCGAAAAAGCGGGTATAAAAAAAAAGAAAAAAAAAAAACAAGTGGACCATGTTGGTCCTTAATGCTCATCTGTGCTTAAATGTGGGTCAAGGTCACACACTGGCTATAGCATTCACTAATTTGTAGAGCGTAATTCATAACATGTCACCCTTATCAGCAAGTTTAAAGAAAATCCAATAAAACCCACGGAGCTATGAAGCAAAGAGGGTTGCGCGAGTGATTTGTCTACTTACAACTGACCGACAAACTTTAATTTATTACACGGCAGCTGATATATATTTTGATTCTAACACTCTAAAAGTGGACTATATAGTAAATACATGGTTTGTGTCTTTAATAATAAAATACAATCGGTGGGCCTTAGACAATTTTATAGGGGGCGAGCTTTAGATATGACCGACTCAGTATAAGAAGATAAATATAGATAGATATTTAGTTTATACCGCAATTCAAAACAATCAAGGGGTTTTGCATATTTTAGCAAATTTAAGCAAAACAGACAGCAGACAGTGTGGCATGTTAAACGACATTCAGTTCCATGGCGCGCACACGTAGTATAACGTGACGTCAACGAGAGCAAAATTTCGGACGTCACCGCGCCGCAAAGACGTAGACAATCGAATAACAGTTTCTATGCGCTTTACATTCTGCATGAAAATCGGCAAATAAATAGCTTATTTTAGCTTTAGAAATTATGTTCGAGGTTGAGACAAAACTGCAGTAGCAGTGCGCAGCTATCCCAACGGCCATTCAAACCAGGCAGGGAAGGTAAGAATTTAGATGAAATTTCTGAAACTCTGCATGTTCAAATAAATATTGCAAAGATTTTAACTTGCAGTTTCGTTGTTTTCCTAAGTATAAAAAGGTTCAGTTCATGTTATTGTTTACACTTGTAGATTAGTGGCCTGAAAAATAGGTTCAGTCTATAAACGGTGCGCGTGCAGACCTTCGAGCGAGTCAAACTTTCAAAAGCTCTGCAAAAAAAAAAAATCATTTATTTTGGCTTTAATAATTTCAGTTTCGGAAATTACATGCTGAAAATATATCATCTTTTGGAAAAATTTTCATACGACAATTTGGGACCAAAATTCTGTGGATCGTGTTGAAGGAAAGCTTTTGGCCCTGATTTTTCTAATCTGTCAATATCAGAGACTTGGGCTCAACAACAATAACATAGACGCTGGGACAGAGGCCAGTTTTTGTGCTTCATATCGTTATTCTGGAAAAATTGTGAAGAATTCTAAGTTTGGAAGTCGTCTGGAAGCTTCTACAGATCAATACTTGAGATTTACAGGGCTAAAAAGGCAGAAAAGGGAGAGGTTGAGAAAAGTTCGGGAAATGCTGGGGAATGCCACTATGGAAACAAAGTAAACAAGAAGTTCAAGTAAAATCTTTCTGATTTTTGTTAAGTTTTCAAACTCGCTCGAAGGTCTGCTTACTCAGTTATTGCACCTAGAGACAGCAACAAAGTCATAGAAGCACCTAGAGGATAAAGACAGTGTTGTATTGGCAATATATGAATCAACAACAACAACAAATAAACGGTCACTATTATAGGTCAGTAGAAGGTATTATAGGTCACTACCGATTATAGCGTGCAGTTATTCGACCCCCTTTATTAGGTTACTAGAATGCCTGGTTGCGGTATAGAAATGTTTGATTCATCCGAATTCTCCATCTAAAGTTTGACGCCCGGTCACGTTTGGCCATTGTTAGAAGAAATCTGTCAAGATAACGGACTGTATCACACGCATTTAAGTTAAATGACGTTACCCCGTCTAATGTCAGAAATCTAAGAGTGACGTTATAAAGCGGCGTCTTTTTGCGTCACACTGTTCTTCCAAGTGATTTATTGCAGAATTCTTACATTTCGTGTCACATGATTTTCAGTGACGTCAAGTGACTGCAGTCTATCTATCTATCTATCTCTATATAATCCTCAACCCTCTTCCGAGTGTTATTAGGATGGCTGCGCATGGTGTGTTAGTAAGAGATGTAAAAGTGTGATAGTGCAGAGTTAAAAGAATAAAAGAAAGGTGAGCATAGATGAAAGATTTTGGGTGTCTAAGCCATGGTTCTCTACGATCTGATTAGGCGTTGTTCCGCTGTATGTAGAAAACAGCGTGTAAATGCTTTTTCAGCTTTAAAAGTTGGCCCTATAAGCATGTTAAATAAATCACAATTCCTTTAAATTGACTGTATCGGCGAGCTGTGTTTATATTTATATATAGTGAATTTGTACGTTTTAGGAGCCTCATATAATATACCAATTAGAATCTGGCTGCTGAACGACCACCCCTGCACCCCACCAATGGTATATGTGAAACCTACATCTATTATGCAGATAAAACAAGGGAGGAACGTTGACGCTAATGGCAAGATTGATATGCCCTACCTTAGGGAATGGGAATTCGTAAGTTGTTGCTTTACATACAATGGCGATGCAGGGATTGCAACTGCTTAGCAACTTAAAAGTTCAGGCTCCACTACGAAAACACGCCTATTCAAATACATTCTAAATTTTAACCGCCGGAAAATGAAAAATTTCAGACGAAAAATTGTGATATTTTTTGTTATTTCTGCTCAAAATATAGTTTGAGGGAACACGAGACGGTTCTAACGAGTACCCACAATCTATATTATTGAGCAGAAATAAGAAAAAATAAGTTTGCCCTTGCTTTGGTTTGTATTGGAGTTTAACTGCCCAGTCAACACTATTTTAGGTCATTTTTAGCCGGTCAGTTTACTTATCCACATTTTTCCTGGACAGGCTTACGCGTAAGCCGTTAACCAGTACAGTGTACATTCTTTCGCCAGAAACTGACAACTGCCCTTCTTGATTCTGCGGAAGGGAGAGAATGACCGTTGAAAAGATTTCATGATCAATATCCACGAGAGAATGTTACCGACCTGGGCAGGTATCGAACCCGCGTCCTCCTGATCACCAGTCAGACGCGCATCCGACTGAGCTACCGAGGCCGGGACGTTTACCCCTGTAAACCCCAGGTTTACTATATATAATCTGGGTTAAAGGGGGTCAGAATTATATAGGCGTGTATTCGTGATGTTCTTCGAAACTACTTTTCGTAGCAACTCCAAAAAAAAAAATGTTTTTAAGCTTTGTCTTGCTTAACCAGAATGCTCTCTACCTTTGCAAACACTGTCTTTCTGGCCCCCGTCCATTGGACCTTTAAGAAATAAATGGGCTGCAAGATGCTTCCACGCAGAGCTGAAACCGACCGCACACGAGTACTGGTAAACCACTCTGAGGATCTAAGCCTGCCCAGGTAAAGCGGTGCGAGTTGGACCGTCCATGCTTATAAACCCTATTGGTTTCATTGGACGACAGGGTTTGAGATGTCATTACATCTCAATGTCGGGTAAAGTCCCACAAAATTGGAAGCAACGTCTCCAAAATGACCTAGATAGTATTGACGGGGACGTTAAACCTCAAATCAAACAAACAAACAAACAAACAAGATCATCTTCCTACTATTGAGCTTTACTGTTTGTCATTTAGATTGTTAGTTTTTAGGAATACATGTAAATTATGTAAGGTAATTTGGTTGGTTGATTGTCAAAACCGAATGTTACACAATTCATGCAGCAGAACAAGGGTTAGTATTGTGGGCATCAGCTTTCATACCAAAGATGCTTAATGTTACTGCTCTGGGTCAGGCGACATATTTGGGATTATTACCCAACCCACTATATGGGCCCCGTCAAGCGATTTTGGTACTTATCGCCTATACGAGCCCCCCCCCCCCCCTAAATGGCTGGGCATACGCAGTTAAAATTTGTCATGACGGAATGCTCGAAGACACAAATTCGCTTGGCGGGGCTCATATATATGAAAAGCTATAAAGCATTTTCGACTATTTCATGTCTTTGCTCATATAGTATGAACCTATCGCACGGCATGGATAGGTCCTCTGAATTGCCTGAATTCTGTGTGAAACTTACGTTGTTTCCCTACATTGAATGCCACGTGAAGAGCTCATGTGCAGCAGATGCTTTGATGGAAATCCATTTTTATATAACACTTTTAGCAAAATTGAAGTATTTGTCCTCATATGGATACAACATTCATTTTAATACCTTCACATTAAGAAGGCTCCGTTGTGTAGTGGTTGTGCTACTCGCCTTGTAAACATTGGATCGCAGGATAGATCCTGGGCTTCTCCAGACGGGAAGAGTCTGGATGAGAACGGATAACCCTATCTAGAACATATTTGACGTCACTACAGCTGTTTTCTTGGAATGTGTGACGGCCGTAAAAAGTCTCTCTGCCCTACATCATAGTGAAGTTTATATTTTCTTGTCCTTTGGGATCATTGATTCCATTGAGGAATTTTGAAAATATTTGAGTGTCTCTGATGAGGCCTAAATGGCCGAAACTAGCTAGTCTGGCCCAGAAAACATGTACACTCCATATTTTTCAGTTCTATGGTGTATTCCTTGCTTCCAAAGGATAACCCTTTCTAGAACATATTTAAACCGAGGTCCCGTCTCCGTATGACCTTAGCTGTTGGTGAGACGTAAAACTCAAACACTCACTCAGTTATTATCTTCACAACTATGTGTGTTTGCAGTAGAAATAACAAACTTCAGAAAAATATAAGTTTTGGAGATAAGTACGGAACCCGGGAAGGGACATGCAATTGTTCTTTTAAATATGTTGTGTGAACAAGATATTAAGTAGCGCGAACAAGATATTATCTTGTGCGCACAAGAAAATATGTTGTGTGCACAAGATATTATCTTGTGCGGACAACATAATATATAGATATTATCTTGTGCGCACAAGATAATATGTTGTGTGCACAAGATATTATCTTGTGCGGACAACATAATATATCTTGTGCGCAACATAATATCTTGTGCAAACAAGATATTATCTTGTGCACACAATATAGTATCTTGTTCGCACAACTTAATATCTTGTGTACACAAGATATTATCTTGTGCGCACAAGATAATATCTATATATTATGTTGTCCGCACAAGATAATATCTTGTGCGAACAAGATATTATCTTGTGCACACAATATAGTATCTTGTTCGCACAACTTAATATCTTGTGTACACAAGATATTATCTTGCTTGCTCAACATAGATCTTATGCGGACAGCATAATATCTTATGCGTCTGATTAAATTGTTCTAACAAGATATGTTGTGTGAACAAGATATTAAGTTGTGCGAACAAGATATAATCTTGTGCGCACAAGATAATATCTTGTGTGCACCAGATATTATGGTGTTCGCACAAGATATTAAGTTGTGCAAACAAGATAATATCTATGCGCACAAGATATTATGTTATCTGCACAAGATCTATGTTGGGCAATCAAGATAATATGTTGTGCGAACAAGATATTATCTTGTGAACATAAGATAATAATCTCAATGAGGCGGTTCTTACGAGCACATTTAACGTATATTTTTTAGCAAAAATAAGAATTATATCATTAATTTTTAACAGAATATTAACAATTTTTGAGATACGAAAGAATGCACAATGTTACACAGTTGTGTTATCGTAATGATTTGGTTTTGTTTGTTTGATTTGAGGTTTAACGTCCCCGTCAACACTGTAAAGGTCATTTTGAAGACGTTGCTTCCAATTTTGCGGGACTTTTACCCGACATCGAGATGAAATGACATCTAAAGCTCTGTCGCCCAATGAAACCAATAGGGTTTATAAGCATGGGCGGACCGACGTAATGGTTTGGTAGTTCCTGGTGTATATTGCCCCGTTTTATGCAGCTCTTGTTAACTAAATAATATTCCTTTATGATTTTACAGCCAAAATCAGACTTGGTAGGAATGGTACACTTACTGACGATCATATTCGGAGAGCAGCCACCAGTCTATAAAAAAGTCTCTCCTAAACCAAAATATTCTACACCACTTGCTGACAGTAAGCATTTATTTTGTATGTAATCTCCTTCAACTTCAACCCGAATTGTAAAGAACACATGTATTTATGACTTTTTTCTTATCAATTCTGGTCCCACACCATTCTTGAGAAGGGGTTTACTGCTTTAAGATGCGGATCTAGTCAGCGCTGGCGTTACCGTTGATGTGACATTTTCATTTGTAAGGGCTCAATCACCAAGTTCAGTTTAATGCATCCGTTCCAGCAATGTTCCAATTGACGTCTTTGCTGGTGTTCCCAGGAGTTACGCCTACTTCCTTTAAGAAGTTATGGCTACTATACCTAAGGTCCTGCCAGAGAGTTTTGTCATATTCCTCAGGATCGAGTGCTTTAATGTCGAGATTATGCCCGCCAACCCACCTCTAAGGGAAAACGATGATAGATATATTATTCTGGCGGCAGAAAATTCAGTTTTGTTTTTCCTTTGTGGGTGTGTGTTTTTTTTTTTGGGGGGGGGGGGGGGGGGGTCGGGTCCGTTTTACGGATTTCAAGATTATTTCCCTTAGTTGGAGCAAATCGTTAAACAGTGGTTGGAAAAAACCGGAGTAAAACCACCTGACCTACCGTTGCAGATCTCGGCTTCTCATATGTGTCACAAGTTTTTGTGAATAATTTTCCAGAAAATGTACAGCAAATGGTGTAGTTCTACCAGAATAACTCACTTTAACACTTTGCGCTAAGTGTGTTAAAAATAAGATGCCGGATCTTGAATCCAAACAAATATGCTTCTCAGCAAGCAATAATCATTTAATTAATAGATTTTGCAATCACCTTGTTTGAAAATACGAAGGCTGATTGATATGTTGTGAACCTCATGCTGACGGATCTGAATTTTGTCGGACATATTGTATAATTTTTAACGTAATCAGTATCTATAAACTTTTGCAAGCGGTGTTTAAGGGCCTCAATGCCACTTTTATATAACTCCTTTTCTTGGCTGTTCAGAAAGTCATCCACTGCATATATGACGTCATCATCAGACTGAAAATGGGTGCCTGAAATAGCCGTTTTCAGTTTTGGAAATAGATGAAAGCTTAAAGGAGCAAGATCAGGTGAATAAGGCGGATGCTCAATCAATTTAAAGTCACAGTCGTGAATGGCAGCCTGAGCAATGACATACTTGTGAACAAGAACACAACCCATCTTTAGTGAGCTGTCCACGGCGTTTAGATTTAATATTTTCCCGTAACTGCATCAGAAGTGAAGCACAGTTTGTCCCTTTTGGAGATAATCTATCAGCAGAATACCATCTGCATCCAAGAAAACCGAGGCCATAACCTTCCCAGCTAATGGAACAGTCTTTGCTTTCTTTGACGGGGGTGAGCCAAGGTGCTTCCATTGTTTCGATAGTTGTTTGGCCTCTGGGGTAAAATTGTGGACCCATATTACATCCATAGTGACAAATCTCTGATGAAAGTTGGCAAAAAATTAAGATTAGCACGCGATAATGTGCGCCTGGTGTGTTCTGATCAACTGTCAGAATTCTTGGTACCCATCGGGCCGAAAGCTTTCTCATTGCAAGGTTCTCTGTCAGAATGGAATGTACTCTTTCCTGTGAAATGCCAACTCTACTGGCTATATATCTTTCTATCTTTCTCGGACTCGTCTGTCAGTCATAACAATATCATGGACTTTAATGACAATTTCTGGG
Organism: Lucinisca nassula; assembly: GCA_963580285.1. Lineage (NCBI taxonomy): Eukaryota > Metazoa > Mollusca > Bivalvia > Lucinida > Lucinidae > Lucinisca > Lucinisca nassula. The sequence continues at coordinate 81,601,651 of OY757011.1, forward strand.
GTTGTTCCATTGACAGGCCTTCCGGGACGGGGGTCATCCTCAAGCTCTGTCTGCCGCGCTTAAATTCCACCACCGACCTTTTCACTGTCGCATACGAAGGGTCATCTTTCCCCAGTGTTGCTACCATATCATTATGGATATCCTTAGGGACTAAACCTTTTTATTCAAATATTGGATCACTGCTCTTTCACCGATTTTGTCCATTTGCAAAAGCTGCTTGTCTTATTTTACTTCAGAGTGCTACCTCGTCGATATAAACAGACAAAATGAGACCAGTCCTTGGGTAAACGACCCTATATAGTCAGAGAATAGGAGGACTTAAAAAGATCATCCCTGCGTACCTCCTTCAATACGAGGTTCACAACATATCAATCAGCCTTCGTACGTGTAACGCCACATGCTACATTTGTTGAGCAAAAAAAAAAAATAACAGCTTGGAGGACAGTTGCAATGTAGACAAAATCACGACTGTGAAGCGCACGTTATTTTATCATCAACGTACTAATGGCCGACAAATTGTGATTTGTTACTAAACAATTCCGTAAAATAGCAGATCTTATACGGTTCCAATACACCAAAATCGACAATAATTTTGTTGCTGCCTTTAAATTCCCCAAACCTTTCGGTATTGTTTGATGAAATCCCGCAAACACAGTTCACTGTATCACATATATTTAAGTCATTCTGTAGCGTTTTTGATGCGAGAAAAGACGTTTTACTGAATTACGTTAAAGAATCTGACAGTAATGCCATAAACGGACGGCTTTTGCATCACACTGTTTTACCCAGTGAATTGTTGCAGAATAAACCTCAGTTCGTTGCTATGGTTTGCCGGCTAAAATTGAATGCAAGGAACATTAATACAATTGCACGCTGTTTTCCCTTATAATAGCGGAACAGCGTTGTTGACATCACAATGTCCCCATCGTCCAATCATTTTGGAGAGAACCATGGCGTATTTTGACGTCACTAACTGATCATATGACCTGCTAAGTTTCATGAATAAGAAAGAGGCTTGAAATGGTAGAAAATATAGATGAAACTAGATACATTGTATCATTTAAGCAGACAACACGGTGCTTATTAGGGACAGTTGTTCAAAACTAACGACGTCGTTAGTTAACGAATCATTAAGACTTTGATCATTTAATATGGCAAATATACTAATATTTTTGCTGAAAAAAATGTCAGTAGCTTTTGCATAGGCAAAAGCTACTCACACTTTTTCAGCAAAAATAACAGAATTTTAGATAGTGTACTTGCTAGAACAGTTAAGAATTCGACCACCTACGAGCTCGTTATTCTAACGAGTCTTTGACCAGCTGGACCCAGATTGTACAAATCGCAAAACAGGATTTCTCATGAAATGATTCATATGTCGCTAAGAAACAGTTTAGTGGCGTGGGGATGTGGACAGATTGCTTCGTTTCTATTTTACTGTTTACAGCTGGGAAGAAAGAAACATGTGTAGGAGAAGCTGTTAAAAAACAGGTAGATCCATAAAAAATAAATAGATGATATCTAGCACTGAATTTCTGAGTAATTAATCACAGTTTTGAGTTCAGTTGTAAAGAAGATAAAATCACTTGTATGCGAATGATTCGTCTATTCCAAACTGACCGACAAAGTGTGATTTTGTTTTTACACAACAATTTACACACTGATCTATCAGAAACTTACACACTAAATATCGACAAAAATGTTGTTTCCCTCATTTTTTTTCTCTATCATTTCGCCATTGTTAGAAGAAATCCCTGGCTGTAACACATGCCTTTAACTGTGTTGAGCATAAAGTTGTATCATCGGGACTGCTAGTTTGCTAATTAATACAGTAGTAAAGCATTTATGCAGCCAAAACTGCTAGCAGCACACAAACAACAAACAGGACCAATACAGAAAAACAGGGCTAGTACAGGAAAAAGTGTCAGTGCAGAAAAACAGGACCAATACTGTTCCGCTGACACCTGTGAATATATGCGCATGCTCCTTTGTACCATAATCAGTGAAAGCTAAGGTAGTAGTTTATTGTCCCCACGACCGTAGTCGAAGGGACTATAGAAATGGGTTCGTCCGTCCGTCCGCCCGTCCGTAGACACAATCTTGTCTCCCCAACTCATCATACAGTTTTCAAGAGATTTTGACGAAGTTCTCCAGTTATTGTTCCAATGACCGGAAGATGATCATATCAATCGCGGTCATGTTTGACTGATTTTTACCATAGTTATGGCCCTTTGTTAGTTTAGCCGTTACAGTTTTGTCTCCGCAACTCCTTTGTCAGTTTTTGCCATTTTATCAATAAAACTTCTTGTCTCTGCAACTCCTTCTACATTTCTCAAGGGATTTCGATGAAACTTTCCAATTTTTTGTTCCAATGACCTGAATATGATCATGTTTTATCGAAGTCATGCTTGACTGATTTTTACCAGAGTGATGGCCCTTTGTCAGATTCTGCAATTTTATCAATAGAAGTTCTTGTCTCCGCAACTCTTCCTACATTTCTCAAGGGATTGTGATCAAACTTTCCAGTTCTTGTCCCCATGACCTGAAGATGATCATATTTTATCGAGGTCATTCTCAACTGATTTATGCCAGAGTAATGGCCCTTTGTCAGTTTTGCCATTTTATCAACAGTAAGCCTTGTTTCTGCAACTCCTCTGGCAGTTTCAGTGGATTTTTGTGAATATGTTCTAGAGAGGGTTATCCTTTGGAAGCAAGGAATGCACCACAGAACTGGAAAATATGGCGTGTACATGTTTTCTGGGCCAGACTAGGTAGTTTTGGCCATTTAGGCCTCACGTGAGCAGTGACCCTCAGATATTTTCAAAATTGCCCAATGGAATCAATGATCCCAATGGACAAGAAAATATAAACTACACTATGATGTAGGACAGGGTGACGTTTTACGGCCGCCACACATTCATAGACAACAACTGTAGTGACGTCTATGTTCTAGAAAGGGTTATCCTTTGGAAGCAAGGAATGCACCCAGAATTGGAAAATATGGAGTGTAAATGGGCCAGACTAGCTAGTTTCGGCCATTTAGGCCTCATCAGTGACCCTCAGATATTTTCAAAATTCCACAGTGGAATCAATAATCCCAAAGGACAAGAAAATATAAACTACGTTATGATGTAGGGCAGTGAGACTTTTTACGGCCGCCACACATTCCCAGACAACAGATGTAGTCACGTCAAATATGTTCTAGAAAGGGTTATCCTTTGGAAGCAAGGAATGCACCACAGAACTGGAAAATATGGAGTGTACATGTTTTCTGGGCCAGACTAGCTAGTTTCGGCCATTTAGGCCTCATCAGTGACCCTCAGATATTTTCAAAATTCCACAATGGAATCAATGATCCCAAAGGACAAGAAAATATAAACTACACTATGATGAAGCCTCCCGGACATTGTTCCCGTGACCTGAAGATGATATTATACCGAGGTTGCGTTTGACTTCTTTTTACAAGACATGTCAGTTTTAACCATTTTATCAACAGAAATTCTCGTCTCCGCAGCTCCTGCATTGTTTCTCTTGGTGAATTTCCAAGCACTGTTTCATGACTGAAGGTGATCGTCCGTCCGTCCATCTGTAGACATAATCTTGTCTCCGCAAATGCTCCTACAGTTTTCAAAGGATTTTGATGAAACTTTCCAGTTATTGTCTCTATGACCAGATTTTGTTACTTTTTAGCTCTCCTGTCACGTTGTGACAAGGCGAGCTTTTGTGATCATTTTTCGTCCGTCGTCCGTCGTCAGTGCGTGTATGCGTGTGTGCGTAAACAATTTCTTCAAACAACATCTCCTCCTAAACAACTGATAAGATTTTGACCAAACTTCACAGGAATGATCTTTAGGTGGTCCCCTTTCAAAGTTGTTCAAATGGTTCCGCCCCGTTGCACATCTAGGTCACATGAGCCAAAAATAGATTTTTTTTTCACCGAAAACTTAAACGCCCCGGGGCCCTTTGGTTTTACATGGGCTTATATAGGAAGATCTTTAAAAAATCTTCTTCTCTGAAACCGCATGGCCCAGGTCTTTGCTATTTGGTATGAAGCTTCATCTAGTGGACCCCTACCAAGATTGTTCAAATTGTAGTGCTGGGGCCAAATAATGCCCCTGCCCCAGGGCCCTTTGGTTTTACATGGGCTTTTAAAGGGAAAATCTTTCAACATCTTCTACTCTGAAACCGCAAGGCCCGAATCTTTGCTATTTGGTATGAAGCTTCACCTAGTGGACACCTACCAAGATTGTTCAAATTATAGTGCTGGGGCCAAAAATGCCCCCGCCCCGGGACCCTTTGGTTTTACATGGGCTTATATAAAAGGGAAAATCTTTAAAAAGTCTTCTTCTCTGAAAGCGCATGGCCCAAGTCTTTGCTATTTGGTATGAAGCTTCATCTAGTGGACCCCTACCAAGATTGTTCAAATTATGGTGCTGGGGCCAAAAATGCCCCCGCCCCGGGGCCCTGTGGTTTTACATGGGCTTATAAAGGGAAATCTTTAAACATCTTCTCTGAAACCGCAAGGCCCACATCTTTGCTATTTGGTATGAAGCTTCACCTAATGAACTCCTACCAAGATTGTTCAAAATATAGTGCTGGGGCCAAAAATGCCCCCGCCCCGGGGCCCTGTGGGTTAACATGGGCTTATATAGGGAAAAGCTTTAAAAATCTCCTTCTGTGAAACCACAAGGCCTAGGTCTTTGATATTCGGTGTGAAATTTCATCTAGTGGACCTCTACCAAGATTGTTCAAATTATAGCCCTCGGACCACAAATGCACCCGCCCCGGGGCCCTTTGGTTTTACAAAGACTTATATAGAGATTATCTTTGAAAATCTTCTTCTCTGAAACAGCAAGGCCCAGGTCTTTGGTATTTATATAGAAATAATCTTTGAAAATCTTCTTCTCTGAAACAGCAAGGCCCAGGTCTGTGGTATTTGGTATCAAGCTTTACCTAGTGGATCTCTACCAAGATTTTTCAAATTAAAGCTGTGAGACCAAAAATGCCCCCGCCTTTGGGCCCTTTGGTTTTACACTGACTAATATAGGGAAAATCTTTAAAAGTCTTCTTGTGTGAAACCACAAGGCCTAGGTCTTTGATATTTTGTGTGAAATTTCATCTAGTGGACCTCTACCAAGATTGTTCAAGATTGCCCCGGGGCCCTTGGGTTTTTACATAGACTTATATAAAGATAATCTTTGAAAATCTTCTTCTCTGAAACAGCAAGGCCCAGGTCTTTGGTATTTTGGTGTGAAGCTTCATTTAGTGGACCTCTATCAAGTTGAATAAATTATAGCTCTGAGGCCAAAAATGCCCCCGCCCCAGGGCCGTTTGGTTTTACATAGGCTTATGTAGGGAATATCTTTAAAAAAAATCTTCTTCTCTGAGACCGCAAGGCCCTGGTCTTTGATATTTGGTGTGTAGCTTCATCTAGTGGACCTTCGCAAAGATTGTTCAAATTATAGCCTTTGTTGATATTTGTTCTGCAGCTTCACCTTTTTAGACCTTCCTTAACCTTATGCACACTATAGCTCTGGGGTCAATAATGGCCCTTCCCGGGGCCCACTTGCTGCTCTATGGATCAGGTGAGCGATCCAGGGACATCATGGCCCTCTTGTTTCTGTATGAAGTCTTGGCAGGCTGCAACATTTCTTGCAGTTTCAATGAATTTGGAAATTGTTCCCATGACCTTAAGAAGATCATATTATGACTATTTTTTACTTTGTTAGTTTTAGTCATGTTGTCAACAGAAATTGTTATCTCAGCAACTTCATTCACCTTAAATAATCATCATTTACAGTTTTGGAGATAATTTAGGAAAAATAAAAAAATAGTCTGTTGCCAGGGTTGTGAAATCACAAAACATATATGTTAAAGACATATTCGATCACCACATACTGACATTTCAAATGTCGGGGCACACCTGACCTGCGGTCATTTATTTAGCTGTTATATGAGGTTATGCCGAACGCTGACCGTTCCGAGGCGGTTCTTCTGTTGCGCTTTATTTTTGTCATGGATTTTTTTTTTGGGGGGGGGGGGGGGGGTTACGGCCCTTTCAAGATTATTTCACTCATATCGAGCCGATCGTTAATCAGAGGTGGGCGAAAACCGGAGTACCCGGAGAAAAACCACCTGACCTTCCGTTGCAGAACTTGGCGTCTCACACGTGGCCCGAGCGAGGCTCGAACCTACGGTGGTGAGAGACCTAATGACTAAGAGTCAGCGCTCTTATCCACTAGGCCACAGAGGCCCGTGTTATGGATTTGTCTGTGAGTATTTGTATCGCTTATATTATTTTGTTTTTGATAGCCAATTGGCCATTTTGTGAGAAAGTAATTAACTGTCCATTTGGCTTTCCCCTAATGATGTTTCCATTAGGGTCTAGCTGTTTCATGTTTGTGTTTCTTTCCCTTTGGTGTCTCTGATGGGAGCTGTGGGTTAATTGTATTGATTCCTGATAATTGCCATCACTTCTATTTTAACTAAATAGAATTAGAGCTTGCGATTCCCTTATTGAGACCTCAAGCAGTTGTGGTCGTGGTACCCTTACATCATCGCTGATTTTTTTAACCGCCTACTTTTAAGACTGCTTAGAATTATAAAATTCTTCTAAAGAAACTGTTGTCATGGGCATAGACCTAAAATGTAATGATAAGTAACTAAGCCCAAAATATCGCAAAATCTCAACATTATATTCCTAGTTTAGGTAGCCTGTTTTTAAATCTTACAACTTTTAAATGACATAAGATATGGGCATAATCCTTTCATCGCGTGTATGCAGAAAAGTTTATCTTTTGTTAGATAGATAGATAATTCTGCAAAAACAAAATTTCTTTGATGTGGAGCCAAAATCTCTAACATTGATCGGCTTTATTTGTAGAGGGTAACATATTTAGTAAACTGGCACTAATCGTCCATGTAGCCCTCTTTTTTCCTGGATAGAAACCAGTACTTAGCAATGTGGATAAAGTCTCTTGCTCAAGGAAACAACACTTGATGTGGGGAGCGAACCCGCTACCTCGCGATTTCAAGTCCGCTGCTTTACCACTGCACCAACGGACTCCACTAATATTGCTTGAAAAATGAAGGAGAAATTTGTGTTACAACTTTATTTGACTGAATGCACCTGTAAATCGCGAGATTTTGCGAGGTTTGAGCTAAGTTGCTTATCCTGGTATTTTATAAATCCTTGCAATGAAATTCTAAAGCAATATGAAAATGGCCTATTTACACAAAGGTAACAGAGCAAAAGAAGTTAGATTCTTTATTCTTCTTAAGTTCTAAAGAAAGATATTTAAACTTTTTCAATTCATTTTCCATTCATTCATTTACAATGGATTTAAAACCAGGTGTTGATTTCTCAAAACTTCATTGTATATGTACCTTTCACTATTTTATTCCTTGACGGGCCTCTGTGGCCTAATGCCATTTGGATAAGGGCGCTGACTCTTAATCATTAAGTCTCTCATCGCTGTAGTTTGAGCCTTGCTCGGGCTTAGATAAGTGTAATAATCTTGAAAGGACTGTAAAACAAAAAAAATCTTATTTTCTTTCCTTGGCAGCTCACAGGAGTTCGATGACATATGTTAATATGATTTAACGTTATCAAGTACATGACATTTTGCAGTAAAACATGTAGGACCCGCCCATCGGGGCTTGAAGAAATAGATGGGCTGCATGAAGCTTCCACGCAGAGCTGAAGCCGACTGCACACAAATACGGGTAAACCACTTAGAGGATCTAAACCTGCCCAGGCAAAGCGGCGCGAGTCGGACCGCCCATGCTTATAAACCCTATTGGTTTCATTGGGCGACAGGGTTTGAGATGTCATTTCATCTCAATGTCGGGTAAAAGTCCCACAAAATTGGAAGGAACGTCTCCAAAATGACCTATACAGGGTTGACGGGGACGTTGAACCTTAAATCAAACAAACAAATCAAAACATGTAGATCAAGGGAGAACCAACCGCAAAATGAAATAGATAGTTACTTACTCGGCCGTATTTTTCGATGGTAACAAGACATGGTACAGATGACAGTTTCAAAAATACATGTAGCTAGCTCCACCGCATAAGCATTAATTGAGAGATTGAGACGTCTAGTAAACACTAGTGTAAGACAGCAGTGTGAGACCAGGAAATCTCAAATGACCATTTCAAGGGCTGTTCTTGTTCCAAAGATGAGAAAATGTTTATCGCCGCCGCTTACTGTAATAAAAATTTGCTAAGCATTCCCTTGAGAATTAAGGAATTACGATAACTTCAACAACCGATTCATAAAAAATATCTTATTGAAGTTTATCAATACAATTGCCGTTGAACAAGAAATTTCGTATTGGCCCAGTTACTGTTCCTCGATTTGCCCGGGCCAATACAGCATACCTCTTTCCTACAACTAGGCCAGTAGAAAAGTACTTGGTACATAAAATTATGATAGTGTCGTCTTTTGACCTTCCACAATTACTTAACAATCACAGACAAGTGAATCACAGACAAGTGATTGTTTTAAAATTGCGAAAAAGTTTACAGAGGACACCTGAATAACATCTAATGGTATGTATCACCTTTGAAAGATCCTTAGAAATATAATTTTGTCTTCCAGCCACAGAGAAAATCGTTTGCAAGATCAATCAGCGAGTCTGATGTCAATGACATTATCCGAAGTTATGGTGACACTTTACCGAGGGAGGATAGGCATGTTCTACAAGCTTTGCGTAGTGCTTTGGCAGAACAGAAATACAAGAGCGTCCTCGATGATGTTCAGATCACGATACACCTGGACAAATCAGGCAATGACCATATCCTTACATCTTCGTATTACAAGGCAACATACCAAATACTGGCTCATCGAGATGGCCGCGACAATGTTGAAATCAAGCTTCATAAGGAAACGCCTTCATCTCACGATGACTTTTTGTACGGTGATTAACCAAGTTTTTAAATGCAGTGTCTAAAAAGAGCATTTGTAGACAGTTCATGCATTTATTAAAAATAAACTGAGCCTGGCAGGCCTAAATTTTAAAATGGATTTCAGATGCCTGAAACATCGACATATATACACAAAAATTCACACACACAGCAGCCGCCACAACAACAACAACGACACTATTTAGAGTAAAAATGTGGTCGTACGGTGGTCACTTACAAAATGGAATACGAAAGCACGATGTTCCTGAAAGAATTATACAATGCAATTTAGTAAATTTGAGGTAATGGCTAATAGAAATACACCGAGCAAATGAGCGGTGTTGGCCTTAATGGCGCATTTTATATAATATTTAACCCTTATCTTGCTGTTCACGACAACCCCTCTCTTTGCAAACAGCGTAGATCCAGATCAGCACGGTTGCAGTCTATGGTGCATATACATGTAGGTGTGTTATTTGTTTGTTTTTTTTTAGGTTTAACGTCCAAGGCAACACTATTTTAGAGACATTGCTTCAAATTTTGTGGGACTTTTACCCGACATCGAGATGAAATACATCTCAAACCCTGTCGCACAATGAAACCAAAACCATTTGGGCAGGCTCAGACCTTCCAAGCGGTTTACCAGTAATCGTGTGCGGTGGGTTTCAGCTCTGTATGGAAGCATCATGCAGCCCAATTTATTTCTCCAAGACCCGATGGGCGAGGGCCAAGGTATGTTATTAAAATGCAAACGGAAGCAACAAGATATATTGATACTATGATGTTATTAATCAAGTAATCTGTCAGCCTCGATAGCGCAGTGGTTAATGCGTGTGACTTATGATCGAGATGTTGTGCGCCCCAGTCCGGTCACCGGTGTCGAGGTGTATCCTTGGGCAAGACACGTAATGACACTGCCCCACCCCACCCAGGGGTAAATGGATAGCATACTGTAAAAGCCACCGCCTCTCTTTTGCGCGCACGTGAAAACAGCCGGAAAAAGTGTCTGATAGCGATTCAATAAGCTTGAAGCTTTCATCGCAGTTGAACTAAAATAAATTAGTAGGCCTATAAACTAATCAAGTAATTTCGTATTGGCTCAGTTACAGGTCCGAGGTCTGCTGTATTGGCACAAGAATGAGCTTACACACTGATCTTCTACTCTCTCTCCCTCTCTCTCTCTCTCTGTCTTTTGCTTTCCATTTCTATTTCTCTTGCGCAGTATCTGTCTCATTGTGATTTACACGCCTATACAAATACATTGTACAATTTACTGCCGAAAAATCTAAAAAATTTTAGATGTCTATTTGTGATATTTTTCTTATTTCTGCTTTCAAATATAGATTGTGGGTACTCGTTAGGACCGCTTCTTCGATATTTTCGAGCAGAAATAAGAAAAATATGAGTTACCCCTGTAAACCCCAGTTTTACAAATAAAAGTGGGGTTCAAGGGGGTCAAAATTATACAGGTGTGTTTTTGTGATGAAATCCCGCATCCAAAGGACATCTTTATAGGGGCAATGGAAACTGTGATTTATTTAGCAACAAATCACTTGGCGGAAGACCATGACGATCTAACGAACAATCTCTGATCTAATTATCAATGACGTTGGACGGTAAACATTTTGTGTCGCCTCAAAAACAGTTAAAATGGTCTTAAAGTGTTATAAATGTCAATAATGTTGCCTGGATTTCTTCTAAAAATGACGAAAGATATGGAGAATTTGAAGAAAACAACAAAATTATTGTCGATGTTTTGTGTATTAGAATCGATATAGATCGTATTTAGTGTGTGATTTGATCAGTATTGAATTTCAATTTATCGGCTAATTGTGAGTGACAAATCAAACGCGCTATGAGTTTGATAGATAGTTTGCAACTGTGACCTCCAAACTGTTGTTTATCACTCGAAAAATCACTGCTGGAGCTAATCTATTTCTTAACTTTAAAAGGCCGAGTTTTCCACATGACCGCTGGCCCGAGTTTTGTGATTTACTGTCCCCAGTTGAACAACGTTGGTTGATTCTTTTTCTTACATACATACAGATTATTCATTCTCCTATTTGAGTTATGGGATTTATATACCGTGTGGTATGCTTCGCACTCGTTTCTTTATCGGATTATTTTACCTCCCGAGGTTTTTAAATCCCAGTCGACGTGACTAAACTTTGCCGCTTTTGAATATAACGATTTCACTGCAAGGTTGCACTATAGTAAATAATTGGTCTTTATGAAAGCTGTACTTGCTTTGGGGAGAGCTTTCAGTACAGAATTGAATATTCTTACAGAATCGAATATTCTGCTGCTTCTGATTGGATTTGGTGCTAAGCCATTATTTTTCTGAGAAATATTATTGTTTATTAGAAGAAATATAAGTAGGTATTCGCTATCGTAAAAAGTAGCTGATTAAAATTTAACCAGAAAATCGTGCTGACTGGTCACTGGAAATGCCTGGATTTATTCGCTGCGGTATGGGTTTGTTGACACTGACTGCCTAAAAGGCCAAAATTTGCCGCACAGCACCAATATTTTAACTGCTTCTGGAAGGTAAATGGTCTTCCTGTCAAATTATATGCCTCATAATGGAAGCATTAGACTTGTTGAAATGTGGTATAAATTGGATTACGCCCCAATTTATACGGTATTTGGGAAAACCGAAAACAAACTTTTACCGGAAATAACCGAAAACAAATTCTCATAACCGAAAACAAACTATATCACCAATTATACCATGATTATTGTACATTTAAACATATACATGTTCAAATGCTATGTAAATAGATAATATGGCCAAGTTTGGGAGAATAATTTGAAATAATAACGATTTTAATGCCTTTTTTATACAATTTTCATAGATGGACCGGGATCTACACTGGCTGTACTAACTGTTTGCCTTGTTGTTTGTGATCTGAATGAATACATTATACTTAGTAACGTGATTGTTTGAAAGTCTGAAATGTTTGTGACTAAAACAATTTATTTAGAAGAATTCTGCTGAAGAAATTTAGTCAAAAATGGTTTAACTGGCTGGTCATCAGGAGGTCCCAGGTTAGCTAACTGCCCAACCAGTAACATCAGGATCAGCAGGATATGGTTTTAAAAATTTTGTGTAATAAGAACAAATCATATATTATAACCAATGTAAAAAGTAGTAGCCCCCGCCCATCGGGGCTTGAAGAAATAGATGGGCTGCATGATGCTTCCAAGCAGAGCTGAAACCAACCCGCACACGAGTACTAGAAAACCACTAAGAGGATCTCAGCAGCGGTGCGAGTCGGCCCGTCCATACTTATAAACCCTATTGGTTTCATTGGGTGACAGGGCTTGAGATGTCATTTCATCTCAATGTCGGGTAAAGGTCCCACAAAACTGGAAGCAACGTCTCCAAATCTCCTCTTCGGTGTTGACGGGGACGTTAAACCTCAAATCAAACAAACAATAACCAATAACAAGAGCACCGCATGCGGGTGCCAACGCTCGTCTGCAGTTTCTTTTAGAAAACCAAAGTTCTAAGTCAAACAAGAGCAATCAAATTGCAAGATGGAGTTATAAAACTTGTAGGGAATGTAGCTCTTGTGATGGTGAGTATGTGTATGAAGTTTCATGAAGGTAGGCCAAATACTTTTGGAAATATGGTCAAGGTTAAGGTTTCCGGTTAAGGACGACGCCAGACGACAACGAAGACGCCGGAGTGATGACAATAGCTCGAAAGTTTTTTTTCAAAAAACAGACGAGCTAAAAATGATTGTTTGGAGATATGGAAGTTTGCACTCCGTTCCACTGATTTGTTACTTAAAGTTTAAAAGGCCTGTAAACACTATTTAGGTCATCAAGGGAGTCAATAACTTAATCACGTTTTCCTGGATAGGCTTAGCCACAAATACTGTTAACTAGTCCAGTGCAGATTCTTTCGTTATAAAACTGATAACTGTTCTTCTTGGATGAGCAGAAGGAAGTGTCATACTTGAAAGGATTTAATGATCAATCTTCATGAAAATATGTTCCTTACAAGGCCGTTATCAAACCATTGACCTGATGATCAGTGCGACGCGCATCCGAAGGATATACTCGACGTATTTTTTTTATTTCTAAAGCCGTATCCTGCTGAATAAATTAATTTAGTCACACTCATTCCTGACTATCAAAGTACAAGACATAAATTATTCATTTAAATAAAAAACAACATGACAAGCACTAAGTACAGTCAGCGTAGATCCTGATGTTTCTGGCTTGGAAATTAATTTTACCTAACCTGAGACCTCCTGATGACAAATCAGTTTAACCATTTTTTGACTAAATTTCTTAATCAGAATCCTGATAAATAAATTGTTTCAGTCACAAACATTTCTGACTTTCAAACAATCAAGTTACTAAGTGTAATGTATTCATTTTGATCACAAACAACAAGGCAAACAGTTAGTACAGCCAGTGTAGATCCCGGTCCATCTATGAAAATTTTATATAAAAAAAATGCAATAAAATTTTTATTATTTCAAATTATTCTCCCAAACTTGGCCCTATTACCTATTTACATAGCATTTGAACATGTATGTGTCTAAATGTACAATAATCATGGTATAATTGGTGATATAGTTTGTTTTCGGTTATGAGAATTTGTTTTCGGTTATTTCCGGTAAAAGTTTGTTTTCGGTTTTCCCAAATACCCTCGGTATTTGGGAAAACCGAAAACAAACTTTTACCGGAAATAACCGAAAACAAATTCTCATAACCGAAAACAAACTATATCACCAATTATACCATGATTATTGTACATTTAAACATATACATGTTCAAATGCTATGTAAATAGATAATATGGCCAAGTTTGGGAGAATAATTTGAAATAATAACGATTTTAATGCCTTTTTTATACAATTTTCATAGATGGACCGGGATCTACACTGGCTGTACTAACTGTTTGCCTTGTTGTTTGTGATCTGAATGAATACATTATACTTAGTAACGTGATTGTTTGAAAGTCTGAAATGTTTGTGACTAAAACAATTTATTTAGAAGAATTCTGCTGAAGAAATTTAGTCAAAAATGGTTTAACTGGCTGGTCATCAGGAGGTCCCAGGTTAGCTAACTGCCCAACCAGTAACATCAGGATCAGCAGGATATGGTTTTAAAAATTTTGTGTAATAAGAACAAATCATATATTATAACCAATGTAAAAAGTAGTAGCCCCCGCCCATCGGGGCTTGAAGAAATAGATGGGCTGCATGATGCTTCCAAGCAGAGCTGAAACCAACCCGCACACGAGTACTAGAAAACCACTAAGAGGATCTCAGCAGCGGTGCGAGTCGGCCCGTCCATACTTATAAACCCTATTGGTTTCATTGGGTGACAGGGCTTGAGATGTCATTTCATCTCAATGTCGGGTAAAGGTCCCACAAAACTGGAAGCAACGTCTCCAAATCTCCTCTTCGGTGTTGACGGGGACGTTAAACCTCAAATCAAACAAACAATAACCAATAACAAGAGCACCGCATGCGGGTGCCAACGCTCGTCTGCAGTTTCTTTTAGAAAACCAAAGTTCTAAGTCAAACAAGAGCAATCAAATTGCAAGATGGAGTTATAAAACTTGTAGGGAATGTAGCTCTTGTGATGGTGAGTATGTGTATGAAGTTTCATGAAGGTAGGCCAAATACTTTTGGAAATATGGTCAAGGTTAAGGTTTCCGGTTAAGGACGACGCCAGACGACAACGAAGACGCCGGAGTGATGACAATAGCTCGAAAGTTTTTTTTCAAAAAACAGACGAGCTAAAAATGATTGTTTGGAGATATGGAAGTTTGCACTCCGTTCCACTGATTTGTTACTTAAAGTTTAAAAGGCCTGTAAACACTATTTAGGTCATCAAGGGAGTCAATAACTTAATCACGTTTTCCTGGATAGGCTTAGCCACAAATACTGTTAACTAGTCCAGTGCAGATTCTTTCGTTATAAAACTGATAACTGTTCTTCTTGGATGAGCAGAAGGAAGTGTCATACTTGAAAGGATTTAATGATCAATCTTCATGAAAATATGTTCCTTACAAGGCCGTTATCAAACCATTGACCTGATGATCAGTGCGACGCGCATCCGAAGGATATACTCGACGTATTTTTTTTTATTTCTAAAGCCGTATCCTGCTGAATAAATTAATTTAGTCACACTCATTCCTGACTATCAAAGTACAAGACATAAATTATTCATTTAAATAAAAAACAACATGACAAGCACTAAGTACAGTCAGCGTAGATCCTGATGTTTCTGGCTTGGAAATTAATTTTACCTAACCTGAGACCTCCTGATGACAAATCAGTTTAACCATTTTTTGACTAAATTTCTTAATCAGAATCCTGATAAATAAATTGTTTCAGTCACAAACATTTCTGACTTTCAAACAATCAAGTTACTAAGTGTAATGTATTCATTTTGATCACAAACAACAAGGCAAACAGTTAGTACAGCCAGTGTAGATCCCGGTCCATCTATGAAAATTTTATATAAAAAAAATGCAATAAAATTTTTATTATTTCAAATTATTCTCCCAAACTTGGCCCTATTACCTATTTACATAGCATTTGAACATGTATGTGTCTAAATGTACAATAATCATGGTATAATTGGTGATATAGTTTGTTTTCGGTTATGAGAATTTGTTTTCGGTTATTTCCGGTAAAAGTTTGTTTTCGGTTTTCCCAAATACCCCAATTTATATTGGGAGTAAGAGGATTTTTTTTGCTGTAGTGCCACCTAAACCGAAAGTAAAAAATCAGCTACACTGTCCCGTTTTCATTCATTACATAATATTTTCACACATTTATAGGTTCCGTCCAGTTCTGTATCTTAAAATGGATCTTCCTGGCATGTATTTTGTAAATTGCAAGTTTAGTGCTAATTTAGGACTAACTCGATGTATTTGATCAGTTTATGATTCAGTTCCATGTAATGGGGAGGGGGGCGTAGGTATTTCAAAGCCATGTAAATCAGTTGTCATTGGTCTGTTTGGAAAGAGCACTTGCAGTAAGTGTATAAACAGGAACACAAGAAAAAGAATATACTTCATATTGAATATAACACTGAGTTTACTTGGCATTAGGCAAGGGTCTCAAGCCAAAGCAAAATTTCAAAATTGTCTCTCCGAAACAGTCTGCTGCAATATTGCAAAAAGTTTTCTCAGCCATTGTAAGCTCTTATTGGTTGGGTTCATGTAACAGGATTTGAACAGATATATTTAGCCATTTCTCACGGCATTAAGGCATTTATAATCATTTTCATCAAAGTTTTGTCTCCAAAATATCCTCAGAATGCAATTTTTACTGAAATTAGGGGTAATAGGTGTGAGAACAGCCAACATTTCTAGCATGGGTGCTTATAGGGCATAATTTAGTGCATTTAAGGATTGAAGTATTCCAAAGACATCTGAGAAGAAGCACTGATGGAAGCCGGTTTCTGGGTTCCATTCTGGAAAGAGGTTAACTTTGCGCTTGTTCACAAAACATGGTTTGTTCAGCTTTCATCATAGAATCTGGAAGCGATAACTTTTTCGCAAAGTTTTTAGATTTTTTTGTCACTGAACATTAATTATGCATGACTATGTTATTAGATATGGTCTAAACTTGTGTTTGGCAATTCTTTTTATGGATCATAAATTAGGGTTTGGTATAGGTTGCACTACAGTAATAATTGGTGTTTATGAAAGTTGTGCTTGCTTTGGGAGAGCTTTCAGTACAGAATTGAATAGTCTGCTGCTTCTGATTGAATTTGGTGCTAAGCCATTTTTTTTTTCTGAGAAGTATTATTGTTTATAAGAAGAAATATTAGTAGGTATTTGCAATTGTAAAAAGCAGCTGATTTAAACTGAACCAGAAACTTGTGCTGACAGGTCACTGGAAATGCCTGGATTTATTCGCTGTGGTATGGGTTTGTTGACATTGACTCCCGAAAAGTCCAAAATTTGCCGCTTAACACCCAAATTATTTTAGCTGCTTCTGACAGGTAAATGGTCTTCCTGTCAAATTCTATGCCTCATAATGGAAGCATTAGACTTGTTGAAATGTGGTAGAACATGGAATATGCCCCAATTTACATTGTGAGAAAGGGGATTTTTTTTTACTGCAGTGCCATCGCAAAAGCGGTATCTTGTATCCTGTACATAAAGTAGTTCCAGCTTAAGAGATTTATTTCCCCGGCTAGAAGGAAATATTTCTTCTTAGCAAACCGGAACATACCAAGTTTATGTCTGGTAGAAATCACAATATGCATGTAATATAACCTGATAATGACGATATGATTGCTGCCTTTTTATTTTCGGTTTAGCTGGGAAAAAGAGGTAAAAATGTAAACAAAGTCGAGTAATTTTAGTACCAACATATTCCTTTTGATTTGTGAAAAAACACGTACTCACACATAAATAACTAAGCTGTAGACGTTTCAACCTCTGAATTGCTGTTTCCCCAGCTAACGCCGCTAATGTTGAAAGCCGACGTCACCCAATAACTTGGATCGCCATGTCGTCAAAGTCGCGTGTAGCTTGACCCTCATAGGCGTCCATGTGAGACACATTTCTGATCCGATTGTATACCCACGTGGGAACTATTTCGCTAATAGCTAGCAAACACAGGATGTCACGGTATCATAGGCATTGGTATGTGAGAAATAGAGGATCTTACATGAGTGTTCATGTATTGTTGAATTTATTAAAAGATTTGAGGAAAAGGGATAAAATGCGAGCCTTTGCCGAGCATTTTATGGCTTTTCCTCACGAATTCAATGTATTTAAAATACATGTGTACGAATGCAAGATAACACATTTTAATCACCTCATTTTTACAAACATGTCAATATTCTGCCGTTTGTAAACGTGACGTAGCTAAGGACGGCGTACGGTGTACCGTTACGGGGCGTATCTAACTAATTTGCATAATTTAATATACTAGTGGATTGCCGAATTTAATACACGACGTTATTACATTCTCAAACGTGACGTCGTTTGATAAAATGGTGTACTTCATGGCTCTGAAACTAAGTCAAATGATATTCATTCACTAGAATCTGTGAAACAGGAAGTGAGTCCCTAGCTCACCATAGTTAAAAAGATCACTTATCATCAATTACGAAAACACGCCTATATAAATACATTGTAAACTTTACCACCGAAAAAACGAAAGTTTTAACATTGAAAAATTGTTATATCTTTCATATTTCTGCTCAAAATGTAGATTGTGGGAACACGTTAGAACCGCCTCATCGAGGCGGTTCTAACGCGTATCCACAACTTATATTTTAGAGCAGAAATAAGAAAAAAAATGGTTACCCCTGCAAACCCCAGTTTTACTATATAAAAGTGGGGTTCAAGGGGGTCAAAAATATATAGGCGTGTTTTTTAGCTCACCAGAGCCGACGGCTCCGGGGGAGCTTATAGGATAGGCAGTTGTCCGGCGTCGTCGTCGTTGTCGTCGTCGTCGTCGTCGTCGTCTGACGTCAACACTTTCAAACATCTTCTTCTCTGAAGCCACTGGACCGATTCAGCCCAAATTTTATCTGTAGTATCCTTGGGCTGGGGGATTGAAAGTTTGTGTTTTTTATGAAAATCGGCCCATTAGTTTGGTTGCTATGGCAACTTAGAGTTTCCATAGACTTATAATGGGGAAAATTGAAAAATGGCATTTACTGCCAAGTCATTGCAGATATTTGGACAAAACTTTTATAGAAATGTTTCTTGAGTAAAATTCTTTCAGCCATATGCTTTTATGCCAACCTGAGGGTCCCCCAGGTTGTGCCGGGGCCATGCCCCACCCCCTCCACTTCATAAAAGGCCATATATCTCAGAAACCATTCAGATCCCGACCCCTAAACCATATATATTCTTGTTCCTATTGATAAGACGCATTTAGTAACACCAACCTTGGGGTCCTCAGGGATGCGCCGAGGTCATGCCCCACCCCCTCCACTTAATAAAAGGCCCAATATCTCGGAAACCATTCAGATCCCCACCCCTAAACCATATATATTCTTGTTCCTTATGATAAGACCCATTCAGTGACATCAACCTGGGAGTCCCCTGGATGCGCCGGGGCCATGCCCCACCCCCTCCATTTCATAAAAGGCCCAATATCTCGTAAACCTTACAGATCCCCGCCCCTAAACCATATATATGCGTGCTTCTTATGATAAGACACATTCATTGACGCCAACCTGGGGGTCCTCAGAGATGCGCTGGGGCCTTGCCCCACCCCTCCACTTCAC
Source organism: Lucinisca nassula (assembly GCA_963580285.1). Taxonomy (NCBI): domain Eukaryota; kingdom Metazoa; phylum Mollusca; class Bivalvia; order Lucinida; family Lucinidae; genus Lucinisca; species Lucinisca nassula. The sequence goes on from OY757011.1 coordinate 81,620,794, forward strand.
AAAAGGCCATATATCTCAGAAACTGTTCAGATCCCCACCCCTAAATCATATATATTCTTGTTCCTATTGATAAGACGCATTCAGTAACACCAACCTGAGGGTCGTCAGGGATGCGCACAGGTCAGGCCCCACCCCCTCAACTTTATAAAAGGCCCAATATCTCGGAAACCATTCAGTTTCACACCCCTAAACCATATATATTCTTGTTCCTTTTGATAAGACCCATTCAGTGACATCAACCTGGGAGTCCCCTGGATGCACCGGGGCCATGCCCCACCCCCTCCATTTGATAAAAGGCCCAATATCTCGGAAACCTTACAGATCCCCGCCCATAAACCATATATATGCTTGCTTCTTATGATAAGACACATTCATTGACACCAACCTGGGGGTCCTCAGAGATGCGCTGGGGCCTTGCCCCACCCCTCCACTTCAAAAAAGGCCATATATTTCAGAAACTGTTCAGATCCCCACCCCTAAACCATATATATTCTTGTTCATTATGATAAGATGCATTCAGTAACACCAACCTGGGGGTTCCCAGGGATATGCTGGGGCCATGCCCCACCCCCTCCATTTCATAATATCACAATATCTCGGAAACCCTACAGATGGCCACCCCTTAACCATATATAGTCTTGTTCCTTATGATAAGACACATTCATTGACACCAACCTGGGAGTCTCCCTGGGCCTTGCCCCACCCCTCCACTTCACATAAGGCCTTATATCTCAGAGAATGTTCTTAGCTCCACCCTAAACCATATATATTCATCTTTCTTATGATAAGACGCATTCAGTGACACCAGCTTGGGAGTCCCCGGGGCACGCCCAGGCCATGCCACACCGCTTTACTTCATTAAAAGCCATATATATCAGAAATAGTTCAGATCCCCACCCCTAAACCATATACTTATTCCTTATGATAAGACTCGTTCAATCACACCAACCTGGAGGTCTCTTTGTGCTGAGGCAATGTGCCCCGCCCTTCCATTTCATAAAAGGCTTTATATTTCAGAAACCATTCAAATCCCCACCCCATAATCATATATGTTCTTGTTCCTTATTATTAGCACACCTACTGTAGCGGGGTCCGCAGGGGCCATTCCTATTTCATAAAAGGGCCTCAAATCTCTGAAACCGGTCAGATTCCCAGCACTGAACCATATATATACTTGGTCCTTATGATAAGACACATTTAGGGACAGCAGTTTGGGCTTTCCTGGGATCAACAGGGCATGCCCCAACCCCTCAACTGTTAAAGAGGCCTTACAGATCCCCACTGCTAAACCATATATATTTATGTTTCTTGTGATAAGACGCATTTAGTGATACCAACCAGGGCTCCATTGGGTCCATGCCCCACCCCCTCTACTTCATAAAAGGCCTAACTTTTCAGATGCTGAGTCCACATGGGTGCTCATTTGGACATGGGGGTTCATTTGGTGGATTAAAATGATATCATGTTAAAATACATGGCTGCCATTGGGCAGGATGGGCAGTGCCCACTTGAGCTCTGGTGAGCATAGTGGCCCATGGGCCTCTTGTTTAAATTTTATGACGGAACAAGCAAAAATAAGGCTCCGAGCATGTGCACTCATCAGCCTCTACACAACTTAACCCTTATCCCGCTGCATAAATTAATTAAGCCATCCCCATTGCTGATCATCAACCAATCAAATCACTTGAAATTATATATTTGTTCAGTACATAAACTGCATGACAGACACTGTAGATCCAGATCAAATAGAAATGGCTTTTAAAGAAGACATCTTATCTGGATCTACACTGTTTTCAAAGCTAGGGTTGTCAAGAACAGCAAGGTAATTATTAAGATAAAACATTACCCGTCTGCTGGAGGTAGCTTTGTGCCAGCAGGCAGCCGTTTAGCGTCCAGTGGACTGAGCTGGTTCTTCTTTTGGCGCACAAGCTTTTGGGCCATTTCTACCGTGAGCAGTTATGATCCAAACATTAACAGTACGTGCTTGATAGGACCACACCATAGACTACGCCCATGCAGTGTGTGTGTTATTCTCTGACAGATTTTCAAAAGGTAATGCTGTTGTACTCAATTTTTCTCCTACTGTTTACTCTGTTCCACTTTTGTTTGTAACTAACTCAAGTAACCATTTAATGACGTTAATTAATTGTAAATTTTACACCCATGAAAGGCAATGCTATATTCAGTGACTGTACAGTGGGTACTCGCGTAAAATCGTCACTGGAAATAAGAATTTAAATGCTTGAATATCCATGTAGATCCCAACCTCTAGATAAGGCATATCAAAAAAAGTCTGATCGGCATCATTCTGTGAAGAGTATCTCTATTTTCTGTTTATAGATCTCAAGATTTCTGTTAGTCTTCATGGTTGGTCTTACCTGCCATACGTAAACCCAAAATTGAGGTTTTATCTTGACGGGTTTAATTGTATCGTTTAATTGTATATGGCGCTGTGGGCTAGTTGTATGGACTCCTGATCATTGCCTTCACTTCTATTTTATATTAAAGTGATGTTTTAATGGTGTCCATAAGCCGGACATTACAAGTTTATGGTTGTGAAGAAAGATGTAACTGCTGATCATCAGAGATTGTCGTTTTTCTGATGAAATTTTAATAATTTCCTTATTTTTATCAAACTTAGAATGTGGATGCACGTTAGAACCAATGCCCACGATATGTTTCTGGGGGAAATAATGTATAACCTGCTAGACACCGTTTTTCTTATATATGAAATGGGAATACAAAGATATTCATTTTCGGGTCTTGTTAACCGGTATCTCGATTTGTAGTGCGGAAACTGTGGCTTCTTTGTAAGATCATGCTTGTTTGATTTTACTTCAACAGTGTTTCTTTAATAAACTGAAAGAAAAAAAATGTTTCAAATATTTGAAAACATTGACAAGCCTGCCTGAAGACGCCCTGTTCACACTGATCTTTAACTATGACGTATTTGCTTATAGTTTTGTTGTAAAAATGTGAGTATCTGCAAAAGCTACTCACATGTTTTTAGCAAAAAAAAAACAACAACAAAAAGCAAAACAAACAAAACAAAAAAACAACAACACAACAACAACAACAAAAAGACAACAACAAAAAACATAAACCTTTCTAGAACATATTTAACGTCACTACAGCTGGTGTCTGGGAATGTGTGGCGGTCATAAAAAGTCTCCCTGTCCTACATCATAGTGTAGCTGATATTTTCTTGTCCTTTGGGGTCATTGATTCCATTGCTGAATTTTGAGAATATTTGAGGGTCACCGATGAGGCCTAATTGGCCGAAACTAGCCGGTCTGGTCCAATAAACATGTACACTTCACATTTCCCAGTTCTGTGGTGTATTCCTTGCTTCCAAAGGATAACCCTTTCTAGAACATATTTTATTTAATTAAATTTATAAATCAACTCAGTTTTCAGACGTTTCATGCTGACGAGTCCTCAACGTTGCTTCATATCTGTATTAGTTTGAGTTTTATGTTCTCGAATATGTTGCACTAATGGGTTAGATGCCCTTTATGCAGACTGAATAATTTTTTTTGTCTTAACAACGAAAGAACCAACGACGTTGATTGTGGCCACGTAAAATCGAATTAAGCTGCACCCATCCCATTATTATCGTTGTCTTTGCATGTATGTACTGCTTATATCTTTAATTTGGATAGCCATTTGGCCATTTTATGGTAAAGAAACTGTCCATTTGGCTCTCCATTTGTGATGTTTAAATTACGTTGAAGTAGCTTTACGTTCGTGTTTCTTTCCCTTTTGTTACTTGGGTGGGAGGTGTGGATTAACTATATCGATTCCTGATCATTGCCTTCACTTTCTATTTTGTACACGTTTATATGCGTTTTGCCATGAAGTGAAATAAATACACTTTCAGTCATTTCTAACAAGTCTGTGTATTGAATACAAACCCTGTAAAACCCCAATTTTATAGAGAAAACTGAGGTTGACAGGGCTAAACATTATTTTTAGCGGTTTTGATTCAAGACATATGTTGACTGTACTCGTTAGAATGAGGCAGTTTTAATGAGCACCTACAACATATTTGGAGTATAAATAAGACAAAAAGTTTTTTTTAGGAAAAATAACCGTTTTGGAGATATGAAAGATTGCAATTTGTTTTATAACCTATAGATCGACGTTCTTTCATTGGTTGTGTGAAGCCCGACATATCTACATGTCCGCCTTGACATGGGACATTAGTTTCTAAAACTAAATTTGCCATATGGTAATGGTTTGCAAAATTCGATTTTCTATGCGCCATCGCTTTCTAAAATTAGACTCAAGAATTACGCTATGTAGCAGTGAGAGGGCCCTCGTTCTGCCCCTTTTAGCAGGAACTTGCAGCCTTATAATTTGACCCAGTTTTCCCTGATAAAGGCGGACAAAAACACAGCAGTACAAAAAGATTGTAAAAAGTTAAACTTCTAGATTGACCTATTTTCCCCCGATAATGATAATGCAATTGTGTAATGTCTGAGGGATAAGCTATTCAAATCACACATAATTTACATGAACGTTTACCCATTTCAGCCGAGGCGCAGCATTTCCTACAATTTACATGTGCACCCAGTGAAGAATAGATCAACCTGTGCATCCATATAGTCTGATCAGAGTTCGGCCCCCGCCCAAAGGGGCTTTAAAAAATATATGGACTACATTATGCTTCCACGCAGAGCTAAACCGACCCGCACACGAGTACTGGTAAAGCGGTGCGAGTCGGCCCGTCCATGCTTATAAACCCTACTGGTTTCATAGGGCGACAGGGCTTGAGATGTCATTTCATCTCGATGTCGGGTAAAAGTCCCCCAAACTTGGAAGCAACGTCCCCAAAATGACCTTTACAGTGTTGACGGGGACGTTAAACCTCAAATCAAACGACTAAAACAAACTGACCAGAGACTTTACATGGCTACGATCCTGTCGTGGTATAGACACATAACTTGTTCATTCCGCAAGAAGGATTTCTAACCCATCGGTGAACAAAAAATCAAACGACTCGGTTTCAACAGCAAGAAATAGCAAAAAAAAAAAAAAAATAAAAAAAATTGAACTCCGGTGGGCCCGACCAGAGATCCTCAAAAATTATCAAAAGTCCCCAATCTCATTAATGATCCCGAAGGACTAGAAAATAAAATGTACACGTTGATATCACACATACAGTGTCCTTGGGGCCTGTAATGTGACCCAACCGTGCCCATGGACAAGGACACCATTTAGCTACCTTATTTACCAAGAATATTCAAAATAGAAAGAATGACTATATAAGATTTCGAACATGATATGACTGTTCTCTAAAAATGTCAGAGATAACAAACGATATTACAAAAGATATTACACACTCTGTTCTTGGCTGCTATAGAAATAAACAAGCAAGAAAATTGTTTATCTTCTTACTTGTTTATATCTTAATATGTTCTAGGAAGGGTTAAAGCCACACATATATATTGCGATTAACCAAATCAAATCAGTGTTACAAATATCATACAAACATACGAACAAAATATAAATAAATAAATCAAACACAAGTGCCATTCCTTGGACGGATATGTGGTTACATACGCACAATATTTTAAATAAAATCCCTCAACAGTACATCGACAGAAGTATGTCTGTTAAGAAACCCTCTTATAACTCCCCTGCTCGTGTTATTATTTGATTTTACATTTCGAGCCGTGCTTTGTCTAAGGCAGCTTAGCATAAGAATTTCGTCGCACGCTATCGCGGTGCGAATGGCTACTAACCTTTGACTCGCTACAACTTTCTATGCCAAAAGTGAGTTAAGTCGGTCTGGACTCGTCGCGGCATTCCAATTACATGCATTTTAGAATTCTTACATGACTACAGGATACCAGTTTTTTTTTATTTTACATCGTTAGCTGATTAGCATGAGTGATCCACCATCTTAAATATTGGTGGTCGGACCTTGTAACTATGTAACCGTGTGACGAAATGCTAACTGAATAGTTTACTGCCTAAGGTAATAATAATAACAATAATAATAAGGATCTTATTTATGCAAAATGTGGCTCAATGAGTGGTGTTAGAAACGAGATTTCTTTATTCCGAACCGTGTTTAAACGGCCCAGATAAAACACTTCTGATTTAAGGGTGTACTCGTTTGAGCACTGACTTGCTGCGCTCTCTCGTATTCAAACTCAAGCACTAAAACTCAATAGCACTTTATCTGGAGCATTTGAGCACGGTTTGGAATAACTGATTAAGGTGACATATGAACGTAATGCAATATTTCGTATCTCTACAGGCGATTTTATTTATTAGAGCATAGTTTACTACTACCAGCAATCTGGGTACTCACACTTGTCATCATTTCAATGGACACTTATAAAATGACAACAAGTGTGGGATGTGTTTTGTAATATGACCGGTCATCTAAGTATTGTTATCCTTTCGCGACTCGGTGATATTACATGACAAATATAAGACGTTATGAGAATATTGTGCCTTATTATCAATAAAGACTGATCATATTGTAAAGTGTATGCTTGTAAGAATAATAATACACATTTTATAAACATGCACAAACTGAAAAATGGTATATTCGATCCTTTATCATTCATTTTATTTTGTTTACCGCGTTTTCTCGCGTCGAAATTTAATAGAGAGGTAATTTTTCACATGAGATTCACATAGAAAACATTGATAATTCGTTTATCATTTGATCTATTCATTACACTTATTCTTCATTCTTTAATTCATCCTCTCTCTTCTCTTCGTATGGGCTGAAATGTAGAGAATACATCATGCCATGCAAAAGTTCATCTCGAAATACATCTTTTTATCGTATGACGTCGCGTCTGAGAGTGTAACTAGAGCTGTCAGTGAAACTGACTAGGGCCCCCGCAGCGCTATCAGAGGAGTAGGAAAATGTTGATGTTAAAATACTGGAAAGAACAAGGAAATGAAAGAACATACCCCAAAGAATCATTTTGAACATGATTACTCGGTTTTAGACCTTTGGCCGATGTAGAAGTTTTTTAATACGGCTGTGGGTCTTGCGTGTGACACTTCGTCACATTATGGTTAACATTTCTGCCAAGTAATATTTAAATCCATCCAGGAATAATAACAAAGTTATTAATTGGACACAGGAAAGACCCTTTTTTGACCTTTAACCTCTAAGTATGACATTGACCTTTGAGGTACGGACCTGAGTCTTGCGCGCAACACTCCATCACATTATGGTTAACATTTCTGCCAAGTAATATTTAAATCCATCCAGGAATAAGAAAGTTATGGAGGATAAAAAAATTTGTGGACGGACAGACGGACGGACAGACAGACAGACAGACAGAGTGATTACTATAGGGCACCCACACTTTCAGTGCGGGGCCCTAATAACGTCATGTATTATTTTCGATAATCCACTAGTGGATTAAATATGCAAATTAGCTAGATACGTCCCGTAACTTTACATGTACGACGTCCTTAACGACGTCGCGTTTACTAATGGCGGAATATTGATACTTTTGTAAACAAATCGTGAATAAAATGCGTTTTAAATGTCATATGATAAATAGAATTTTGCATTCGTGCCGAGCATTTTATCCCTTTTCCTCAACGAGTTTAATAAATTCAATAATACATGAGCACTCATGTTTGTTTGTTTGTATTGGAGTTTTACGGCCCAGTCAACACTATTTAGGTCATTTTTGAGCCGGTCAGTTTACCTATCATCACTTTCCTGGGCAGGCTTATACGTAAGCGGTTAACCAGTACAGTGCACATTCTTTCGCCAGAAACTGACAACTGCCCTTCTTGAATCAGCGGAAGGGAGAGAATGACCGTAGAAAAGATTTCATGATCAATCTCCATTAAAGAATGTTGCCGACCCCGGCGGGAGTCGAACCCGGGTCCTCCTGATCACCAGTCAGACGCGCATCCGACTGAGCCACTGAGGCCGGCAATGAGCACTCATGTAAGATCCTATATGTAATTTTTTTATAGAGAACAGTCGGGGTTAAAGAGGGTACATGGTTTTATTGTATCTTTACTCCAAAACATGAATTGTAGGCTCATAGACCTATTTGTGATTGATTAAAGGTTTTAACGTCACCATCAACACTTATAGGTCATTTTGGAGACGTTACTTCCAATTGTTTGGGTCTTTTACCTAACAATGAGGTGAAATGACATCTCAAGCCCTGTCGCCCAGTGAAACCAGTAGGGTTTATAAATCATTCCGCTGACCGTTCCAAGGCGGTTCTTCTGTGGCGATTTATTTATGGTGTTGTTTGCTACTTACTGTGTGTATCACTTGTGTCTTTTTATTTTGGATGGCCATATGCTCATTTTGTGGGAAAGTAACTGTACCTTATGGCCTTCCTTTGTTTGGGTTTCCATTATGGTCTGGTCGCTTAATGTTTGTGTTTCTTTCCCTTTGGTGGATGGAGTAAGTTAATTGTATCGATTCCTGATCTTTGTTTTACTTCTACTTATAAGCATGAGCATGAGCATGAGCATGGACGGACCGACTCGCACCGCTTTGCCTGGGCAGGCTTAGATCCTTTAAGCGGTTTACCAGTACTCGTGTGCGGTCGGGTTCAGCTCTGCGTGGAAGCATCATGCAGCCCATCTAGTTTTTCAAGCCCCGACGGGCGGGGCCGCTCATATACATATATAATCACATTTGTCAAACATTTGAGAACAAACAATATTCATATATGGTATTTTTTACATTTCTAAAGCTTTTGATAGGGTATCGCACGTAGGTCTGTTTTTCAAATTAAAGCAAAATAGGTTCGACGAAAGTTTATTGGACTGGCTTGCAGACCACTTATCCAGTAGAAAGCAGTGTGTCGTTTTAAATTCAATATGTTCGGATTGTAAGGTTTCACCATAGTGATGTTTATATTTTCTTGACCTTTGGGATCATTGATTCCATTGTGGAATTCTGAAAATATCTGAGTGCCACAGATGAGGTCTAATTGGTCAAAACTACCTAGTCTGGCCCAGAAAGGTGGTTTCTTGCAGTCGAGTCCTCACCGTTGTTTCATTTATGTGGTTGTTTTATTTTTGTGTTCACGGAGATGTTGCACTGATAGGTTGGGAGGCCTTCATGTGGGCTGAACGGGTTGTTTGTCTTGATCGCAACGGGGGTGGGGATTGTGGCCACGTAAAATCGATTTGCCTCCCCCCACCAAGTGGAATTCGTTTCCGCTGACCGTTCCAAGGCGGTTCTTCTGTCGTGGTTTATTTTTGTTATGGTTTGTCTTTGGGTGTTTGTGTCGCTTGTGTTGTTTTGTTTTGGATGGCCTTTTTGTGGGAAAGTAACTGTCCTTTTGGCTTTCCGCCATTGATGTTTCCATTTGGGTCTGTTGTTTCATGTTTGTGTTTCTTTCCCTTTGGTGCCTCTAATGGGAGCTGTGGGTTGATTGTATCGATTTCTGATCATTGCTTCCACTTCTATTTTGCATACTACATACTTTTCAGTTCTGCGGTGTAGTCCATGCATCCAAAGGATAACCCTTTCATAGAAAATATTCAGCTGGTGTTACCTATTAGCTGTGTCCTTGGACCATTATTTTTTCTAGTGTAAGTTAATGATATAGCAGATCAGTTAAGTTCAACTCGATTATTCACAGAGGAAATTCCTCTTTTCTTCTTTTTATGCCCCCGGAATCGAGATTCGGGGTGCATATAGTTTTTGGTCTGTTTGTCTGTCTACAAAAACCTTAACATTGGGCATAACTTTTGAATGGTAACAGATAGAACCTTCATATTTCACAGGTTCGTACCTTATCACAAGACCCTTCCAGTGGTACCATAATTTTGATTTCGTGACCTTGACCTTTGACCTACGTCTTCATTTTTTTTTTAAAAACTTTAACATTGACCATAACTTTCGATTGATATGTGATAGGGCTTTCATATTTCACATGTGCATTCCTTGTCACAAAACCTTTCTAGTGGTACCATAATTTTTGACCTCGTGACCTTGACATTTGACCTACTTTTTAAAAACTTTGACATTGGCCATAACTTTCGATTGGTAAGTGATAGGGCTTTCATATTTCACATGTGCATTCCTTGTCACAAGATGTTCTAATGGTACATTGTGCCATAATTTTATACCTCTTGACCTTGACGTTTGACCTACTTTTTAAAAACTTTAACATAGTCCATAACTTTCTATTGGTAAGTGATATGGCTTTCATATTTCACATGTGGATTCTTTTTCACAAGACCTTTCTTTTGGTACCATAATTTTTGACCTCGTGACCTTGACCTTGACATTTGACCTACTTTTTAAAAACTTTAACATCTGTCACAAGTTTCGATTGGTAAGTGATATGGCTTTCATATTTCACGTGTGCATTTCTTGTCACACGACCTTTCTAGTGGTACCAAAATGTTTGACCTCGTGACCTTGACGTTTGACCTACTTTTTAAAAACTTTAACATTTGCCATAGCTTTCGATTGGTAAGTGATAGGGCTTTCATATTTCACATGTGTATTTTATGTCACATGACCTTTCCAACGATCCTATAATTTTTGACCTTGTGACCTTGACCTACTTTTTTAAGACTTGAACATTGGCCATACCTTTCGATTGCTTAGTGATACTGCACAAACACATCTTGTTTTTTTATTTTAGTTTTGCAGCCCTTTCAAGATTATTTCACTCATATCGAGCTGATCGTTGATCAGAGGTGGGCGAAAACCGGAGTACCCGGAGAAAAACCACCTGCCCCTTTCCTTTTCACCTTCAAATCTTAATGATATTGAGAGGATATCAAATCATGATTTGTCCATTGTTTCGGCATGAACCAGCCACGGGCTAGTAAATTTTAATCCAGATAAAGCTTTAGCCATGTTATTATTCACTTATGAAATTTGATGTTGTTCCAGTGACCCTCGCTGAAAATTGTAAAATGGCAGAATCCTACAGATAATATTTTACCTTCATCATCAAAGGTAAATGAGATTATACGTAAACTAGCATGCACTTTCAGCAGAGTAGCTAAAATCAAATCAGATTGATATGTTATATGTGAGGCCGATCTTAGAATACTTATCTGTAGTTTAGGACAGCTGTACTGTGTTAGGTACAAACTCTTTAAAAATAAAAAAAAAATTAAAGGCTTTGTGATGAATGTGGATGGGACTCTCTTTCTTTGCGAAAAAGAAACCATGAATTGTAATTTATGTTCAAAGTTGCACATGATATGGTGTATATATGATATTTCACTTTCAAATATTGGCGAAACTACAAGCTATCCATTGCGTAACAGGGACAATATTGTCACTGTTCCCCACGGTACACCAATATTTAGTCGTTCATGCATCCCTCCCCCCATTTTTGCATGGAATGAGTTAAAATTGCCGTTTCGAAATTGTGGAACCTATAATGCCTTCTGTTATTAAGTTTAAAAGGACTTTTGTTCGAATGTAAAAGTTCCTCATATTAGTTTCTGTTTGTTTAATTTGAGGTTTAACGTCCCCGTCAACATTGTATAGGTCAATTTGGAGACGTTGCTTTCAGTTTTGACTTTTACCCGACATTGAGATGGAATACTATCCCTAGCCCTGTCGTCCAATGAAACTAATAGTGTTTATTAGCATGGATCCGACTCACACCGCTTTGCCTGGGCAGGCTTAGATCCTAATACTTGTGTGCGGTTAGTTTCAGCCCTGCGTGGAAGCATCATGCAGCCCATCTATTTATTCAAGTCCCGATGGGCGCGTGCCGTCCTCCTAGCAGTTATCTTAAGGGTAGTAGAAAGTTATCTGTACTCCATTGCAGTATAATCGATGTAGTGATCTTAACAATGACCTTTTCTATGGTTATCTTGGAGACAACTATAATTTTATGTGAATGTTTAGAAGAAACGGTGGATGCAGAACATTATAAGTTTGATGACCAAAGGATTTGACTGTTCCATGCAGCATGACCACTGCATCCATTAAATTCACCATTGCTTCTACGTTGCAACCCAAATTTATCAGCTGATGATAATATACTATTATTTGAGGCTGTATATAAGTTTGTTAAAGATACAGGTCGATTTATTTGAGATGCATTTCGTTTATGCTCAATCAGACCATAATTCACAGTCTTTGAACACTGCGGGGCATTGGATTTATTTATTGCTTGCCGACTTGTTCTTGTACTCGTATGAGGTGGAGTTTGTACAAGATCTCCTCAAAGCAGGCAAGAAACGCCTTGCACAACAATTCAATTTCACCTACAGATATATAGATGATTTATTGTCTCTGAAAAAATGCTAAATTCGCAGAGTACTTGGAATTCATCTATCCACATGAACTTGAAATTAAGGAAACAACAGAGACTGCAACCTCCTCCTCATACTTGGATGGTTATCTCTATATTGACAACGGGAAGTTTACTACTAGGCTGTACGATAAACGAGGTGACTTCAATTTTCCCATTGTTAACTTTCCCTTCCTGAGCAGTAATATCCCGTCTGCACCAGCATATGGAGTTTACGTTTCACAGTTAATTCGTTATGCTAGAGCCTGTTCCAAGTATCAGGACTTAATGGAACGTGGGAAGGTGCTCATTACCAGGTTGTTATACCAGGGGTATAAAAACCAAACTGGCCCTGGTATCAAAAAACCAAACTGGTATCAACACTAAAGAAGTTCTATGGGAGGCACCATGATCTTGTTGATCCGTACAATGTGGCCATTTCCAGAATTATTTCTGATATATTTGCCAATGGAAAGCCGTAGGAAGACTTCCAAACTCTCGGACATACCCTTCTCGGCATTTACACCTTTTCTTCGTTCGGGTCGATGGGCATGGTGGGCGAAGCTGGTTTACCAAGTAATGCTTACTTTCTGTGGACGCCTTATTACACTCTTCTGGAGTCCATGTCTGTTGATCTGAACATTGATGTTTGCCATTTTGTCTATGGACTAATAATTTTGGATTAACGCTTTGGTACTACGACCTAAACTACTTTAATAATCATTCAGTGTTGAATTTCCTATATATGCTTCAACAGTATAATTTTAATTGCAATGTTGGTAGTTCTACATGCCAAGTGTTAGGGGAAGGGCCGTAGCAGCACAGTAGCTAGTGTTGGTAGAACTTGTATTTGTACTGCTTTTCATGTACTAAGGCAATAAATATGTCTATACTATTCTAGCGAAATTGTTGCATTTTATCAAAAGTATGTGGTTGTTAAATAAAAGCGAACATAAATCTTAGTGTGTACTAGGAAAATAACTTCTCATCTGTCATCTGATACTGGTGAGTAAAAACTAGATAAAAAGCAAATGCAAATCTAAACAGATACTAGACATGACACCTGATTCTAGTGATCAACCTTTTATCAAAACTGAGATATGTAGTCCTTACCTTAATTGAGTAATTGGTGTGAAACAAGCTACCATTCGGGAGATTCCTAAAGCAATAGAATTAAACCTGTTATAATGTGACCAAAGTGACCATGATATTCAGGTGTTACTTGAACAGAAACACATAAATCGGATAGAAACGAAAATGCTGACATTCTGTTCATGCATATGACTGGCAAAATGAAAACAAATATGACATCAGCTTTTGTGATGAAACTGTGATATTGATTTTTTATAGTCGTAGCAGATAAGACTGACTAGGCGGAGCTATTCAGGTGTTGTCAATATATGTCAAATTTGCTGAGTCCAACAGAAGATTCGGTATAGAGCCTTTCGCATGCTTGCTGCAAGCGGACCAAATAGCATATACACCACAACTTTGTTTGTGTTACAGTTGAATTCACACAATCGGGTGACTTGGTTTACCTTTTTGTTAATAGAACAATCCAAAGGCAGGTACAAACGATAGCTCCGCCTAGTCAATCTTATCTGCGACCACTATACAGGTGATGAAAATACACAATCGCCTAAATAATATTTTACATTTTCTCAAACAGTATTTCGCCGATAGCGTCTTTCAAAACCATCTTAAAGAACATCGAAGTTATCAATAATTCTAATGAGTCACCGTGACCACCCATTTATCTGCTGAGGTTCAATAAAAGCACTCAGACATGAGGTATATTGGGATCGCACAAGAACATCTTTCGCACAAGAACATCTTAACAATATTTCATAAAATAAAAGTTTCTTACATGCTCTTCAATGAAATATAGAGATTTCTCAGTGAAATCGAAATGGATATCATCGTCACTGTTTCAGTGACAATCGCATTTTTAACATTTCGATGTATCATAAAAAATAACATATTCTCTGTTTGGTATAAGTCTTTTAGCTGAACGTTATAAATGTGTGTCAGAAATTACGTCATGTGTGTTTTCACGTTATTCATACTTTGATGACGTAACTTTTAGCACATACGCAACATAACTAATGCACGTGACGCAACGCGAGCTTAGCAACTGCGGATTATTTGAATGCAAATGTAAAGTGAACCGTTTGATAAAGTGGCTTTCAAGCTGTTTTCCAGGTGCCTCATGCACACCGTAAAAATACTTCTTTTGGTGTCCATTTTCAGTGTAAGATCGATTCTGATCGATTCATTGAGGCGATTCTGATGAGTGTACTCAGTATACCTTTAAAGAATAAAATCAGAAAACCTCACCAAATATCCAAATATTTGCATATCTGGAGCAATCAGAAGCCTTGATTCACACTGAGTTAATTTGTACCGTCAGGAATACGGGTTACCGTGATTTTTCATGAGTTGTAGTTGTTACAAGACTACTTAAACACTTTAATACATTCGTAAGCGTATATGAGCATACGCATATTTTTTCAAGATATTGAAATAGACACAATGGTCCGAAGGAAATAAAACAAAATCCTTACCTGCACCACCACATATCTTGGAGGCTGCTTCTTCTCTGGTGCACGCGACAACACACTGACTTCGTTTACTTTTTCTGCTGTCTTATTTGTTTGTTTCGTATTAGGCTCACTAGTAAATTCACCCAATTTTGAAATCAGATGTTGCTTATCTTTCTCATCCTGAAATATCACATAAATTCTAACACTAATGATTAGATGATAATATAGGGATAATGAGGTTTTTATGCGCCAATATTAGTGTGTTTGTTTTTTTCTGCTCCGATACCAAACTTGTACGGTACTTACCCACGTTTAAACCGCTCACTTAGGTGGTTTTGACGACAAATTGTTAAAAGCACTTTTCATCAGAAAAATTGAGACGGAAAATAGCATTATCACATGTGTGTTGGTTATCGTAAGGAATTAAAAACTTTGCCATCTTCGATAATCATATATGTCAAAGTTTTAAGCCAACGTATTACTGAGTATGTACTTAAGCCATGATGTGAATAAATTTGCATAAAGTTCCAGTAATTCGTCCATTTATGAAGATGTCATGGACTCGAATAAAGTTCACTGATCGTTAAAAGTCATTTATGTTTGCTGTAATCCTCACACCTTTTTGGAGAGCATAGGAGAATAGGAAACGCTCAAATCGCCTTATTTCTCCGTGTATATGCCGCCTCTATTTGTAATATACGATTTAGAAAAAACAGGAAAGCTAATTCTTGTTACGAAGCCCTTTATAGGACACGTTTCACGTCAATAGACCTAGTGTTAAGGGTACGTTAGACGGTCGCAAGAAAGTCTACCTGTCCTTCAGCACAGTGTATATTATATTTTCTTGTCCTTTGGAATCACTGATTCAATAAACGCTTGGGGGTCACTGCGCTCTTATTGACCGTAACTGGCTAGTCTGGCGCTGAATAACTTGAACACTCCATACTTTTTAGTTCTGTGGTGTACTCCTTGCTCCAAAGGATAACCAGTGCTTCAGCTGAAGTGCACGACCCGCCGGATGCTTTTAGATTTATGAGTGTTACCGTATATGGGTATGGCGGCCATTTTGGTCATGTGACCTGGACCTAAAACGGTTCCCCAAATAAATGCGCCTTATCGTAAGGAGCAAAAAGTATATCTTATACTTTAGTACTGTATTCTGAATCGTTTGCAGGATAAAATGCATTCTCACTTTTCCAATACAAAAGCATATGTGTCAAAGTTTGACCTAGGCACAAAGACGGTCAAGGTCAACCCAGGGTCACCATTTTAGCAATTTATGATGGGCCTACGTCCCAGATGCTATTTATCAAGCTTCGTGGAAATCTGCCCAGTGGTTCCGAGGAGAAGTTCGAAAATTTTCACATTTTTCGCCTCGGCGAGGCTATACTAAATGGAATGTAATATTTCGTAAGTTCATTGGTTGGATCTCATTGATATCTATCAGTATGCCAAAAATTGTTTAAATATTCCAAGCGGTTAAGTCACTATCACCAATTTTCACAATCGGGTTACGGACGGATAGACTGACAGAATGACACGGTGATTTTAAGGCACTCTTAGAAAATCAACCGACTTCAGTCGGTCGCTTTTTCTGCGGGTCGTGCAATCCTTTTGTAGAACATTGTAAACGTTGTGTGTAACTTATAGAGCAGCACAGATCCAACCATGCATGATTACATAAAAATGAATAGTACGGAAAGACTTGCATACCTGTAGAATCTGTAGCTTCAGCATAGTTATGAGATGTGACTGCTTTCCTTTCAGAGCATGACAGTAATACAGTGCCAGACTGAAACAAATAAATAAATAAATTTCATGTAAACCACAATTTGATTTGTATAACATTCAATTTTGGAGAGTTACAAAATATCGCAACACACATCATACACCTTAAATATAAAGCTAATTATATAAAGCAGACTAAGCTTCGGAGTTAATGAAAGTTACACCCAAGTTCCAGCGCAGTTTAATAAATAAATTAACGACTGAACCGCATAGAAGAATACCCGCTTAACAGCGTGTCAACAACATACCGCGTGACAACAAAATACAGCGCGAAACAACTATGTATCAATAAAACAATCATAACATGAATCAGAGTTTAGGACTCTGCACCGATTTGACATTAAAACAGAGGAAAATCTCAAGTTAGATCACGGAGTATCAAACCTAGGATATAAATCGAAACGAATACAATTCAATACCACCTATATGTACCGACCGAAATGAATGTTCGCATCTCGTTGGGTCACATGTAAAACGCCATGATCGGCAACGGAAGGTCAGTCGGTTGTCTCCAGGTATTCCGCTTTTTGGCCCTGCGCTGATAAATTATCGGCTCGAAATAAGTGGGCAAATCTTGACAGGGCTGTAAAATCAAAGCGAAACCATCTCATTAACAATTATTTACTCTTATTAACCCCAATTTATATGGGATTCGCAAGAGTATACTTTGTTTTGAAGGTTGATTTGTAAAAACAAGTTTCTATGTTTGTTCAGTTCTATATCCGGTACAGGACCCCCCCCCCCCTCACCGCTTCCGCTTTTGCTCGCCTCCTAAAATGTCCACCAGACCCAGATTGACACAACGGGGTTAGCTAAGGTCGTCGTAGAAATTCGAAATAAGTGATTTCATAAGATTTTAAATATGAAATAAATATTAAATTGAAGAATGAATCAACTTTATAGAACAGGCATAGACGTGCGTATGCACATCTCTGTTTAAGACTACGTCAGCCCAAGTTATTTTGCATCTGAGTTACACTGGCAGTCTGGGGCCAGTTGTTCAAAGCATCGTTAGCTTAACGAGCTCGTTAGTGGTCATATTGTTAACTCTTCTAGCAAGCACAATATCGTAAATTTTGGTATTTTTGCTGGAAAAATGTGAGCAGCTTTTGCGTCCGCAAAAGCTGCTCACATTTTTTCAGCAAAAAATTTCAGCATATTTGCCATATTTAATGATCAAAGTTTTAACGATACGTTAACTAACGACGTCGTTAGTTTTGAACAACTGGCCCCTGATACGTTTGAGCAAAATAGAAATGATGACAATGATCTAACGATGCTTTGAACAACTGGCCCCAGGAATCGATACAATTTACCAACAGCTCTAATCAGAGACACCAAAGGGAAAGAAACACAAACAATAAATATCCTGACCCTAATGGATCGATCGACATCAACAGCGGAAAGTCAAAAGGACAGTAACTTTCCCACAAAATGGCCAATTGGCTATCCAAAACAAAATAAAATAAGCGATACACACAACCAAAAATAAACAACGACCTAAGAACCGCCTTGTAGCGGGCAGTGAAACGAATTCCACTGGGGGCTTAAATCGATCTTACGCAGCTGCAATCATCCACCTGGCAACCCTTTGCTGCACCATCTCAATTTTATTGGCTTTGTCCTTTGTATTTGGATCCCACACAGCTGAAAAATGCTCCAGCTGTGGTCTGCAAAGGATATAATTAGCCGTTTCACTTATCCTTGACATCTTGGTCTTGATGTTACGTTTTAGGAAACCCATAGTTCTGTTTGCATTCCGGTGATATTATGTGGGGGTTACAGGTCAGACCACATTAAAACATCAACCCCCAGATAT
Source organism: Lucinisca nassula (assembly GCA_963580285.1). Classification (NCBI taxonomy): domain Eukaryota; kingdom Metazoa; phylum Mollusca; class Bivalvia; order Lucinida; family Lucinidae; genus Lucinisca; species Lucinisca nassula. The sequence goes on from OY757011.1 coordinate 81,639,183, forward strand.
CTGGCACTGGCATCCGTCACGAGAACAAGATCATGAAGTCTGTAAGTGAACTTCATAAGCTTTCTCGATCCACCAGGGATTTAGACGCACTGCATTCCATGTCCCACCTAGACTCCAACACATCCAGTTTGTCAAGGTCCCTTTGTAGTGCCAGGCCATCATCCACGCCCTCAGTGGTAGTGGTGAGGTAAAGAGCTGTATCGTCAGCAAATAAGCCGATTGGTGATGAAATATCACCATGCAGGTCATCGATGTAGATGAGAAAGTGGATCGGACCTGGAACAGAACCCTTATGGACCCCTGATGTCACAGGAACCGATCCAGACAACCCACCCCACAACAACAGCTTTCTTTGGACGATCACCAAGGAAGGCGCAAATCACAAACACAGAAGCAGGTGTGAATCTTCGTTTTCACTCTATTATCAATTCTACCACAGCGCGCCTATATAGGCAATGGAAAATCACTGTGTTTTATTCTACAACAAATCACGACAAGGAAGAGCGTGACGATTGGCGTCATTAAAAACTGCAAATTCATGATGTCACTAGCCGATTTCCTTGACGTTGGACGGTGAAACGTCATATTCTCGCATCGAAAACGTTAGAAAACAAATGCATGTGTTTCAGTCGATAATTTTATCGGGATTTCTTCTAATAATGGCGAAAAGTTGTGAGATTTTGAAGGAAACAACAGCATTATTGCCGATTTTCAGTCTGTTAGAATCGAAATAGATAAGCTCTAGTCCGTGATTTGTTGAGTAATAAATCACAGTTTGTCGGTCAGTTGTAAGTAGACGAATCACGCGCGCTACGCGCTCGTGATTTGATCTCCTTTTCAACTGACCTCCAAACTGTGATTTATTTCTAAACAAATCACAGCTAGAGCTGATCTATTTCTTAAATATTATTCACAACAGGAAAGAGCCTGGTTAAAACATATTTTTCCGGGATAGGAGATTCTCTTAAAGGAAATCTACGGGCCTCCGTGGCCTAATGGATAAGAACGCTGACTCTTAGTCATTAGGTCTCTCACCGCCGTGGGTTCGAGCCTCGCTCGGGTCACGTGTGAGACGCCAAGTTCTGCAACGGAAGGTCAGGTGGTTTTTCTCCGGGTACTCCGGTTTTCGCCCACCTATGATAAACGATCGGCTCGATATGAGTGAAATAATCTTGAAAGGGCCGTAAAACCCAAACCCACCCCCCCCCCCCAAAAAAAGGGAAATCTAGAAAATTATTTTTATAAAGAGCAGCCACTACGTCATGTTACTAAATAAAAATTGAGACAATGGTCAGGAATCGATACAATTACCTAACACCTCCCACCAAGAATCAAAATAACGAATTTGTTTTACTGTAAAGCTTTTTTCAGGGCATTTTTACCATTGTTGCAATACTTTCCAAGAATTCTTTTGTTTACATATGACGTTATCAAACGAAGAACAGTCAAAAGTTATTTGTCCCTCTATCTAAATTAATTTATTTATGAAAATTATGACATGAACTTATTTTCCTCTGATTTTTTATCATCCAAGATGGCGGGCATCGCAGTTCAGCGTAGGCAGGCGCGAGAGGGCAGTATGGTTTTGCTCATGGGGTATATGGAGAATAATTGTTCTTGCACTGTCCAATCAGAGAGAAGTTAAATCGATACAATTACCTCACACCTCCCAGTCAAGACGTCAAAGGGAAAGAAACGCCACTATAAAACAATTTGACCATAATGAAAACGTCACAAAATGAGTTACTTTTCTCACAAAATCCAAAATAAAAAGACATTCGGAATATATACATGCAAAAACGAACTTTAGCAATAATAAACCAGAAGAACCGGCTTGGAACAGTCAGTAAAATGTAACTTGAGGGCTTAAATCGATTCTACTTTACATTATTTTCATCCATTAGTGACGGAAAAAATCTGGTTGAAGAACTAAAATTAAACCAAGAAAACAATTGCTCGCAGTAGTCCTATTGACAGCGGAACGGTGACGTTGGCGCCATAATGTCGCCATCGTCCAATCATGTTGGAGAGAACCACTATTTATTTTGACGTCAATGACGTCGCGTGGAACAATGTATTCATTCAAGTATGAACAACAATCCATTCCAGTATTAACAACATTACGCCCCAATAAATAACTGAAGGGATTTTCTGTAAATGCAATGTTTAGTTTAATCATATTTATTGCAACTCAATAAATGCAAGAGGTTAGGCCACAAGATCTCACAGCATAAGTTACGGCCCGCCCCCGAGATAATTCAAATATCATTAATCATATGTGGTCATACTTACGCCATTACAATAATGATAAGAGCAACAAAAGCCGAAGATGTAACCACACCCCATATCGTTCGGAACCAATGGTCGGCAGTCTTAATCTTTATTTCGAGAATATCGGTAGGAGCCTGGTAGATTCGGAATGGCCCGCACATTGGCGATGGGGGCATTCTGAAAGAAGCAAGGAATACATAGTGTCTGTCATTTATTTTTCATGAGTATAATCTACCGCTAATTATTAACAGCAATATTTAATAGACAATGTTCACGGTCAAGTATTTTAAATGTCTTTTTGTGGCTTTTTTATGGTCTCATGTCAGGATAAAGAGAATTCTGAAATGAATACCGTTTAAAGAACAAGATATAAGATATTTCTCAAACTGTCCATTTGGCGTTCTGATGTGTAAATTACGGTAACGTTACTTTATATTGGTGTCTTGGATGGAAGGAAGGTAATTGTATTGATTCCGAAACACAGTCTTCACTTCTATTCTGCTAGTATAACAGAAGTGAAGGCAATGACCAGGAATCAAAACAATTACCTAATACCTCCCATTCAAGACACAACAGGGAAAGAAACAAAAACATAGAACAACTTCACCATAATGAAAACGTCACATGCGGAAAGCCAAAAGGACAGTTACTTTCCGCCGAAAATTGCAAATTGGCTATCAAAATAAAAATTTACCAGCAATACATACATGCAAAGACAAACTATAAAAATAATAAACTGCAACAGAAGAAATGCACTGGAACGGTCTGTAAAAAGTTTATTTTCGTACCGGAAGTGAAGGCAATGCTCAGGAATCTATACAATTACCTCATACCTCCCGTGATAAACACCAAAGGGAAAGAAACACAGACATAAAATAACTTCACTATAATGAAAATTCAACCAGCGGATAGCCAAAAGGACAGCTACTTTCCCACAAAATGCCCAAATGGCTATCCAAACTGAAAATATATTAGAAATACATACATGCAAAGGTGAACTATAACAATAATAAACCACAAAAGAATAACCGCCGTGGTTATTTATTTTTTTTACTGGGGGCTTAAATTTATTTTACGTGGCCACAATGCTCACCCTTGGTACTGTCGAGATGAAGACGAATACATTGTTCAGTCTTCGTGGAGGATTTCTAACTCATCAGAGCATCATCTCCGAGAACATAAAAAGCAAACGAATTCAGAGATGAAACAACGATGAGGACTAAACAACATGAAACAACTGAAATACTGGACCAAAAGAAAACCAACAGCTGGATTCCAATGGGCCTGACCATAGTCAGAGCATCAGGCACAAACCAACATTGCTTAAAAAGTAAAGTAAGTATTTCGGCTGGAGCTGTCATAGAGTCTGGGGCCTGACCCGCCGGCATACAAGGGAAGCAAAGTTATCAACCGGGATTGTGTTAATAGAGGATCTTACATGAGTGTGTATGTATTATTGAGTGTATTAAACGAGTCGAGGAAAAGGGATAAAATGCGAGGCTTAGCCGAGCATTTTATCTCTTTTCCTTGACGAGTTTAATAAACTCAATAATACAAGAGCACGAATGCAAGATTCTATTTATCATATGACATTTAAAACGCATTTTATTCACGATTATTTACACAATTGTCAATATTCCGCCGTTAGTAAACCGCGACGTCGTTAAGGACGTCGTACATGTATCGTTACGGGACGTATCTAGCCAATTTGCATATTTAATCCACTAGTGGATTATCGAAAATATTACATGGCGTTATTACACTCTCTGACCCGACGTCATATTATAAAGTGTCATGCTTGCAGTCTGCCGTATAACATTTATGTTAAACCCAAGCTTTTTATATCGAAGAAAACATTTACGAAATTGGGTACTAAAACCATTGCAAGCATATATTTTTCTGAATTTAGATACTAAGTCACATAATATTCAAGTTCCGATAGACCTTGTTGCGTCAAACAAGGAATTTTGGAACTTAATCGAAATGACGTCTATAACACTTGTTTTCTGTTATCCTGTTTGATGATCGAAAGCTGGATAAAACCTACAAATATTCGATAAATTTGTCTTTTACTTTGATAGCTGCAAAATATATATTTCAAAATAAATCATCTTTGGCTTTGGAAACGAAAAAAGAAATATTACAAATAAATCTAGTCTTGTTTTTAGTCGATTATTTGTCTGTCGATCCAAAGTTACTGCACACAAATAGTAGAAGTAAAACAAAGATCATGAATCGATACACTTAACTTACTCCACCCATCAAAGACACCAAAGGGAAAGAAACACAAACATTAAGCGACCAGACCATAATGGAAACCTAAACAAAGGAAGGCCATATGGACAGTTACTTTCCCACAAAATGGCCATATGGCCATCCAAAATTAAAAGACACAAGTGATACACACAGTAAGTAACAAACAACACCATAAATAAACCGCCACAGAAGAACCGCCTTGGAACGGTCGGTGGAAAGATTTCCACTGGGGGGCTTAAATCGATTTTACGTGGCCACAATCCTCGCCCTTACTTCCGTCGCGATTTAGACAAATAATTTGTTCAGTCCGCATGAAGGCCTCCTAACTCATCAGTGCAACATCTTCGTGAACACAAAAAATCAAAGAACCACAGAGGTGAGACAACGGTGAGTACTCGACAGCAAGAAACCAATGAAATGCTGGAGCAAAAAAAAACTAACAGTTAGACTCCGATAGGCCCGACCAGAGACAGAGCATCAGCCACCAACCAACATTACCTTGAATTAGATCTCTCTAATTCTCAATAAGCCTTTACGTTGGAGCCGTCATAGAATCTGAGGCCTGACCCACCGGCATGCAATTAAAGAGGGAAGCAAAGTTGCCAACCGTGACTGTCACTGATTTATATGATTTCCAGGTATCGGTTTAAAGAAATTACCGCGCTATTCTTATCCCTGTGAGGTCAGAGTGTTGAGTAAGAGGGTTTTCGAAATAATCTTTTTTTTCAGATTTTTTTTATCTGAAAACTTTAATATTTTTGGTGTTAAAATTTTCAATATATTTTAACAGGCCTTTTCGTAATGAAGGGATCAGGTACTCCGCACTGGCCCCTTCTCTGATGCACATGCGTTTCAAATTTGGTATAAGATTCTGGGGATCTTCGGATATTGGGAAGAATGTAATTATTTCTAAGAACAAGGCAGAGATGGTATATATTTAAGGGAGTCGGGGAGCAAGCACGTTTTAGGGAACGGGTGCATAACAATTGGGGAAAAATTTGGAGCTGGGGAGAAATGGCCAGATGTTTCTTGGAGCTGGGGACAAAAGTTCACACCTGCGGAACTGGGGACAAAATTTCACACCTGCTTACCAAAGAGACCTCAGACAAGAAGAAGAAGATGGGAGCAGAGGTGAATCAAATTATGCAAAATGCACCCCACCCGACCGCGAGCGCAAAAAAACAAGAGGGCCATGATGGCCCTGGATCGCTCACCTGATCCATAGAGTAACAAATGGGCCTTGGCGAGGGCCATTATTGACCCCAAGGTAATAATGTGCATAATGTTGAGGGAGGTGTAAATAGGTGAAGCTTCATACCAAATATCAACAAAGGCTATAATTGTCCACTAGATGAAGTTCCATACCAAATATCAAAGACATGGGCCTTGCAGTTTCAGAGAAGAAGATTTTTAAAGATTTTCATATATAAGTCTATGTAAAACCAAAGGGTCACGGGGCAGGGGCATTTTTGGCCCCAGTGGTTTAATTTGAACAATCTTGATAGAGGTCCACTAGATGAAATTTCACACCAAATATCAAAGACCTAGGCCTTGCAGTTACCGAGAAGATGAATTTTAAAGATTTTCCCTATATAAGCCCATGTAAAACCAAAGGCCCTGAAGTGTGGGCATTTTGGCCCCAGGGCTATAATTTGAACAATCTTGGTAGAGGTCCACAAGATGAAGCTACATATCAAATATCAAAGACCTGGGCCTTGCAGTTTCAGAGAAGAAGATTTTTAAAGATTTTCCCAAAATAAGACAATGCAAATCCAGAGGGCCCCAGGGGCGGGGGCACTTTTGGCCCAAGGGCTAGAATTTGAACAATCTTGGTAGGGGTCCACCAGATGAAGCTTCATACCAAATAGCAAAGACCTGGGCCTTGCAGTTTCAGAGAAGAAGATTTTTAAAGATTTGCCACATATAAGTCTATGTAAAACCAAAGGGCCCCGGGGCGGGGGCATTTTTGGCCCGAGCATTAAAATTTGAACACTCTTGGTAGGGGTCCACTAGATAAAGCTTCATATCAAATATCAAAACCTGGGCCTTGCGGTTTCAGAGAAGAAGATTTTTACAGATTTTCCCTATATAAGCCCATGAAAAACCAAAGGGCCCGGGGCGGGGGCATTTTAAGCCCCAGCACTATAATTTGTACAATCTTGGTAGGGGTCCACTAGATGAAGCTTCATACCAAATATCAAAGACCTGGGTATTGTGGTTTCAGAGAAGAAGATTTTGGAAGATTTTCCTATATAAGCCCATGTAAAACCAAAGGGCCCCAGGGCGGGGGCATTTTTGGCCCCAGCACTATAATTTGAACAATCTTGGTAGGGGTCCACTAGATGAAGCTTCATACCAAATATCAAAGTCCTGGGCCTTGTGGTTTCAGAGAAGAAGATTTTTAAAGATTTTCCCTATATAAGCCTATGTAAAACCAAAGGGCCCGGGGCAGGGGCATTTTTGGCCCCAGCACTATAATTTGAACAATCTTGGTAGGGGTCCACTAGATGAATCTTCATACCAAATATCAAAGACCTGGGCCTTGCGGTTTCAGAGAAGAAGATTTTTAAAGATTTTCCCTATATAAGCCAATGTAAAACCAAAGGGACCCGTGGCGGGGGCATTTTTTGTGCAAGCACTATAATTTGAACAATCTTGGTATGGGTCCACTAGATGAAGCTTCATACCAAATATCAAAGTCCTGGGCCTTGTGGTTTCAGAGAAGAAGATTTTTAAAGATTTTCCCTATATAAGCCTATGTAAAACCAAAGGGCCCCGGGGTGGGGGCATTTTTGGCCCCAGCACTATCATTTGAACAATCTTGGTAAGGGTCCACTAGATGAAGCTTCATACCAAATATCAAAGACCTGAGCCTTGTGGTTTCAGAGAAGAAGATTTTTAAAGATTTTCCCTATATAAGCCAATGTAAAACCAAAGGGCCCCGTGGCGGGGGCATTTTTTGTCCCAGCACTTAAATTTGAACAATCTTGGTAGGAGTCCACTAGATGAAGCTTCATACCAAATATCAAAGTCCTGGGCCTTGTGGTTTCAGAGAAGAAATTTTTTAAAGATTTTCCGTATATAAGCCTATGTAAAACCAAAGGGCCCCGGGGCGGGGGCATTTTTGGCCCCAGCACTATAATTTGAACGATCTTGGTAGGGGTCCACTAGATGAAGCTTCATACCAAATATCAAAGTCCTGGGCCTTGTGGTTTCAGAGAAGAAGATTTTTAAAGATTTTCCCTATATAAGCCTATGTCAAACCAAAGGGCCCCGGGGAAGGGGCATTTTTGGCCCCAGCACTATAATTTAAACAATCTTGGTAGAAGTCCACTAGATGAAGCTTCATACCAAATATCAAAAACATGGGCCTTGTGGTTTCAGAGAAGAAGATTTTTAAAGATTTTTCCTATATAAGCCAATGTAAAATCAAAGGGCCCCGTGGCGGGGGCATTTTTTGCCCCAGCACTAAAATTTGAACAATCTTGGTAGAGGTCCACTAGATGAAGCTTCATACCAAATATCAAAGTCCTGGGCCTTGTGGTTTCAGAGAAGAAGATTTTTAAAGATTTTCCCTATATAAGTCTATGTAAAACCAAAGGGCCCCGGGGCGGGGGCATTTTTGGCCCCAGCACTATAATTTGAACAATCTTGGTAGGGGTCCACTAGATGAAGCTTCATACCAAATATCAAAGACCTGGGCCTTGTGGTTTCAGAGAAGAAGATTTTTAAAGATTTTCCCTATATAAGCCATTGTAAAACCAAAGGGCCCCGTGGCGGGGGCATTTTTTGTCCCAGCACTAAAATTTGAACAATCTTGGTAGGGGTCCACTAGATGATGCTTCATACCAAATATCAAAGTCCTGGGCCTTGTGGTTTCAGAGAAGAAGATTTTTAAAGATTTTCCCTATATAAGCCTATGTAAAACCAAAGGGCCCCGGGGCGGGGGCATTTTTGGCCCCAGCACTATAATTTGAACGATCTTGGTAGGGGTCCACTAGATGAAGCTTCATACCAAATATCAAAGTCCTGGGCCTTGTGGTTTCAGAGAAGAAGATTTTTAAAGATTTTCCCTATATAAGCCTATGTAAAACCAAAGGGCCCCAGGGCGGGGGCATTTTTGGCCCCAGCACTATCATTTGAACAATCTTGGTAGGGGTCCACTAGATGAAGCTTCATACCAAATATCAAAGACCTGGGCCTTGTGGTTTCAGAGAAGAAGATTTTTTAAGTTTTTGGTGAAAAAAATCTGTTTTTGGCTCCTGTGACCTAGATGTGCAACGGACCGGAACCATTTGAACAACTTTGAAAGGGGACCACATAAGGATCATTCCTGTGAAGTTTGGTAAAAATCCGATCAGTGGTTTAGGAGGAGATGTCGTTTAAAGAAATTGTTTACGCACGCACGGACGGACGCACGACGGACAAAAAGTGATCCCAAAAGCTCACCTCGTCACTACGTGACGGTGAGCTAAAAACACAAAACCTGTAAAGGCAAATATGGTGAATATTTACATAAAGTCTCTGCCTCCTAGAGCATATGGTTTCTGAGGAGATGATTTTTTAAGTTTGTTTTTTTTCTATTTTTTTTTTTTGCCTTTTGGTTTCCATGGCAACCAATAAAAATGAGCAGTAGGCCTAAAATCATATGGCAGATAGAAGATTGCCTAAGGAACATTTCTATGAAAGTTTTGTCAAAATATCTGCAGAGGCTTGGCAGTAAATGCCATTTTTCAAATTTTTCCCCATTATAAGTCTATGGGAACTCTAAGTTGCCATAGCAACCAAACTAATGAGCCGATTATCATAAAAAAACACAAACTTTCAATCCCCCAGCCCAAGAATGCTACAGATAAAATTTGGGCCCAATCGGCCCCGTGGCTTCAGAGGAGATGTCGTTTGAAAGTGTTGACGTCACACGACGACGCAGACGACGGACAACTGCCTATCCTATAAGCTCCCCTGGAGCCTTCAGCTCTGGTGAGCTAAAAAAACTATCACCAACTATACATTTGTGACCAAATTAAGATAAAAATTGTATACGACACACTGACTCACCAAGATGAATTCACATACCAAGTTTGGTATTTAAAGATTGTAAAGTGCAGGAGATATGCTCCTCCTTAGGGATATATATACTTATGGTCAAAGCCTAAGTTCAAGGTCATGATGCATTCCATGTGAACACAACACGACAACTCACCAAGATGTATTCACATACCATGTTTGTTATTCAATTTGTATAACTGAGGAGATATGCTCGAGACTAGGGCTAATGATGGAATGATGGAAGGTTATTCACATACCAAGTTTGGTATGTAAAGGCAGATGAGGTAAATAGTTAGTTGTTCAGAAGATATGCTAGAGACAAGGGATTATGACAGAATGACCGAAGGATGCAACAGGGCAAAACCATATACCCAAGCCAACAAGAGCTCCACAAGCGGGGCAATATATGCCCATGGCAGGTAATTGGCTGTAAGGATAACCTTGACCTTGGAGTACCAACCAGAGTCTTGCACAGGACACATCACCTCATGATGGTTAACATTTCTGCCAAGTAATTTCAAAATCCATCCGGGAACAAGATATGATTATAATCGATCAAATATAAAGCCCCATACTGAACTGAGCACCCATGTGGACTCTGTATCTGAAATATTAGGCCTTTTATGAAATGGAGGGGGTGGGGCATAGCACAGGCAGACCCCTAGCTGGTATCACTGAATGTTTTACCATAAAGAACAAGAATATATATGGTTTAGGGGTGGGTATCTGAAAGGTTCCTGAGATATAAGGCCTTTTAAGTAGTGGAGGGGGTTGGGCATGGCCCCAGCAAAGCCCAGGAAAGTGAAAGATTGGTGCCACTGAACGTGTTTTATCATAAAGACCGAGAATATATATAGTTTAAAGATGGGGATCTGAACGGATTCTGAAATATTGGGCCTTTTTATGAAGTAGAGGGGTGTGGAATGCCCCTGCTGACCGGTGGGTATCTGAACGGTTTCTGAGATATATGTTTTTTGTGAAGTGGGGGGCTTGGGGCACTGAATGTATCTAATGATAAGGAACAAGAATATATATGGTTTAAGGGTGGGGATCTTAACAGTTTCTGAGATATATGGCTTTTTATGAAATGGAGGGAGTGGGGAATGGCATGGGTGCACTCCAGGGACCCCAAGGTAGGTGTCACTGAATGCATCTCATTATAAGGAACAAGAATATACATGGTTTAGGGGTTGGGATCTGAAAGGTTTCTGAGATATAAAGCCTTGAATGAAATGGAGAGGGTGGTGGCATGGCCCCAGCGCACCCTAGGAGACCATTTGAAACCCTCTTGCAAAACTTCATATTGGCATCTACCATATCCACCAAAGTTCAGAAAAATTTGTCGAGTGGTTACAAAATAATTGACCAGACACAAAAGAAAGACCCGTTTTTTACCTTTAACCTCGAAGTATGACCTTGACCATTGGCATACCGGCCTGGGTCTTGGGGGCAACACATTGTTGTGGCCAAATACATATCCTTATAAAGGTGGATGAAGGTATCTCTTACAGTTACTGAGTTATAGAGCGTACAAGAATGTTTATAAAAATATTAATCAAAGGGGCATAACTCAGGAATCAAGAATGTTTGTGCGGACATGTTTTGCCCTAATACATATTCCTTTAAAGTTGCATTAAGATGTCCCTAATGGCTACCGATTTATGGAGCGTACAAGAGAATGTTAATGCCATAATACATCAGTTTTTTTCAAAATGGGCATACATATAAAAATTGGCTGGGGATAAAAATAAATGTCAGATGATACTTGTGATTGGTGCTTTTAGGTGCAATTTTGTGAAAGTAGTTTTTAATGACAGCTACTGCAAAACTTCATGACTCTAATACCAATGTTCATTTACCATGTCTTATTGTCCATTCCCATGAGGTTAAACCCTAAGCTTCATTATAAAAAAAATACTTAAGGAAATCAGAGGAAGATTTTTTTTTAAAACATGTATGTTGTGTTTATTTATGGAGTAACTCAAAATGCATATACTTTATAGAAGATCAAAAATAATCCCCATTATTTTTTTTATTTTTATTTTTTTTTTTTGGGGGGGGGGGGGGGTGGGGTAGGGTATGGGGGGAGGCTCCGGCCAATTCAAGATTATTTCATTTATTTTGAGCACTTTGTTAGTCAGAGGTGGGTGAAATACCGAAGTACCAGGAGAAAATCACCTGACCTTCCATTGCAGAACTTGGCGTCTCACATGTGACCTGAGCCAGACATGCCACACCAGTGAGAGACTATATATCCCCATTAAGCTGATAAAATTAACATAGTCCTCCCTTTTCTGACTATCAACCAATCAAATATAATCTACTTCATATATAACATGTTCATTCAATTCAAAAACAGTAATGACAACGTAGGTCCTGATCAGATGGTGATCTGGCTCTACAGTTTGCAACGGTATGGGTTGTTGTGTTTGGTAGGATAAGGGTTAAACTGGCACCATGATTTAACCTCAGTGGCTAGAACTACCCATGCCTCAAACCACATTCAGCGTCTGAGCCCCTGAAGTTAAAGTATATGTGTCAGTATTGTTTAACCTATAAAATGCCAATCACAACAACTGCTGTCTGCTTTGTCGTCTGCTGGTTACTTTATAAGTCATTTTTGCAAACAATGTTGACCCAAATCAGACTGCTCCTCTAGGAGCAGTCTGATTTGGGTCCACACTGTTTGTCTGTATGCAAAAATATTTTTTAAAATGTTTGCAAAAAAAAAAATAAAAAAAATTCAGCAGACTACATCAGCAGATGACATTTTCAGATATTGTTTTTCTCGGCAGCTTAAGGGTTGCTACTGTTGTGTAGGCTGGTGACTATTTTTACATGATTTATATTCATCAGGTAACCTGTTTTTGTCATTTGTAAACAATAAAGCTGCAGATCAGACAGTGCATCTGCAAAGTTCAATCAGCAATTTAAGGCCCAGTTACACAGAGCCATCGGTGACTGATTGGTAGTTTTTTAGCGCAAACTGATGACAACATATTTAACACCGATACCACCTATTGGTCACCTGTTTTCCACCTATCAACTGCTATTGGGGAAAGATAAGTTTTATCGGTGAAAAATTACCGATTGGGAATTTTAAACATGTTTAAAATTCTTGATCGGTGAAAATATTTTACAAATGACCGATAGACAAGCTGTCTATAACCAATATCACCGATGGGCCTCCGATAAACAACCAATCAACTAATACTTACCACCGATTGAAAAAAGATGAGAATTAAAACATGGGATTTCGTCGGTTTTGATCGGTGGTTAATAGGGACCCAATCTGTGTCTAATCAGTTGCCGCCATCGTGTCATTGGTGGGTTTTAACATTGTTTGAATAAAAGAACCGACAGCAACCTATAGCACAAGATATGCAAGCTCTTAATCACCGATATCCCCGATCGGACAAAGATAACCAAATATCTATCACCGACCATATCTGACGGAAAGTGTTTAACCAGCGATGACTAGCTATCAAATATCGATTATTCAGCGATACGCCATATTTAGCTCCGATATACAAACGATAAAAATAAACAGTATTTCAGTATTTTATCGATGAAAACATCCTTATCCCTGATCCAACCCCGTTTGAGTTGCTTTTGGTCACCTACCAGCAACCCATGAAATGATTGATTAACCGAATTGAACACTTGTCCATCACTGATGGCCGTTTACACAGAAAACCAGAAATAAAATCACGCATGACAACCGATCAAAACAGCAAAAAATTTAATATAAAATGACCGATTGGGGACCGACCGTCTGTGTTAGTGGTCGCTGCTTGTAGAAAATAATACCTATAGTTCCTGTGTCTAAAATTTTAAGACTTTTGCCAGTCTGTGTAGCTGAGTAGGCCAGTTTGTGTCTCATTAAGATAGGTTTTATCATGACAGGACTCATTTATCTGAGTAAGTACAAAGAGTAAACATTAGGACAATTGATGGTTTTGTATTGCTAAACATACTAAAACACAATTTTAGAATAGCCCACACTCTTTTTAGTGACAAAGCTCAGATCACCAGACAAATTTGGTAGACTGTAATTAAATATTGTACCAATTTTGACCAACATTCATAAATTCTTAAATGATATAGGTTACAGATAAGCCATTTTTTGGCCCCAAAAGAACAGGTTTCGGGAGACCTTGGCCTTAGAGTGCAGACAAGCCATTTTGGGCCCAAACTTGACCGCTTTGAAGGACCTGTGACCTTGAAAAAATTATTGATATATTGTACCAAGTTTGACTATAATTAATTGATTTGTTAATGAGGTAGAGTGCAGACAAGCCATTTTTCACCCAAAATTGACTGTCTTTGTGGCGCTGTGACTTTGTAAAAAGGTCAAGGTCACCAAAATCTAACCAATTCTGCGGTTTGTTGTAATGATGTATTGTACCAAGTTTGACAAAAATCAGTCAATTCGTTAATGAGATAGGTTGCAGACAAGCCATTTTTGGCCCAAAATTGACTGTTTTGGGGTCGCTGTGACCTTAAAAATGAGGTCAATGTCACTAAAATTTAAACAAATCTGCGGTTTGTTGTAATGATATAGTGTACCAAGTTTGACAAAAATTAATTTGTTTATGAGACACGAGTGCAGACAAGCCATTTTTGGCCCACAAATGACAGTTTTTGAGTTGCTGTGACCTTGAAAATAAGGTTAAGGTCACCAAAATCTAATCAAATCTGCAATATGTTGTACTGATATATTGTACCAAATGTGACTAAAATTAATCAATTGGTTAATGAGATAGAGTGCAGACAAGCCATTTTTGGCCCAAAAATGACTGTTTTTGAGTCACTGTGACCTTGCAAATGAGATCAAGGTCACCAAAATCTAATTAAAAATCTGTGGTTTCTTGTAATGATATATTGTACCAAGTTTGATTAAAATTAATGAATTCGTTAATGAGATAGAGTGCAGATTAGCCCTTTTAGGCCCAAAAATGACAGTTTTTGGGTCACTGTGACCTTGAAAATGAGCTCAAGGTCATCATGACCTAATGACTGTTTTCCCTTATCCTAGTGATGTGTCTATGCAAGTTTGATCAAAATCCATCCATAGGTTCAGGAGATATAATGCTTCAAACAGGCTAAGCCGACGTCGACGCAAACGGGATCCGCACCAAAAACAATATGTCCCCCTCCCCTCGGTGGGGGGACATAAAAATGATGTTACACCATCTAACATCAAGTAAATCGACTAGTGATGTCATAAATTGGCAGTTTTTAATTACGTCACTCGTCACGCTCTTCTGAGCTGTGATTTGTTGCAGAATAAAACACAGTTATTTTCCATTGCCTATATAGGAGCGCTGTGTTAGAATTATTCGCAACATTTCAATAAATGTCTTGCAGTTGTGAACTGCCCATTGTCCTGCACACAGCACATATAAATAAATATTTTTGTTTTGCAGTCTTTTCAAGATTATTGCACTCATATCGAACCTATTGTTAATCAGAGGTGGGCAAAAACTGAATTATCCAGAGAAAACCACCTAACCTTTCATCGCAGAACTTGGCATCTCACATGTAACCAGAGCCAGAATGGAACCACAGGGGCATAAAATTAAACAAGCTAGCTTGGTCCTGTATCGCTCACCTGAGCTAACAGATTCAAAGTTTAAGGAAGTGCCAACCTTTACTGAAGGCTTTATGGGAGGACATGGTGATGACAGGGTAAGCATTTTCTGAAAATCAAGTAGAATTTAACTCTATGATAAACAGGCTGACCTCACCGGTTTTCAAACTCATTCAAGCTTTTATTCCTGACTTGCTAAGAAGATCCGATCTAAACTGAAGTGGCTATGGTGATGACAAGTTCAAAAACAAGAGTTTTCAAACTCCTCCAAGCTTTCTGCCTGACTTCCTTGTTTGTAAGTTTCATGAAGATCCGTTCAAAACTAAAGGGGCAGCAGTGATAACAATGTCGAAAATAGGCATTTTCAGCAATCAAAGGCACGTCACTCTATGATAAATGTGCCGACTTAGCCGGTATTCGAACTCACGTGAGGTTTTATTCCCAGCCACCTTACATGTAAGTTTCAGAAAGATCCGATCAGACTTGGCCAGTATTCAAACTCATCCAAGATTTTATTCCCAGCCACCTCACGTATAAGTTTCAGAAAGATCCGATCAAAACTGAAGGGGCTACGGTGATGACAAGGTCAAAATTTGGCATTTTTAGCAATCAAAGGGATGTTACTCTAAAATAAATGAGCCGACTTGGCCAGTTTTCGAACTCATCCTAGGTTTCATCCCCAGCCACCTTACATATAAGTTTCAGAAAAATCCGAAGGGGCTATGGTAATGACAAGGTCAAAAATGAACATTTTCAGCCATCAAAGGGACAGAACTCTACGATAAATGGGCTGACTTGGCCTGTTTTCGAACTAATCCAAGATTTTATCCCCAGCCACCTTACATATAAGTTTCAGAAAGATCCGATCAAAACTGAAGGGGCTATGGTGATGACAAGGTCAAAAATCGGCATTTTCAGCAATCAAAGGGACGTAAATCAATGAAAAATGGGCCAACTTGGCCGGTATTCAAACTCATCCTAGGTTTTATCTCCAGTCACTTACATATAGGTTTCAGAAAGATTCGATCAAAACTGAAGGGGCTACGGTGATGACAAGGTAAGAAATCGACATTTTCAGCCATCAAAGGGACATAACTATATAGTTAATGGGGCAACTTGGCCGGTTTTCGAACGCGTCCGAGGTTTTATCCCCAGCCACCTTACATATAAGTTTCAGAAAGATCCGATCAAAACTGAAGGGGCTACAGTGTTGACAAGGTCAAAAATCAACATTTTCAGCAATCAAAGGGACCTAACTCTATGATAAACAGGCCACCTTTGCCTGTATGCGAACTCATCCGAGGCTTTATCCCCAGCCACCTTGCATATAAGTTTCAGAAAGATCCGATCAAAACTCAAAGGGCTACGGTGATGACAAGATCAAAAATCGGCATTTTCAGCAATCAAAGGGATGTTACTCTGTGATAAACGGACCAACTTGGCTGGTTTTCGAACTCATCCGAGATTTTATCCCCAGCCACTTTACATATAAGTTTCAGAAAGATTCGATCAAAACTGAAAGGGCTACAGTGATGACAAGGTCAAAAATCAGCATTTTCAGCAATCAAAGGGACGTTACTCTACGATAAAAGGGCCGTCTTGGTCGGTTTTCGAACTCATCCGAGATTTTATCCACAGCCACCTTACATATAAGTTTCAGAAAGATCCGATCAAAACTGAAGGGGCTACGGTGATGACAAGGTCAAAAATCGGCATTTTCAGCAATCAAAGGGACGTAACTCTATTATAAACCAGCGGACTAGGCCGGTTTTCGAACTCATCCGAGGTTTTATCCCCAGCCACATAACATATAAGTTTCAGAAAGATCCGATCAAAACTGAAGGGGCTACGGTGATGACAAGGTCGAAAATGGGCATTTTCAGCAATCAAAGGGACGTAACTCTATGATAAATGGGCCGACTTGGCCGGTTTTCGAACTCATCCGAGTTTTTATCCCCAGTCACCTTACATATAAGTTTCAGAGAGATCCGATCAAAACTGAAGGCGCTACGGTGATGACAAGCATTTTCCCATAGTAAGTCTATGGGACCTTATGGTTGCCATAGGAACCAAAGTTTTAGAGCGATTTCAAAAAAAAGTTTATGTCATCAATGCCCCACCAGAGGCATACTACAGGTGAGAAATGATTGAGATCAGCCTGCAGGATACAGAGATATAGCTGCTCAAAAGTGTGGACGGACGACGGACGGACGGACGACGGACGACGGAGGACCCACTATACTATAAGCTCCCCTGGAGCCTTCGGCCCAGGTGAGCTAAAAAAATCCTCCGTATTTTTCATTTGGTCCAAGATCAGATGCCGCATTAAGTACGGTATCTGATCAGGATCTGTACTGTTGATGTTCTGGAGGAAGAATATGGGCAGATGCTTCGTATTATAACGAAAGACTCCAAATGCAATACAGTCATTTGGTTAAAAGAAACTGACCTTTGTATTCAATTTCTTTTGAGATAACTGACCTGGAACTGGGATCTAAAATTGAATATTTTATCGTTTACAAAATACATATACCTTCATTATTTCAAATTCTCCTTTTTTGACATATCTACCCTCACCTGTTACTCAAGGTGGCCGCAGCTTCTGGTCTGTGTTCATCACGAAAACACGCCTATATAATTTTGACCCCCTTGAACCCCACTTTTATATAGTTAAACTGGGGTTTCCGGGGGTATACCTTATTTTTGTTATTTCTGCTCTAAAATCGAGGCGGTTCTAACGAGTGCCCACAATCTATATTTTGAGCAGAAATAAGAAAAATATCATAATTTTTCATCTTAATTTTTTTTTCGGCGATAAAGGTTGCAATGTATTTGTACAGGCGTGTTTGCCTAATGGCTAGCAGATTATCATGTTAACACATTTTATCAGTTTGACAACAACGCATCTAAATTTAGACATGGGAAATACCAACGTCATTCTGCACGCGCCTGGTCGAAAATGATGTAATTTATAAAACTGATTTTTACTGGACTTAAACTTTGACTGGATAGGCTATATGAATGATAGTAAGTTTTATGCTGAATGGCTTTCAAGATGTTTAGGTGACCAATCAAAGTGCCGCTGATTCTAAACTTAGTACGATCCGGATCTGGATACTTGACTGTACATTTACTTTATTTTCCATCAATATCTGGTTTGAGGATACAATTGAAACAAGAAACCAATAGCACGCAGTATTCCTATGAAGAAAGGAAAAACATCGCTGTAGTCATAACGTCGCCATCGTCCAATCACATTGGAGAGAGCCATGGTTTATTTTGACGTCACTAAAGATCAGGTGAGTCAATGTATTTATTGAGGTATGAACCACATAGCGTCCCAATAGCTGATAATAGGAGTTTTCTGTAAATGTAGTGGAATGTTTTATGCATTTCTCTAATACTTACTTGACCAAAACATATCCCACAGGTATAGAGACCAGAATAAAGGCGATCATCAGAGTGAACATGAAGAAAACATTTGATCTTGCCGCGTGATAAGGTCGTTCTGGTGGCACCGTGTTAAACATAGCAGATAACTAAAAGCAAAGAAATATGATCAAAGTAACATCACATTAACAAGCCCGCTTGAAGAAATAGATGGGCTGCATGATGCTTCCAAACAGAGCTGAAACCGACCGCACACGAGTACTGGTAAACCCCTAAGAGGATCTAAGCCTGCCCAGGCAAAGCGGTGCGAGTCGGACCGTCCATGCTTACAAATCCTATTGGTTTCATTGGACGACAGGGCTTGAGATGTTATTTTATCTCAATGTCGGGTAAAAGTCCCATAAAATTGGAAGCAATATCTCCAAAATGACCTTTACAGTGTTGACGGGGACGTTAAATCTAAAACAAAACAAGCCCGCTTAATGAACGCCTGACTTATGACTGGTAAAGATGACGCCTAAAGCATGTATCATATTGGTTCAATAGTTGGATATATTCTATTATTTGAAACCGTTTTCAATGACAGATTCTATCTGCCATTCCTAGCTATAAAGCGAGTTTTCAATTTGTTCCGCATTTCATAACAATAGAAATATGTACGCACACATTCAGTTTAGAACGCAGCTTCACCCAAATGATACTTTTAAACATTTTCTCATGCATGTTTGAATACATGTATTAGTTTAAGTTGAAAAATTCCGTAAATGATCAAACGACACATCCTTTTTGAAAAAAAAAAACGAAGACGAATATCCACGAAGTGCCAGTTAGTTATCCTTAAAGCGCCATATAAAGTTTTGAAGCAAACGAATTTGCAATTTTTTCCATATTTTTCAGAGGATCAGATTCACCATTTAATATGAATCAGCACCAGCAGAGGAATCGCATAAAATATGAATTCAAGTTTTCTGTGACGAATGCATGTATGTAACAAATAAAATGAAAATGACCTCTGCTACAGTAAAATTAGTCAAGTTAGGATTAAACCCTTTTATTCCTGCGTGTCTTTAGTGCACTCTTTCATCACTGAATTTGGACAAGTCCATTCTAATACCTGTAAATAGGGTGTCTAGCAGAATGGCAAGTCATGTAGATCCAAGTAAGATTGCTCCTTATGAGCCAACTCATCGGGATCTACACTGTTTGCATAAGTCTCTGACCGGGCTTTGAAGCTGAAAGGTGAAGACATCATTACGCTACGACCGAATCAAACACTAAAGACGTGACGCGAGAAACCGCAGCCGTACGGTGGCAAGGAAGCAATAATATTGTCTAACCAGTTATGACTGGTGGATTTGTTTGTAGATTCCGAATAACCTTTGTAAGCTCAGCTGTGATAATAAATTATTTACACGCCGCAAAACTTCAAACTTTGCGTGAACGTGACTTAACCGTGACAGTAGCGCATGACATAAGAAAGGTTATGGACCGATATGCACATTTTGCAATAAAAAGAACCGGTTAGGCACCTATATCATTAAGAGGCAGTTTGATCAACTATGGTCGAACTATGGTTGTTAATGCATTTGTTGCACCTTACGCCCTTGCAAGACAAACAACAAATCAATGCCGACGAAACAAACAAATGGTTCTAGTATTCTGATGTGCTTCAGGTAAATCTGGGAACCAGTCAACCATAGTCGAACCATCCTTTCCGCGTGGGTCGGACCATAGACACTAAACACATGTCGTATCTTCTAACCAAAGACAGTTTGAGCTAACTTTAGACGAACTGTAGTGACTGTAGTTCTGAGATCGAACTTGCTATATTTTCAGACGGAATGCATCATTATTTCATGAACAAATCAAATCAGGCGCAACGGCAAACCATTGGACTTTTATTTTTTGCACTGAAACTTAAAATACGCAAACTGCAGTTACTGTTTTCAGCCAATATATCAATAAATGCAAAATAGTAAAGTAGAAGTAAAACAAAGATCAGGAATCGATACAATTAACTTACTCCGCCCATCAAAGACACCAAAGGGAAAGAAACACAAACATTAAGCGACCAGACCATAATGGAAACCTAAACAAAGGAAGGCCATAAGGACAGTTACATAACTCTGCAAAATTACGCAATTTGACATATTACTTACGTTACGGATTTCTTTTGTTAACTTCCAATTTTGGTTAGTTTACTTATGTTTGATTTTGAAAACGTAATTATTTGGAGATAAAATATTTCTTTTGAAAATTCTAAACATCGAATAGCACTTCATAATACCACCTGTGTGTAGACATCTGCAATCCTTTCATAATTAAATTTGAAGAACTGCTTTTCTAAATTTCGATTCCTTTTTAAAAGGTTTTATGTAAGTTAAAGGTGTCATGGTTTTCTAATAAAATCTGTAACTTCAGTGCCTTCGGCGCTTTGATTATAATTAAGCAATTGTATGACAGTAAACAGAAGCAAATTAGACGATTTGTCTACTCATATCAGCAAAGAAACACCATTTTCCAACTCATAAATTAAACACGTCATATTTAATTTAGCTGAGCATGAACAATGTTATAACCTCGAGTCAAGATTGGGTGATACTCACCTTTCTCAAGTAAAAGAGAAGTACTAGTCGCAGCGTGCATACTACTGAGATCAGTGGTGCAAAGTAGATTCCCAGCCTGAAAACCAGGGTGTAAAAAGTTACTTGCTATACTGCAAAGAATTTTCAGGCTTTTGACTGGACAGTGCAATGGCAATTATTTTCTATATACCCCGTGAGCAAAAATATATACCCCTCTCGTGCGCCATCTTGGATTTACTGCAGTTGATAAACAACAAGCACAATAATTTCCTGAACCACAATAAAATAAAAAAAAATGTTTGATTGCCTTTCATTCATTTGGTACTTTAATTCGTTTTCCGTTATAATACTCTCATTCTATCGTGACGTAAACATTTTCCTACGGAACGCCGTGATCAACGTAGTGCGTACAGAAGGGCGCGTTTGATGACGCCACATGTAAACATCTACTTCTCACGACGTGCGTTAAAAAAGGAAACATAGGAAGATGTAAAATATATCATGAAAAAGCTTTGAAGTATAACAAATTCGTTATTTTTATTCTTGACGGGAAACCCACATTCCCTGTCAAGAATCCAAAATACCAAAAAAGCTTCCTCAAAGTTTGATTTAAGTTTCAGAAATGGTTAAAAAAAAACATGAGAAGAGATCCCCCGATCAAAATAGAAGTGAAGGCAATGATCAGGAATCGATATAATTAACCAACAGCTCACATCAGAGAAACCAAAGGGAAAGAAACACAAACATGAAACAACAGACCCTAATGCAAACAACAATAGCGGTCAATAAGTCCTTCAGAAGATCGAAGTGCACCTGAATTAAAAAACATTAGTATCCCCACAGTATATTGCTGCAACATCTGCAATATTTTGTACATTTTATGTTAATCACCTAATGATACTAAGGACCGCTTCTCAGTATGATGAAGATCCAAAGTTTTCAATGTACAAAGCGCTGGTATAGTATTACGCCTTCTCAACCTTGTGTAAAACAGTGTCAGATACCATCAATATATCTAAAAGGGTACTGGAGTTATGGCCACCACAAGGTGGTAATATTATTATATTAGAAGGGGAGATAACGCAAATACCATGTAACCCAGATTTGTGGTTCTGCGCATGACCCGCCCTCCCAGCCTTGTGTACAATCATGTCAAGTACCATCAATATAATATCTCAAAGGGTATATGACTATGCCTTAATGGGTATTGGAGATATGGAGATCACTAAGTAGTCGCACTCTTATATTGGAATGGGAGATAACTCAAATAAAATGATACCCGGAGTTGTGACACTTGTGCATCACATGCCTTCTTGACAATTGTGCCAAGTACCATCAATATATCTCGAAGGGTATTGGAGTTATGGCCATCACAAGGTTTTGTCTACGGCGGTACGGCAGACTGATCGCTATACCCAGCGAACCTATTCGGTCGGGGAATAAAAATCAGGGAGTGCCAAATCAGAGGAATACATGGAATATGGTATGATTTCGTAGCGTGCTCAACAGAAGTGGGCAAGTCATTGTTCTGAAGTAAGAGCATACACGTTTTGTGTTTGTGCTTTCCTTTCGTTCTTCCTTAAATTTGCTCTTTCCCTTGCCTCGGTATTGTGCGTCAAGATGACGGTGCGTGACCTCTCTAAAGTCTGGGTTTGTCTGGAACGTTTCAAAGGCTCTCTGGAAATACTCAGCATGGTCACGTTTTGTTCTGGTGACAACAGTCTGGGAAGCCATGCGAATCAGACAAAATGGCCTGAACAGATCAAAAGCGTATCACCTTTCTGTCATTTATTACCATACTACTTGCATCATTAACTTGGGGATCAGGTTAGACGCGCCTCATTCATCGATTGATGTACTCAGTGTGGCGGTTCTTATGCGTACAAACGATCTAAGTCTGGAGCAGCCTCATGCGCACCTATATGGTGATCAGGAGGTCGCGGGTTCGTTACCTGCCGTAATATACTTTCCTGGAGATTGATCATGACATCTTTTCTACAGACAATATCTCCTTTCCGCTGATTCAAGAAAGGAAGTCTTCAGCTTCTGACGAAAGAATGTGCACTGTACTGGTAAACTACTTACGTACAATATGGCAGTGATCAGGAATCGATGCACTTACCTAGCATCTCCCATCCAAGGCATCAAACGAAAAGAAACGCAAACATAAAATAACATCACTATAATGAAAATGTTACAAGAGAAAAGCCAAAATTACAGTTAATTTCCCACAAAATGGCAAACGGTTGTCCAAAATGAAAAAAATATTTATAAGCAATGCCTACATGCAAAGTCGAACTATAACAACAATAAACCACAACAAAAAAAAACGCCTTGGAACGGTCAGCATTTTTGGGTCAATCGGTTTACGATCGACCCTAATGTACTAAATGGCCAAACGGAATTAATGCAGTTGTCCACGTGACCATCACTGATTTGGGAAAACCAATATTATGTTTTATTAATAGAACTTAAAACGTTGCGCTATTTTTATCGATGCAACAGGAGCTATCTCTAGAGACCATCACTGATTTGGGAAACCAATATTATGTTTTATTAATAGAACTTGAAACGTTGAGCTATTTCTATCGATGCAACAAGAGCTATCTATAGAGTCTTGACAGGAACCGTGTGCTGGATAATACCCAGATCAGCGGAATGTGGCGTCTGATCAGCAGGTTGCACAGGAGAGAGTGAGTGTTTGAGTTTTACGTCCCATCAACAGCTAAGGTCATACGGAGACGGGACCTCGGTTTAAAGACTCATCCGAAAGTCTGGAGAAGCCCGGGATCGATCCTGCGACCCCTGGTTTACAAGGCGAGTAGCGTAACCACTACACCACGGAGGCTTCTAGGTTGCACAGGAACTTCACTGTTTGCTTAAATAGTGGAAGTTGAGGGTTAAACGAAAAAGTATAAGAATGCCAGGTTGCTCACGTGTAATGAAAGAAATCAGGCCACGATGCCAAATGACGTCTTTCGGAACATTCTATTTATAAAACTGTTATACAAATTTATGCGAGTCGAGTAAAAATAGCATTTTCGCACTCATTTTAGAACCCTGAAATGTTTAAGTGCAAAAATTAGTAGTCCAGACTTTATAGGTGGTATCGCTTTTAGACATACACCGTAGACCAAGATCGGATATAGAGTACATTGCTTCTGATCAGGTCGGCACTGTTCGTCATATGTATGCAACAACAGTTTTGGACCTGAATCAGGGCCGTACACAGACTCTGAAAAGGGGCGGGTTGATGATGCGAATTTCAGGTATTTTGCAGAGGATGAAAAACTGTATGAATCTGAAATAATTTCCAAAAGATGGGGGGGTGGGCTGCGTTTGCACCCAACAAAATCCAAGTACTACCCTAAGGCGGTAGAGCGCAGCGTAAGCAGAAACTTCTGGACTGTGCTCGTTTGTTTGATTTAAGTTTTAATGTCCCCGTCAACGCTGTATAGGTCATGTGGAGACGTTACTACCAATGTTACAGGACTTTCAGCTCTGCATGGAAGCATCATGCAGCCCATCTATTTATTCAAGCCCCGATGGGCGGGGGCGGGTGGGCTGTGCTTGTACACTTGGGCATTGGCAAACAGAATCTACATAATCAGACGCCACATAACACGATGTCTGATCAGCTCTACTGTGCTTGCTAAAAGTTAAACGAACAGTTCGATTCTCAGCTTTGGACTATTTTCCCAACCTACACTCAGAGACGATCGACCCACCTCTCAGTGCTTTGATTTTTACTGGTGGCGGCTGCTTTAATATATTTTACGTGGCCACAATCCTCGCCCTGAGTTCTGTTGTGATTTAGACAAATAATTTGTTCAGTCCTAATGGGGGATTTCTAACTCGTATCAAAATATTTTATCACCGCTCTTTGCTCTGACCTTTCCATTTTGCAAATACATGGAGCTTACCACCTATGTGGTTAGGTAAATTGACCGGCTCGATGTGAATTGAATGGTGTTGACGTGGCTGTTCAACTCCAAAATGAAGGATTTAGGTAGACGATTACCACAAATTATCTTCTGATTTCAGTTTGGTCCCTGGTTTAGCACTATTCAGGCCTTAACGATTTCCAGAATCTGTTGAAACAATGGCCGACGAAAAGATTTCCTAATCATTATCTATGCAAGAATCTGCTGGACCTCCTGATCACAAGTCAGACAGAGCGGCTTTCATTCGATAATTATTATTTCTAGATATTTAAGGGGATATGTATTTATGACTGTGTTAGTTTTACCTTCACCACTCTTTGGGACGAATCCCGCCCTTCGGGGCATAGAGAAATAGTTTCAGCTGCATGGCGCGTCAACGCAGAGCTGAAGCCGACTGCATGAGGGTACTGGTAAACCGCTTAGAAGGTCTAAGTCTTCACTGGCAAAGTGGTGTGAATCGGAACGTCTCTGCATATAAACCGTATTGGTTTGTTTGGACGGTATGGCTTGTGATGTCATTTCATCTCAATGTCGGTTAAAAGCCCCACAAAATTCGAAGCAACGTTTTCAAAATGACTTAAATTGTGTTAATGTTAATTAAAAAACACTTTCTGCGCTATTCAACAAATTGGCATTTTTCTTATTTTTACCAGAAAGCAGCTGTCGACATTTCATGGAAATTGCCCCAACATTACATGCAAATTGTAATTTGCATGAAATGTCAAAGAAAAAAAGAAAAATATTTTAAAATGTCGTCTGCTGAATTTTTATTCAGTGCTAAGCGTTAGTACACTAATGTGAGATATGCCTTTCTTTCACGGTTATTTTCTGATGAAAATTTATGATATTTTTCTTATTTTTACTCCAAACATAGGTTGAGGGTGCTCGTCAGAACCTTTGAGGCGGTTCTAACGAGTACCAACAACCTATGTCTAGAACAGGAATAAGAAAAATTATGTATACCCCTGTAAACCATAGTTCTTGCATAAATACCTATGCGCATGGCTGTTTGAAGCCATTGTCAAATGGACCGAAAGCCGTGCTCAAACAGCAAAAACCATGTTCAAATCATGAAATTCGCGTGCTGTTTGAACATGGCTTTTGAGCTTTTGATATCACAAGACGGGCCTTGCTTTGTTTACCTTACGTTGAGCGACGTAACGTTATCGCCCTGAACGTAGCGTTTTAGGGTTCTATGATGACGTCAGATGGTTACTGCGTAACAACGTCTTTGTAAACAACATTCTGAACTGGCCGCCATGTAGGTTCGCCGGTCGCATTTGAAGAGTTTATATGGAGTTTATATGGAGCTTTTGGGCGTTTTCGTCAAAATTTGCTGTCGGAATCGTAAGTTATGCAAGAACGACGATCATCCATGGTTATTTCATTGCATTAACATTTGCCGGATCCCTCGGAAGATATTTGAACATTCGGCCTAGCGGCCTCATGTTCAAACAGCTTCCTCGGGACCCGGCGAATGTTAATGCATGAAAAACCATGGTAGATCCCTATATTTTATCTGTATAAATTGGAGTGAAGAGGGTAGTTCATTACATGGACTTGCTGCCGTGATGTAAAGTTGGCAGATTTCTTCCAAAAATAAGCAACATTTTTTTCTTATTTTTGCTTCAACATAGCCTGTGAATGTTCTAATGTACCTGCAATCCGGCTATCGTTGGAGCACAAATAAGACAAATAATGCATATCCTTAGGAAATTCTTTCCTTCAAATGTAGACCCCTATTTAAAAAGGACACAAAATTTGTTTGAAAGAGTAGTCCCCCATCCCTGAATGAGGGAACCATTTGCCGGAACACAAATCTTTCCAACTTACCAGCACAGTGTCTGAGCATAAACTAAGTCTAGTACATTTATGGGAATGTCAAACTCAGCAGGACCAATCTTTTTCAAGAGGGGCACGTCTAATTTCGTTGTTAATAGTCTGAAACAAATGTATGATTGACATTAACCCTTTTTGTACCAAATGGAATCTTCCTCCTTATATAGGCCTATAGCAGGAGTCCATTTCAAAATTCAGGGGTGTCAGGTTGTGTTTTCTTCAAAATTCATTTGGAAAATGGCTCAATTTTTTGCAGTGTAGGCCCTGATCAGACTCCGCGTTCTGCGGCGTCTGATTTGGGCCTGCACTGTTTACCAGGG
This sequence comes from Lucinisca nassula, assembly GCA_963580285.1. Lineage (NCBI taxonomy): Eukaryota > Metazoa > Mollusca > Bivalvia > Lucinida > Lucinidae > Lucinisca > Lucinisca nassula. The sequence continues at coordinate 81,666,430 of OY757011.1, forward strand.
TACCCGTTTAGGGGTTTCCAGTCTGAAATGGGTTAACAAATAAATGTTGACTCAGCAGAAACCAGTTCACTTGCTTTCACCGTCAAAGAAGTACACGCAGTTTAGTTCCAAATTATATATTTCAGATAAAAAGCATGTGCAGAGACGTTAAGTGTTTGTCATGATTAAGTGTTCCCGTTTGCGTATTTGCTGAAATATAAATTCGAAAACGCTGCAACAAGATATTTCGCAGGCATTCTTTAGTAAATATAGCTGAACAGTAATTAAACGTTATTCAGGAAACACAGTCATCTCAAGCCATTCAACCTTTATTACATCTTAATTCTGAGAAAATACGAACATCTATGTGCTTGTGAAAATAAATAATATTCTATGTAAATTTTGCTGGAGATGATGGTTGCAATTCAGCCCCACATATAGGTTAAAACATTTTGATACTTCAGTAACATAGCTATTTATCAGAAAATTTTTTAATCCTTCTTCATGTATAAATTATTATAATTTATCAGTAAAGAAACCGTTTATGGACTTTCATGTGCGTGTTTCATAACGTGTATAACTAGCATTTTTGAAAAAACCTTTGGTTTCCCTTATTTCTGCTCATGCCAGGGATTTTTTCATTCAGGCTATTCCAAGGGGTACCGCGGTCTATGATTTTGAGCTAAAATCAGAGAAATAGTGAATTCGCTATTTAAAGTGAGATTTATCTCGAACATGACCGTTCTAAGGCGGGGGTTCTAACGTTGTTTATTTTAAATGTAGCTTTGTGGTATTTTCCGACGGGGCTGTTCATGCTGTATGTGCTTATGACTGTGTACGAGGGCCATTTGTAGCCGTATTGCGTAATAGTTTCGAAGGTCAAACATGCGTGAAAAATCTAACCTTTAATCACTTAACGGAATTAAATTTCGCACGATTTTAAGCATGCAGTGCACTAGAGCGGTCGTGGTAGATGACCATGTCTTTGTTATTGGCAGAAAATATGGCCGAAAATAGTAATGTTAAATTAGAAGAACAGAAGCTGTGCTGCAAAGTGCGCGCATAGCTAGACGTGTCGCCATTGGAGATCAAAGCCGATTTGGATAAAGTTTATGGTGAAAATGCACTTTCGTATCCAACAGTTTGCAGATGGGTGCGACTTTTTAGAGGTAGACAAACTTCATTAAAAAATGAGCCGCGGCCGCGTCGACCGCTTTCAGCAGTGTCAGAAAAAGAAATCGAGATTGTGAAACAGCAGTTGAAGAATGTGGTAGATATAGGGGGTTTATTTGACATGAATATGTCGGTCGTATTTTATATATTGAACGAAGTGCTTAAGCTTAAGAAGATCTGTGCTAAGTGTGCCCCCCATTTTTTGACACCTGAACAAAAAGGGGTAAGGGTAGGAAAAGCCACAGAACTTTTAGCAAAATATAATGCTCTGAATCCCAAGAGACTCAGAGAAATAGTAACTAGAGATAAAACGTCGCTATATTTTTTAACCAGATTGCAAGGAAAATAATAAAGCTTGGGTAGGTGAAAAAAGCGAAAAACTTCACAATCGCGCGGAGAAATAAGACTTCGAGACGTGTCATATATGCTTTATTTTTCGACTGCAATAGAACTGTGACCTGAGTACCAGTACCTGATAACAAGAGTGCCATGGGATTATTTTATAAAGACAAATATTTCTGCTGTGGTGGATCACTATGTTGCAAATCGCCCACGTGCAGAGGTGCGTGGTCTTCATATTCTTCATAATAACGCACCTGCACACAGATTAGCCGTGGTGAGTGAGTTTAACATCTCACCAACAGCTAAGGTCAAACGGAGAAGGGACTTCGGTTTAAAGATTCATCCGAAAGTCTGAAAATGCCCGGGATCGATTCTGCGACCCTGGTTTAAGAGAGGAGTAGCATAACCACTACACCAAAGATGCTTCTATCAGCCGTGGCGATTGAATATTTGGAGGAGTTGAACATTAAAACTTAAACACACCCTCCACACAGTACAGACCTTTCTCCCTGTTATTCCTGGCTCCACCCATTATATATAAATATGTTTGCGATGACGTCGTTTTGAAAGCCGTCATGCCTTGGATAGTGCGTTATGCCAGTGCACAAAAAAGAATAGGAAGCAATGATCAGGAATTGATACAATTAACCCACAGCTCCCACCAGAGACACCAAAGGGAAGTAACACAAACATGAAACAACAGACCCTAATGAAAACATCAATAGCGGAAAGCCAAAAGGACAGATACTTTCCCACAAAATGACCAATTGGCTATCCAAAATAAAATAATATAAGCGACACAAACACCCAAAGACAACCCATAACAAAAATAAACTGCGCAAGAAGAACCGCATTGGAACGGTCAGTGATACGAATTCCACTGGGTGGCTTAAATCAATTTTACGTGGCCACAATCCTCGCCCTTACTTCAGTCGCGATTTAGACAAATAACTTGTTCAGCCCGCATGAGGGCCTCCTTACTCATCAGTGCAGCATCTCAATGAACACAAAAATCGAACAACCATAGGGATGTAACAACGGTGAGGACTCGATAGCAAGAAACCACTGAAATGCTGGAGCAAAAGAAAACAGTTAGACTCCGATGGGCCCGACCAGAGACAGAGCATCAGGCACAAACCAACATTACATTGATTAGATCTCTCTAATTCTCGGTAAGCCTTTCCGCTGGAACCGGCATAGAATCTGAGGCCTGACCAACCGGCGTGCAATTAAAGAGGGAAGCAAAGTTGTCAACCGTGATTCGGTTAAGTACCATGCATGCAGTCTGTCGTATAACATTTAAGTTGTACCAAATCTTTTTATATCGAAGAATGACTTTACGAAATTGGGTGCTGAAGTCATTGCGGCTAAATATTTTTCTGGGCATCAATTTATATACGTTTTACAAAGGTATTCACTACAACGACGTGTTTACTTAATGCATGAAGGGGAATAAATGCACATTCAGGAGAGGCAACTCTTTCCGAAATAATTTGTCTCACTTATCAATAAGGCCCACTTAATGTAAAGAATTAGCTTCTCTGTAGATCCCTCTTCAGGGCGAACAGCAAATGTAAAGTCACCAAGGTTGTCTCCGTGTTGAAAATGGGTATGGCAGATTTTTCCGCCATTTTTTAAAGGGAGACAACTTTCGGGACTTCCTGTTCGCTTTTCTATAAGCCCTATCCCACTCAAAAAAGGGGTTTACTCAGGGTTGACCCTATTGACATAGGGGACAAAAATACATTTGCAAGAGTTGCCTCCCCTGCAGGTGTTCACATACCCCTTAAGCAATATATTTCTAGCAGCAAAACATACTTTAAAGAAAGAATAGTCTTACTTTCTTGGCAATTCGTACAGGAGTGTCAAAAACACATCACTTGCTATTTCGACAACCACTAGCTTATAAATCTGCTGCCCAACGTATGACTCCCAACACTGCAAAATATTAACATTTTTATCACATTTGCATAGAGTTATTCTATCATTTGAGCCGGAAAACGATATAACATACAATAAGACTTGCGCTCAGATTAGCTTAAACTTCCCCGCAGTCTAATCAGCGTCTTCACTGTACGATTCAGCCTTCTGTAGCCCTATTAGCTTACACATCTCCGTAGTCTGATCAGCGGCATCACCAATCGATTTGGCCTTCTGTAGTCCCCTAGCTATACAGAGAACACCAATTCCCAGAACTGCTCGATGAACAAGCGCATCTTAGTCATCTCTGATCGCATCTGTCCAATTGTAGGTTTGACAGCTTTGCTTTCCTCTTATTCCACGCCGCTCGTTTTGGCCTCAGGCTTTTTGACGGGTCCGGCCGCAAAACTTTTAAGTAAATCAGTTGTTTCCTGATGCTCTATCTCATGTTAGGCCTCAGATTGTACGATGGTTCCGGCCTCAAAACGTTTAAGTCAGTTGTTTCCTGATGCACTGCCTACTGTTAGGCCCACCGGAATCCAACAGTTGGTTTTCTTTTGCTCCAGCATTTCAGTTTTTTCACCCTGACGAGTGCTCGTCATTGTTTCATCCTTGGATTTGTTTGAAAATTATCTTCCCGGAGATGTTGTTCTGATGAGTTAAATATAGATCGATTCAGGTAGAAGAAATATATACAGGAATTTAAGAAGTACTCACAGTCTAAATAGCTGAGGTTAGAAAAATGGCTTAGTTCATAATGTGAAAAAAATAACAAGAAAAGACCTAACATTTATATCCAAAGTACATGCACACCCCAATAACATGCAGAAAACATATGCAAAGTTTGAACACGATTGGTACAAAAAAAGTTAAGGTGAGTTGCACTCACAGGGTATCTATTCTAACAGTAATTGAACCTGATAGAAAAAAAACTAAGTTGAAAAGAGAGAAAAAAAACAACAACAACAACAAAAAACATTAATGTAGGATAACCTCAAAAGGACATGCTTATCTGCAGACCATGAAAAAATGCCTGCAAAATTTCAAAAAAGATCCCAAGTAAACTGTAAGAGGAGTTGCGCTCAGAAGGTACCTATTCTAAAAGTAGCTGGTTCCGGAAAAAGCTGAGAGGAAAAGTTGATATAAAGCAAGGATACCCCCCAGACCACACGCACATCTACAAACCATGAAGAAAAAAACCTGCAAAGTTTCAGAAGAATTCGTACGAGGAGTTGCGCTCACAAGGTATCAGTCCCAATAGTAAGTGGTCCTGGAAAAAACTAAGTTGAAAAATTGAAGAAAAAAAAGCTGGCAAAAATTAAGAGGATAACCCCAAAACCACATGCACATCTGCAGACCATGATAAAAACACTGCAAAGTTTCAAATTGTTTGAAAAAAAAACTGTTAGAGGAGTGGCGTTCAAAAGGTATCTATTATAATGTGGACTTGCAAAAACACGAATTTAAAAAAGTGGAAAAAAGTTGATAAAAATAAACGGAGGAAACCCCCAAAACCACATTTACATCTTCAGACCATGATAAAAACAAATGCATAGTTTCAAAATGATCGGTAAACAACAAAAAGAGACGTTGCGCTCACAAAACAACAAGGTAAAATGTTGACGGAAAGACGAACGGGACGGGCAGACAGACAGACAGACAGACGGACGGACGAGCGGACGGAAACTTGCAGGCATATATCTTCCTGCTAAAGCAGGTGTGCTGAAGACCTTTCACACGGACTGTGCAAGTTACATATTTATGCTATGATAGAACTAAGGGCAAATGTTGTGGCCATGTAAAATCTATTTAAGCTGACTGTATTTTCTTACTTACCGTTCCATTGTGGTTTATTTGTGTCATTGTATGTCTTTGCATGTAAGTCCTGGAAATATTTTATTTCGGAAAGCCGTTTGCCATTTTTGGGAGAAAGAAACACTCCTCTTGGATTTTACTTGTAATGTTTCAATTACAATGCATTTGCCTCAGTGCGGCTTTCTTGCTTGTTGGTGTCTTCGATGAGTAAGGTAATCGTATCGATTCCTGATCATTGCATCCCCTTCTACATTGTTGAACATGGGCTCATCTATAATTAATAATTCTGTAAATGTTAAGGTGGCAGCACCTTTGTAACCAGAGTATAACCACATAAGCGGCGTGTGTCATATTGTCTGCTTATTGCAATAACGCTGTAACTGCCATTATGCCATAATGGCAGTTACACCGTTATTGCACTAAGCAGACGATATATTCCACCATATCTTGCACAAAACCAAATGCGTAGACACAGTCTGCCAATTAAGCAAATGGTATTATTTGAAGGTGTATCAATTCCCATTAATTCTCAAAACAAACATAATGTTTGACATAACATAATTGTAAATGTTCCTCAACACCACACAAATAAAACCATGTAAAGACAATCAAGGCCATTAAACATTAGCAAGATTGCAACAGTGATAACCATTGCATAAATATTTGTTGAGTAATTATAAAGATCATCAACATAGTTCCCCATTTTCTAGATTACAACAATGAACATCGCTGTACAAATATCCTTGATAATAGTAATGATTTTTACGGTTATCAAACATTTTCCTATTCCAATCTTATTCATTACGTATATATTGTATTGGATATTGTAAATGAAATTGAAATAAGTACTCTTAATACTGTAAGCTAACATTAATGGTCATCGTCGCAGTCAAACAAGGGTTCTTGCATAAAATCTGTTTGAAGCAATTCTGTTTGAAGCTATTGATTCAAACAACAAAACCCATGTTCAAATCATGAAATTCACGTACTATTTGAACATGGATTTTAGACTTTTTATATCACAAGATGGGCCTTGCTTTATTTACCTTACGTTCTTGCATAAATACCAATGCGAATGGCTGTTTGAAGCCATTGTCAAATGGACCGAAAGCCGTGCTCAAACAACAAAAACCATTTTCAAATCATGAAATTCGCGTGCTGTTTGAACATAGATTTTGAGCTTCTGATCTCACAAGACGGGCCTTGCTTTGTTTACGTTACGTTCAACGACGTAACGTTATCGCCATGAACGTAGCGTTTTAGGGTTCTATGATGACGTCACTGCATGACAACGTCATTGTCAACAACATTCTGAACTGGCCGCCATTTTGGTTTGCCTATCGCATTTGAAGAGTTTATATGGAATTTATATGGAGCTTTTGGGCGTTTTCGTCAAAATTTGCTTTCGGATTCGTAAGTTATGCAAGAACAACGATCACCCATGGTTATTTCATTGCATTAACATTTGCCGGATCCCTCGGAAGATATTTGAACATTCGGCCTAGCGGCCTCATGTTCAAACAGCTTCCTCGGGATCCGGCAAATGTTAATGCATGAAAAACCATGGTTGATCCCCATATTCTTGCATAAATGCCTATGCGCATGGCTGTTTGAAGCCATTGTCAAATTGACCGAAAGCCGTGCGCAAACAGCATAAATCATGTTCAAATCATGAAATTTTCGTGCTGTTTGAACATAGATTTTGAGCTTTTGATATCACAAGACGGGCCTTGCTTTGTTTACGTTACGTTGAGCGACGTAACGTTATCGCCCTGCACGGAGCGTTTGAGGGTTCTATGATGACGTCACTGCATGACAACATCTCTGTAAACAACATTCTGAACTGGCCGCCATTTTGGTTTGCCTGTCGCATTCGAAGAGTTTATATGGAATTTATATGGCGCTTTTTGGAGTTTTCGTCAAAATTTCCTCTGGGATTCGTAAGTTATGCAAGAACAACGATCATCCATGGTTATTTCAATGCATTAACATTTGCCGGATCCCTCGGAAGATATTTTAACATTCAGCCTGGCGGCCTCATGTTCAAACATCTTCCTCGGGATCCGGCAAATGTTAATGCATGAAAAACCATGGTTGATCCCTTTATTCAGCGTTACGTTCAGCTATCGCCCTGAACGTAGCATTTTAGAAACTTATGGTGACGACAGAGGGTCATTGGGTAGCTGGAGTCATTGTATTTAAGGCGTTACTATACCAAATTTAGTGTTATAGAGGCCTTTCTGATATTTAATCTTCATCAGTTTTTCTCAACCCCAAAACGGTCGATGGACAAGACCCGGCAAACAACATTCTGAACTAGCCGCCATGGTGTTGCCGGTAACAGTTGAAGAGTTTATATGGGGTTTATATGGAGCTTTGGGGGCGTTTTGATCGCAATTTTCCGTTGGATTCTTAAGTTTTGCAAGAATAGCCATCATTCGTGGTCATTTCATTGCAATAACATTTGCCTGTATTTGCACACTCGGACTTGTGGCCTCGAGTTCAAACAGCTTCCTCGGGACCCGGCAAATGTTAATGCATGAAAAACCATGGGCGATCCACATAAGAGATAGCAATGATGAGCATCATGGAAACAAAAGATTATCTAGATTAAAATATTGATTACCACTGTACAAATATTAGCCAGATAGTAATAATGATCACCACGGTATCGAACATTAACTAAAATAGTAATGATTATCATTGTGTAGATATTAGCTACAGGAGCGATATTGAAACCATAATCGTATATCTAGATCGCAGTGATCATATATATAAGCTAGATAAAAATCATGGTAATTTAACATTATCTAGGTTAAAATAATGACTTCTGTTATGCAAATATATAAGCAAGATAACAATAATGAGTACCAAGATCATCAAATAATATATAGATCTTGACAATCAAATGTGCATCGCAACAAAAAGCAAAGCTCAGTACGCTTGTAATTTGTCATTACAAGAAGATGCATGAGACCTTACATAATATTGCAGAGACGTGTTTCTAGAAAATGTCAGCGTTACCTGTACTGGGTTACACCTTCCTACGCCCACCCTGCAAGAGTCTTCCGGAACGCAAGAGACATCAATGTAAACCTTCGTTATCATCACAGCTAATGAGGCTAGGCGGAGGAATACTATTCTGAAAGTAAGAACATCAAAATGACACCAAGCAAAATACCTTTTTGCTATATTAATAGCGTATGGGGATCGAAGACTGGTGTAAAATGACTTAAGCAGATACATTAACGTGGTTAAGATAAGTATATAAAATACTTACTCACTTAATTACAAACTTACTAGTTATGCTCTGAGGAACATACGTGAGTGAGGAGATGTACAGCACAGACCTGTTCGGACCCCGCCCTAAACCATACATATTATTATTGCTTATGATAAAACACATTCAGTGATATCAAACTGTATCCCCTTGGGTCCGCCGGGACCATGCCCACCCCCCCCCCCCCCCACACACACACACACCCTAAATCATACAAGGCCCAATATCTCAGAAACCGTCCAGATCCCCACTCCTAAACCATATACATTCTTTTTTCCTTATGATAAGACACATTCAGTGACACCTACCTGGGGGTACCCTGAGTCCGCCGATGGACTCACCCATCCACTTCATATAAGGCCAAATATTTCAGAAACTGTTGAGCGTGTGTGTGTATTTGAGTTTTACATTACACCAAAAAATAAATTCATATGAAGACGGGACCGCGGTTAAGAGACTCATCCAAAATTCTGGAGAAGCCAGGAATCGATCCCACGATCCTTAGTTCAGGAGGCGATTAGCTTATCCACTACACCACGGAGGCTTCTAAAAACTGTTCAGATTCCCACCCCTAAGCTATATATATTATTGTTCCCTCTGATATGTCGTATCAGTGACACCGGGGAACCCCTACACCAAGTGTCAATATATCGGAGGTTCTAAAATGGATAAGTACATAATGCGGGAAGAATGATAAGACACTAGGAATGCTTTCAGAGGAAAACAATGCCACCCTATCATAAATATAACAAACACCCATTCGACTTTGAAAACTCGGTTTAAGTCATCAAGATCATAGGAAATACAAGCCCTTTTGACCAAAAAGCGAACGGGTTTTAGAAGCCTGTGACCTTAAAAAAGGTCAAGATCACCAAAATCTAATTAAACAATCGGTAGGTTGCAGTCTCTATTGTTCCACGTCTAACCCAATACTCACCATTTTTATATGAGAAATGGTTCAGACAAGCCATAATTTGCCCACATTTGACAGTTATCCGGAGAAAGCTTGAATAAATTCCATCAACTCGTTAATGCATGAGATAGGGCGCAGTCAAGCCAAAACAGGTAGTTTTGGGGACCTGTGACCCTGAAAAATAAGGTCAAGGTCACCAGAATCTAATCAAATCTTTGGTAGGTTGCAATGACAAATTGTAATAAATTTTGACCTGATGCCATCAATTCATCATGAGATAAGGTGCAGACAAGCCAAAATTGGTTGTTTTGTGGGCCTGGTCCATTGAAAATAAGGCCAAGGTAACCAAAATTTAATCAAATATTTGGCTGGTTGCAATGATATATTGTACCATGTTAGACCACATTTAATCAATTCGTTCATGAGACAGGATGCAGACAAGCAAACATTGACATTTTGAGAGGTCTGTGCCCTAGAAATAAGGTCAATGTCACCAAAATCTAATCATATCTCAGGTAGGTTGCAATGATATACTACCAATTTTAACCAATTGTAGAGACAAGTCAAAACTGACATTTTTTTTGTTTGTGGGTGGGGGTGGGTGTCCTTTAAAATAAGGTCAATGTCACCAAAACCTAATCAAATCTTTGGTAGGTTGCAATCGGTAATACACCAATATTTACCAATATTCATCAATTCGTTCATGAGTTAGGGTGCAGACTAGCCAAAACATACAGTTTTTGAGGTGCCTGTGCTCTTGATAATATGGTCAAGTTCGTCAAATTCTGATATATTCTTTGTTAAGTTGCAATTGTATATTGTACCATGTTTGGCCAAATTCCATCAATTCATTCATGAGTTAAGGTGCAGACAAGCCAAAATTGACAGTGTTTGGGACCTGTGCAGTTGAAAATAAGGTCAAGTTCACCAAAATCTAATCAAATCGTCAGTAGATTGCAATGATTTATTGTACTAATTTTGACCAAATTTTATCAATACATTCATGAGATAGGGTACAGACAAGCCAAAATTACAGTTTTTTTTTTTTTGGGGGGGGGGGGGGGGTGGGGGGGACTTTTTTACAGTTTTGCTATGGTTTGTCTTTGAGTGTGTGTATCGCTTATATTATTTTGTTTTGGATAGCCAGCTGGCTTTTTGTGTGGAAGTAACTGTTCTTTTGGCTTTCCGCTATTGATGTTTCCATTAGGGTCTAGTTGTTTCATGGTGCGTTTCTTTACCTTTTGTGTCTCTGATGGGAGCTTTGGGTTAATTGTATTGAGGCCTGATCATGCCTTCACTTCTATTGTGCCTTGGAAAATAATTTGAAGGTCACCAAAATCTTATGAAATCTTTGATTAGTTACAATGATATACTATACCAAGTTTGATTAAATTTCATCAATTTGTTAATGAGATAGGGTGAAGTCAAGCCAAAATTGTTTTGTGTGTGTGTGTGTGGGGGGGGGGGGTTGCCCTTAAAAATAAAGTCAAGGTCACCGAATCTAATCAAATCTTTGGTAGGTAGCAATGATATATTACATACAGATTGACCACATTGTACCAATTCGTTCATGAGAAAAGAATCGGACAAGCACAAATTGATAGATTTTGGGTGCTTGTCCCCTTGAAAATATGGCAACGGTCACTAAAATCTAATCAAATATCTGGTAGGTTGCGATGATATATTGTACCCAGTTTAGCCAAATTTCATTAATTCTTTCATGAGATAGGGTTCAGACAAGTAGACTGCAGTGATATATTGTACTAAGTTTGACAAAATTTCATTTATTCGTTCATGAGCTGGGTGCAAACAAGCCGTTTTTGGCCCAAAACTGACAGTTATTGTGGGCCTGTACCTTTGAATAGAAGGTCAAGGTCACCACAACATAATGGCTGTTTTGCACTATCCTATCCTAATGGTGTAACCATGCAATTAGTTTAATCCACCGAAAGAACAGGGTACGCCAACGCCATTGAAAACGCTATCTGCACCAAAAACATTATGTTCCCTCCCCTTGGTGGTGGACATAATTATATTTGATTTAAACATATTTTATTGCTTATAACATAAGATACAAGCAAATGGGTTGGGCCACAAGTTCTAGCAACATTAGTTACGGCCCTTCCCAAGTACAAAATACAGTTTTAAGCAATTCACAAATGACAAATCAAACATAACCACACGAGTATGGGGACTATCAATAGAGAAGAGAAATATCCAAGAAATAAGGAGAAAGGATAGATATAGGTAGAACGTCTTGAAATATATCTTCAAAATGCAGAAATAACCGGAACACAATTAGCAGCAACATTTCTCTCAACCTCTCGGAAGTTACTCTATACGAGTCAATACGTAAACACACCTAATCAAATATACCGGTAAAATTTTACCACTGAAAGTGATTTTTCCAAGTAAAATTCCAGATACTCCCCATATCCACGCCAATAACACAGACTGCGGGTATCCGCTAGAACCGCCCCAGTGAGGCAGTTATATAACAATTATATCCAGAGCACAATGCAGACCCTTATACCATGAAAAAAACATTACGATTAGTACAAACCCGTAAGAGGAGTTATGCTTACAAGAGGTTACCAATGTCTTCATACAAAGGATGAAAAATGACTGTGTGCAAAAAAAAGCCAAAACTGACCCAACAATTCTATCAAAACCGCGAGCACGTCCTAATACTGAAAAGAAAAATATGCAAAGTTTCAAAACGATTGGTACAAAACAACAAAAGCACATGCACACATTCATACCCCCAAAGTTTCTAAACGATGGTACGACAAAACAGTAAGAGGCGCTCACAAGAGGTACCCACTGTCTGTATATTGTGGGTAAATGTTATCCAACAATAATATCTAGACCGCATGCACATTCTCATGCTATGAAGAAAACACAAGCAAAGTTTCAAAACAATTGGCATAAAACAGCAAAAGGAGTTGTGTTCATAAGCGGTATACACTGTCTACATATTGATGGTAAAAAAATGACAACGTTCAGAATGTGGAAAAGTGACAAAACATGATCTAACAATTATATCCAAACCACATGCACATCCACATACCATGAAAAAAATAAAAGACGTGCAAAGTTTCAAAACGATCAGTACAAAACTGTAAGAGGAGTTGCACTGACAAGACAAATAGGGTAAAATCATGTTGACGGTTGGACGGACGGGAAAACAGACGAACGGACGAGACATGCAATAGTACGTGTCTCTGCCAAAGCTAAATTAGGTGCGACAAAAGGTCTACAGAAATAATGCATACCTTATCGTTGTTAGCTGGATAACTGTGGACGGCATGTAATCTTCAAATTTCATAATTATTTGAAATACGACAGGAGAGATTCCGTTAAGTACCGCTATAATGATGGACGGTAAGAACTGCACGCTGGCCAGCACAATAGGGTGGTAGGACTTTGCATCTAAGCTTGTTGTAAACTGCAAAATAAGAAAATTTTAATAAAAAGGATACCCGTTCTGGGTAGATGAATCTTTCAAACTAATTGTCTCCCCTGTGGATAGGGGCCTACTCTGAAAGGAACGAATTTGCTCTTTAAGAGTAGGCCCCTATTTTAGAAAGGATCACTTTATGGGTAGGTGAGTAGGGAGTCCCAAATTGTGTCTCAATTGTCACCACGAAAACACGCCTTTATAATTCTGACCCCCTTGAATCCCACTTTTATATAGTAAACTGGGGTTTTGTCAGCCCGGTATCGAGGTGTGTCCTTGGATAAGACACATAATGACACTGCCTCCCTCCACCGAGATGTAAATGGGTAGCAGTGGTGTAATAGTCACTGCCACTCTCTCGCGCGCGTGAAAACATCCGGAATGAGTGTTCTTGCAGCTTCCATCGCAGTCGAACTAAAATAAATTAGTATAAACTATCTAAACTGGGGTTTACAGGGGTATACATGTTTTCTTATTTCTGCTCTAATTTATAGATTGTGGGTACACGTTAGAACCGCCTCGATTTTACGCGTCTGCAATCTGGGGAAAAAATCCGGATTTTCATCTGAAAATTTCCTTTTTGCGTGGTAAAATTTGAATAATATTTAAATTAAGCAAGTATGTTTTGTTTGTTTGATTTGAGGTTTAACGTCCCTGTCAACACTGTATATGTCATTTTGGAGACGCTGCTTCCAATTTCGTGGGACTTTTACCCGACATTGAGATGAAATGATATCTCAAGCCATGTCGCCCAATGAAACCAATAGGGTTAATAAGCATGGACGATCCGACTCGCACCGCTTTGCCTGGGCTGGCCCAGAAAACATGTACACTCCATATTTTTCAGTTCTGTGGTGTATAACTTGTTTCCAAAGGATAACCCTTTCTAGAACATATTTGACGTCACTACAGCTGCTGTCTGGGAATGTGTGGCGGCTGTAAAAAGTCTCCCTTCCCTACATTTTCTTGTCCTTTGGGATCATTGATTCCAATGTGGAATTTTTAAATATCTGAGGGTCACTGATGATGCCTAATTGGCCGAAACTAGCTAGTCTGGCCCAGAAAACATGTACACTCCAAATTTTTCAGTTCTGTGGTGTATTCCTTGCTTCCAAAGGATAACCCTTTCTAGAACACATTAGATCCTCTTAGCGGTTTATCAGTACTCGTGTGCGGCCGGTTTCAGCACTGCATGGAAGTATCATGCAGCCCATCTATTTCTTCAAGCCCCGATGGGCGGGGGCTGAAGCAAGTATGTACAGGAATTCAAAATGCACTTGCTTATGACAGGTGCCTGCGTAAGACCGGTGAGTTTTAATTTAGTTCTTTTCCGGGGAGCTGAATGCACGTGTGCCTAAAACAGGTTACTTGCTAAATAGAGGTGACCAATATATTTACTCCAACAACCAATCAACCAACCAAACACAAACTTACCAACTAACTAAATAAATAAAATACCTCTAGCGAAAACTTTTGAGCGAAGAAGATGGCGGTCCCAGCTCCCACTAGCAAGCCAATGACTATAATATGCATGAGAATCCTCACACCCCATAGTAGACAAAGACGTAACCTGGAACTGTTTTCTATCTTTCTTTGATGTCTTTGCTCTTCAAGTTCACCCTGAAATAATTGGAAAGCACGTCTATTCAAATACATTGCAAATGTTATCGCCGAAAAAATGACAATTTTCCGATGAAAAATTCTGATATTTTTTCTTATTTCTGCTCAAAAAATAGATTGTGGGCACTCGTTAGAACCGCCTCGCCTCGACGATAAACACTCTATGTTTCCGAGCAGAAATTATAAAATAATGTATATCCTTGTAAACGCGTTTTACTATATAAAAGTTGGGTTTAAGGGAGTCAAAATTATATAGGCGTGTTTTCGTGATGGCAAATGGCTGACAGCACTGGCGGGTCGATTGTCACTGAGTGTACCATTACGAAAATATGCCTAATGAAATATATTGAAAATTTTACTTCCAAAAACAACAACATTCCCCACCAACCACCACCAACCCCCCCCCCCCACCCCCCCCCCCCCAAAAAAAAAAAAAACAAAAAAAAAAAAAAAAAAAAACAACAATAATAATAATGTATACCCCTGTAAACCCAGCTGTACTATATAAAAGTGTCAAAACTATATAGGCGTGTTTTCTTGATGACTGGAAAAATGGTCCTGGACGGGGATTTAGACTGTTAATTCATGTATTCCTGTACTGTAAACAAACAGTGCAGACCCTGACCAGATGCAGCGTTCTGCGGGGTCTAGGTTTAAACTTTTTGCCAAACCAAACACATGTTTCCAGAGCAGATTCTATAGCTTCTATGCAATACTCTGCCTTTTAATAACCGTTACCAGTGAACAACAACGAAAAGGCTTCTCGCTTAAATAAGCCATCATGATCAATGTGTCGAAGAATCTTAAGCCGCCCCATTTAGTTTGCAAATTAATACAAAATACAATATGTCGAGGAAAGTTAGAAATGGGTGTGCTTACAGTAATTTATTCGACAGGATTTAATTTTTACCGGGTGATTTAACTGGCTTACCATTACGAAAACACGCCTATACAAATACATTGTAAACTTTACCGCCGAAAATATGAGGCGGTTCTAACAAGGACCCACAATATATATTTTAGAGCAGAAATGATAAAAATAAGGTACACACCCGTAAACCCCAGGTTTACTATATAAAAGCGGAATTCAAGTGGGTCAAAGTTATATAGGCGTGTATTCGTGATGTGAACTTACTAAAAACATATCGTAGAAACTTTTGTGTTGCAAAATCACAGCATTCTTGTTACTGATCCTGTAGTCCCATCTAGCATTGACGCTGTAGAAAAACTTAGCTTTTCGCCTTCTTTCTTCAGAGATAAGCAATGTGTCAAAGAACTTACTCAAGGCGCTGAAAGAAAACAAAATAGGAGGAACTATTACTGACCATCAAACTGATGCCATTTACCATTACGAAAACACGCCCATCGGCCCCCGCTCATCGGCTTGAAGAAATAGATAGGCTGCATGATGCTTCCACGCAGAGCTGAAACCGACTGCACACGAGTACCGTTAAACCGCTTAGAGGATTTAAGCCTGCCCAGGCCAAGTCCGACCGTCCATGCTTATAAACCCTATTGGTTTCATTGGGCGACAGGGCTTGAGATGTTATTTCATCTCAATGTCGGGTAAAAGTCCCCCAAATTGGAAGCAACTTCTCCAAAAATGACCTTTACAGTGTTGACGGGGACGTTAAACCTAAAAACAAACAAACAAAACACGCCCATACAAATACATTGTAACCTTTATCGCCAAACAATGAAACTTTTAAGATGAAAAATGGTGATATTTTTCTTTTTTTCTTCTCAGAATATATAGATTGTGGGTACTCGTTAGAACCGCCTCATTGAGGCGGTTCTAACGTGTACCTACAATCTTTATTTTAGAGCAGAAATAAGAAAAATAAGGTTTACCCCTGTAAACCGCAGTTTTACTGTATAAAAGCGAAGTTAAAGAGGATCAAAATTATATAGGCGTGTTTTCGTGATGGATATCTTTGTTGTGAACGTTGACTGGTTGTGATGCGGTTAAACGCCCCATCAGCCCTCGTGGATCGTTGTGTGACGTCTCCCAGAGAAAGAGAGCAAAGGTATAGAAGTGATAGTAGAGGAGATGAAAGTGAGGGACAGAGGAGAACAAGGACATACATTGATGTGTAGAAACAGAAGAAATAACAAAATTCTCCCTATAACCGCACCTATTGCAAGGACAGCATGCCCTATCTAAGCCGCCCCAGTGACGCAAGATAAATGATACCACCACCAAATTACAGTGAAATTCCTCTATTAAGACTACCCTAAAATTAAGACCAATTCTGCTTTAAAAAGCTTATTTTGAAGGCGTCACTAGACCTTTCTTTACGTTTTCTGCCCACAGTTCCTCTGGTCAGGAACCACCTTTGGGACTGTTCAAAAGTGGTCTTAAAGACCACCTTTGAACAGACCCAAAGGTGGTCTTAATATAGGAATTTTACTGTACTTGTGAACAGAAATAGCAGTTTTCGGGTAGGGTTTCGAGGGTCACTTGGTCATTAATATTACGCAACTATGAGAAATGCTTTAAGCTTTTCTTCTTGATTTTCATGTTGAAAATTGTGATACGTTTCTAATTCATGCTTCAGACATAGTTTGAGGAATCTAGTTAAACACCCTCATCAAGGCGCTTCTAACGAGTACCCACAATCTATGTTTTAACAGAAATAGGACAAATATATACCCATGTAAGCCCCACTTTTCGGGTTGGGTTTGCATGGATGTTCATTACAGTGACTTATCAACCGGATGCATGTATTACTGATATACGCTAGAGAGAGAGAGAGAGAGAGAGAGAGAGAGAGAGAGAGAGAGAGAGAGAGAGAGAGAGAGAGAGAGAGAGAGAGAGAGAGAGAGAGAGAGAGAGAGAGAGAGAGAGAGAGAGAGAGAGAGAGAGAGAGAGAGAGAGAGAGAGAGAGAGAGCTTTAAATTCCACCAAATCGAAGCTTTATTTCCAGATTGCTACAAAGGATTTGTCTATCCTCGCTACCCCATGACCAGGATGAAAAAAGCATATTTAAACCTCATTTCAAGATTACATTAACAACATTAAATCACAAGGGTCTATCGTATATGAGCCGGAGAACAGAATTTCCTAAAATTTACATCAGGACCCAGCGAAGAATCAGATCAGCCTGCGCATCCATTTAGTCAAACCAGAGACTTCTCTTGTTACTTGAAGGAGCACTGGGCCCTTAGCTATCTATAGAGCGCACAAAGAAGACTCTGATCAGACTGCGCGGATGCGCAGGCTGATCTGAGTCTTCGCTGGGCGCACATGTAAACTGTAGGGAATGCTGTGCCCCGGCTCATTTAGCAACTTACTGATGGACCATGACAATAAGGCTGACCAGAAAAACAATGCAGATGGCGCTAAGATAGGCCAGAGGCATGTTGTATTTCCCCGTTGGTATGTTTAATCTCGTGTTGGAATAGTATCCATAAAAGAAAGCTGTTGTCTCCATCCAACCCTGCAACAAGCATTTTGTATTAAAAATCCCGTGCAATTGTATCAAATGAAATTTAGGGGCTTTCGTGGCTTGTGGATAAGAGCGCTGACCCTTAATCATTAGGTCTTTCACCGCTGTGGTTCGAGCCTGGCTAGGGTTATATGTGAGACATCAAGTTCTGCAACGAAAAAGGTTTTTCTCCGGGTACTCCGGTTTTTTCCCACCTCTGATTAACGATCGGCTCGATATGTGTGAAAATAATCTTGAAAGGGCGTAACACCAAAACAAAACAATACAAAAAATTCAAATGAAATTTATCAAAGGCGAGTTTAATAAACACTATTTAAAATGACCACAGGCTATGGTGGTGCTGATTAACTTTCAGCGCGAGGGCGTTATACTGTTTGGCATCAGTATGTCATGGGCTTAATGTGATTGCAGCAGCTGTGGGATGGAAGTGGAGTGTGTTGGGGGTGGGGGGGGGGGCTGTTTTTATGGGTTTTTTTTATTTTTCTTTCTACTCTGTTCTACGCTTTGAGGGTCTAAGCCTGTCCAGGAACTGTGACTGACCGGCCCGATACCTTAAAAGCAACATATAACGGTTTGTGGATGATCGTCACAATGCAGTGCCAACTAGTACCCACAAAGGTTGATCATGAAACTTTTTCTGTATGACCATTCTCAAGAAAGGCAGTCTGGTGAAAGAATGCACACTATACTGATTATAGTTCCCACAGACAAGTTTTGGAACTTCCTTCAGTCAAACTTCAATGGCTCGAACATCTTTGGGACCTCGAAAATCTGTTCGAGACAGGGGTAGTTCGAGCCACTGAAGTTACTGTCAGGAGGCATAACGAGATACATTTTGACATCTTTTCGGTGTTCTATAATGAATATGTATGCTGTGTGTACTCATTAGAATCGCCTCATCGATGCAAGATAAAAGACTAAAATCTCCTTAATTATCCCCCACTATTTCTTACGTAGAGGATTTCGCTAGGGGCTCAAGAATGTGTTCGACTCATCCATGGTAAACGAGCCATCGGTGTTCGAGCCATCGAAGTTCTACTGTATTTACTTTCCTATAGACTGAGAGCCTCTGTGAAATCCAAGCTTTAGAACTTATTGTTCACTTTCCTATAACTTGAGAACCTCTGTGAAATCCCAGCTTTAGAACTTCCCGTTCACTTTCCTATTAACTACAGTCGAACTTCAATGGCTCGAAGACCTTTGGGACAACGAAAATATGTTCGAGACAGGGGTAGTTCGAGCCACTGAGGTTACTGTCAGGAGGGATAACGAGATACTTTTAGACATCTTTTCGGTGTTCTATAATGAAAATTTATGCTGTGTGTACTCATTAGAATCGCCTCATTGAGGCGATTCTAATGAGTACACACAGCATACATTTGGAAGATAAACGACTAAACTCTCCCTAAATATCCCCAATTATTTCTTATGTAGAGGATTTCGCTAGGGGCTCAAGAATGGGTTCGACACATCCATGGTAAACGAGCCTACGCTGTTCGAGCCATCGAAGTTCTACTGTACAAGCCTCTGGGAAGTCCACACTATAGTACTTCCCATTCACTTTCATATAAACTAATGAGCCCCTTATAAGAAAAACAGTTCTATTCTAAATGCTCAGGAGCAAATTCTTTTCTTTAAGACCAGACCATATCATAAAGAGAGAGAAAAATATTTTGAAAGGGATTGTCTCCCCTGAAGGTTGGTTTCATGCTAAAACTGTATCATGCGGCCGCTTCTATCGAGGAATAGCTACGCCATCAGGGGACTCTTTCAAAACACATCTGTCTTCCGTATCAGTAGGGTTATAGAGAAAAAGAAATTCTCTTATGGAGCAGATTCTGTCCTTCAAAAAAAAAAAAAAAACAGTTTCTGGAGGGCCAAGCTTGCAAGAAAGCGAACAAGAAAAAAAAACCCTGAAAGTTGTCTCCCTTTTAAAAACAAAATGGGAAAATACAATGCGTATCAATTCCTATAACATTTGGGCCCCGTCAAGCGATTTTTGTACTTATCGCCTATGCGAGCAGCGAAGGTTCAGGCGAGCCTGCGCATCAGCGCAGTCTCGCCAGAACCTTCGCTGCTCGCTCATACAAGCAGTGAATCAAGAGGAACCTTCAGACAGAAAGCCATATCCCTGGTCTCTCTGAATGGCTGGGCATGCGCATTTAAAATTTGTCATGATGGAATGCTCGAAGACACAAATTCGCTTGGCGGGGCTCAATTTTTTTTTTTAAAACCTCTTGTGTAGCAAGACAATGTATATGTTGATTATATTCATACACGATACACTGCTGTCTTCTTAAGTGTCAGTTTTCCGACATGCTTTAATATCATCCCACTCGCGTCACAATCCCTGCTTGCTCTGAGTCCTGGTTACACCGGCATTCAACGCGACGTTTGAAGGCAGCCATGTATATTGCGGAACCAGAGTGCAAAATGGCGCAGAGCGTAACTTCATATTTTTCCGCATATTTAAAAAAAAAAAGAAAAAAAAAAAGAAAAGAATTTATTGGAAACAAAAATGTACACATGTCACATATAGTATCTTGATCTGCGTTAAGCACGTCTCTTTGATGTTTCCAGATCTTACGCATCACACTCGACCCTCCACGTCTCGTGTGAAACCATGATCTCAACGTGATCCAACGCGACAGATCAAGTAACAGTAGAAATGCTGTTTATATATTGTTTCGCGACTTATAACCTTACAGAGCTTTATGAAGCTTAAGCGTAATGTATACACTTGTTAAAGAATACAGTCCAACCTGTGGTAAGCAATCACCTAGGGGACTGTTAGCAGCTGCTTGTTTAATACAGGTGAGTTTTACTGCAGATTTCGCTTTTGTTTTCCTGAAAAAGCTCGCTTAAAACAAACTGACTGTTTAACAAAGGTGACCACTAAGACAGGTTGTATCGTATTTCTTACCGTCCCAATGGCGAAGTCAAGTATATAGCTCACAGCATCATGTGTCACGTTGGGCTGATACATAGCACTGCACTGTTCCGACAGGAGCACCCCTGGGAAACTGGCTGGGTCGCTGACCCCTGTCACTACCTCATCAAACTCGGCATTTTTAAAGAAGGCCTGGAAGAGCACCACGACGAAGAAAAGAACGAGGAAAATAAAGATATTGAGAAAGAACAGCCATTTTAGGAAGTAGAAGTAGGAGACGACGCCGACGCCTTGTTTGCCTGAAATATGAAAAGAAATAGTGAAGTAAGTCGATTTTAACGTGAACACCGCCGGCCTCGATGAGCGTTTAACTGGTTTTGTTTGGTTGATTTGATGTTTACGTCCCCGTCAACACTATATAGGTCATTTTGGAGACGTTGCTTCCAATTTTGTGAGACTTTTACCCAACATTAAGATGAAATGACATCTCAATCCCTGTCGCCCAATGAAACCAATATGGTTTATAAGCATGGGCTCGCACCGCTTTGCCTGGGCAAGTTTAGATCCTCTAACTACACGGCGGTTTACCAGTACTCGTGTGCGGTCTGATTCAGCTCTACGTGGAAGCATCATGCAGCCCATTTATTTCTTCAAGCCCCGATGGGCGGGGACCGGCGTTTGACTTGTGGTCAGGAGGAAGCTGGCTCGATACCTGCAGGGGTCGGCAACATTCTTTCGTGGAGATTGATCATGAATTCTTTTCTACGGTCATTCCCTTCCTTCCGCTGATTCAAGGAGGCTGCTGTTGTCAGTCTCTGGCGAAAGAATGTGCACCGTAGTGGTTAACTGCTTACGTATAAGCCTGCCCAGGAAAAGTGCGGATAGGTAACTAACCTAACTAGTGTTGACTGGGCTGTTAAACACCAGTATAAACAAATATACGTGAACACCAAAAAACGGGTCACCGGCAAACAGTGGAGGCACAGATCAGACGCCGTAGAACGCGGCGTCTGATCGGGGCCTTCACTGTTGGAAATACAATGCAGGTATGAAATTATACGCTTGACAACAATTATGTTGGGACTGGAACTGTGTTATTAGATAGAAATATTTCGGTCGTTAATAATGGCTTGTACAGCAAACAAAACTTAAATCTGCGCTACTGGTCAGTAATAATCAAGTGGACAACAGCAGTATAGGTGCTGAAGTATAGTTAGCTTTCAGTCGATTGACAAATGATCGATCTAAAACAGATCAAGAACACGCTGTTTGGATGCACAGTGAAATTCCGCTATTAAAACAAACTAAATTAAGACTAATTCTGCTTTTAAAAGATTGTTTAGCAGGATGCAGTTATTCTTTCTTTGTGTTACTGCATACAACGACCTCTGCTCAGAGACCACCTTTGGTACTGTTCAAAAGACCCCTTTCGAACATCCCAAAGGTGGTCTTAATGTAGGAATATTAGAGTACATGCCGATAAGACTGTTGCCAGTTTCAGGTTTTGCCGAGGAATGGCTCAAGCATTATAATAGACAAATATTACGAGAAAAGAACCAAATCATTTTGTATCACTTTACAAAATAAATGCAAAATTGTAATACTGTATAATAAATAATTCATAACGGCATATCCTTCCGTGTCTTTCAATGGTCTTAAATGTTTAAATGTTATCAAATAATTTTCTTCAAAGAAGTAGTTACTTGTGTCAGATCTTTATGTAAAGGAAACAAGAGGACAATGATGGTCCTATATCGCTCACCTGAGC